>JBBDGP010001236.1:152500-752500 GCA_037952835.1 Lithobates septentrionalis
CGTACGTACGTACTGTGCGTAGGTGATAGTGGACCAGGACGTTACAAAACGAAGGTAATTTTAATTTCATTTTTATTTGTTTTTTTTTGGGGGGGGGGGGGTTTTATGGTCATGACTTTCGAGCAAGCGGCCTATATGGCTTGATAGATTGATGAGGCCTACATAGGGAGAAGATGATGAGGGGTTAGCAGAAACCTAATAAGTGTTTTTTGTCTTGTGACTTTATATTTTCCAGATATAATGAATCCCCTATTTAAGGATCCAGAGTTCCTTACTGCTTTCATCACGAAATATCGAGAGATGAGGAATTTGTGGGAGGTAAAACACCCTCAGTATTATGCTAAGCATGTGAGGAAGTCAACGCTGGAGAGACTTCTGTCCTTTGTCCAGGCGACCATCCCGGACGCAACAATGGAGATATTGCTCAAGAAAATTGGGGGCTTGAGGAATATGTATAAGAGGGAGCATAAGAAGATCCAGGAATCTATGAGATCAGGAGCATCAGCAGATGATGTTTATGTACCCAGGCTGTGGTACTACAATCAGCTACGTTTTCTTGATGACCAGACTGAAGCCAGGGCATCACTTTCAACCCTTCCCTCCACCCTTCCCTCCACCCTTCCCTCCACCCCAGCAGAGGCTGATGAGGAGCAAGCTGGGTCTTCCATCCTGGATGAACCAGATATGACCATCTGGAGTCAGGTAAATTAGTTTAAACAATATTTACTGTACTAATATTAATGAGGTTAACTGGATGTTATAATTTTCTCACAGATTTTTGCACTCAAAATTGTGTAGACATATCAATTGACAGGAGTAGCTAAATATGTTTGGCACCTGCTAGAAAAAATTAGGGTGTCTGATTAGACTCTTTTCTTAAAGAGATGTATTCACATTAAATTTGCTAGTCATGAGAAATAAATTGTGTGTCATTGATGAACCCCAAAAAATATACTAAAACGATGTCCTTTTTTTATACACAGGATGAGTCCATCCAGGAGGAATGTGGGGAAAGTGGCAGGCAGGAGGAGACCGGGCCCATGGACAGCCTGGAGGAGGCCAGATTCCCCATCATCCTGGAGGAGGCTGGGCCCAGTGTCAGGCAGGAGGTGGCTGGTCCCAGTGAGGTGGCTGGGCCAAGTGAGGTGGCTGGTCCCAGTGAGGTGGCTGGGCCCAGTAGGAGCATGACCCAATCCCAAGTGCCTCCCCTCCGCCTTCCCAAAAAAAGGGCCAGGAAGGGGGCCGTCACACAAGAGGCATCCCTGCGCCTCATGCAAGAGGCCACACGTTTTCTGAGGAGCCCCCCCGAAGCAGAAGAGGCCTATGGCTGCTACTTAGCCAGCAGGCTTCTACAAATGGACTGGGAGCAGCGTCTCATTTGCGAGCGCCTATTTGGGGAAACTATACAGAAGGGGCTGCAGGGCACGCTAACCCGAAACACCCAACTACATGAGGCAGCCCCCCCTCCTCCTCCTCCTCCTCCTCCTCCTCCTCCTCCTCCTCCTGCCACAACTGAAACACCACAGCCACAGCCTCCAAAGAAGGCTACAGGGAAGGCTGCAGGGAAGGGTGCAGGGCAGCGTGGAGGGAAGGCTGCAGGGAAGAGAAGAAAGTGATGACCTGGGTTCAGTCTGGTCTGACAGAAGACGCAGGCTGTTGTAGTACCACAGTCTGGGGACATCTATATCATCTGCTGGTGCTGTTGATCTCTGGGATTCTTGGACCAGATTGTGCTCCCTCTTATATGGACTCCTCAAGATCCCAATTTTCTGGTACACAGACTTTTTCCAGCGTTGACTTCCTCTTTTTTTTTATTTTGACCATGAATAAATGGATCTTTTTTTGAGTTTAGCAAAAGATTTTATGTGTTTTCTTTTAAATCATTGATTTTACACACAATGTTAAATTATCAAGGGACAACAATCTCATTGAGTTTGCAAAAACACACCAAAAATACATTACTAATGTTAATAATGTTCGAGTGGTAAGTCTGGGAAAGAACAAAAATATACATAACCAAAAACGGTGCTTTGGGTTAACTTTATCTTAAAAATAAAAAATAATCACTAGAAAAAAAAAACATTATAATGGGTTCTTTGTAGTAACTTTACAAACCTAAAAAATTAAAAAAAAAAAAAATTAAAAAAAAAATAAAAAAATAAAATACAAATGGGTTATTTGTGGTAACTTTACAAACCTAAAAAATATAAAAAAATAAAGTAACAAATAAAAAAAAAAAAAAAAAAATACAAATGGGTTATTTGTGGTAACTTTACAAAACTAAAAAATATAAAAAAATAAAGTAACAAATAAAACTAAAAAAAAAAAATACAAATGGGTTATTTGTGGTAACTTTACAAACACCAAAAAATGAAAATTAAAAATCTAGAGATAAACATATAAAAAAGTTCAACACCAATCATAAAATAAATATCTGGATAAAAATTACAAGAAAATATGATTCCACACAAAAAAAACCAAAAAAAAAAAAAAGGTAAAAAGTATTATATTAGTATGGAAACATTGTTTTTAAAAAGCATACTATATCATTCATGAGATCAAAGAGAAAAAGAATCCAGAAATCAGTTTGGGAGAACTCTGAATATGAACAGCAAAACACCTTCGTTCTTTATAGAGCATTCGTAATGAAGAAATAAAATGCGCTGCATTCAACGATCACAGATTTTGCAGCGTGATGAATGTGCTACCTACAATACGAACACTAGTTTTACTAGACCGAGTGCTTCCGTTTAGTTTTTGCTTATGAGCATGCGTCGTTTTTTTGTCCGTCCGACTAGCATACAGACGAGCGGACTTCGGGGTCCGTCGTAGGTACGAAGTAAAAGTTTTGAAGCATGTTTCAAATCTAAAGTACGTCGGATTTGAGGCTAAAAAAGTCAGTTGAAAGTCCGGAGAAGCCCACACACGATCGGATTACCAGCCAGCTTTAGTCCATCAGCGTCCGTTGGACTTTTGTAGACGAAAAGTAGGACCGTGTGTACGCGGCATAATAGTTGTCCTGTGGACAGATTCTCCCACCTGAGCTGTGGATCTCTGCAGAGTTACCATGGGCCTTTGGCTGCTTCTCTGATTAATGCTCTCCTTCCCGGCCTGTCAGTTTAGGTGGACGGCCATGTCTTGGTAGGTTTGCAGTTGTGTCTTCTCTTTCCATTTTAAGATGATGGATTGAACAGTGCTCCGTGAGATGTTTAAAGATTGGGATCATTTTTATAACCTAACCCTGCTTTAAACTTCTTCACAACTTTATCCCTGACCTGTCTGGTGTGTTCCTTGGCCTTCATGATGCTCTTTGTTCACTAAAATTCTATAACAAACCTCTGAGGGCTTCACAGAACAGCTGTATTTATTTACTGAGATTAAATTACACACAGGTGGACTCTATTTACTAATTAGGTGACTTCTGAATTCAATGGTTTCCACTAGATTTTAGTTAGGGGTATCAGAGTAAAGGGGGCTGAATACAAATGCATGCCACACTCACAATCTGACAGAGCTTGAGCTATTTTGTAAAGAAGAATGGGCAAAAATTTCCCTCTCTAGATGTGCAAAACTGGTAGAGACATCCCCAAAGAAGCTTGCATCTATAATTGCAGCGAAAGGTGGTTCTACAGAGTATTGACTCAGGGGGGCTGAATACAAAAACACGTCACACTTTTCAGATATTTATTTGTAAAAAAATTGAAAACCATTTATCATTTTCCTTCCACTTCACAATCCTGTGCCACTTTGTGTTGGTCTATCACATTAAATCCCAAGAAAACACATTTATGTTTTTGGTTGTAACATGGCAAAATGTAGAAAATGTCAAGGGGTGTGAATACTTTTTGAAGGCACTGTACATGATCCAACCTGCCAATGCTACCCGCAAATGTACTGTGGGCAGACGGCAACTGGTTAACAAATGCATACAGCAGTCTAGCAGTCCCTGTACAGCAGAAATCAGAATAGAGTTGCACCTCATCCCTTTAAACCCAAAGACATATGAATTACACAGGTTCTGTAACTAATTTAATGCAGATAAGGCACTAAGTGAGTTTAATTACCACCTTAATCAGCCACAGAACCTGTGTAATTATTTTGTGTTCGGGGTTTAAAGGGATGAGGTGGCAACCCTAGATCAGAATGGGGGAGAAGCAGCACAAGGAGCCAGTCAATTGTGTTGCATTGCAAGCAGCATGCTAACAGGAGGAGAGAGCAGAGACATGAGCTTTTTTTGGACAAGTAAAACAGCTCTCATATTTGTATTATATCTGCATATTTAGCTGTTTTCCAGCTTTAACATTATGAAGCAGAGGTCTTAGTAAGAAAAAGCTATAACATGAGATTATGTCATTTGATTTATCAGCAACTATGTAAAAAATAAGTATCCATTTTGTTTATACTGAACTTTTAAGCCAGCAACATACACATCTAAAAGAAAAAAAACACCTTTAAAAAAGGCAAAATAAATAATCTTATACAATACAAAGATGCACACAGCAAAAAGCAAATCTTACAAAGACCAGTTAAGTTTTAGCATTTGCATTGACATTCCTGTAAAGTGCAAATGTAGTTTCTTGTTGTCACTCACCCTGTCCCGGAGACATTTTTATAAAAAAAAAAAAAAAAAAAAAAAAAATGAAATTCCTCTTGTCCAAGTCAACTTATAATAATTGCAGGTGAAAGCAGTCTGATTCCTGAACACATCGGGTGTGGTAACGAAGTGTATCATCCCCATAACAACTGAAGTATGACTCTGTAAACATACACTACGCACACTGCCCATCCTCATACACACAAATGTAAAGTTCATAAGCAGCTTTTATTCTAGAAATTAAATAGGGAAGGATAAATATTTAGGAGCACTATAGGAGCATAGCTACTTATTGACTCATCTCTTGATTGATCCAAGCTCTGATTGATGAGCCTGGGGCATGGTTCCCACTGGGGACCCTATCGATGTTTTTTTTAAAAAAAAAAAAAATCTTAATCATAGATCTCACAAACACAAGTGTTTCTCTTTAAATTTGGAGTCATTTGGTTTTCTAAAACCAGTGGTCTCCAAACTGAGGCCAGACGTGGCCCTTTGCCTGCCTTTATCTGGCTCTTGGGGCATTATTTCCCCCACTGTCAGCATTCAACAGTGGGGCAAAGTTTCTGCCACTGACCCAAACGATCGGACACTATTCCTCCCGCTGACACTAATGATGGGGGAACTATTCCTCCCATTGAAACCAATGCTGGAGCACTATTCCTCCCACTGACACCAACAATGGGACACTACTCCCCCCCCACTGATACCAATGGTGGGTCACTATTCCTCCCACTGACACCAACAATGGCATACTACTCCTCCCACTGATACCAATGGTGAAGCACTATTCCTCCTACTGACACCAGTGATGGGGCACTATTCCTTTCCATTGACACCAACAATTTAGAACTATTACTCCCCCCAATACCAATGATGGACCATTGTTTACTCCTACTGACGCCAGTACATTTTCCACTCCCACTGGCCACAGCCCAGCCCCCCTAAAGTTTGAAGGACAGTAAGCTGGCCCTTTGTTTAGAAAGTTTGGAGACCCGTGTTCTAAAACCAACAAGCAACTGAGCTATGATATCCTTTGCAACATGACTTTCTAAAGCTAGCCATGAAAGCAAAGATTCCTCTGCGCTCAGCATGAATGACGAAATCTCCCCCGATGGCTATTGTATTTAGCACACAGAGTCCCATGGCTGCGGAATACCCAAACAGTGACTGCATCTGATTTGATGCAATCACTGTTTGGCCAACAATCTTCCACCTGGCTCCGTGGACGAAAATCAGTTCAAAATTTTAATTTTGTTGAGCCAGGTGGTACCAACAGGGCCACCCAAAGCTCAAATTTCAGCCCATTTAGCCAGAATTGGCTGAAAATCAGCCCAGTCTATCCTGCTTTAGATTACAGCCCTCAAACTGTGGCCACTGGCAAAAATATCCAGAGATAGGGGTCAAAAAAAGGAAAAATATTCCAGGAATAGGGGTCATTAAGTGTCAAAAATGCCCTAGGGATAGAGGTCAGTAAAATGTAAAAATGCCCCAGGGTTAGGGGTCAGTAAGAGGAAAAATATTCCAGGAATAGGGGTCAGTAGGTGGAAAAATGCCCCAGGGATAGGGGTTAGTAAGAGGAAAATGCCACAGGGTTAGGGGTCAGCAAAAGGAACATGTCCCAGGGTTAGGGGGTCAGTAAGAGGAAAATGCCCTAGGGATAGGGGTCAGTAAGAGAAAAAAAAAAAAAGCTCCAGCGTTAGGGGTCAGTAAGTGTAAACATGGCCCAGGGTCAGGGGTCAGTAAGTGGAAAAATGCCCCAGGGTTAGGGGTCAGTAAGTGTAAACATTAGAACAAAAAAGGAAGGTTTCCCCACATTGGGGTTTTTTGGCAGCACAATAACAAATGTAGTCAATGTTGTATGAAAAAATATAACACTTTTATTGGATAATAGTATATCATCAGAGTTAAAAACAATGAGCTCCAGTGGGAATTATTTTAAAAGAATAATTGGCTGAACATACAAAAGCAGACATTTGTTCATAGCAATACTTTATATCATGAACATTAAACCTGACGCGTTTCAACCCCTATAGTTGGGGTCTTCTTCAGAGGATCAGTCTGCTGGGGAGAACATGAAAATAGGGTTGATATACATATACATGTTCCATTCCTATAAATATAATATGAGCTACATTGATTGTGCGATACATCAGTACAGTATAGTTACCAAGTAAAAGTATGTCCAACGAAAAACACAAGTTCCCACATGGAGATCCCTTTAAAAGTTATATTACTTTGTCCTCTTCTCCAGAGGGGGATTCCAACCTCCTCTACCGCCGCCACAGCCCAGACCAGGATGGTGAGAAGCAACGTGGCTTACGAGGGGTCACACTTTTGAGCACCGCCCGCCAGAGCAGACAACCAACCGGAAAGCACCAGATTACCTGTGATGAAGATTTGCAAGGAAAAAATAATAACTAAAAAACCCATATGAAGGTAGTTAGGTTTGATCTGTGAGCTAAAAAAGCCACTAAAAAATCAAGGGCATTATAAGTATGATATATATGGCCCAAACCAACAGAGGAGTTCTGAACCATATTTTTCTGGTGTATGTTTAAAAAGGAATACCATATAAAGAAACAAATATGGTAAGTGCGATAAATATTGTATCTGTGCTAGAAAAAGAAATAGTAGTGACAAAGTAAAAGGAAATAAGAAAGAGAGGGTGAGGGAGTGAAATAAAGCATACAATCTAGGTAGAATGTGAAGAAAGCATGTAAGGTGCAAGCAAGTGCCAGTGAGTGGAAGGGGGAGGAGAGGATGGGGGAGGGGGGGGGAGAGAAGGGGAAAGGAAGGGAGACCGTGGGGGAATGGTGATGTAAAAAGATAATGTATTATTATTACCTCAAACAGGTGCTAAATAGCACATGTGGATGCATCAAGTTGTCCCATATACCTAAACTGTTGCTTGTTAGCCAACCCGGGATTGGTCATAAGCTGTATAGTATCCAAAAACTGAGTCAACCAGTCTGGAAGTAAGCAAAGTATATAATTGTAAGGAGTGTGACCACATATATTATCAGTGGTCGAGAATTAACAATCATAGGGGTCAGTAGACCCCGATTAGTTGGGGCAACACGATGCTATACAACACATGGCTATAAAGGTGTACTTACTGTGTGGTAGACGAAAATGACAGCAGGAGTAGTAACAGGCAGCAGGGTGTGTTTGCAGTTCACCAGACAGGAGGAAATTAAAAACATACATCAAGTATAGGTTTTTATACCCATAGTTAGAGGGGCGTGTATACCTTGCATCTTATCTATCCAGGTGTGCGCAATCCGGTGATAATCCCATGATGGGCGGCAAGGAAAACATGGGGGGGGGGGGGGGGGAGCCGCCTAAACGCGAGTGGGCCGTCCCACCCCCCTCACCTTGCCGGGAAGGCACGTCACAGATCACTCCTGCCCCGGAGATGACAGCAGAGAGAGTGCCAGAGCTCCCCCAGTGGTGGGAAAAAGCAACTTCAAAAGGGGAAAAAACAAATACAGATTGTGAGGATTACTTGAGACGTACTTCTGAGGATCTCATCTCTAGCACCTTGTTTCGGAAAAGCACCGCAGGAAACACCATCCTCCATGCGGATAGCTTTCACCCTACAGGTTTTAAGAGGTCTATTCCATATGGACAGTACCTGCGTTTACGCAGGAATTGTTCTGATGAGGTCCTCTTCAAACAAGAAGCACAGAAATTACAAATCAGACTACTAGCACGGGGTTACAGCCGCTCAACCCTACGCAAAGCGTACAATCGCGCAGCTGCACAATCCAGACATACACTATTGTTTGGGGAAAGGGCCAGGGGCGACCCCGGTATGGATCCCACCAGGGTGATCCTACGCTTCTCCAAACAACATAATGAGATCAGAAACATTATCCGTAAGCATTGGCCTATACTCCGAGATGACCCAAAAGTTAGTAGGTTCATTGCAGATACCCCCTCAATCACTTTCAGACGAGCAACCTCACTAAAAGGATAAATTAGTTCAGAGTGAGTTCAAAACGGCACAAAAAAGACGTAGGCATTGTTCCATCCTGGGATCTTTCCCTTGTGCACACTGCTCTTGCTGCCCATATATAAGACGTGAAAAGACCTTTAAACCGTCACATTTCACCAATTGTCAAACACGTGGCGTAGTGTACCTTATGTCTTGCGAATGTGGAGCACACTACGTCGGAAAGACCAAACAAGAGTTTCACCAGCGCATATCTAAACACATTTATCATATGCAAATTGGTAACCCGTATGTGCCACTCGGGAGACATGTGATGGAAATTCACAACTACAGAATGCCCACAGTATCCTTCGTCGCTCTCGACCGAATTCATATACCAGTGCGAGGCGGCGACTGGAACAAAATTCTATTGCAGCACAAGCAGAGGTGCATATTTAAATTAAATTCCACCCTGTTCCCAGGATTGAACGAGGCCATCTCGTTTGCTCCATTCTTAAAAGGCTTTGTCTCTGGCAAAACACAATAATCATGTCCCCCTTGGTTTGGTTATAATATAATACAGTCCAAAGTAATAGAAAATACTTGGTATCAGTGACTATGTCCCGTTCCCCTTCTTTTTTCCAACTTCTCCCCTCTTCCCCTATGCTGATCCAATTACATCTTTTACCATATTCCATCGATTTGTTTTTGCTGTTTTTATTTATTCCTAATTGACGGTGTAAAGTTATCTATACATGTGATTGAGTTTCTCCTATTCCTTACTGAAGCTCCCTATATGACTATGTATATATAAGATATGCAACAATGTTGTTAACTTTGAACTGTGAAAAATGTAATCCTCACAATCTGTATTTGTTTTTTCCCCTTTTGAAGTTGCTTTTTCCCACCACTGGGGGAGCTCTGGCACTCTCTCTGTTGTCATCTCCGGGGCAGGAGTGATCTGTGACGTGCCTTCCCGGCAAGGTGAGGGGGGTGGGACGGGCCCACTCGCGTTTAGGCGGCTCCCCCCCCCATGTTTTCCCATTGGACGCTCGGCTGGCCACCGGGCGCCGCGCTGGGGATCTTTTTCTCCTTGCCGGCGGCGTTCCGGAATATCCTCGGATGCCTCCCGTCACTGCGCATGCTCGGGGCCCCGCGCGAGCGACGTGACGTCATAGACATCGCGAGATTTCGGCGAGGATGACGAGAATTCGGAGCGTTGCTCTTCCGGAACGCCGGGGAGACCACACTTGGCTGCCATGATGGCCGCCTTGCCGCCCGTCATGGGATTATCACCGGATTGCGCACACCTGGATAGATAAGATGCAAGGTATACACGCCCCTCTAACTATGGGTATAAAAACCTATACTTGATGTATGTTTTTAATTTCCTCCTGTCTGGTGAACTGCAAACACACCCTGCTGCCTGTTACTACTCCTGCTGTCATTTTCGTCTACCACACAGTAAGTACACCTTTATAGCCATGTGTTATATAGCATCGTGTTGCCCCAACTAATCGGGGTCTACTGACCCCTATGATTGTTAATTCTCGACCACTGATAATATATGTGGTCACACTCCTTACAATTATATACTTTGCTTACTTCCAGACTGGTTGACTCAGTTTTTGGATACTATCACCTGAGTCTTATACAGCTTATGACCAATCCCGGGTTGGCTAACAAGCAACAGTTTAGGTATATGGGACAACTTGATGCATCCACATGTGCTATTTAGCACCTGTTTGAGGTAATAATAATACATTATCTTTTTACATCACCATTCCCCCACGGTCTCCCTTCCTTTCCCCTTCTCTCCCCCCTCCCTTCCCTCCTCCCCCCTCCCCCCCCTTTTCCTCCCCCACCCCTTCCCCCATCCTCTCCTCCCCCTTCCACTCACTGGCACTTGCTTGCACCTTACATGCTTTCTTCACATTCTACCTAGATTGTATGCTTTATTTCACTCCCTCACCCTCTCTTTCTTATTTCCTTTTACTTTGTCACTACTATTTCTTTTTCTAGCACAGATACAATATTTATCGCACTTACCATATTTGTTTCTTTATATGGTATTCCTTTTTAAACATACACCAGAAAAATATGGTTCAGAACTCCTCTGTTGGTTTGGGCCATATATATCATACTTATAATGCCCTTGATTTTTTAGTGGCTTTTTTAGCCCACAGATCAAACCTAACTACCTTCATATGGGTTTTTTAGTTATTATTTTTTCCTTGCAAATCTTCATCACAGGTAATCTGGTGCTTTCCGGTTGGTTGTCTGCTCTGGCGGGCGGTGCTCAAAAGTGTGACCCCTCGTAAGCCACGTTGCTTCTCACCATCCTGGTCTGGGCTGTGGTGGCGGTAGAGGAGGTTGGAATCCCCCTCTGGAGAAGAGGACAAAGTAATATAACTTTTAAAAGGATCTCCATGTGGGAACTTGTGTTTTCCGTTGGACATACTTTTACTTGGTAACTATACTGTACTGATGTATCGCACAATCAATGTAGCTCATATTATATTTATAGGAATGGAACATGTATATGTATATCAACCCTATTTTCATGTTCTCCCCAGCAGACTGATCCTCTGAAGAAGACCCCAACTATAGGGGTTGAAACGCGTCAGGTTTAATGTTCATGATATAAAGTATTGCTATGAACAAATGTCTGCTTTTGTATGTTCAGCCAATTATTCTTTTAAAATAATTCCCACTGGAGCTCATTGTTTTTAACTCTGATGATATACTATTATCCAATAAAAGTGTTGTATGAAAAAATATAACATTGACTACATTTGTTATTGTGCTGCCAAAAAACCCCAATGTGGGGAAACCTTCCTTTTTTGTTCTAATTTTTAAGGGGTGAGCAGCAATCCTCTTTTCTCCTCCCTAGTGTCCCCTCCGTTTTTTCGAAGTAAGTGTAAACATGGCCCAGGGTCAGGGGTCAGTAAGTGTAAAAATGCCCCAGGGTTAGGGGTCAGTAAATGTAAAAATGCCCTAGGGTTAGGGGTCAGTAAGTGTAAAAATGCCCTAGGGATAGAGGTCAGTAAGAGAAAAAGAAATGCTCCAGCAATAGGGGTCAGTAAGAGGAAAATGCCTCAGGGTTAGGTGTCAGTAAGAGGGAAAATGCCCCAGAGATAGAGGTCAGTGTAGCGCCCTGGGGTTTAGTCAGGGAGCTCCTCACCAAATTCCTTGTCAGGAGTAGCTACTGTAGTTAATTACTAGGGATCCATTGACTTCTCCATAAGTTTGGCCTGGTTGTACTTTCCTCTTCTACCACCAGGTGACCGGCACTTGGGAGGTATTAAATTGAGAAGGACAACTCAAGGTCAGGTTATGGGTATATGGGATATCTCAGCCAATGGGCAGGGATTTTGTTGAATCCCTTGGCCTGCTGGGAGAGCCTATATATTTGGGTGAGATCAGGTGATCCAGGTTCTTGCGTGCCACCCAAAGCGCCGTCTGGGTGAACATGTGTCGTCTGACCCAGGCTGCTAGGCTGGAGATTGGGCCTATCCTGGGGGCATCAGGCTGCCAGGCTGTGTGAGGGCCTATCCAGAAGTAAGAGGGCAGCACAGGGTTTGGACTGCGGCTTGCAGTCCAACCAAAAGTGATGGTTCTGTCGGCCGAGATCCTGTCGTGGTTGGAGGTAGAAGGGAAGCTGTCGCCACTAAAGGACCAATCGCCTTTACCAGGGACCACAGTGAGTAACTGAAGCAAGTACCAGAGCAGTATTCTCACCGAAAGGGCACGGTGGAGAATCGGGAAACTTCAGGTGGTGATCAAGTCAGGGACCCAACCAGCGGAGGTGGCGCTTGCAGAGCAGCCTTGTGTGCCAAGCTAGGGACCGAGCCAGTCAGCAGGGGTGAAGCTTGAAGGTGCCAAGCTAGGGACCCAGCAGGGAAGCGTGGGTGATGCTTGAGGAAGATGCCATCGCAAAAGCCTTGAGGAGCTCACAGGATTCAGAGACAGTGAATCAGAGGGTCCAGTGAGAGACCAGGAGCTCAAGGGGCTGAAGAACTACAAGGAGATGTTGTAGTACAGCTAAGAGAACGGTTACTTTGAGTTAGGAACTGTTTAAGCACTGTTGCCATAGGAGACAGCAATCCTGCACATGCAGAAGTGGCACCTTGCTGGGGCCTTTCCCTGTACGGCTGTCCACCTTTAGATTCCTCGGAGTCTGCCATTTGAAATTACAACTACTTAAGGGTGTCCTGGCCCTAACCCTCTTTCCCTTGCAAAATATAAAAAGGACTGTCAAAGAAATAAAACCTCTTTTACATCCAAGAAGTGTCTGGCGCCCAATTACTTTTACCACCTTTGCACCCACTATGCCTCACAAACCACCACATATTGAAGGATGTCAGTTATCTTTGGCCTTGAAGGTTCCAATTAGACTGGAAGAGGTCAGAGATTCTACTACATCAGTAAAAGGAAAATGCAACAGGGTTAGAGGCCAGGTAGAGTTTTAGTTTACAGAGATCACCAAAAGAGGGTTACAACAGAATTACAAATGAGGAATTACAAAGTGGGATTCCGTTATCTACACACATATCTAAATTAACATTAAACATCTAAGGAAACATGACTATATGTTCAAAGATTTGGATTGTCTACAGCATATCTTTTAACTAACAGCATGGACTCAATTTATGCCTAAAAATATATATACTTTTATAGACAATGCACCTTTACTGCATACCTTGCTCCGCTTGCCAAGGGTGCAACCTTAAACTTTAAAAGAAAACTTCAATAAACAATCGCTTTCCCATGAGGTACTGTTAACTTGCTTTGCCTCCAAATGTTTACTCACAAGAACCCCCCTTTCTCCAAAACTAGAGGAAGTAGGAAGGGTTTGATGATTAAAACATTCCCCAGGGAAACAAGAGGAAGGCATAAAGGTTCCACCTGTCAGTCAGTGCTGAACAAAGGTTTAACCTGTTGCCGCCCGTCATAGGATGGCGGGGCGGTGTGGCTCTCGTTCTAGGCGGACGTCATATGACGGTGGCCCATTCAAACAGGGCATGCGCGCGATCGCGGGCACAGAGCTCTGTACTGTCGGTGGCGGCGTGTCCCTGAGAGACAGCGTGTCACCGACAGGTAGGGTTGCCACATGATCCCTTTAATCCAGGACACACATTAATTACACAGGTTCTGTAGCTGATTAAGATGGTAATTAAACTCATTTGGTGCCTTATCTGCATTAAATCAGCCTCAGAACCTGGGTAATTAATATGTGTCCTGGATTAAAGGGATGATGTGGCAAGCTTACCGACAGGGGTGAACACCATTGGGCTGTTTACCATGTAATCGGCTGCGATTACGTCACGGCCGATCACAAGTGGTACTCTCTTTCTAAGACCGCGCATGCGCGCGATCGGGGGCGCTCATCGCGGTCATGTCATTGGCAGTGTGTTCCCAGGAACACTGCTCGTCTCGAACAAGGGTAAACAGCCAGTGGCTGGCAGCTGTTTACCACGTGATCTGCTGTGATCCATTCACAGCCGATCACTAAATGTAAACACAGAGCGGTTACTACCCATTACCAGCTCTTCTCTCCTCACACACCGTTTCCAGTGTGAGGAGAGAAGAGCCAGGAGCAGTGCGTTACTGATCTGTGTAGTGTCAGTGTCTGCACCAACACCACACAGTAAAGAGAACCTGTCACATCACCCCCCTATTGCAGCTGTCACCCAACATCCATCACATTAATGCCCATCAGTGCTTATAAAAGTGCAGCTGTCACCCATCAGTACCCATAAAGGGCACCTGTCACCCATCAGTGCCCATAAAGTGCACCTGTCATCGTCAGAGACTGCCATCAGCGGTGCACCTGTCACCCATCAGTGACCATCGCCAGTGACCGTTATCAGTGACCCATCCGTGACACTCATCTGTCACCTATCAGTTCCATAATGTGCACCAGTCACCATCAGAGACTGCCATCAGTGACCGTCACCTGTCACCTATCATCCATCAGTGACCGTCACCAGTCACCTGTCGCCATCAGTGACCGTCACCTGTGATATGTGTGTTTGAGTGCACTACTCTATTTGCAATACACCACTCTATATATCATTAAGTACCTTTAAATCTACCAGACTTGTTCTCCCATAACTAATATGTAAAACCATATGACACCAATTAGTTAATATTCTTCCACGCATCAAGGAATCAAAACAATCTATATATAATCCCCACTTTCATATATCCATAATGCAAAAAAAAATGAGCGAACGAAAACGAGGGGTGAAGCGCAAGCCGAGTGCGGAGATAGTTCATATCGCACACCGGGAGCCACGCTATTAGAGACACCCATCCTTAACTGCTGGAACAGGTTAGTGCTGGCTCGAGGGCACTTTTAAATGTGAGTTTACATTTTTTGCACTTTGACTAAATAAATAAGCTTTTTTAAATATATTGCGCAATGATCGTTATCCATATATTGTCCATGAGGAAAACCAAAGCTCAGGCATAGCATGTGTGGATCAGTATATACATCATTCAGGTGGAGTGGTTATCCCTATTAATGAACCGAAGGCGTATAGTATAATAAGCATCTGGTGAGTGGCCAATTTAAATGGTTTTGATGTGCCACGAATATGGTGAAAAAGTCACGATGAATCACAGATGACATACAATGTGAACTGAATGAGAAGACTGCACAGGGTCCTTAGAACTCATTTGTATATTTGCACTTTGCACATGAACTTTTTACATTTATAGTGATTATAATTTTTATGTCACAGTTTATTATTCATTTTTTACATTGTTTTGCATTATGGATATATGAAAGTGGGGATTATATATAGATTGTTTTGATTCCTTGATGCGTGGAAGAATATTAACTAATTGGTGTCATATGGTTTTACATATTAGTTATGGAAGAACACGTCTGGTAGATTTAAAGGTACTTAATGATACATAGAGTGGTGTATTGCAAATAGAGTAGCGCACTCAAACACACATATCCCATTTCACTGAAGGGCCTTTTTTTTGAATGCCGCAACTCAAATTTTAATGGGGAAATAGAATTGTTTAAATCTTTGCGCCGGTGACTCACATACACTGAGTGACCGTCACCTGTCACCCATCACCTGTCAACTATCAGTGAACCTCACCTGCCACCCGTCTGTCACACAGCCCATCAGTGACTGTCACCTGCCACCCGTCGCACAGCCCATCAGAAAAATGTCCAAAAGAGTATATACCAGTGAGGAGGAGTTCCAGATCCTCTCCATGACTGATGAGAGCAGTGGGGAGTTCCTATCAGATTCAGATGCCAATCTGATTCTGAATCAAATTCAGCATTTAAACCGATCGATAGTAGTGGATCGGCAAATTAATCAGAGGAAGAATAGATCCCTCCTAGAAGGGCACAGTGCTCTGGAAACCAGGCAGCCACCAGCAATATACCCCAGGATCAAATTCCCAGGCCTAGTACCAGTACTGCCGCCAGTGATAGACCCCAAGAACAAAGGCCCGGTACCAGGGCTGCCGCCAGCGATAGACCCCAAAACCAAAGGCCCACTACCAGCGCTGCCACCAGCGAAAGACCACAAGAAATGCCCAGGCCCAGTATCAGCACTGCCGCAGCATCCCGCCCAAATGCCAGCAGAAGAACTTCAAATCCCCCAACTAACAGCACTGGAGTGCCACGTCCCCCAAGAGCCAGGGCCGCTACACATCTTCCAGCTGGTCTTGCCAACCGAACATGGCTGCCTTCCAACTCAGGATCAGCCAGAATTCCCCCTTTCACCACACAGCCAGGTGTGCAGGCTAATACCCAAAATTTTACAGAAATCGATTGTTTTTGTTTATCTTTGCCCAACACTTTGCTGCAATTCATCATGGACCAGACCAATTTATATGCCCAGCAGCATAGTGCCAACAACCCCCAATCATCATACGCCCGTCCATTTGAGTGGAAGGATTTAACTCTGGAGGAGTTCAAAGTGTTCATGGGCCTCTCCATAAACATGGGGCTTACAAACAAATGAAGGACGTGCCTATTGGTCCACCAAACCCATCCACCCCATGCCCATTTATTCTTCCGTAATGTCCAGGTCCTGATACGAGATGATTATGGGCTTCCTTCATTTCAGCAACAACACCCAGTGCCCTCCCCATAATCATCCAAATTACAAGTTATATAAAATTCGCCCACTCATAAATTTCTTTTCCCAACAATTTGCAGAACTCTATGTCCCCGATCAGCATATATATGTAGATGAGTCCCTGGTAGCCTTTTCAGGCCGGCTAGGAATAAAGCAATACATTCCTAGCAAAAGGGCCAAATGAAATTTTATAAGCTTTGCGAGAGAGTCACGGGATATATCTGTATGCATTTCGCATATTTGAAGGAAGAGATTCCCAGCTTCAGCCTCCTGAGTGCCGGCCTACATGGGCACAACTGGTAAAATTTTTGGGACCTGGCATACCCACTGCTGAAGAAAGGTTATCACATTAATTAATACTCCAAGTGATACCTTAATTAAGTGACACATTTAATCCTGTGAAAAGAAATTATTGGTAATACAACATAATACAATTGGTGAACAAGTCACTAATTAGTCCTTGACGGAAAAAGAGCCAAAAGAGTCCATGTAGTATAAGTGGTACATCACTGTATTCCTCCACAGTGGCACACAAACAAAACACCACAAGAAGAGTGCAAAAAGAAATGGGATAGTGCCTCCACCTTTGCACACACTGCCACTTACCAGCTGTAAATGATCTCCTATTACGGGAGATCAGATGCGCTTGTGGCTTATTACCCCGCCTCGGGTCTCTGTGTTGTGCGCCAATGCTCCCAGAGTCCTCACCAATGAAAAGCCTCATATACAAATTCAATAGGTCCCTGGTCTTTTTTACGCTTGCTCCACAGCTGAACACCTGCCCTAATGCCTCCTTCACAGATCTTGTAGAGATTGTGTCTAGGATTGAACCTAAGGAGGTCCTGTTTCTGGTACAAGAAAGTAGCACTCTAATTCATTTAGCCATTTATAATGCCTACTTCCTGTTTACTTATATCTATGTGTAAGCACTTGGTATACGTGTGAAACACGTCAGCTGTCTTCCTGTACCACTCTGCTTTGGTGTCATGTATACTTTGTTATCCTGGTTCACAAATAAAGGCATAAGAAAATTCTATCGGTGTGCGGCTGTCCAGAATTTCTCCGTCTATCTTCATCTACTGAAGCTGAAGGTGTCGTTTTCAATTGACCACTGAATGCCAAGTATTTGTCCTGGGTCTGGGCTAAGTTTGAGAGGTTCACCTGTTATTGCTCTTTCTGAAGGAGCTACACAAGACAGGATGTCCCTTTTATTAGAGTTGAACTTGTGCAGTCTTAAGCCAGCATTTTTACATAATCCTTGCGCTTCGAGGATTTGATTTGTAGCTTCACTGATTATTGAAACACTGGTTGGGCCGTCGTCTACATAAAAGTTCTTCTCAATCAAAGCTGATGCTGAAGGATATTCTGCCTTGTATTGTTGTGCAAGAGGTGAACTGCCATTCTGTATTCTTTGGGTTCTGTTTCCAACTGGCCGTTTTCCCACCAAAGGAATCTTAAGTAATTGCGCTTTTCTTTGGGGTGTAGAACTGGTGGAACCTCTTTTCAATGTCGCATATCACAGCAACTGCTTCCTTCCTGAAGCGACAGAGGACTCCCACTAGAGAATTTATCAAGTCGGGACCTGTCAATAAGGTGTCATTTAGAGAGATGCCTTAAAACTTTGCTGAACAATCAAAGACGACTCTGGCTTCTTGGGGTGATAAACCCTGTGATGTGGGATTTACAATAAGTAAGTTATAGCATCTAGAAAATAAGGGATAGATTTATGGCATGTTTATTATTATTATTTTTTTACTAGTAATGGCGGTGATCTGCGGTTTTTATCATGACTGCAATATTGCGGCAGACAAATTGTATCAAATCTCTTTTTATTATTCTTTTTACATCAAAAAATCAACATTAACATATGTACACTCCATTCATCATATATCATATCTTATACATTAATGCATTAATTATTAGTTACATTGGAGGATCATATTAATTACCCTCTATGTCATTTAATTCTATAACTTAATGTCCATTATTCATGCACTGCCCCAGTCTACTACTACTATATTCATTCACCTTACAAAACCCAGATAAAAGTAAAAAAAAAAAAAAAAAAGGAACAATGTTCCCTTCTCTCTCCTTCCCACTACCCCACCCCTACTCATATTCTTTCTATTTATAGTTTGCGAAGTTGGAAGCCTGATCCCCAGTCAGGCGACCTAAAGAAGTGGGGGCATATTGGACTATTGCGGTACAATAAACATTGGTAATAATATAGAGAATATACTAGTAATATAAAATTGTATAGTAGATTTTATTGATGCAGAAAACAAATCTTGATAATACAATACAGCATGATAGAATTAAAAACATAGCACCAGGTGGGGTCGTAGTTGTACAGTAAAGCAATTGATCTCAGAAGTCAATTCCTCGACTAGTTTCGCGGACATAACCGCTTCATCAGGAGGGAGTCTGAGGATGGTTTATTATGGCTAAACCTAACAAAGTGAGAAAAGGTACAATGTAATATGCCAAAAAGACATCTACAGTAAAATTGTATTGTTGCATCATAATTAAAGACATATAATAAAGGTTAAAGGGGGAAAGGACAAATCTGCTTACCCATGTCCCAGTTGACCCCAAGCGCGGGGCTCCACCACCCTGGAGTGATCTCCCACGGCGACCTGGGGGAGCTATAGCAATGACGGGGATAATAGGGATGAACAAATTGGCATAGTTGGGTATATTAAGTTGCCAATCTAAAACGAGTGAACAAGTGACACATAGGATGGTGAGGGAAATAGATTGGTGAAAGTGTGAGGACTGATGTGAGGGTTGCAAATTGCAAACCAAGGGAGATGAAGGGGCGAGAGGGAAACATAAAAGTTGTAACAATTGTGAAGAGGTGGGAACATTTGGGAGGATGTAGTGTGGGAAGGTGAAGGTATGAAGGGGAGGGAAAACAAGAGGGGAGGGAGGACTGGAGAAGTAAGGGACTAGAACAAGGGTGACGGAAAAAAGAGGAAAAGCAAGTGAGTGAAAAAACTAGAGGGAGGGGGAGGGGGGGGGGGAGAAAGAAGAAGGGGAAGGGGAACCGGAAAAGGGGGGGAGGGTTTGTGGTAAGTGAAGTAATTGAGGGCATAGTAGTACCTGATGCTGAGGTGGAAACATAGGGAGGTATCCGGGAAGGCACCCAGAAAGGGGCCAATACCATGTGAGGCCGAGGGAGGGCTATTAAGGACTGCAGGCAGCGGGCGGAAGCGGGATACAGCATATTCGCCCATGCCTGGAGCATCTAAAGGGGAGAAAACGTACGGTCATTAGACCCATGCTGGTGCCCTGAGGTGCGGGACAGCAAGATACTAGGGTAAATAAAGTAATCCCCTGTGACTTACCATAAGCTGGCCATATTCTCCCCTTTAGATGCTCCAGGCATGGGCGAATATGCTGTGTCCCGCTTCCGCCCGCTGCCTGCAGTCCTTAATAGCCCTCCCTCGGCCTCACATGGTATTGGCCCCTTTCTGGGTGCCTTCCCGGATACCTCCCTATATTTCCACCTCAGCATCAGGTACTACTATGCCCTCAATTACTTCACTTACCACAAACCCCCCCCCTTTTCCGGTTCCCCTTCTTCTTTCTCTCCCCCCCATCCCCCTCCCTCTAGTTTTTTCACTCACTTGCTTTTCCTCTTTTTTCCGTCACCCTTGTTCTAGTCCCTTACTTCTCCAGTCCTCCATCCCCTCTTGTTTTCCCTCCCCTTCATACCTTCACCTTCCCACACTACATCCTCCCAAATGTTCCCATCTCTTCACAATTGTTACAACTTTTATGTTTCCCTCTCACCCCTTCATCTCCCTTGGTTTGCAATTTGCAACCCTCACATCAGTCCTCACACTTTCACCAATCTATTTCCCTCACCATCCTATGTGTCACTTGTTCACTCGTTTTAGATTGGCAACTTAATATACCCAACCATTCCAATTTGTTCATCCCTATTATCCCCGTCATTGCTATAGCTCCCCCAGGTCGCCGTGGGAGATCACTCCAGGGTGGTGGAGCCCCGCGCTTGGGGTCAACTGGGACATGGGTAAGCAGATTTGTCCTTTCCCCCTTTAACCTTTATTATATGTCTTTAATTATGATGCAACAATACAATTTTACTGTAGATGTCTTTTTGGCATATTACATTGTACCTTTTCTCACTTTGTTAGGTTTAGCCATAATAAACCATCCTCAGACTCCCTCCTGATGAAGCAGTTATGTCCGCGAAACTAGTCGAGGAATTGACTTCTGAGATCAATTGCTTTACTGTACAACTACGACCCCACCTGGTGCTATGTTTTTAATTCTATCATGCTGTATTGTATTATCAAGATTTGTTTTCTACATCAATAAAATCTACTATACAATTTTATATTACTAGTATATTCTCTATATTATTACCAATGTTTATTGTACCGCAATAGTCCAATATGCCCCCACTTCTTCCAACTTCGCAAACTATTCATTCCTGGATGATGGTACATGTTTATAGTTTTTACCTCAATACCTTATCATAGAGGCCACCTGTTTATATCTTTCTATTTATAGATATTCTCTCAATTTTGTTGAGGACCGGAATTCATCCCATTTTTGCCATATTACTGGCAATTGGTTTTTTGTATACCCTTCTTCTCTTATCTGTTTTTCCATATATTGAATTTCGTACATTTCACATACTCATTCCGTCACTGTTGGGCTGTTTGTTTCTTTCCAGCTACGTGCTATTAATGTTCTAGCTGCAGTTATCATATGGTGAAGAATTCCCTTAATTAATAGATCATATATTTTTGATAGCTTTTTAGACGGTTCCCGTTCTTCCATTAATATTTTCTCAAATTTGGTTGTTGGTCTGCTTATCAAGGATATTATTGCTTCCATAAATATCTTTAATTGATGATATTGTAACCATTTATTTTTATATTCAGATCCCAACTCCTGAAATTTTGGTAATTTACCGTCCCTTAGAATTTGCGCTGCCCTTGTGTTTTCCCATATATTCCATTTTAAATATTTTGTTGTTTTTAAAGCTGGTGGGAAATAAGGATTAAGGAATAGAGGTGTCATTGGTCCAATCATGGTGGAGAGCTTCCTCTTTTTTATTATGTTGTTGCATATTTTTAATGTGGCCTGTACAAAGATTGTTAGTTTTTCTTTTTTTGGTCTTAAATGGGGTTTTATCCAAGGCAGGACTCTAAGCTGTGGTCCTATTATTTCTTCTTCTAGGTTAACCCATTGTTTTTTTCCTTTGTTGTGATACCAATCTATAATTCTAGTTATTGATGCTGCCTGTAAATATTTCAAGAAATCTGTAATGCTAAGCCTCCATTTATTTTTGTTCTAATTAAAATTTCTCTTTTTATTTCAGAGGTTTTTTGAGCCCAAATAAAATTTACTACTGCTTTTCCTAATTCCAGCATCAGTTTTCTAGGAGGGACAAGGGGTACTGTTTGAAAAACATAATAATTTCGGCAATATATCCATTTTTATTATATTAATTCTTCCTATCCATGAGTATGTATTTTATCATATTTTTGTAGTAGTTTAATTATTTTATGGATTGTCGTATTGTAATTCAGCTCCTGTAATTGCTTCAGGTCTTTCGGCATAAATATTCCCAAATATTTAATTGCTTCTTGCTTCCATTTAAACGGGAAATATTTTTGTAGGAGAGTGTGTATTTTTTCTGTTAACGATATATTTAAAATTTCTGATTTCTCATAATTAACTTTAAAATTACTTAATTCCCCAAATCTTTTAAATTCTTTGATCAAATTTGGTATTGTTATAATAGGGTTAGTTATGTATATTAGCAGATCATCTGCATATACGGCTGTTTTATATTCTTTGTCTTTAACTTTTATCCCTTTAATATCTTTATTTTTTCTTATTGCCGTAATAAGATGTTCCATTATCAGTATATATAACAGAGGAGAGAGGGGGCATCCCTGCCGGGTACCATTTGATATTTGTATATACTCTGACAGTATTCAACCCATTCTTACTCTAGCTCTAGCGTTAGAATACAGTGCGACAATCCTGCCGATCATTCTAGGACCAATTCCAATCTGAATTAATGTTTCTTCTAAGAACCGCCACCCCACTCTGTCGAATGCTTTTTCAGCATCAATAGCCAAAAGACACATCGGGATGGCGGCTCTTTGCGCATATTCCACCAAAGTGCATGTTTTTATAACATTATCCCTAGTTTCCTGACCTTTCGTAAAGCCCGTCTGATCTAAATCTATATGTTCAGGTAATATTGGCGCTAGTCTATTAGAAATAATTTTTGAATACAATCTTATGTCTATATTAATCAAGGAGTTTGGGCGATAGTCATTACATAGTGTATGATCTTTCTCTGGTTTAGGAATTAATACTATATGAGCTTCTGTACTATATGGTGCAAACGTTTGAATTCTAGATATGGAATTGTGTGTTTTTTTGAGGATAGGTATGATTAAATCCTGGAATGTCTTATAGAATCTGGGGGTATATCCATCTGGACCTGGGCTTTTCCCCAGGACCAGTTCTGAAATCGCCTGTTGAATCTCCACTGTTGAAATTTCTTTTTCCAGATCCTCAGTTACCTCCCTAGAGAACATGGGTAAAGCGGTTTCCTTTATATATTTACTAATCTCTTCCCCCTATTTTTCTTTCTCTCTATTCCCAAGTTGTTTATTTATATTATACAGATGCGAGTAATATGTATGAAAAGTTTTGGTTATTTCTATTGGATCGTAAGTAATTTCCCTGTTTGCTTTTAAGATTTTTACTATGGATGTCATGGGCTGTTGATCCCTTAGTGTTTTAGCTAACATTTTCCCTGTTCTATTTCCATTGAGTTTTGTTCTTATCCCTTAATCGAAGAGACTCCTTATCAAGCACAGCTTGTATTTCCATTTGTTTATTTTTCAAAATAATTCTATCAAATGAGTTAGGGTTCTGTTTATGTTTTTTTTTCCAAATTCTCTATTTCTATGATTATTTGAACTTTCTTTTGTTATTTTTCTTTTTTAAGTCTAGATCCGTGCTTGATGAGTAGTCCCCGTAATACACATTTTAAAGCTTCCCATTGTAAGTGACAAATTGGACACTTTTGACACATTTTTGGGACCATTGACAATTATACAGCGATCGGTGCTATAAAAATGCACTGGTTACTGTATAAATGTCACTGGCAGGGAAGGGGTTAACACTAGGGGGCGATCAAGGGGTTAACTGTGTTCCCTAGGTGTTCTAACTGTAGGGGGGCTGGGAGTGACTAGGAGAGGAGAGAGATCGGTGTTCATATTTAGTAGGAACACACAATCTGTCTCCTCTCCCCTGAGAAAACCGGGATCTGTGTGTTTACACACACAGATCCCGGTTCTCGCTCTGTCGCGAGCGATCGCCGGTGCTCAGCGGTCATCACGCCTGCTGGGAACTCGCATCGTCTGCGGTTACATGCTGCGGGCGCCCCTTGTGGCTAAAATGTGAAGCGACGTAAGGTAACGTCGATTTGCCCGGCTGAGCCAACCTACCGCAGTAAAACTGCGGCGGCTGGTCCGGAAGTGGTTAAAGGATCACCTGTAAATACAGTTTGTTCAGGTATAGGGAGATGGTTGGAGATGAGCAGACTTGCAAGTCCTGGAATTAGACTACCTTCTTCTTGTGGTCTTGACACCTCAAGTGGTGTATTTGAGTGTTGAAATGGCACAGCTTTCGGATTCAGTGAGGTTTGTGGTTCATTTTTTTTTTTGCAAAGGTTTTGCACCTTGTGGTCTGTCTCCTGTTCACAATATTCAAAACTATCATAGGCGTTGTAAGCTTTCACTCTTGCTGCAGCTACCTTGACTTCATTTTTTGCTTGTAGCTGTTGCAGTCTTGTCTTTTCCTCATCTTACTTAAGTTTAATTTCTGCCTCCATTTTGCTCAGCTTAGCTTGTTGCTCACGCATCTGTAGCGTCACCTTTGCCTGCTCGATCTTGCCTTGAAGGTCAGCTTCTGCGTCTGCGCGTTTGCTAGAAGATCTGCAAGTGGCTCTCGAGCTTGAGCTAGAGTCTGCTAATGATTCTGAGAGGACAGTTTCTGTTTATGTGTTTCCAAAGACTGACTCGTACTCTTCTTTATTAAGTACCATCCTCGCTCTTTCCTTCTCAAGTTGATCATTAAAGATTTCCTCTACATTCTCTAGCTGTTTGCTAGTGAGGTTGCAGATTTCAGCTGTTAACGTGGTGAATGCATCCATTCTTTGAACAACGTATGGGGTAGTGGAATGATTACGGCATATGGACTCATACTGTTGGTGTACTAAAGCTTCTTTGGCTTTAATCTCCTTCATTCGTGTATCAAGGTCTTTGGCTAGGTAGAAGTTCTTTAACTTCGTCCTAATTTCTTTTGCTAGCTCCTTCCAAGAGTCGTACGCCTTGTTGAATGCTATTTCTTTTTTCTTAACTGTTTCTTTGTGCATTTCTTGGCCCTTTTCTGTTAAGCTTCACTCTCTGGAGCTGGACCGCACTTGTTGTGACTCAGTGAGTTTGTCTGTTTCTTTAGTGGGTGGCAACATTTTGTTCTAGTGTGCCTTTGCCTTTCAAGTGTGTGTGTGCCTGAAACCTAATTTGAATGAGAGTTGGCTCAAACTTGCTACTAAGGGGCTATGAAAGAAAATAGGCATTTACACTTGTAACTTACAAAGATTAGCAAACAATGCATACCATACGACAAAATGTTGTTAAAATAATACACTACTGATATTTTTTAACCAGACAATTTACCCTTTACGTAATTAGCAACAGTTTAGTGGATTAGGAACTTAGGAGATAGTGTTGCTTACAATTTGACACTAGGTCTCTAAACACTAGAAACTCATATCACAAATATAATAACTTAATCATTGCTTTAGTAAAATATTAATTATTTTGTTCGTATACTAATTAAGGGCGATTTCCAGACCACGTATAGAACAGCCCGCTTATATTTAAATGTCCACGTGATGCGTTTACTTTTCGGCCTATTCTCTGTTGCTAAGATGGCATCCGCACATGTCCTTGTGAGGTGTTGGTAAGCCTTTACTCACAGTTTGATGAAGACAGCGACGCAGCCGGTGATGGCAGAGATGCAGCGTTGAGTCTCCACTACAAGTTTTCACTGTAGCGGCCCCACTGGCTTTGAGTAAATAACGAGAGCAGAGCTTCTGGGGGGTGCAGTATTTTTATTCTTTTGCCTCAAAGGTGTGAAGTAGGCTTGAACACCACATAGGTTAATCCTTTTAACTACTTAAGCACCGTGAAAACTGTAAAATGACATTCAATACATTCATTTACAGAGATCACCAAAAGGGGGTTACAACAGAATTACAAATTAGGAATTACAAAGTGGGGTTACGTTATCTACACACAAATCTAGATTAACATTAAACATCTAAGGAAACATTAGTGAATATGTGTGAGTGCGCTGCCCCCTTTTCTATATATATCACCACCTGTATTCCTTACCAACTACCAATGATCAATATTCCACGTGCATATATTTAAACTATAGATCAATAAATCATATGTATAACAAAAAATCATATATATAACAAGAAAAGTCCTTCAAACATGTTGCAAATTCTTGTGTCCTTTAAAGTGACTGGCGTGCTCCTATGTTACTTCAATATGTGACTGAGTGGGACCCTCCACCATTCAGATTGGCCACTCACCAGATGTTTCACTAGGGGTACGCCTTTGGTTCATTCAGGGATAACCATTCCACACAGGTACCACAATCTCCCAGCAGCCTCTACGCGTTTCGCATCATCAAATGCGTCATCAGGAAGCTTCCTGATGACGCATTTGATGATGCGAAACGCGTAGAGGCTGCTGGGAGATTTTCACGCATCACGTGACCGGACGAAAACGGAAACGAGGCTTGGAGTGCAAGCCAAGCGTGGAGACCGCTTACAGTACCAGGCGAACCATGCTATTAGACGCTCGTCCGTAACTGCTGGAAAAGCTTCGTGCCGGCAAAAGGGCATATTTTTACCCATCTAAATGAAGGGTCGTTTTTGAGTGCAGCATACCTAATACTTGGTACATAGTAAAACAAAATAAAGTTTGGTTTTGCGCCGGTGACACGCACATAGATATCTAAGGAAACATGACTATATGTTCAAAGATTTGCATTGTCTACAGCATATCTTTTAACAGCATGGACTGAATTTATGCCTAAAAACATATATACTTTTATAGACAATACACCTTTACTGCATAACCTTGCTCCGCTTGCCAAGGGGTGCAACTTTGAACTTTAGAAAACTTCAATAAACAATTGCCTTTCCAAGAGGCACTGCTGACTTGCTTTGCCTTCCGAATGTTGACTCACAAGAACCCCCCTTTCTATAAAACTAGAGGAAGCAGGAAGGGTCTGATGATTAAAAAATTCCCCAGGGAAACAAGAGGAAGGCATTAGCCCGGGTTCACACCTATGCGAATTAGATGTGCGTTTCCGCACATCTAATTCGCATAGCAGGAGAATGTGACTGGCTCCCCATGGAGCCGGTTCACATATCTCCGGGGCAGCTGTGGTGCGCACTGCACAAAAACGCTGTGCGTCTTTGGCTGCGTTTCAGGGCCGAATTCAGGCATAGAATCGGCCCTGATTCGTCCCTGAAACGGTGAACAGGGACGCACAGCGCTCCTGTGCGGTCCGCAGCGCATTATAGTGTGAACCCGGGCTAAAGGTTCCACCTGTCAGTCAGTGCTGAACAAAGGTTTAAAGTGACAAGCAGACAGTTACAATCTCTCTTATGGCTGTTTTTTTTTTCTTTACAGCTGAAGAATTGCTCTGCATTGTTTACATGAATCGTGGAAATGCTGGATTAAGACCGTAAGGGGGGGGTTTAATCGTGATCGCTATTTTATTTTTTTTTTTTGGAGTTTAAAGAATTTATTAAAAGATTAGAAGTGTTGTAACAAATCTTTTCCCTCGTTGGGGAATCAAAAGGACATATGATATTATACATGGGAACAACATAAAACCAAAAAATAAATACAACTTAAAAGTATTATACATCACTAGGGCATGTCTGCAGCTAGGACATAGGGTAGGTCTGAGGGAGTCATGAATGTTATTAGGGCGTGGACCGCTAGGATGAGAGGAAATAAAAGAAAATCATATACTACCATCAGCCTTGCATCCGACACACCTTATGGGATCAGACTGTGTCAGGGTTTCAATGGCTTCTGGTCTATGGATGATAGGCAGGTTGAGGTGCATTCATGGGGAATGTGGCAAGACCTAGAGACTCCCTTTGAAAACTTTGGGCAGAGTTAACTTCAGAATTAAAAATGGGTCTGTTCCAAAGATCTCTGTGCATTCACAACAATGGTTGACCTAAGTATATTGCTCTGGAGGATAACCAATCACTTTGTAAGGGAAAGAGAGATCTTTGTTACAAACTTCTCCCCTCAACCCACCATCATGTGATGGTGGGAGGAGAGAATACAGAGATGGAGATAGAGAGATAGAATAAGGAAGAGAGGTGATGGGGGTTTGAGAGAGGTGGAGGGGGATGGTGTCTACTTCAAGGAGAGCTGGGGTGAGACGTGAAGCATCCATGTGAAGAGTCCTAACAAAATTATGATTGAGGCAGGGATTAAAGGGACACGCCAATGTAACGGGCCCATGGTTCCCGTATTCGTTTAAATTTTTCAGTTTTATCCAGGATGAAGTTGGAGATTTTTTCTTGGAACGTGATCCAGGAAACTTTCTGTTTGGTTAAATGGAAAGAGACCTTAGGGGATTTCCAGGCCCGAGCTATCATGAGTTTAGCTCCAATAAGGATATAGTGGATTAGAATTTGGTCACATTTAGAGTTTGGGGACTTTTTGGTTTAATAGTGCTATTGTCGGGGTTTGGGGAACCGCATTGCCAGTGACTTTGTGGATTAGAATGAAAATTTTAAATGGATGCCTAGGTATGGAATGGAGGTCAAACTCCAGATAAAGGGGAAATGCTCCCTTAAACTATCTACTAAGGGCAGGGGGGTAGAAATATTGAGGGCAATAGATTTAGCCATATTAACTAGGAGGCCCGAGATCTGTCCGAAAGTTTTCAGGAGTGATAGGAGGTTAGGAGTGGAGATGAGAGTAGATGTGATGAAGAGGAGGACGTTGTCCGCAAAAAGAGCGCTTTTATGCGTTGATTGGCCACATTTGACGCCATGAATGTCTGGGTGATTTCTTATAGCAATAGCTAAAGTCTCTATACCTATTGTAAAGAGTAGGGGGGTAGTGGACACCCCTGTCTCCTTCCTTTAGTTATAGGGAAGGGATCTGAGAGGTGTCCTTGGATTCTGATCTGGGCCTTGGGCTGGGAATAGAGGGCTGCTCAGAGATTGATGAAATGTGAGCCAAACCCCCACCTCTCTAGAGTGCCAAATATGGCCAAGTGACAGTATCAAAGGCCTTTTGAAGATCTATGGATAAAAGATAGCCTTCCTGAGCTGGATTGCCATCCCAGTTCGATTTCCGCAGGGAAATTATGTCCACCGCCCTCCTTATTTGGTCCGGGCCCTGTCTACCTGGTATGAAGCCAAGGTTTATGAACATAAGACCCTATAAAGGAACCTAGTCTGTTGGAAAGAATTTTTGTCATGATTTTTAGGTCATTGTTCATTAGAGATATAGGTCTATAATTGCTTACTTGGCTCTGGTCTTTGGGAATGACCGAGATGTAGGCTAAATTAGCTGCTGCGTCTAAGGGTGAGTCCTTGTTGAGGGAGTTGAAGAACCTGACCAGATAAGGAGTCAACACCTCGTCGAATGTCTTATAATACAGTGTCGAAAAACCATCTGGGCCAGGAACCGAACCTCTTTTAATGTCTTTTATGACCTCTTTGACTTCCTCTACAGAAATAGGGGCTTCCATTAAAGAGCAAAGTGAGTCGGAGATTTTGGGGAGGGGGACATTGTCAAGGAAAGAATTGAGTGCATGGGTATTGTTGGAATTAGGGCTTGAGTATAGGTTTGAATAGAATGAGTGGAATGCTTCCATTATTAATTTGGGGTTTTGGGTTAGGGAACCGGACATTGATTTAATTTTGGGCAGGGCTTGAATTCTATGTTTAGGTGAGAGTTTTGAGGCATGATGGGGTCCAAATTTGTCAGAATTGAGATAGAATCTACCATTCACCCATCTTCAATGTTTTTCTGCACTAGAAGTGAGTGCTGTGTTTAGTTCAATACGAGCTGCATTTAATTTAGCTAGAGAGGAGGGTGTGGGGTGTTGCTTGTGAAGCTTACATTACATTGGACATTCTTTTGTAGGTTTTTAACCACTTCAGCCCCGGAAGGATTTACCCCCTTCCTGACCAGAGCACTTTTTACAATTCGGCACTGCGTCGCTTTAACTGCTAATTGCGCGGTCATGCAATGCTCTACCCAAACGAAATTTGCGTCCTTTTCTTCCCACAAATAGAGCTTTCTTTTGATGGTATTTGATCACCTCTGCCGTTTTTATTTTTTGCGCTATAAACGGAAAAAGACTGAAAATTTTGAAAAAAAATGATATTTTCTACTTTTTGTTATAAAAAAAATCCAATAAACTAAATTTTAGTCATACATTTAGGCCAAAATGTATTCGGCCACATGTCTTTGGTAAAAAAAATGTCAATAAGCGTATATTTATTGGTTTGCGCAAAAGTTATAGCGTCTACAAACTAGGGTACATTTTCTGGAATTTACACAGCTTTTAGTTTATGACTGCCTATGTCATTTCTTGAGGTGCTAAAATGGCAGGGAAGTACAAACCCCCCCCCAAATGACCCCATTTTGGAAAGTAGACACCCCAAGGAAATTGCTGAGAGGCATGTTGAGCCCATTGAATATTTTTTTTTTTTGTCCCAAGTGATTGAATAATGACAAAAAAAAAAAAAAAAAAAAAATTTACAAAAAGTTGTCACTAAATGATATATTGCTCACACAGGCCATGGGCATATGTGGAATTGCACCCCAAAATACATTCAGCTGCTTCTCCTGAGTACGGGGATACCACATGTGTGGCACTTTTGGGAGCCTAGCCGCGTACGGGGCCCCGAAAACCCAGCACCACCTTCAGGATTTCTAAGGGCATACATTTTTGATTTTACTCCTCACTACCTATCACAGTTTTGAAGGCCATAAAATGCCAAGATGGCACAAACCCCCCCCAAATGACCCCATTTTGGAAAGTAGACACCCCAAGCTATTTGCTGAGAGGCATGGTGAGTATTTTGCAGCTCTCATTTGTTTTTGAAAATGAAGAAAGACCAGAAAAAAAAATTTTTTTTTTCTTTTTTCAATTTTCAAAACTTTGTGACAAAAAGTGAGGTCTGCAAAATACTCACTATACCTCTCAGCAAATAGCTTGGGGTGTCTACTTTCCAAAATGGGGTAATTTGGGGGGGGTTTGTGCCACCTGGGCATTCCATGGCCTCCGAAACTGTGATAGGCAGTGAAGAGTGAAATCAAAAATTTACGGCCTTAGAAAGCCTGAAGGCGGTGCTTGGTTTTCGGGGTCCCGTGCGCGGCTAGGCTCCCAAAAAGTCCCACACATGTGGTATCCCCGTACTCAGGAGAAGCAACAGAATTTATTTTGGGGTGTAATTTCACATATTCCCATGGCACGTTTGAGCAATATAACATTTAGTGACAACTTTGTGCAAAAAAAAAAAAAAAAAATTTGTCTCTTTCCCGCTACTTGTGTCACAATATAAAATATTCCATGGACTCGACATGCCTCTCAGCAAATAGCTTGGGGTGTCTACTTTCCAAAATGGGGTCATTTGGGGGGGGTTTGAACTGTCCTGGCATTTTATGCACAACATTTAGAAGCTTATGTCACACATCACCCACTCTTCTAACCACTTGAAGACAAAGCCCTTTCTGACACTTTTTGATTACATGAAAAAATTATTTTTTTTTGCAAGAAAATTACTTTGAACCCCCAAACATTATATATTATTTTAAAGCAAATGCCCTACAGATTAAAATGGTGGGTGTTTCATTTTTTTTTTTCACACAGTATTTGCGCAGCGATTTTCAAACGCATTTTTTGGGGAAAAAACACACTTTTTTAAATTTTAATGCACTAAAACACACTATATTGCCCAAATGTTTGATGAAATAAAAAAGATGATCTTAGGCCGAGTACATGGATACCAAACATGACATGCTTTAAAATTGCGCACAAACGTGCAGTGGCAACAAAATTAATACATTTTTAAAAGCCTTTAAAAGCCTTTACAGGTTACCACTTTAGATTTACAGAGGAGGTCTACTGCTAAAATTACTGCCCTCGATCTGACCTTCGCGGTGATACCTCACATGCATGGTGCAATTGCTGTTTACATTTGACGCCAGACCGCCGCTTGCGTTCGCCTTAGCGCGAGAGCAGGGGGGACAGGGGTGCTTTTTATTTATTTATTTTTTTTCTTTATTATTTTTTTGCTTTTTTATCTTATTTTTAAACTGTTCCTTTCATTTTTTTTTTTAAATCATTTTTATTGTTATCTCAGGGAATGTAAATATCCCCTATGATAGCAATAGGTAGTGACAGGTACTCTTTTTTGAAAAAATTGGGGTCTATTAGACCCTAGATCTCTCCTCTGCCCTCAAAGCATCTGACCACACCAAGATCGGTGTGATAAAATGCTCCCCCAATTTCCCAATGGCGCTATTTACATCCGGCGAAATCTAAGTCATAAAATGCTCGTAGCTTCCGGTTTCTTAGGCCATAGAGATGTTTGGAGCCACTCTGGTCTCTGATCAGCTCTATGGTCAGCTGGCTGAATCACCGGCTGCATTCTCAGGTTCCCTGTTGAGACAGGAGAGCCAGAGAAAAACACGGAAGACGGTGGGGGGGGGCATTCCCTCCCACTGCTTGTAAAAGCAGTCTAGAGGCTAATTAGCTGCTAGGATTGCTTTTACATGAAAGCCGACCGTTGGCTAAAAAGAATGATACCAAGATGATACCTAAACCTGCAGGCATCATTCTGGTATAACCACTCAAAGTCGTGAATGGCGTACCTGAAGACAAAAAAATGGTTAACAATAAAGCACAGTAAACGGTAAAGTATAAAAAATTGCATACCTGAAAAGCAAACATGATAAAACATAATAACAATAAAACATTGCAGAATAGAATACAGTAAAAAAGAGCGGAACAATAGAGAGAGAGAATAGAGAGAGAGAACAATAAAACGACAACTATTTTTTTTTATTTTTGTTTGTGTTTTTTTTTTTTTTTACACTTTTTTTTTGTAACTGTAACTTTTATAACTGTAACCGCTTCCAGGTTCGGGTCTCTCAAAATGCGATGGCATCTTGGGAGACCCTGTGAAAGTGTGCCTAGTCTGTGCAATGCTGTACCCTACGCTAATACTCAACTAGTGAATGGTAGCGTTCAAAACATTCACCAATGCAAAGACCAGGATTGTCAGGACAGGAGGGACAATAATAGTGAGTGTCACGCCTATATCCGCGCTTGCTGCAGACACAACATCTTTTTTGGGGGGTTCGTTGGGTAGGGGTACTTGGGAGGATATATAAATGCCTCTCATGCAGCCGACTGCATTTGGTTGGGGATGTGAATGGGGGAAGTACGGGCGCTGCAGAAGCGGTGGGTTCCCAATTAGGATTGGCGAATGCAGCAGGAAGGGCACTATGGGCACGACGGGCCTGTGTTTGTCTTTTTGGTGGCAGCGGGACACTACTTGTGCTTGCCACCTCACCAGCTTGAACTGCACTTATGGGACTCGCCACGTCACCAAGTGTTACTGCAGTGCTGGTTTGACTACGACCGGGGTGTACTAGGCCGCTGGTGCTTGCCAGTTCACCAAAACGCTACAAAAAAAAGTGACAGTGATCGATCGATACTGCACTTGGGTGGGCTGGACTGGGCTGGGCCGGGCGGAGGGGCAAAACGCAGGTGCTAGCAGGTATCTGGGCTGATCCCGCTAACACTGCGTTTTTGGGAACCCTAAACTGCTGGGGACGCCAGTATAGATCTGATCGGATCAGATATTGATGCGTTCAGATACTATACCACTAAGGGAGGTGTACGGTGCGTGTACGGTGCGTGCATGGGTGTTCGCGGTACTGGTGCTAATCTGACGCTGCCTAGGGCGACGCATATCACCGCCGGGCGATCAGGGGGCTAAACCTTTTTTCGGTAATAAACGGCGGGTGCCCTGACACTATAAAAAATAAACAAACTAACCAGCGTCACCCGTAACGGTTATACGGTGATCAGTGGTAAAAGGGTTAACTAGGGGGCCATCAAGGGGTTAAAACATTTATTAGATAGTATATGGGGGTCCCTGTCGCTATAAAACACTGACGGCGAACCTAAATATTTACGTCCCTAACTAGCGTCACCAGCGACACTAATACAGCGATCAGAAAAATGATCGCTTAGCGACACTGGCGACAGGGGGTGATCAAGGGGTTAAAACTTTATTAGGGGGGGTAAGGGGGGTACCCTAGACCTACAGGGGGCTAAACTTTTATTTGGTAATAAACGGCGGGTGCCCTGACACTATAAAAAATAAACGAACTAACCAGCGTCACCCGTAACGGTTATACGGTGATCAGTGGTGAAAGGGTTAACTAGGGGGCAATCAAGGGGTTAAAACATTTATTCGGTAGTATATGGGGGTCCCTGTCGCTATAAAACACTGACGGCGAACCTAAATATTTACGTCCCTAACTAGCGTCACCAGCGACACTAATACAGCGATCAGAAAAATGATCGCTTAGCGACACTGGTGACGGGGGGTGATCAAGGGGTTAAAACTTTATTAGGGGGGGTAAGGGGGGTACCCTAGACCTACAGGGGGGTAACAGTCACTACCCTAACACTGCTAACTGTCACAAACTGACACTATGCAGTAATCAGGAAAAAACAAACAAAAAAAAAAAAAAACCTGTTTGGTGTCAGTTTGTGACAGGGGGGGGGGGTGATTGGGGGGGGATCGGGGGGCGATCGGGGGGGGATCGGGGGTGTAATGTATGCCTGGCATGTTCTACTGTGTGTGTGTGTTGGTGCACTTACATGTCATCTCCCCTCGGCGCTGGAACGGAAACTCCCGAGCCGAGGAGAGATGACATCACATCCTCTGCCTCTGTGTACTATACAGAGGCAGGGGATGTTTGTCATTGGCTGGGAGCGATCGCGAGGGGGGGGCCACGATCGGATGGCCTCCCCCTCGTCTCCCATCGCTTCCAACCAAATGCCGACCGCAGCTGGCACAGGGGGGGGGTCCGATCGGACCCCCCACCCGCGGGAAGGCAATCACGTTTCAGGTACGTGATTTTGCCTGCCCGTGCCGCTCTGCTCACGTATATAGGCGTGAGGCGGTCGGCAAGTGGTTAATACCTGTTTGTTTTTCACGTTTTAAGTGTGATGCTAATTATATGAGGTTACCCCTTACCATTGCCTTATGAGCTCCCCATAAAGAGCTTGGGGAGATATCTGGTGTATCATTAATGTGGAAGTATTCCGTAATGTCTCTTTCGATCATAGTGCAGTGTACCGGGTTAGTAAGGAGAGCCTCGTTAAGGCGCCACTGCGGGAGGCTCGCTTGGTTTAGGAAGCCAAAGATTTTAATTGAAACTAAGGAGTGATCCGACCAGGGGACTTCGCTTATGGACGCCTGAGATGCTAATTGTATGTCAGATGTATGTAGTAAGATGTGATCTATACAGGCATAAGTTCTATGGGGAGCTGAAAAGTGAGTATAGTCTCTAGCATTGGGATGTAATTCCCTCCATGTGTCTATCATTCCTAGTGAGTGTAAGAGCCGAGCAATACGGAGGCTCTGTTTGGGGGGTCGTTTGAGTTTGGAATTGCCTCGTGCTGATTTGTCGAGTATGTGATCAAAAGTCACATTAGAGTCTCCTCCCATGATCACTTTGCCCTCCAGGTGAGGAGAGAGAAAAGTTAGCATGGAAGAGAAAAAGGAGGCTTGGTCTTTATTAGGGGCATAATATGAAATGATGGAGAATAGTGTTCCATTTATATGCCCTTTTACTAATATGTACCTTCCTTCACTGTCCTTAATAGTTTGGGCGAGATTAAAGGGGGTACGTTTGGATATGAGGACGGCTACCCCTCTTTTCTTATCATATGCGTTGGCTAGGAAGAAGGTGGGGTAATTACGGTGCATGAAGGATGGATTAAAGCTCTTCGGAAAATGGGTCTCCTGAATGAGGATGATATCCAACCCCTTCGAGTGATAGTTATGGAAGGCCTTACATCTTTTTACCAGGGAATTTAGGCCTTGTGCATTGTGGGACGCTATTCTGAGGAATGTCTGTGTGGGAGGTTCGTCAGTCATGGACATGACGGGGAAAAGACACATACATGAAACTGTTTCTTACCCGGTCCAGAGGAGTAGATTCATCCATCTGGTGAGTACGAGTCAAGCTTTGGGGCCCAGAATATCAGACACGACCAGCTCTCCTTGAAGGCACCTGGGGGGAGGAAGAAAGAAGGGCAGAGGAAGTAAGGACAGTCCAGGAAGAGAAAAGAGAAAAGAAGAAAGTGAGAGAGGTTGAGTCCAGCATACGAGATATCCTGGACTCTTTGGTTGCAGGACTGGGCAGCCAGGACCTGCGCCGAAACCCTAAAATATGAGGGGTTCGGTAAAAGGGCAGCCCTAAATAGGGCTGCAAGCCTATTGTCACCAAGGGATCAAAACTCCTCTAGGCAACAACAGGTGGAGTGGCATTCATCCCCGCTCTGGCCGCAGGGCACCTTGAAAAAATAATGTGGGGGAAAGCCCCATACAGAAACTAATTAAGCTCATAGAAATAACAGATGATGGAAGTAAACCAATATCTCGTAGGTTGAGATAAAAACTGTAAACTGAAATGAACAAAACCAGTAAAACCAATAGGGGAGAAGACCAGCGTTTCGTCTAGCCGTGCAGCAATATGATGCGGGATCAAGACAAGGGAAGAGGGTGAGGAGGGGGAGGGAGGTGATAGGGAGGGAAAGGGAGAGGGGACTGAGGAGAGGGGAGGTGGGGTAGGGTAAAGCATTTATGAGTTTGGGAATGTCCCAAGTCAAAACTTCTTCATCCATTACGGGGTGAAGTTCTGCAGTCTTCATGTAAGGAAGGGAAATGTGAAGGGAAGTGCCTTAGGGTAACGTAGAGGACATGACTGCGGGTGGTTGGGAAGAGTAGGTCCAGCGAATCTCTGAAGAGACCGAGTGTGTGTAGGAGAAGCTTCTACACCATCAAAGGTTCCTGTTGAAACGGGAAGGCTAGGGACATGGCCCAATGGGTCAGAAATAATCGGTGATCATCTTGGGGGCATGGATTCGCGCTGTCTCTTTGGTTGCTGTTTCACCCACAACAGGGTAAAGGGGCTGTTTGGTGGAGGCCTCTTGAAGGAGTTCGGTCGGTTTTCTGAATGGTGAGGAGACAGTCCCTGAGAGATGAGCCCGAGTTGGAAAAGCATGTGCTCACCAGATTGGAAATTCGAGAAACTGTAGGATTTTTCTCTGTAGTGGAATTGCAGGTGGAAGGGGAAGGCCCATCTATACTTGATCATCTTCTGTGAGAGGATGTCAAGAAGGGATCTGAGGGATCTCCTTTTCTGAATTGTGGTTGGGGAAATGTCAGCAAAAATTTGGATTTTGTTGCCAAATAAACTGATATCAACCCCAATAGCGAGATCTTTTCATTATTTCTTCTTTTATTCCATAAAAGTGTGGTTTAACAACTATATCCCGGGGGAGACCATCTTGGGGCTGGAGCACTCTGTGGGCTCTGTTCAGTTCAAGCTTATGATCCAGGATATCTGGTATGATTTCTTTGATTAAAGATTTAATGGTGTCGGAGATATCCATATTATATTCAAGTATTCCTCGTACGCGGAAGTTGTAGCGTCTGCTTCTGCTCTCTAAATCTTCTATTTTAGACAGAGCAGTCTCAAGTTGTTCTTGCAAGGACTGGATCAGTGGCGGAATTACCAGGGTCGCAACAGTCGCACTTGCGACTGGGCCCAGCATTCCGCCACTGTGGGGGGGGGGCCCAGCGGGGTTGCTCTTCACACACGGCTCTGAGCGGAGATCGTGTGTCATGGAACAGTAGCACAAAGACACCGGCGGCATTAATGTTCTATTTGCCCATCAGTGGTGTCTCCAGCTTTCATATTTAGGGGGGGGGGGGGCAACTATAAAATGCAAATATATATATCCTGGGGCCCTTTACTACGATCCCACAATGGCCCTTTCACATATTCTGCAGTGAGCTCCCTTCCTACTGTATTAGAGCCCCCCCCAGGGTGGCAGAAAACAAGAGATATATGTCACCAGCATACCAAGAAAATATAAGGGTCCAAAGCAGTGGGAGAACTATCAGGGTTGCAAAGGTTATCTTGCCACTGGGCCCTGGTGTTCTGCCACAGTGGGGTTCCCCAGCCTCCTCTTGCTATCCTGCCCCTGCTATTGACAGCGCTGGTCTGGCATCTCTTGGAATTTACAGGCTGGTTCTCCTGTCCTAAGGATGGGAGAAATCAGTCTGTTTTTTCAGTAACTTAGAGTCCTGGTGGAGTCCTTCCTGCAACTCACTCTTCTCCCTGCCAATGAGGATGCAGGGGAAGGAGAAGATCAGGCGGCCGTGGTTGTGTGAGCGCTCGCATTATGCAGTGTCAGCTGCAGAGGGAGGGGGGAGGAATCACCCGCAGGAGCTGACTGGGGACGCTCTCCCTCTCAGACATCGCCTTTTTGTAAGAAAAAAAAACCAGCATAATGTTGGGGGGGTCAGGGCCCTCTCTGGCCCCCCCTAGGGACGCCATTGTTGCCCGTCCATCCTCTCTGGCAGGGAATGAGAGAGGACACACAGCTGATCTCACGGCTCCCCCTTCTCCCCCCTCCTCTCTCCTGTGCTCATGTGTCAAGTGTGAAGCTAAGGAGCTCACATTTCCCGCGGAGCACACAGGAGAGAGGAGGGGGGAGAAGGAGGAGCCGTGAGATCAGCTGTGTGTCCTCTCTCATCCCCTGCCAGAGAGGATGGACGGGCAAATAGAACATTAATGCCGCCGGTGTCTCTGTGCTACTGTTCCATGACACACGATCTCCGCTCAGAGCTGTGCTGTCCCGAGAAGGCAGACGGCACTGATGGAAATGAATAGCATTCACTGATGAGCACTGTTGGAAGGCACTGATGAGCACGAATAGAGGGCACTGATGGGCACTGATAGAAGGCACTGATGGGCACTGATAGAAGGCACTGATGGGCACTAATAGAGGGCACTGAGGGGCACTGATAGAAGGCACTGATGGGCACTGATAGAAGGCACTGATGAGCACTGATAGAAGGCACTGATGAACACTGATGAGCACTGATAGAAGGCACTGATGAGCACTGATGAGCTCTGATAGATGGCACTGTTGAGCACTGATAGAAGGCACTGATGGGCACTGATAGAAGGCACTGATGAGCACTGATAGAAGGCACTGATGAGCACTGATAGAAGGCACTGATGGGCACTGATGAGCACTGATAGACGGCACTGATGAGCACTGATAGAAGGCACTGGTGGGCACTGATAGAGGTACTGATGGGCACTGATAGGAGGCATTTATGGGAACTGATAGGAGGCACTAAAAAAATGCACTGATGGGCACTGATAGAAGGCACTAATGGGCACTGATAGGAGGCACTGATAAAAGGCACTGATGGGCACTGATAAAAGGCACTAATGGGCACTGATAAGAGGCACTAATGGTCACTGATAGAAGGTACTGATGGACACTGATAAAAGGCACTGATGGGCACTGATAGGAGGCATTTATGGGCACTGATAGGAGGCACTGATGGGCACTGATGAGCACTGATAGGCCACATTGATGAGCACTGATAGGCAGCACTAATAGGAGGCACTAATGTGCACTGATAGGCTGCACTGATAGGTGGCATTGATGGGCACTGATAGGCTGCACTGATAGGTGGCATTGATGGGCACTGAGGAACACTGATAGGCAGAACTCAGGCAGTATTGATGGGCAGAATTGAAGAGTACTGATAGGTGGCACTGATAGATGTTGTTAGGCGGCATTAATGAGCACTGATAGGTGGTGCTGATAGGCAGAATTGATGGGCACTAATAGGCGGCATTAATGAGCACTGATAGGTAACACTTGTAGGTAGAAGTGATGGGTACTGATAGGCGGCATTGATGAGCACTGATAGGCAGCACTGATGGGCACTGATAGATGGCACTGATGATTGGGGCACTGATTATCAGTGTAAACAATTTACTGACATTCTTGACAGTTAACGGCAGTCCTTTCCTAACACAGACACAGCGTGTGAGGAAAGGGCTGTGGATAACCGGCAAGTCTGTTTACATGTGCTAAATAAATGAATAAAAACCAAGCGCTGATGTGGATAGATATGTGTGATATAAATAAATTGTGCTTAAAAAATATATATATACCAATATAGTTAGTGCTATGAAACAATCAGTAAATTAAAGCTGCTATCAATATAGGGTGATCAGATAACCAAACAAATAGTACTAAGTATAAAATTGATGCGCTTTAAATAAATAGTGCACAATATGCTGCTGCGACTAAGCTTAAATCCAGGAATAAAAAATGCATACATGTGAATAAAAATAAATAAATAATTATGGTGCTAATACATGTGTTAAAATTGCCAAAATAAATCTTCAAATTGGTGATGTGACGGTGAATATAAATAAAATAATAATGACACTCTGAGTACAATGTCCAGGCAGAGATAAATAGTGGGAGAAAGTAAAAATAATTAAACAGTTCCTTCCCTTAATCCAGATTGATTGACTCACTGGGTTAGATCGTTTGTATCAGGATATTTAGTTTTTCTTGCATCCCACTTCAGCAATTACACTGCTGGTAATTCGGCTCTCAGGATAAAGGTTTTATGCAAAGCAAGCAAAGAAAAAATAGATCATTGTGCAGTGAACTTACTAGATAGTACATAAGCAAAACAGGGACAAGAGATACACTCACAAACTCCCGGTCTATTAGAAGCATTCAAATAAGCAGATTGCAGTCAGCCGCTGTGGACGAGGTTTCCCATAGAGAAACAGCTGCTGTTAACCTTCAGGTGTATTGCAGCACTGAACGTCCTAAGCTCCTCCCACGCGTTACATCACTGACACGTGACTTTTTCAAGGATCACGTGTCAGTGATGTAACGCGTGGGAGGAGCTTAGGACGTTCAGTGCTGCAATACACCTGAAGGTTAACAGCAGCTGTTTCTCTATGGGAAACCTCGTCCACAGCGGCTGACTGCAATCTGCTTATTTGAATGCTTCTAATAGACCGGGAGTTTGTGAGTGTATCTCTTGTCCCTGTTTTGCTTATGTACTATCTAGTAAGTTCACTGCACAATGATCTATTTTTTCTTTGCTTGCTTTGCATAAAACCTTTATCCTGAGAGCCGAATTACCAGCAGTGTAATTGCTGAAGTGGGATGCAAGAAAAACTAAATATCCTGATACAAACGATCTAACCCAGTGAGTCAATCAATCTGGATTAAGGGAAGGAACTGTTTAATTATTTTTACTTTCTCCCACTATTTATCTCTGCCTGGACATTGTACTCAGAGTGTCATTATTATTTTATTTATATTCACCGTCACATCACCAATTTGAAGATTTATTTTGGCAATTTTAACACATGTATTAGCACCATAATTATTTATTTATTTTTATTCACATGTATGCATTTTTTATTCCTGGATTTAAGCTTAGTCGCAGCAGCATATTGTGCACTATTTATTTAAAGCGCATCAATTTTATACTTAGTACTATCTGTTTACATGTGATCAGCTGATCACATGGTAAAGGGCCGATGTGTTTGCGCTGGATGCATGTCCCAGGGATCATGCGGGAAGTACGGTTTTGGGAGGATGTCCATGGACACCCTCCCAAAATTGGAAGCCCGGGGCTCGGATGGAAGGGGGGCCCATCATGGTTTCTTGCACCGGGGCCCTGAAGGTTCTAGTTACGCCTCTGGACTGGATGCATGTTGTATTCTGGTTAGTACGTGCTGCAGATTCATCCACAGCCTGTTCAATAGCATCCATTCTGGCCCATAGGCTCTGGAGGTCAGCTTTTATTGAAAAAGTGATTTGCATTGCATTTTGTGCTAGTCTTGCAGCCAGCATGTCAGAAAAGCTGCTGAGAAGCTGAGCCATTTCTGGAGGATAATTGTGCGGTATGGGGGAGGCCTGTGGGGAATCAGCAATGCTGTCAGGAGAATTAAGCAGGGAAGAGTATGGGTTGCTGTTCTGCATTCTGCCCAGGAGTGATTCTGTGGAAGCAGGGGATGCTATAAAGCCCTGGGCGCCCTGGAAGTTACTTACAGTTATAGAGGCAGGCGTAGATAGGGCCAGAGGATTCGCTGGGCCTTGCTGGATCTCAGTGTCCCCGCATGGAGAAGTTGCGGCCGCCATCTTGGAAGGCACAGGGGAAGCCAGGCCAAAGTTCAATTGCCGGTTAACGTCCTTTTTCGGGTGAGCCCCGGACATTCAGACTGGTGCCCAGGACTATCAGGGTAACAGAGCCAGTCTTTCTGAGGGGATCCGCTAGCAGTAGCTGATGTACGGTGCACTGGAGGGCCGGAGCGGTGCGGAGCTCCCGGCTAGCGTGGTGATCCGGAATTCCCGCGCATGCGCACTGGATCGCGATTTTTTTGGACAATTAGCCGTGCAGCTCTAATATATATACGTGATTCTGCATTATTTTTTATTGGATATGTTTAATAGCAGAAAAAAAAAAAAAATATATATATATATATATATATATATATATATATATATATTTTGAATTGTCAATCTTTTTTTGTTTATACATAGTTACATAGTAGGTGAGGTTGAAAAAAAGACATCAAGTCCAACCTATGTGTGTGAATATATGTCAGTATTACATTGTATATCACTGTATGTTGTGGTCGTTCAGGTGCTTATCTAATAGTTTCTTGAAACTATCGATGCCCCCCCGATGAGACCACCACCTGTGGAAGGGAATTCCACATCCTTGCCGCTCTTACAGTAAAGAACCCTCTACGTAGTTTAAGGTTAAACCTCTTTTCTTCTAAGTTTAATGAGTGGCCATGAGTCTTGTTAAACTCCCTTCTGCGAAAAAGTTTTATCCCTATTGTGGGGTCACCAGTATGGTATTTGTATATTGAAATCATATCCCCTCTCAAGCGTCTCTTCTCCAGAGAGAATAAGTTCAGTGCTCGCAACCTTTCCTCATAACTAATATCCTCCAGACCATTTATTAGCTTTGTTGCCCTTCTTTGTACTCGCTCCATTTCCAGTAATCCTTCCTGAGGACTGGTGCCAAGAACTGGACAGCATACTCTAGGTGCAGCCGGACCTGAGTCGTGTAGAGCGGGAGGATTATCGTTTAATCTCTGGAATTAATCCCCTTTTGAATGCATGCCAATGTTCTGTTTGCTTTGTTAGCAGCAGCTTGGCATTGCATGCCATTGATGAGTCCATCATCTACTAGGACCCCCAGGTACTTTTCCATCCTAGATTCCCCCAGAGGTTCCCCCCCAGTGTATAGATTGAATTCATATTTTTGCCACCCAAATGCATTATTTTACATTTTTCTACATTGAACCTCATTTGCAATTTAGTTGCCCACCCCATTAATTTGTTCAGATCTTTTTGCAAGGTTTCCACATTCTGCGGAGAAGTTATTGCCCTTCTTAGCTTAGTATTGTCTGCAAATACAGAGATTGAACTGTTTACCCCATCCTCCAGGTCGTTTATGAACAAATTAAACAGGATTGGTCCCCACTACCCACCCCTGACAATTCCGAGTACTCCCCATTTATCACCACCCTCTGAACTCGCCCGTGTAGCCAGTTTTCAATCCATGTACTCAACCTGTGGTCCATGCCAATGGACCTTTGTACAGTAAACGTTTATGGGGAACTGTGTCGAAATCCAGATACACCACGTCTACGGTCCTTCCTTTATCCAGATGGCAACTCACCTCCTCATAGAAGGTTAATAGATTGGTTTGGCAAGAACGATTCTTCATGAATCCATGCTGATTACTGCTAATGATACCGTTCTCATTACTAAAATCTTGTATATAGTCCCTTTTCATAGCACAATAAATAAAAACACAGGGGTGATCAAATAACACCAAAAGAAAACTCAATTTGTGGGAAAAAAAATGGTATAATTTTAATTTGTGTACAACGTTGCATGATCGCACAATTATCAGTTAAAGTAACGCAGTACCTTATCGCAAAAAATGGTCTGGTCATGAAAGGGGGGGGGCGGGGGGGGGGGTAAATCTTCCAGAGGTCAAGTGGTTAATATTTCCTTTATTAGTCATATTAGGATGACAGAAAATGATCCAATATAATGATCAGTAATCCACAAGGTGTATGACAGTGGTGTGCCTACGAGTCTTGTGTTCATAGTAACGTTATTATCATTCCTTACAGAGTCATTAATGTTTAATCTGGGTTACGCAAGTACTTGATTTTTTTTTCCGTCCCCGACATGCAAGCTTTGATTATAATTGTTTACTCTCAGCTTCGTGATTGTATTTGATTGAATGTGATGGAAGAGATATGCAGACTCCATATTCAGAGAAGAGTTCAGTTTAATGTTCCCCATTATTTAAACTATACTCTAATGATTATACAGCTTTACTGATCCAATATATGTAAATAGTTTTGTTGGACAGATTCTAGGGACAGAACATTGCATCCACATCCCTGTTGTATAGATTAAAACCAAGAGAAAAAAATGAAGAGAAAAAAATGAGAGACAGAAGAAATCTATCCCTCAAAGAATGATGGGATTTTCATGGATGCATATTTCCGTCACTAAGATAAACACAACCATAAAGGGGTAATTCAAAAAGATATATAATTTATCACAAAGTGTACATGATTAAAATAGATACAAAAATAACATTCGGTCAAATATATTTGTGACCAAAGTTGATACTGAGTTCCAAGAGCTTGAACAAATGCTTGTGTATATGGATAACCGACGTGTTTCGCAGACTAGTTAGCTGCTTCACAATGCATCTATATCATTGTCCAAGTTATAAAAAGATATAACATTAGTATCAAAAATAAACAAGATTTAATAATCATATTAACAATGTTAACAATAATTTATTTTCTTAAAGTGCTTACCAAAACATCCTGGCATTGATCGAAAAAGTAACGGCAACATCAGAGAGAGCAGAAAAGGGTCGCATCCAGTGATAATAAGGCCATGTCAGAATCACCAAAATGGTCTTGTGGACATTGGACCATATACAGGGCCTTGATAGTTGGATCAATAATAATCTAAAAATAAAAAATAAAAAAATATAGCCACATCAATGCATGCCACACACAGATCCATGTTCCTGTTTAGCAGAAACACCGGATATCTGTCTCCCCTACTAACAGAATGGCAATCTGCCTTGTTTACCCAGAACCCAGATGGAAGACCGGGCGAAGATGGAAGCCTATGCAGCGGTGACAGCACACCGCTGGAGAGCTATGTTTCAAGGTAAGTCTTTCATAATGTGCTGGTATGCAATGCACTTGTAATGTGTTCCAAAAGTCTGTGGGAGGGAGGGGGGAAAGAGAACTTCTGCTCTGATCACCTAGGCAGTGGGAGCGGGTACCTGTCAAAATCAAGTACCCGCCCCCCTCCCCAAATATGCTATTTCATAAACAGGAATGGGGGAGGACACCTTAAAGAGGAACTTCTCCTTTTGGGTCAAGCTTTGCTTTAAGGTCTCCGTTCAAGCTCCAGTAAATCCCTCCAGTGTTTCCTGCGATGGGTGCTGGATGGGCAGGAATTTGCCTAACTCTGGGTGAAATGTGTTGGGGGTGTGGCTTTGAATGAAGCTGGCTGAGGCTGCTTTCACTTGTTTACTCATTTTTAAGGTGTGCGGTGTATGAGACCTTTCTTTATGCATCTGGACTCCTGTGTCATACTTCCTCCAGCTGTTTTTTTGGCTGTATGTTAATTGTATTTGAAAACATGAAGTAAAAGTGGCCCCTAAAATGGAGTGTGAAGTACTTCTATCTAGGCCTAAGGCCTGTAAAGAGAACCGATGAGTGACTGTAGTGGAAACCATTTGGACATGGTGGTGCTTCGGCACACCATCCTGATGTAGCACCCTGGAGTTTAGGCAGGGTTGCTCCTCACAAATTTACTTGCCAGGAGTAGTTATTCTGGTTGATTGCTAGAGATCTATTGATTTCTCACTAAGTTTGGCCTTGTTGCACTTTTCTCTTTTACCGCTAGGTGGCCGGGAACTTGGTGGTACTGGATACGAGAAGGGAGATGCAAGGTCAGGTTATGGGTATATGGGGTATCGCAGCCAATGGGCAGGGGCTTTCTTGAATCTCTTGGCCTGCTGGAAGAGCCTTATATATTCGGGTGAGATCAGGAAGATCTGTGTTCTGTACCACCTGTACGGCTGTCTGGGTGGACATGTGTTGTATTGCCCGGGCTGCTAAGCTGGAGATTGGGCCTATCCCGGGCACATCTAGCTGCTAGGCTGTCTGAGGGCCTATCCAGAAGCAAGAAAGCAGCTCAGGGTTGGAACTGCGGCTTGCAGTCCAACCAGAAGTGACGGTTCTGCGGGTCGAAGAACCTGTCGTGGTCGGAGGTAGAGGGGAAGCTGTCGCTGGTAGGGGACCAACCACCCTATTACCAGGGACCACAGTGAGTAACTGAAGCAAGTACTGGAGCAGCATTCTTACCAACCGGGGACGGTGAAGAATCGGTAAACCTCAGTGAGAATCAAGCCAGGGACCCAGCCAACGGAGGTGACGCTTGCAGAGCAGCCTTGTGTGTCAAGCCAGGGACTGAGCAGGCCAGTGGGGTGAAGCTTGAGAGGTATCTAGAGTGCCAAGCTAGGGACCCAGCATAGAAGCGGGGGTGACGCTTGAGGAAGATACCACCATAAAGATTGAAGGAGCTCAAGGGATTCAGTGACAGTGAATCAGTGGGTCTAGTGAAAGAACGGGAGCTCAGTGTATTGAAGAACTACAAGGAGTGATTGTAGTGAAAGTGAAGGAACTGTTAAGCCTTTGTGTTGGAACTGTTAAAGACTGTTGCCAAAGGAGAAAGCATTCCTACACATGCAGATGTGTTGTCTTGCTGGATGCCTTTCCCTGCATGGCTGTCCTCCTATTGAAGTCTTGGAGTCTGCCAATGAATCTTGCAACTACGCAAGGGTGTCCTGGTCCTAAGAGAAATAAACTTTCTTTTGCATCCAAGAAATGTCTGGCACCTAATAACTTTAACAACTATAAACCCACCACGACCTCACAACCCACTACATACAGAAGGATGTCAGCTATAACTGGAGGTTCTCATTAGATCAAAGGAGGCCTGGGACCTTGCTACACTGGCAAAGCTGTCGATGTAGGGGACACCCTGCCTTGAGTTGAGGAACTTGCTTAACAACCTGGACACTTGGAGACTCCCTTCCCACAAATTTTTATTTCTCCTGCTTTGAGATTTTTACACTGATGCCGCGTACACACGGTCAGACTTTTTGTCTACAAAAGTCCGACAGCCTGTCTGACAGACTTCCGGCGGACTTTCGGCGGACTTGCGGCGGACTTGCGGCAGACTTTCTAACGAACGGACTTGCCTACACACGACCACACAAAAGTCCGACGGATTCGTACGTGATGACGTACACCGGACTAAAATAAGGAAGTTGATAGCCAGTAGCCAATAGCTGCCCTAGCGTGGGTTTTTGTCCGTCGGACTAGCACACAGACGAGCAGATTTCGGGGTCCGTCGTAGTTACGACGTAAAGATTTGAAGCATGTTTCAAATCTAAAGTCCGTCGGATTTGAGGCTGAAAAAGTCCGCTGAAAGTCCGGGAAAGCCCACACACGATCGGATTGTCAGCCAGCTTTAGTCCGTCGGCGTCCGTCGGACTTTTGTAGACGAAAAGTCCGACCGTGTGTACGCGACATGAGATTTCTCCAGAAATTTCTGCCTCTGTATACTTAGGATATAATTAAAATATGTCAGCGTGATATTTATTTTTCTGTATAAGTTATATATGTGGGCAGAATTGAGTAGGCACACTGTGGTTTGCTTCTGGGCGATTTACTCTATTAAATTGCAAATTTCTTATTTCTAGAAAGCATCGCAATTCATTTCTCTGGGACTAAATTGCAATTCAGGGTCGGGCAGGAATGATAATAACATTTATTTTATTTTTGCATATTTATCTTTTATATTTCAATAATATATTATGTTAGGGATGAATTAAGAATATAAAGTTTTCATTACATGTATTACATGGATTCCAAATAACAGAAAATGGATGATCCCAGTCTGATTTGGGAGTTATCATTAGGTAAATACAGGCATCTTATATTTATTCATATGGGGTGGGGAAGTTTTAGGACATGCAGTTGCCTATATTTTTGCTCCAGACAAGCACCCTTGAGTTGTACCCAGTTTTATATGTTTGGTACCCAGTAGATTGCAAACAGTTTCTAATCACAAGAAATTTGACACTGCTGTGTCCGGCTCATTTCTTAGTTTCCTGAAATCTATTGTATATAAGATCCAGCATTAATGATGGATACCAACACACCCCTCACCATTACCGTTTATTGTTCTCTCTGGAGTACACCAACATTTTGGGACCTCACAGGGTCCACCTTTACAGTGGAATTCAAGCCTAACACTAATTAGTCTTAAAAACCTTAAAAATTAACTTGAATGGTAAATTTTGATCTGTTAAATAAACCATTGAAAGTGTTTAGCTATAACTGTTCGACAAGTGCAAAAAAGACCCCAAAACTTCTAATCCTGCCAGAAATCTTTGATCTGATAACTTCCAGTGCTTTTTCTCTCTGTTGCAGTCTTGGTAGTTATATGGGTCTCAGCTGTCTCTGTGGGCTACAAAACGCCTCCCCATGTTATGAAGAAGAGGAGGAGGCTGCATTCGATAGTCCTCTCCTACAGTGAGACCCTAGAACAGAAAGTGTGTTACTAGCAGGGTCACCAGATGACAATAAAGAAAAATAAGGTTGAAAAAAGGAAAACAGTTCAGCCACCACATCTAAGAATATTTGCACTGCATTACTTTATACTACATTTTTGTTTTTTGGTTAAGACACATTTTCACTAAGCCATTGTTTGCTTTTTCCAGGCTGTTCTCCCCTTATCAGGTCTATTTGTGCTGTTGAGCTGCTATTAAACTGTTTTGCTGCATTTTTCTAATCAATATTGTATTGTGTAATGGCCCTTGCAGGCTGCAGCACTTGATCTCCATTGAGGAAATCATCTATATATACTCACTGCTGTTCATATAATCTAAAGTGACATTATCTACCTGCACTAAAGAAAAGCAATAACATTCTTTTTTAAACTCTTAAGCCTAGTACACACGATCAGAAAATTGTACAAAAAATACCGCTTTCTAAGCGACTGTACGATAATCTGATTGTTAGTACACAGCTTTCGAGAGCTGATCAGGACAGGTTGTGTGAAATTATCCGATGGGTCAAGCATGAACATTTTTATCGTACGATACCAGATCGTATGATTTTTATTTAATGAGTACATTTTTCGTCCAAAAATACTGTAGAAAAACAATATAATACATCATCACTTCTGATTTTTTTTCAGCCTACGAAAATTTTCGTAACTTTAGTAACCTCTTCATTTTCAATATATGATTAGTATGCAAAAACAAAATAACCAATCTTTGGGACCAACATTAAACTATCCAGGCATTGCCCCACCTGCAGAAGGGCAACTCTAACCCTCCTTTGAAGGGTGGCTCATAAAATGTGCCAAAGTTTAGCAAGGTTGACACCTAAACATCCCATTAGATAGAGGAGCAGCACAACAGACGGTCATAGTCACCCAGAAAGAGGAGGTCACACACCCAGGCAGTGCAGAAATTAGTTTGGCGGTATGGTAATGGTAAAGCCGCTACCATACCTGAGCTGTGCTAGGACGCTGGCAATAACTCCTCACTAGCTGTAGCTTATTGGCTACTGGTGTATTTTGAGGTGAGGAGTAATAAGCTGGTGCCACCATTGGGGAAGCAAAGTCAGAAGGAGGAGGTAGCATACTGGATACAAAGTGAGCACTTTAAATTTAGGGAACTCTTGATTGGCTGAGAACTTGTCAATATATCACACAAACTAACAGGAACGCTGAAGAAGGGACCTACACACTGTCACTGTCACAGGATCGATACCACCCACCTCAGGAGATCAGATTCAGCGAATGGGTGTCTCCCAAGTTTCCCAGAAGACTTGACAGCTGTGTATAAATTTGCCCTGTCCGCCCATGCTTAGTGAACAGTTTGCTCTCTTCTCCTCTCATGCCCATTTTTGTTACTCTGCATACACACACACTTTTGCATGGTATTAGCAGCCCCCTCAGCCATGTTTTAAGTTGTGCAGCCCCTTTTGTAACCAGCTCATTCCCTTCCCCATTGGCTTACTTGCTTCACATAGGTGGGAGATACCCAGCTGCTACAGTTGGATGATTAAAGAGACTCTCTCACTTTGTCCTGAATGGCAGTCGTCTACACCGTCCCACTAACCTTCCCCCGGTCCATTGCTACACTGTTTTTCTGTCAGAACACTACGTGTTAGCATTGTGTTGGATGGTATCAGAGCTTACACAAGGTTGATGATATCCCCATCCTCCCCACATGACAGCGTTTAGGTCTCGCAATTCTAAAATTTTTAGTGGTCAATATATATGCAATAGGGAAGCAATGGGAGTTATGTCTCAAATTTAAATTAAAGTGTTACTAAACCCACAACAGTAAAATCAGTCTGTATATACAGTAAAGCATGCTTGTTATACTCACTGTGGAGCCTAAGAGGTTACCCCTCTGCATTGTGCAAAAAGGCTGTTTGATCCTGTATGTCCAGATAAGACGGAGCCTTTGGAGTCAGGCTGCACATGCTCAGTTTGGTGTGTATTGCTAGAGAGATTTTTTTTTTTGCTTGGGAGGGTGCATGTGATCAGCACTGTCCAGACACAGACTCAGGGGTCCTGCATCCTGATAGGATAACTCAGTGCAGTATAAAAACTCCTCCTACATGCTTTAATCAGGAACTACAGTCAGGTCCATAAATATTGGGACATCGACACAATTCTAATCTTTTTGGCTCTATACACCACCACAATGGATTTGAAATGAAACAAACAAGATGTGCTTTAACTGCAGACTTTCAGCTTTAATGTGGGGGTATTTACATCCAAATCAGGTGAACGGTGTAGGAATTACAACAGTTTGTATATGTGCCTCCCACTTTTTAAGGGACCAAAAGTAATGGGACAATTAGCTGCTCAGCTGTTCCATGGTCAGGTGTGTGTTATTCCCTCATTATCCCATTTACAAGGAGCAGATAAAAGGTCCAGAGTTCATTTCAAGTGTGCTATTTGCATTTGGAATCTGTTGCTGTCAACTCTCAATATGAGATCCAAAGAGTTGTCACTATCAGTGAAGCAAGCCATCATTAGGCTGAAAAAACAAAACAAACCGTTCAGAGGGATAGCAAAAACATTAGGTGTGGTCAAATCAACTGTTTGGAACATCCTTTAAAAGAAAGAACACACCGGTGAGCTCAGCAACACCAAAAGACCTGGAAGACCACGGAAAAAAACGGTGGTGGATGACCGAAGAATTCTTTCCCTGGTGAAGAAAACACCCTTCACAACAGTTGGCCAGATCAAGAACACTCTCCAGGAGGTAGGTGTATGTGTGTCAAAGTCAACAATCAAGAGAAGACTTCACCAGAGTGAATACAGGGGGTTCACCACAAGATGTAAACCATTGGTAAGCCTCAAAAACAGGAAGGCCAGATTAGAGTTTGGCAAACAACATCTAAAAAAGCCTTCACAGTTCTGGAACAACATCCTATGGACAAATGAGACCAAGATCAACTTGTACCAGAGTGATGGGAAGAGAAGAGTATGGAGAAGGAAAGGAACTGCTCATGATCCAAAGCATACCACCTCATCAGTGAAGCATGGGGGTGGTAGTGTCATGGCGTGGGCATGTATGGCTGCCAATGGAACTGGTTCTCTTGTATTTATTGATGATGTGACTGCTGACAAAAGCAGCAGGATGAATTCTGAAGTGTTTCGGGCAATATTATCTGCTCATATTAAGCAAAATGCTTCAGAACTCATTGGATGGCGCTTCACAGTGCAGATGGACAATGACCCGAAGCATACTGCGAAAGCAACCAAAGAGTTTTTAAAGGGAAGAAGTGGAATGTTATGCAATGGCCAAGTCAATCACCTGACCTGAATCTGATTGAGCACGCATTTCACTTGCTGAAGACAAAACTGAAGGGAAAATGCCCCAAGAACAAGCAGGAACTGAAGACAGTTGTAGTAAAGGCCTGGCAGAGCATCACCAGGGATGAAACCCAACGTCTGGTGATGTCTATGCGTTCCAGACTTCAGGCTGTAATTGACTGCAAAGGATTTGCAACCAAGTATTAAAAAGTGTAAGTTTGATAGATAATTGTTAATCTGTCCCATTACTTTTGGTCCCTTAAAAAGTGGGAGGCACATATACAAAACTGTTGTAATTCCTACACCGTTCACCTGATTTGGATGTAAATACCCTCAAATTAAAGCTGGAAGTCTGTCGTTAAAGCACATTTTGTTCGTTTCATTTCAAATCCATTGTGGTGGTGTAAAGAGCCAAAAAGATTAGAATTGTGTCAATGTCCCAATATTTATGGACCTGACTGTAATAGAATTCATAAGACTGTTATTTTCTGCTGATTAGAAAACGTATTTAGCAGTTTATGTTTACTAAAATAATTGCATTTCCATGTTCTGTGTACTGTGGGAGAACAGATATAGCGAATGCAGGCTCCTGGGTAAACTTTAAGTGAACCTTGAACTGCAACATACAGTGTATTCAGACCCCCTTAAATTTTTCACTCTGTTATATTGCAGCCATTTTTTCCCCCTCATTAATGTACACACAGCACCCCATATTGACAGAAAAACACAGAATTGTTGACATTTTTGCAGATTTATTAAAAAAGAAAAACTGAAATATCACATGGTCCTAAGTATTCAGACCCTTTGCTCAGTATTTAGTAGAAGCACCCTTTTTATCTAATACAGCCATGAGTCTTTTTGGGAAAGATGCAACAAGTTTTTCACACCTGGATTTGGGGATCCTCTGCCATTCCTCCTTGCAGATCCCCTCCAGTTCTGTCAGGTTGGATGGTAAACGTTGGTGGACAGCCATTTTTAGGTCTCTCCAGAGATGCTCGATTGGGTTTAAGTCAGGGCTCTGGCTGGGCCATTCAAGAACAGTCACGGAGTTGTGAAGCCACTCCTTCGTTATTTTAGCTGTGTGCTTAGGGTCATTGTCTTGTTGGAAGGTAAACCTTTGGCCCAGTCTGAGGTCCTGAGCACTCTGGAGAAGGTTTTCTTCCTGGATATCCCTGTACTTGGCTGCATTCATCTTTCCCTCAATTGCAACCAGTGGTCCTGTCCCTGCAGCTGAAAAACACCCCCACAGCATGATGCTGCCACCACCATGCTTCACTGTTGGGACTGTATTGGACAGGTGATGAGCAGTGCCTGGTTTTCTCCACACATACCGCTTAGAATTAAGGCCAAAAAGTTCTATTTTGGTCTCATCAGACCGAAGAATCTTATTTCTCACCATCTTGGAGTCCTTCAGGTGTTTTTTTTTAGCAAACTCCATACAGGCTTTCATGTGTCTTGCACTGAGGAGAGGCTTCCGTCGGGCCACTCTGCCATAACGCCCCGACTGGTGGAGGGCTGCAGTGATGGTTGACTTTCTACAACTTTCTCCCATCTCTCGACTGCATCTCTGGAGCTCAGTTTGGCCGGACGGCCAGCTCTAGGAAGGGTTCTGGTCGTCCCAAACATCTTCAATTTAAGGACTATGGAGGCCACTGTGCTCTTAGGAACCTTAAGTGCAGCAGAATTTTTTTTGTAACCTTGGCCAGATCTGTGCCTTGCCACAATTCTGTCTCTGAGCTTTTCAGGCAGTTCCTTTGACCTCATGATTCTCATTTGCTCTGACATGCACTGTGAGCTGTAAGGTCTTATATAGACAGGTGTGTGGCTTTCCTAATCAAGTCCAATCAGTATAATCAAACACAGCTGGACATAAATGAAGGCGTAGAACCATCTCAAGGGTGATCAGAAGAAATGGACAGCACCTGAGTTAAATATATGAGTGTCACAGCAAAGGGTCTGAATACTTAGGACCATGTGATATTTCAGTTTTTCTTTTTTAATAAATCTGCAAAAATGTCAACAATTCTGTGTTTTTCTGTGAATATGGGGTGCTGTGTGTACATTAATGAGGAAAAATGAACTTAAATGATTTTAGCAAATGGCTGAAATATAACAAAGAGTGAAAAATGTAAGGGGGTCTGAATATTTTCCGTCCCCACTGTATATCAGGAGAAAGCACTGCATAGAATGTGAAAACATTGAAAAAAATATTGCATTTCACAGAAAAGATCACATTTCATCAATATTTTAGGCCCGGACAGGCAACTGATGGGTAGCTTAAGAAAGAATAACTAACACAAAAAAATTGATTATGATTCATATTATTCTGTTATTGCTATAATAAAATACTAAAGGTTGTGCAAGTGCAGAAGTTCAAGAATAAGAAAAAGTTCTCTAAAGTTTTTACTTTATGTAACTTGCACGTAGACTGTAACGGGATAAACTTGAGCAACTTGGGCAATTGTTTTCCATCTTTACAGTGGATTTTACTAGTAAAATAAAAAAATGTAATATATGACACAGTGGGGTTGATTTACTAAAACCGGAGAATGCTAAATCTGGTGCAGCTGTGCACGTTAGCCAGTCAGCTTCTATCTTCAGCTTTTTCAATTAAGCTTTGACAAAAAACCTAGAAGACGATTGGTCTCTATGCAGAGCTGCACTAGATTTTCAACTCTCCAGTGTTAGCAAATCAACCCTGGTCTGTCACTAGCATCACCATTGCACTTTGTGTTTATTTAATCCATTATTTTTCCACTTTTACCATTTTCTTTAACAGAGTGACAACATTGGTAGTTTTAGATGCACATTGCCCTTCCCATTGACTTTTAGGGCCTGACACCATTTGTGTTTGGGTTGAGCTGGGTAGGGTCACTCAGCACAGTCACAACACAAAGACAAATTGCCTTATTTTCTGCAGTAATTTCACGGTATTGCATTACAGTACTGTGTGCTGTAAAAAAGTACTCACTCATTTTTTTCAGTGCAGCATGTTACGATGCTGTGTGGGGTGTCCAGCATGGCTGACTGGTGTAAATGGGCCCTTAAATGGGCTTTAACCGGTTCCCGCCCGGACTATGGCAGAATAACGCCGGGACTCACCTCTCGTCGATCTGGGTGGTCGTCATGTGACGTCCTCCCAGTACGACCCCCACGCGTCCGTGCAGCAGCATGAACTGGCACATACTGTCTTGTTGTAGGTACCATGCGACAGCCGTGACGATGTACAGGAGGTCACATGACTGCTGTACACAATGGATGGCTTGTTTCACAGGGCCAATCACAGCCCATCTGTACCATGTGATTAGCTTTGACCAATCGTAATAAAACAGACTGATTTAATCTGTTTCATTCAGTAAAATGCTTGCTTATAGCAATGTATTGCACTGCTATAAGCAAACATAATGTGTAAAAAAAAAAAAAAAAAAATCCTGATCACTTTCCCAGAGCAGTACAATGTTACTATGGTAACATTATATTGCTCTGGTTACAGCGTGTTTTAAAAAAAAAATTCTAAATTTTCAGTCTTTTTTTTTCATTTATTTAGCAAAAAATAGAAAACCCAGTGGTGAAGGAAGGAGTACCTGAGGAGCGCAGGAGAGATAAGTTTCAATGGTTCGGGGGATGGTATTACATAGACATTGCCCACTCAGTGTCCCTTTGACCACTTCAGCCCCGGAAGATTTTACCCCCTTCTGGACCAGAGCATGTTTTGCGATTCGGCACTGCGTTGCTTTAGCTGAAAATTGCATACAAAATTGACGTCCTTTTTTTCCCCACAAATAGAGCTTTCCTTTGGTGGTATTTGATCAGCTCTTTTTATTTTTTGAACTATAAACAAAAAAAGGCTCAATTTTGATAAAAAAAGCAATACTATTTACTTTTTGCTATAATAAATATCCCCAAAAAATATATAAAAAAAGGAGTTTCTTCCACAGTTGAGACCGATATGTATTCTTCTACATATCTTTGGTATTGATTGGTTTGCGCAAAAGTTATAGCGTCTACAAAATAGGGGATATATTTATGGCATTTTTAGTATTTTTTTTTTTTTTTACTAGTAATGGTGCTGATCTGCGATTTTTATCAGGACTGCGACATTATAGCGGATACATCGGACACTTTTGACACTATTTTGGGACCATTGTCATTTATATAGCGATCAGAGCTACAAATAGCCACTGATTACTGTATAAATGACACTGGCAGGGAAGGGGTTAAACACTAGGGGGGCGATCAAGGGGTTAAGTGTGTCCTAGGGAGGTGTTCTAATTGTAGGGGGGATGGGCTCACTAGAACATGATAGAGATCACTGCTCCCGATGACAGGGAGCAGCGGATCTCTGTCATGTTGCAAGGCAGAACAGGGAAATGCCTTGTCTCCCCATTCTTCCTCTCCTCACCACAATCCCGGGCCGCCGGCAAACATCGAGTTCACGGGACCCAAGGCCTCGCTCCTGCGGCGAGCTCGCCAGATAGGTGGCAAATGATCGCCTACACAAAAGCAGGAACAGGGATTTGTGTGCGTAAACAGACAAATCCCTGTTCTGTCAGGGGAGAGGAGACATATTGTTTGTTCCTACTAAGTAGGAACAACTATATGTCTCCTCTCCCAGTCAGTCCTATTCCCATACAGTTAGAAATACTAATGAGGGAACACATTTAACCCCTTGATTGCCCCCTAATGTTAACCCCTTCCCTGCCAGTGACATTTACACAGTAATCAGGGCATTTTTACAGCACTGATGACTGTATAAATGTCAATGGTCTCAAAAATGTGTCAAAAGTGTCCGATCTGTACGCCACAATGCCACAGTACCACTAAAAAAAAAAAATCGCAAATCACCACCATTACTAGTAAAAAATAAAAAATGAATTCATAAATCTTTCCCATAGTTTGTAGACGCTATAAATTTTGTGCAAACCAATCAATATTCGCTTATTGCGATTTTCTTTTTTAACAAAAATATGTAGAAGAATATATATTGGCCTAAACTGAGAAAAAAATTAGTTTTTTAAAAACATTTTGGGTATATTTATTATGGCAAAAGTTAAAAATATTGTTTTGTTTTTTTTTTCAAATTGTCTTTTTTTTTTCTTTATAGCGCGAAAAATAAAAAAAGCAGAGGTGATCAAATACCACCAAAATAAAGCTCTATTTGTGGGAAAAAAAGGACATCAATTTTGTTTGGGTACAGTGTCGCACGACCACGCAATTGTCAGTTAAAGTGATGCAGCGCCGTATCGCAAAAATTGGCCTAGTCATTAAGCAGCCAAATCTTCCGGTCTGTAAGTGGTTAAACGTATTTTATCCATAAATATATTGAAACCAAAAAAAAAAAAAAACAATAAAGATAAAATAAAAATTAATTAAGTGAATGTTTTCCCTTAACCAAGCAATCAAGGGTCATTTTGCAGAATCAGCAGGTTCCAAGCATTATTTTTGACATTTTTAGTTGTAGCCATCATGCGTCTCCTTCAGCAAGCAAACCCTTCTTTTCACCATGTAATTCATGATTATGGCATGAAAGCAGCAGAATGTAATTCAATTATAAATCCAAAGATTCTCTCCTTAAGGAATTAGGACCTGAAGGTCAGGATGCCCTTAGTAAACATTTCCTAGTAAGGACCGCATTTCACAAGGGATAGCAGAACAGGGAACTCAGAGTAACAGAGCAAAGTCATCTCGACCGGTTCATAGTGGTGCTCATATTAATGATGGTACACTTGATGTGCAATCATCCAGGTATAGATAAAAAAACAACATTTGAAAGAATGCACAGTACTCGATTTAATTGTTCCGCCTCTAGTGGAGAAATGTTACTTTGATGCGAAAAAGTTCTTGAAAGAAAACCTTTCAAAATAAAACTGTAGTCATTGTAACATGTAGAACCTCAGTCCCTCTGCCCTGCACCTGTGATGGCACACCCCTACCTGGACCCAAGAACACCGACACACCTGTTATGAATTTAAATGGGCATTATTTAAAGAGGCAAAGCCTTGGAATGCAGGTGGGCTATTCAAGTGACAGCAAAAATACGAAGGCAACAAAACCAGAAAAGTACAGGTGGAGGACAGGGAATGACATAGAGGAAGGTAGTAGTACAACTAGATGCAATAGATCCCGATTCAACCTCTGGCTAGGGTTATGAACAGCAATATAGAGAACTTATGCGCTAACCAATAATAGGTAGATACAGTGCCTTGAAAAAGTATTCATACTCCTTGACATTTTGCACATTTTGTCATGTTACAACCAAAAACGTAAATGTATTCTATTCGGATTTTATGTGATACACCAACACAAGGTGGCGCATAATTGTGAAGCGGAAGAAAAATGATAAATAGTTTTTAACATTAAAAAAAAAAATATGTGAAAAGTGTGACGTGTATTTGTATTCAGTCCCCTTTACTCTGATACCCCTAACTAAAGTCTAGTAGAAACAATTGCCTTCAGAAGTCACCTAATTAGTAAACAGAGTCCATCTGTGTGTAATTGAATCTTAGTATAACTACCATACATCTGTTCTCTGAAGCCCTCAGAGGTTTGTTAGAGAACCTTAGTGAACAAACAGCATCAAGATGGCCAAGGAACACACCAGACAGGTCAGGGATAAAGTTTTGGAGAAGTCTAAAGTAAGGTTAGGTTATAAAGAAATGTTCCAAGCTTTGAACATCTCACGAAGCACTGTTCAATCCATCATCCGAATGGAAAGAGTATGACACAACTGCAAACCTACCAAGACATGGCCGTCCACCTAAACTGACAGGCAAGGAGAGCATTAATCAGAGAAGCAGCCAAGCGGCCCATGGTAACTCTGGAGAAGCTGCAGAGATCCACAGCTCAGGTGAGAGAATCTGTCCACAGGTCAACTATCAGTCGTGCACTCCACAAATCTGGCCTTTATGAAAGAGTGGCAAGAAGAAAGCCATTGTTGAAAAAAAGCAATAAGAAGTCCCATTTGCAGTTTGCGAGAAGCCATGTGGCGGACACAGCAAACATGTTAAAGTAGGTGCTCTGGTCAGATAAGACCAACATTGAACTTTTTGGCCTAAAAGCAAAATGCTATGTGTGGCAGAAAACTAACACTGCACATCACCCTGAACACATCATCCCCCTGTGAAACATGGTGGTGGAAGCATCATGTTGTAGGGATGCTTTTCTTCAGCAGGGACAGGGAAGCTGGTCAGAGTCGATGGGAAGATGGATGGAGCCAAATACAGGGCAATCTTAGAAGAAAACCTGTTAGAGTCTCAAAAAGACTTGAGACTGGGGAGGAGGTTCACCTTCCAGCAGGACAACAACCCTAAACATACAGCCAGAGCTACAATGGAATGGTTTAGCTCAAAGCATATTCATGTGTTAGAATGGCCCAGTCAAAGTCCAGACCTAAATCCAATTGAGAATCTGTGGCAAGACTTGAAAATTGCTGTTCACAGATGCTCTCCATCCAATCTGACAGAGCTTGAGATATTTTGCAAAGAAGAATGGACAAAAATTTCACTCTAGATGTGAAAATCTGGTAGAGACATCCCCAAAAAGACTTGCAGCTGTAATTGCAACGAAAGGTGATTCTACAAAGTATTGATTCAGGGGGGCTGAATACAAATGCACGCCACACTTTTCACATATTTATTTGTAAAAAAATGTAAAAATAATTTATCATTTTCCTTCCACTTCACAATTATGTGAAATTCTCAAATCTACTGAAATACTTCAGGACACCTACATAATCAATATCTATCTATCTATCTATCTATCTATCTATCTATCTATCTATCTATCTATCTATCTATCTATCTATCTATCTATCTATCTATCTATCTATCTATCTATCTATCTATCGTGCCTTGAAAAAGTATTCATGCCCCTTGAAATGTTCCAGATTTTGTCATGTTGCAACCATAAACGTAAATGTATTTTATTGGGTTTTTATGTGGTAGATCAACACAAAGTGGCACATAATTGGGAAGTGGAAGAAAAATGATAAATAGTTTTAATTTTATTTTTTTTACAAATAAATATGTGAAAAGTGTGGCGTGCATTTGCAGCCCCACTGAGTCAATACCTTGTAGAACCACCTTTCACTGCAATTACACATGCAAGTCTTTTTGGAGATGTCTCTACCAGCTTTGCACATCTAGAGAGTGACATTTTTGTTCATTCTTCTTTGCAAAATAGCTCAAGCTCTGTCAGATTGGATGGAGAGTGTCTGTGAACAGCAATTTTCAAGTCTTGCCACATATTCTCAATTGGATTTAGGTCTGAACTTTGACTGGCCATTTTAACACATGAATATGCTTTGTTCTAAACCAATCCATTGTAGCTCTGGCTGTATGTTTAGGGACATGAACCTCGGCCCCGGTCTCACATCTTTTGTGGACTATAACATGTTTTCTTCTAAGATTGCCCTGGATTTGGCTCCATCCATCTTCCCATCAACTCTGACCAGCTTCCCTGTCCGTGCTGAAGAAAAGCATCCTCACAACATGATGCTACCACCACCATGTTTCACGGTGGGGATGGTGTGCTCAGGGTGATGTGCAGTGTCAGTTTTCTACCACACATAGCATTTTGCTTTTAGGCCAAAAAGTCAAATTTTGGTCTCATCTGACCAGAGCACCTTCTTCCACATGTTTGCTGTGTCCCCCAAATGGCTTCATGCAAACTGCAAACGGGACTTCTTATGGCTTTCTTTCAACAATGCCTTTCTTCTTGCCTCTTCCATAAGGGCCAGATTTGTAGAGTGCACGACTAATAGTTATCCTGTGGACAGATTCTCCCACCTGAGCTGTGGATCTCTGCAGCTCCTCCAGAGTCACCATGGGCCTCTTGGCTACTTGTCTGATTAATGCTCTCCTTTGCCAGCCTGTCAGTTTAGGTGGACAGCCATGTCTTCGTAGGTTTGCAGTTGTGCCATACTCTTTCCATTGATGATGGATTGAACAGTGCTCCGTGAAATGTTCAAAGCTTGGGATATTTTTTTATAACCTAACCCTGCTTTAAACATCTCCACAACTTTATCCCTGACCTGTCTGGTGTGTTGCTTGGGCTTCACGATGCTCCCTGTTCACTAAGGTTTTCTAACAAACCTCTGAGGGCTTCACAGAACAGCTGTATTTATACTGAGATTAATTTACACACAGGTGGCCTCTATTTACTAATTAGGTGATGTCTGAAGGCAATTGATTCCACTAGATTTTAGTTAGAGGTATCAGAGTAAAGGGGGCTGAATACAAATGCACGCCACATTTTTCAGATATTTATTTGTAAAAAAATTGGAAAACCATTTATCATTTTCCTTCCATTTCACAATTATGGGCCACTTTGTGTCTATCACATAAAATCCCAATAAAATACATTTATGTTTTTGGTTGTAACATGACAAAATGTGGAAAGTTTCAAGGGGTGTGAATACTTTTTCAAGGCACTGTATCTATCTCCTTCAGAGCTCTTTTCTATATTATTTTCTATAGTAAATGCACAAAATGTACCAAAAAAATATTGGTCAATGAAATAGCAATATAACATTAATGGGATGAGATTCTATAAGGTGGTTTGGCTATATAGTTTGGAAAAGAAACAAAAAGGTGGGTTTTGCATCATGAGCAAGCAAGCAAGTCAGTCGGTTTGGTTGCATTGTGCTACCAGAGAAGGTGGGTTTGGCTACATAATTTGGAAAAGAGGAGGAAGCTTTGGTTGCATACTTAAAGTTGTCTGAACTCTGGAAGCTGTGCCCAAAAAAGAGAAGCAGAGGGCAAAGGATTAATAACAATTTTTGCCTGTGGTCCCCCTGCAGTTGGGCTTCCGCCCATTACTGACTTAACCTTGTCTTGTTTGGTACTGTGTCTCTGTGTGGAGGAGGCCACCTTGGTAGAAGCAGAGCCTTACTTCTTTATGTAGCAGAATAGCTGACGGTTGCAACAGTGACTTAAATGATCTCCTACTCCAGACATACAGTATGAGGCTGTATGCACAGGAGTACCTAGGCACCCTCACTTACCAGGAAGTATTCTGCTATTTTTTAGAACAAAAAGGTTGAGCACAGCTTAGGCAAAATTAACATTTCTAGTCAAGTCTTTATGACACACAAAATTAAATCTTTATGACACACCAAATCTTCACATTTACATTTTCTAAGGTATTCTATGGCACTTTTAAGCTAAAGGAGTTAATGCTTTTAACACTTTTTAATTAACAATATCATTTGGTGGAGGGGGGTTATGGTGTGGATTGGTTCTTCAGAGGTTGGGCTTGGCCCCTTAGGTCCAGTGAAGGCAACTCTTAAGGTGTCAGCATACCAAGACCCTTCTGACAATTTCATGCTTCCAACTTTGTGGGAACAGTTTGGGGATGGCCCCTTCCTGTTCCAACATGACTGCGCATCAGTGCACAAAGCAAGGTCCATAAAGACATGGATAAGCGAGTTTGAGGTGGAGGAACTTGACTTGCCTGCATAGAGTCCTGACCTCAACCCGACTGAACACCTTTGTGATGAATTAGAACAGAGACTGTGAGTCAGGCCTTCTCAGCCAAAATCAGCGCCTGACCTCACAAATGCACTTCTGGAAGGACGGTCAAACATACCCATAGACACACTCCTAAACCTTGTGGACAGCTTTCCCAGAAGAGTTAAAGCTGTTATAGCTGCAAAGGGTGGGCCAACTTAATATTGAACACTTAGGCCCCATTCACACCTCAGCGTTTTGTAGCTTGAAGCTCGAAGCTCCAAAACGCTGGAGGAGAAAAAAAATCAATTATTCTCTATGGAGATGGTTCACATCTCCACTCTAAGTTGCCTGAAGCTCAAAAAAGTTCTGGAGCTTTTTTGTAGCTCAAATCGTGCAGATTTGAGCATTTTTGGCGTGTTTTTATTCCCATAGAAATGAATAGAAACGCGCCATTCGCGCATTTTTGTGTGCATTTATCATAAATAAATGGTAATTAACCCCTAGCCTTAATTAAAATTTAAATAAATTATTATAAATAATAATAAATAACCACCCAAACCTGAACAAAAATAAACAAATAGTTAATAATATTAATAGTAATTTATGTATTTATTTTGTGTTAAGCTTAGGGTGTTTAGGTATTTATTATTATTTTATTTTATTTTTTAAGGGTTAGGGGTTAAGGTTAGGGGTTAGTTATTTATTTACTATTACTTAGTATTAATTTATTGAATTTATTTATTATTGATATATTTTTATTTATTTGTGTATTTATTTTTCATGTATTTATTTATTCATTTATTATTATTATTATTATTATTATTATTATTAGTAGTAGTAGTAGTAGTAGTGGTAGTAGTAGTAACAGTAGTAGTGGTAGTATTAACACCCTAACAAAAAAATAAATAACCCTATGTCAGGAAGCTAGTTCAGCTAATACTAATTCTCATACAGCTAATGCTAATTCTTCTGCAGCTACTGCTCATTCCATACAGCTAATGCTAGGTCTTCTGCAGCTAATGCTAATTCTTCTGCAGCTAGTACTTATTCCCATACAGCTAATGCTCGTGCACGTGTACCAGCACACAGATGAGCTCAAGCTAATATCCAGTGTGCACTGACAAGTAAGCGCCTCCTGACCAATGGCGGCTGGTGAAGTTTTAGAATGGGGGGGCGCCAGACCCAGCCCTTCCTTTTTGACCCCTCCCACTTCTCATAAGCCCCATCTCTTAGAGAATCCACCCACTCGTCCCCTGTATTCCACTTGCTTCCACCCATAGTGTCAGGAGTATACAGCTCAGCATCACAGGACAGAGTATACAGCCCCAGAACCACAGGACAGAGTATACAGCTCAGCATCACAGATCAGGGTATATAGCTAAGCATTACAGATAGTGTATATAGGCCAGCAATACAGATAGTGTATATAGCCCAGTAATACAGATATTGTATATAGCCCAGCATTACTCATAGGGTATATAGCCCAGCAATACAGATAGTGTATATAGCCCAGCATTGCAGATAGGGTATATAGCCCAGCATTACAGATAGGGTAAGTAGCCCAGCAGTACAGATAGTGCTGCGGCACTGACAGCACAATGCCTCCCCCAACAGTGGGGCTCGCGGCACCACTGACATCACCCCCCCCCCGCTCGCAGCATATATAGGTATATATAGCCCAGCAATACAGATAGTGTATATAGCACAGCAATACAGATAGTGTATATAGCCCAGCATTACAGATAGTGTATATAGCCCAGCATTACAGATAGGTATATATAGCCCAGCAATACAGATAGTGTATATAGTCCAGCAATACAGATAGTGTATATAGCCCAGTAATACAGATAGTGTATATAGCCCAGCAATACAGATAGTGTATATAGCCCAGCATTACAGATAGTGTGCATATAGCCAGGTGATGTCCTTTGGAGACGAAACGCATTGGGACGGTCCCCACTGCTGCCTACATTGTCTTACAGCGCTGTTTTTACCTATATCCATGTGAGTGGTTTTTCATTTTAATAAATATACCTTTGTTTTATGGAATTACGCTATGGTCCTTTTTCGTTTCTTTTCCGATACTCTCCATATGTCCATGGACTTTTGAGCTTTTGGTTTGCCTGTGGTGCCATTCCCTCCATGATCCCACCTGGCTGCTACCCGCATACACCTGCTTGACGGCATCTACCCATGGTCCATCCATCATATAACAAGCCTGTTTGACACACAGAGCGTACGCTCTAGTGTGTTCAAACAATTTGGTAAGCCTTCCCTTTATCCGGTGGTGGTCTTTTTGCATACATTCACTATTTGCAAGACTTCATTGCACCTGATTGTGGACAGATTCACATCTACTCTTACTTATGGACTCAGTTCATTGATTGTGTATATTATCATTTTTACTACATACATGTTGTGCATGACTGTGCATACCATTATTTTCATTATATATATATATTGTTATTTCAGTGTCTTTTTTGCTTAGATTGTACTAGGGCACATCAATTTTCAGCGCTACACTTTGTTATTTCAGTTTTATTTACCATTTTTTCAATGTGGTGTGTTAGCTGCTAAAACACTTGGAGCAGCGCAGAAATTATTTAGTTTATTTTGTGTATATAGCGCAGCAATACAGATAGTGTATATAGCCCAGCAATACAGATAGGGTATATAGCCCAGCAATACAGATAGTGTAAGTAACCCAGCAATACAGATAGTGCTGCGGAAATGACAGCACCGACCCTCCCCCAACCGCGGAGTGCACGGCACCACTGACATCACCCCCCCGCTCGCAGCATATATAGGTATATATAGCCCTTCAATACAGATAGTGTATATAGCCCAGCAATACTGATAGTGTACATGGCCCAGCAATACAGATAATGTATATAGCCCAGCAATACAGATAGTGTATATAGCCCAGCACTACAGATAGTGTATATAGCCCAGCATTACAGATAGGTATACAGTGGGGACGGAAAGTATTCAGACCCCCTTCAATTTTTCACTCTTTGTTATATTGCAGCCATTTGCTAAAATCATTTAAGTTAATTTTTTTCCTCATTAATGTACACACAGCACCCCATATTGACAGAAAGACACCAAATTGTTGACATTTTGGCAGATTTATTAAAAAAGAAAAACTGAAATATCACACGGTCCTAAGTATTCAGACCCTTTGCTCAGTATTTAGTAGAAGCACCCTTTTGATCTAATACAGCCATGAGTCTTTTTGGGAAAGATGCAACAAGTTTTTCACACCTGGATTTGGGGATCCTCTGCCATTCCTCCTTGCAGATCCTCTCCAGTTTTGTCAGGTTGGATGGTAAACGTTGGTGGACAGCCATTTTTAGGTCTCTCCAGAGATGCTCAATTGGGTTTAAGTCAGGGCTCTGGCTGGACCATTCAAGAACAGTCACGGAGTTGTTGTGCAGCCACTCCTTCGTTATTTTAGCTGTGTGCTTAGGGTCATTGTCTTGTTGGAAGGTAAACCTTCGGCCCAGTCTGAGGTCCTGAGGACTCTGGAGAAGGTTTTCGTCCAGGATATCCCTGTACTTGGCCGCATTCATCTTTCCCTCAATTGCAACCAGTCGTCCTGTCCCTGCAGCTGAAAAACACCCCCACAGCATGATGCTGCCACCACCATGCTTCACTGTTGGGACTGTATTGGACAGGTGATGAGCAGTGCCTACTTTTCTCCACACACACTGCTTAGAATTAAGGCCAAAAAGTTCTTTCTTGGTCTCATCAGACCAGAGAATCTTATTTCTCACCATCTTGGAGTCCTTCAGGTGTTTTTTAGCAAACTCCATGCGGGCTTTCATGTGTCTTGCACTGAGGAGAGGCTTCCGTTGGGCCACTCTGCCATAAAGCCCTGACTGGTGGAGGGCTGCAGTGGTGGTTGACTTTCTACAACTTTCTCCCATCTCCCGACTGCATCTCTGGAGCTCAGCCACAGTGATTTTTGGGTTCTTCTTTACCTCTCTCACCAAGGCTCTTCTCCCCCGATAGCTCAGTTTGGCCAGACGGCCAGCTCTAGGAAGGGTTCTGGTCGTCCCAAACATCTTCCATTTAAGGATTATGGAGGCCACTGTGCTCTTAGGAACCTAAAGTGCAGCAGAAATTTTTTTGTAACCTTGGCCAGATCTGTGCCTTGCCAAAATTCTGTCTCTGAGCTCTTCAGGGAGTTCCTTTGACCTCATGATTCTCATTTGCTCTGACATGCACTGTGAGCTTTAAGGTCTTATATAGACAGGTGTGTGGCTTTCCTAATCAAGTCCAAACAGTATAGTCAAACACAGCTGGACTCAAATGAACGTGTAGAATCATCTAAAGAATGATCAGAAGAAATGGACAGCACCTGAGTTAAATATATGAGTGTCACAGCAAAGGGTCTGAATACTTAGGACCATGTGATATTTCAGTTTTTATTTTTTAACAAATCTGCAAAAATGTCAACAATTCTGTGTTTTTCTGTCAATATGGGGTGCTGTGTGTACTTTAATGAGGAAACAAAATGAACTCAAATGGCTGCAATATAACAAAGAGTGAAACATTTAAGGGGGTCTGAATACTTTCCGTCCCCACTGTATATAGCCCAGCAATACAGATAATGCTGTGGCACTGACCCTCCAACTGTGGGGCTTGCGGCACCACTGACATCACCCCCCGCTCACAGCACTGACAGCAAAAAAAACCCGGCTCTGACAGCATCCCCCTCCCCTTGTGGCACTGACAGCAAAAAAAAAACCCAGCTCTGACAGCATCCCCCCAGGTCCGGCACTTACCGGACTGTGAAGAGGATCCTCCTGTCACTGTGTCTCCGCTCCTCTCCATTCCTCCACAATGCGGGCAGCAGTGGCGGCAGAGGTTTCTGCTCCTCAAGCTTCTTCCACTTGCCAAAGCGCCACTAGGCATCCAATAGGATCGCCTGGTGCTTTGGCCAATCGGGAAACAGGTCTCACCAACCTGCCTCCTGATTGGCGGGGAGGCACTGTAGTGTGAAATTAGCGAAAATTTATTCGCAATGTCACACAATTGGGTGGGATCAGGGCTCACTCTCTGCTCCCCGAGCCCACCCTTTTTTGAAGCCTATTAGAGCCTTTGACTCTAATCAGGTGCTTCAAAAGAAAACACCCCAGCCCCCACCCACTATAGGAATCAATGCACCCGGCGCCCTGAAAGGGTGCATGGATAGATAGGCAGCGGCAGGGATAGGGGGGCAGCTCCCGTGCGCCTACAATGCAAAGACCGCCACTGCTCCTGACCACCCTGAAGTCTTATGCCGCGTACACACGGTCGGACATTGATCGGACATTCCGACAACAAAATCCTAGGATTTTTTCCAACGGATGTTGGCTCAAACTTGTCTTGCATACACACGGTCACACAAAGTTGTCAGAAAATCCGATCGTTCTGAACGTGGTGACGTAAAACATGTATGTCGGGACTATAAACGGGGCAGTAGCCAATAGCTTTCGTCTCTTAATTTATTCTGAGCATGCGTGGCACTTTGTGCGTCGGATTTGTGTGCACACGGTCGGAATTTCCGACAACAAGGTCCTATCACACATTTTCCATCTGAAAATCCTATCGTGTGTACAGGGCATAACAGTGTATGACCCCGGAATACCCTAACTATGTCCATGACTGTGGCTGTCACCTGCTATCAAGCTCCTGGCTCCCATTCTTCTTTGAGCCTTGTACCTCTGTCACCACATTCAGGGGTGCTCGGACCAGAGCCGCAAGGGAAGCCCTCTCGTCAACTCGTCCTCCAACCCTAATCCTAACCCTAACCTAACCTTAACTCTAACCCCTTACCTTAACAAAAAAAAAATGAATAATAATAATTAAAAAAATAAATAAAGGCTATGGGAAAAGCTAAAAATGCTAAAATACCTAGCAACAAATGATGCAACGGATTACAGTTTTCTCTATTGGCTAATAAAAAAATGGCAAAGCTCAAAAACGTGTGCAAGTCGTGCATAAGAATGCTACACTCAGATGTGAATGCAGACTAAGACTGGGATGCGATGAAATTCATGTGTATGTAAAGGCAGGCGTCCCAAAACTTTTGGTAATATAGTGTATGATTTTACATTTTGACCATAGATACACATTAAGGTTTACTAAGCGTAAAGGGAAGGTTTGACAACATAACTGAAAAGAGAGGAGGTAGGTTTGTTTGCATACTTTATAATGGATAAGGCAGGTTTGCCTATGACTAGGACACTATAAGGGCTTGTTTTACACCTGTGTCGCTCTGGGAAGAGTAATCCCTGAGGGATCGCTTTTCACAGAGCAGTGCAGGACTGACTGAATGGCATTCAGGAGCCAACACTGCTACTGCCCCCTTCACTTGATGGGCAGTGCTGCCTTGTGAAGGCGATAAGCAGCTGAAATATGTACACCCCCGACTGGCTGCCGTTACATCTAAGGCCCCTTTCACACTGGGGCGGGAGTGGCATCAGCGGTAAAACGGCGCTATATTTAGCGTCGTTTTACCGTAGTTTTAGCGGCGGTATTTGGCCGCTAGTGGACGAAAAAGGGTTAAATCCCCCCACAAAGCATCGCTGAAGCAGCGCTATGTCGGCAGTATAGCTGCGCTGCCCCATTGATTTAAAAATGTCTCCTCCCCCCTCCTGCTACATATCCCACCTAACCTGTGTAAAAAAAAATGTATATACTTGCCTATTTTTAATCCTCTCTGGTCATGTGATCCTGCAGCTCCAGCTCCCCTGTGTCAGTGAACAGGGGAGAGGAGGGAGCACTGACAACGGCTGGGACATAGGAGTCTATGAGTGACACCACGGCTCCTGAAATTACCAGCCGTTGACAAGTGCTCCCTCTTCTCTTCTGCAGCCACCACTTATTAACACAGGGGATCATGTGACCGGAGCGGAAAATAGGTAAGTATACACTTCTTTTTTGCATAGGTTAGGAAGGATAGGTAGCAGGAAGTGAGAGGGAACTTTTTTTAAGCATAGTTAAAGTATTACTAAATCCACAACAGTAAAATCAGTGTGTGTATTAGACATGTGCCAAAAAATGTGTTTGTTTTCATTCTCATTTCATTGGTCTTTTGTTTTTTTTTTCCTTTTTCGGGTCATTCGTTATGATTGCAATTCGTAAATTTGTAGCCTCGTAAATTTGTAAATTTGTAAATTTGCAAATTCTCAAATTCGTAAATTCGAAAATCCGAAAATAAGAAAGAAAATCCGAAAATTCGAAAGAATAACTAATAATAACTAACTATTAAATTATAGGTATTGGAAATTCCTTTAAAATTTGGCTGTTAGTGAATGTAACGAATACGAATTTATGCGAAGTTACGAATTATCCGAAATAACAAATGCTGCATCTAAACAAATGGGACGGAACAAATAAATAAATAATAATAATAAAAAGTTATTATTATTTATTAATAATTGGTTCCATTCATTATTTTGGATAATTCGTAACTTCGGATAAATTCGTATTTGTTACGTTCACTAACAGCCAAATTTGAAAAGAAATTCCGATACTTATAGTTTAATAGTTAGTAATAGTTAAGTTATTATTAGTTATTATTTCAGATTTTCGAATTTTCAGGTTTTCAGATTATTGAATTACGAATTTACGAATTTTAGAATTTTCGAAGTTCCGAATTTACGAATTTTAGAATTTACGAATATTTGGAAAAATTTGTTAAACAGGTTTTCGTTAATTCAGATATTTCTGAATGAACGAATTTGTCGAAATTCGTTAACAAACAAATTTGTACCAAAACGAATTGCACATGTCTAGTGTGTATACAGTAAAGCATGCTTGTTATACTCACAGTGGAACCTAAAGGCTAATCCCGCGCATTGTGTAAAAAGTAGGGATGAGCTTTGAGTTTGAGTCGAACATGAGTTCGACTCGAACTTTGGCTGTTCGCCAGTTCGCCGAACAGCGAACAATTTGGGGTGTTTGTGGCAAATTCTAAAGCCGCAGAACACCCTTTAAAAGTCTATGGGAGAAATCAAAAGTGCTAATTGTAAAGGCTTATATGCATGGTATTGTCATAAAAAGTGTTTGGGGACCTGGGTCCTGCCCCAGGGGGCATGGATCAATGCAAAAAGAAGTTTTGAAAACGGCCGTTTTTTCGGGAGCAGTGATTTTAATAATGCTTAAAGTGAAACAATAAAAGTGTAATATTCCTTTAAATTTCGTACCATGACTTTTTTTCCTGTGAAATGTCATTTTGCTGTCAGACTGTTCTAAACACGGGAAACATGCGCCCCTTTACAGGCATACTATAGACACCTCCCAGGTACGAAATTTAAAGGAATATTACACGTTAATTGTTTCACTTTAAGCATTATTAAAATCATAGGCGGGCCCACAGGGTGTGCCAGGTGTGCCTGGGCACACCATAATCGCCTTGTGTGGTGCATATTCCCCCCTGTTTAGACCACTGATATTTCATCCCCAAAAAAAATGTTACAAAAGAAAATTATTTTTTGGCAAAGAAAATAAACAAGATGGGGGGCAGGAGGCGGAGCCTAGCGGAGCAGACATGCATTGTTAGAGCTCCACACCGCTGAGGAGAGAAGAGAAGGACAAAGCGGAGCCTGCAGGCTCAAAAGGTATCCATTTGAACCTTTTTGCCCCAGGGAACAAACTGTGAAAGTTTGGGCAGGAAATATGGTACTGGGAGGAAACCGTGGCAGAAATAAAAATCACCTCACAAAGAGCTCACAGGCACTCACTGCAGCTGAAGCAGCTCCAGTCACCTCACAAGATACAGCATCAGGGCGCTCTCACAGACAGAAAATGTCACAGCAAGTCTCTCCATTTGAGTCAGATACAGAACAAATCCTCTCACAAACTTCTCCACAAGCCTCCTCAGTATCCCCAGTAATATTATTACAATTTGAAAAGATGCTTCATAAGGCTTTAAAACAAACCTCAGACCAAATAACAAAAAGCCTAACCAAAGAAATAAGAGAGCTGGGAAACCGCACCGCAGCCTTAGAAATAAAAATGTATGAAATTGAAATTACAACCCAAGAAAATATAACAGAATTGGAACAATTAAAAAAAGAGAATTTAATACTTCAAACTAAGCTCGAAGATTACGAAAATAGAGCCAGACGTTCAAACTTGCGCATAAGGGGAATACCTGAAACTGTGACAGACCTGCAATCTACTATTACTGCTCTATTACAAGAACTAAAGCCAGATATCCCTATTGAACGTTTAGAACTGGACAGAGTACACAGAGCCCTCACAGCCAAAAAGAAAGATGGACCCCCACGTGATATAATCACAAAATTTCATTATTACAGAACGAAAGAACAAATACTAATTGCTGCAAGAGAAAAAAAGGAACTTAATTTTCAAGGACACAATTATCAAATTTTTGCTGACCTATCCCAACTTACTATTACTAAAAGACGATCCATGAAATCCCAACTAATGGAACTGCAACGCCACAACATTATGTATCAATGGGGCTTCCCCTTTTCAGTCAGATTTAACTACCAAGGTACAATTTACAGAAGCAGATCAGCAGATGAACTACAACAAACCCTTTTAAAATTAAATCTGACAGAACCCACAAGCAGCAACACTCCCACACGCAGAAGAATGGCATCATCTTCACCTTCAGGCAGCACCCAGAAAATTTCAGAACAAAATGGGAATCATCATTCTCACAAAAGAGGCCGTTATGCCACATCATCCATGGACCAAGAAGATTCAATGGACTGACATCCTAATTCCTGATATCTCTTCATTTATTATACTAAGAGATGGTTCTCTATAAAAAACCTATATTTATAACTGAATGTAACTGCATTCTGATAGTCACACACTGTGTGGGATCATGTTACATTCCAGTTATATTTCTTATTACTTCTGATTCATATAGCCTTAGAATATATAAGTGAAATAAGGAAATTCTTGTTCAGTTATATATTATCAGGTAATAACAATAGATTTATTACTTTTTAGGACAAATATGTTCAATAATCCAGAAGTAATGGAAGCTTTTTCTTTCTTTTCTTAATACAAATATATTATTACCTAACTAGTTCCTAGAACTATGTTTTTGTTTATTCTAATCTGAAGCAATACAACCTCAATTTTATGAGTTAACATATCTAAACAGTTACATATGAATAAAATATGTAATTGTTTACTCTAAAAGGGTTAAAATCCCAAAATAATTCAAACTATCTTCATCAATACCAAAGTTATTAACAGTACCTTTCTAACTGAATTATTTAGCCTAGGGCAAGACTAACCATATACAACCACCCTGGAATAAATAATTTCAACAAAAACTATATTCTGCACTCCAATTAATGAAACATCATTTTGATGTCTTTTGACATAGCACTTCTCTCCTGTAAGCGGAAGATCCGTGTACCCCCATTAGCCCTCCTCATTCTCCCAACCATATTATGTGGGAGTGTGACGAAGGCACTTATTCCCCTGAGAGAGATATTTATTCTCGTTCACGGGTAAATTGTGATTACTTGCAAAAAATAATTTATACAATGTATCATCTAATCTCATATGTTTTTTGTTTACTCTTTACTCCAGAATTCACTGGTTTCTTTTCTATCTATTCATCTCTTCAGTCCACACAGGTTGATCTGCGCAGTCAGCTCTGCATAACAAAAAGTAAGTCAAAACTATTTGATCTATTGCCATGGCACCACTGAATATACTTTCCCTGAATGTTCAGGGAATAAATGTCCCTCAAAAAAGGACCAAAGCCTTCCGTACTTTCCATAACAAGAAGGCTCACATAGTATGCCTCCAAGAAACACACTTCACCAAAGATTCTACTCCAAAATATATTTCTCCTTTTTATCAACAAATTTACACGGCTTCTGCCTGTACCAAGCAAAGGGGAACTCTAATTGCATTTCACCGATCCACACCATTCACCTTATCATCAGAAATTAAAGACCCAGAAGGTAGATACCTGATACTCATGGGTTATATAATGGATACAGCAATCACTGTGATTTCCTACTACGCTCCTAACAAACAACCTACACCATTCCTCTCACATATATTACAAGTGATTAATACACACAAAATAGGAACAGTGATAATGTGTGGGGATTCGAACCAGGTCCTCCTCCCATTTCTAGATAAATCACCTTTTACACCATCCAAAATAACCTCTAGATTACCTTTTTCTCAACTTCTTTCCAAATACAATATGGTAGATTCGTGGAGAGAAAGTAACCCAATGAAAAAGAAATTCACTTATTTCTCGCACCCTCATCAAACCTTCACCAGAATAGATCATATTTTTCTAACAATAGGAATGATACCAGAAATTATTGCATCAGATATAATTCCGATTCCGTGGTCTGACCATAATGCAGTATACACTACTATAGCCTCAGCCATACCAAAAGTGCATGACCCAACGTGGTACTTACCGGACATAATGCTCAAACACCCACTACATCAGATGGCCATTGAACAAGCTTTAAAGGAATACATATCAATTAATAATACAACAGACATCTCCCCAATAACACTGTGGGAAGCTCATAAGCCTGTCTTGCGTGGTACAATACAAAGACAAATGGCACTATTTAAACGGGAACGCAAAAATCTAGCAAAAAAACTAGAACTCAATTTTAATGCAGCCTACATATCATTTCAAGATAATCCATCTCAGAGTACAAAATCTCATCTGGAAAAATCTAGATTGGAATACGATCTATTTCTCACTGAGTCAGTTGATAAATCCCTCAAACGCTCCAAACACAATTTCTACATGAATACAAACAAACCAGGTACATATTTGGCTCGGGCATTAAATTCAACTAACAAATCTTTCAAACCAATACGTTTGAAATTATCAAAAAATGTTTACACTTGTAATCCAGTTAAAATAGTCCATAAATTTCACTCACATCTCGCAACTTTATACAAGACAAACAATGAATTTAATCCTACAGAGGCTGAATCCTTCTTCTCAAAAATAACCTTACCTGAGTTATCTCAGAATCAAAAAAGCAGTTTGGATGAGCCTATAACTATAGATGAAGTTGCTTACGCCATAAAAGACCTAAAACTTAACAAAAGACCAGGCCCAGACGGCTACTCGGCTTTATACTATAAAACATTCTCAGAAATACTCTCCCATTCTCACTGAAACTTTTAACAAACTTCTAGATGGTCATTCTTTTCGGCAAGAAACACTAATGGCAATTGTTTGTATGATCCCAAAACCCCTTTCTGATGATACTTCCTGTGTGAATTATCGGCCTATCTCTCTGTTAAACCTCGATATTAAATTATTAACAAAAATAATAGCAAAACGCCTCAATAGCATTATAGGAAAATTAATACATAGAGATCAAGTAGGCTTCATGCCAAATAGACAGGCAGGCGATAATATACGCAGGGCAGTGTTATTGGCACATATTGCTAAAAAACGGAAAATCCCTTTATGTTTTCTATCTCTCGATATTAAGAGGGCATTTGACACAGTATCCTGGCAATATATGCAATATTCATTACAAAAATGGGGTTTTGGACCCCACTTTTTAACATGGATCAAAGCATTATATAATAAACCCAAAGCCTATATAAAATATGCTGGATACAAATCTGAAGCCTTTAATATCGAAAGAGGTACCCGACAGGGTTGCCCATTATCTCCCTTATTATTTGCCCTTATACTCAAACCCATGGCCCAATACATCAGAACAAACCAAACTATAACTGGCATTGAAGTAGGAGGTATTACACACACATTATGTATATTTGCAGACGATATATTACTTTTTCTATCATCACCACAGGTCTCTGGTCCTAACTTAATACCAGCTCTTGATGGATTTGCAGCCCTATCCGGCCTTATGATTAATCCTAAGAAATGCCTAGTGCTTAATATTTCACTCACAAACATGGAATTGATCCCGGCTAGGGCTGCACTCCCATTCACATGGGCAGAAAAATCAATCCCATATCTTGGAATTCATTTAACAGCATCTCATTCTGACTTATTCTCAACCAATTATCCTCCTGTATTAAGACAGATCACAAATCTAATAAAACAATGGTCGCAACTTCCTTTATCCTGGATAGGGAAGATTAATGCAATCAAAATGACTATTCTACCCAAATTGCTTTATCTATTCAGAGTCCTCCCTATTCCAATTCCTTCCTATTTTTTGAGAATAGTACAAAAAAGAGCAACTTCGTTTATATGGGGCTCTTCTAAACCACGTATACCTATACACACACTACATCTTCCCAAAAATAAAGGAGGCCTGGGATACCCTAATTTTACTAACTACTACAGAGCAGCACATTTGGCCAGTCTGTCCAAATACCATGCAAAACAGGAAATCCCATTATGGGTATTTATAGAGGCTTCAGAAAATGACCCACTATTAATATCAAATTTATTATGGCTTGATCCTAAAGACCGCTTTAAAATTCATAATCCCATAACTAAGCACTTCTTATCTCTCTGGGATAAACTAAAAACCAAATATCAGTTACAATCTCCACACAATCCTCTCCTTTCTTTTATCAGAAATCCGGCCTTTTATCCGGCATGGATCTACCCAAATTCTTTTAAAGCTTGGACAACATCAGGCATTCAGACACTAAATGACTTCATAGCATCTAAATCATTCCTTTCATTCCCATCGCTTAGAGAAAAATATAATCTACCAAACTCTGAGATATTTAGATATCTCCAAATCAAAAATTTCTATACACCATTCCTAAAGGGGGATACCCCATTATCCCAATTATCCATTTTTGAATCAATCTGTACAAAAGATCCATTTGCTAAAGGTACAATTTCATCACTTTATAATCAATTATATGGAGTAGCAAATCTTAATAGACCCTCTTACATTCAGAGGTGGGAGGAGGACCTGGGACGAACTTTAGAAGACACGGACTAGTCTAACATATGGCTCACATCTAAGTCATCTTCACCCAACATCTTAGCACTGGAGACAAATTATAAAGTCCTAACTCGCTGGTACCTTGTACCCGCTAGAGTGGCAAAATATTCACCTAATACCTCAGCTCTTTGTTTTCGAGGATGCCCAGAAATAGGCACATATTTACACATATGGTGGACGTGCCCAGTAATCCAAACCTTCTGGAAGGAAGTCTTCGTGATTGCATCTAAAATATTTAAAAAAATAATACAACCAGATCCATATTTAACTTTACTTAATCTAAAACCGGAATGGTTAACACTCTCTCAATTCAAACTTATGATCCAACTAATAACGGCTGCAAAACAAACAGTGGCCAAGGCATGGAAATCTCCTACATTGGTACTAGCAGAAACAATTCACAGAATGAATAATACAATGTCCCATGCTAAGATGGTAGCCATCGATCAAAATCAAATTCCAAAATTTGAAAAACTTTGGCATCCTTGGATAAAACAACAGTTCCTGTCAAACTTCAATGACTCTGTCCTGTTGCCATGGTAACAGATTAAATGACTTACAGAGACACCCATTCTAAGGCTTCAAAGAGAACTAAAAAGAATAATAAACTGACGAGCGGGACAACCTTGTGGACCATACCTCTACCTTTCAACCCTTTTTCTTCTTTCTCTTTCCTTTTCTCCACCTTACGATTAAAGCTCATTATCAGAATTTATTTGACCTATATACACTCTACTTGTAAACAATATGTATAGTAGGTATAAATCATTTAAATACCTACAAAAGTAACTAAGGAAATTATATATATCTTTAATTTAGGTTTACGTGAACCCGATGTTTAATATTTGAAATTCCATGATATTTTCCTATATAAACCCTACTGTAAAACAATGAGCTTACTTTATAGATCCTTGTAAACTTACTTTATGTATCTTTATAACATTGTATACTCAATAAACTTCTTTTGACAAGGAAAATAAACAAAATTACACTGTCCACTGCCCTACTGACACCATCAGTACATATACACATGCATATGTATTTGAGCTTTGGGGTGCACACCCTAATGCAAGAGGCTGCAACACCTATGATTAAAATCACTCCTCCCGAAAAAAATTCCGTTTTTAAAACTTCTTTATGACAATAACTTGCATATAAGCCTTTAAAATGAGCACTTTTGATTATTCATGTTCGTGTCCCATAGACTTTAACAGTGTTCTCGTGTTCAAACACATTTTTTGCCTGTTCGCAAGTTCTGATGCGAACCGAACCGGAGGGTGTTCGGCTCTTCCCTAGTAAAAAGGCTGTTTGATCCCGTCTTCACTGATTTTCCCCTTCTTCCACAGTCACCGACATATCTCCTGATAGGACAGAGGCCAAGAGACAAGCTGCACATGCTCAGTTTGTTGTGTATTGCTAGAGAGTTTTTTTTTTTCTTGGGAGGGTGCATGTGATCAGCACAGGTCCAATCAGTACTGTCCAGACAGGGTCAGGGGTCCTACAGCCTCATAGGACAGTCAGAGGAGATTGAAAATTGTTCCCACAAGCTTTAACCAGACATTGAAAGATAAAAGATATTTTGCAGTTTATATTTCCTAAAATAATTGCATTTCCATGTTCTGTGTACTGTGGGAGACCAGATATAGTGAATGCAGGCTCCTAGGTTTAGTAACACTTTAATGCTAGAATTGAATTCCCCTTTAAGGAGGGGGGTGGTAAAATGTTGCTCAATTAACTATTTTTTACCACACCCTATCTGCAAATGTAAACTAATTCTGAATTTGATTTACATCCGACAGGTAACAATCTGCTACTGATAATTGCTCTCACAGAGGCAGTGCATACTTATGTTCTAAACCAGACAGCAGGAGAAATTTGTGATTAATTGAGCACAGCTGTAGCATTTCACAATTGTTTATGCTTGATTAGGGGTTTTTGATGTTATTTTGTTTGAATCAGAATTGTCTGCCTTGCATACAGCAGCTGATCACTGTCCATACGTATTTGTTTAGATACTAGCACAGGTAGTAATCCTATAAATTAAGGCAAACTGTAATATTCCTTTAATACTATATATTCCCATCAACTATGTCTGTCCTCTTGCTTCAATAAGTGTACTTGGCAAGGCATTATCCCTAACAGGAATATCATGGCTAGCTTATAGGATATGAAAAACCTTTAAAGTATATGTAAACCCATTGACTAAATTTCATGTAATTGTAGCCCCAGTCCACAGCATTTTCTCCCCACTGCTCCATGGACCAGGCTCTTATTTGGAACACTGCAGCCACCCACACACTGCAAGAGACATAGTCAGCCAATTGAGAGCCCCACCTACTACTTGGGGCAACAGCGGACACTGGGATTGGCTGCAGTGCAGCCTGGGGTGGAATGGTCTCACCCCCCTTGTCTGAGGGCTGCTTGGAGGAGCAAAGACTTGTGGGGGAGGTAGTCCCCAGAGAGACTGGACTCTCTCCAGAGAGACTGAAAGGTTGTGGCTCTATGTGAGACTACAAGGCCCAGAAGCTACAGCACTAGAGAGGGTAGGAGAAGGAAACAGAAGCCAGGGTTCGGGATAGTCTCACCTGGGGATATGAGAGGTGACCAGAGACTGAGCTGCTGTGGTAAAGAGCTGCCTGTCATGAGTGTTCGCTGTGGTGTCTGACAGAGACTGCGTTGCCATATGTGCATGGGGGTCACAGCTGTTGGAGAGATCCAGTGAGCTGGAGGAAAGGGCCGTCACCATTTCCATGAGAAATTGTCACTGCAGGGTCTTGAGTTTCCACCAACGAAACCGGTTCCTGAAACAAGAGAGCAGGGGGAGGCTTAATTACAAATTGAATAGAGGCTGCCGGATGCAACTTCCTTACCCACTTCTTAAAGGAACAGTTACAGCTCGCTTTGGGATGCAATTTGGTTTTTATGCCCTATACCAGGGGTGTCCAAACTTTTTTCAAAGAGGGCCGGGTTTGATGAAGTGAACATGCGTGAGGGCCGACCATTTTGCCTGACATTCTTTGACCCATTAAAATTAAATGCAAATTAACTAATACACTTCTCAACAAGAATTCTCTTGCCTTTGTTGCTGTGTGTGGTGAAGAGTCTAAAGATGAGCTCGGGCATGTTATTTGGATATACCGTATTTTTCGGCGTATAACACGCACCTTCACTTTAAGAGGGAAGTTTCAGGAAAAACAGTAATTTTAAATAAAGAACTTTGAAGCAAAATAAGGGTCAGTGCCCATCAATGCAGCCTAATAAGTTCCCATCTGCAGCCTCACTGTTGCAATGAATGCAGCCTCACCATTGCAATGAATGCAGCCTCACCATTGCAATGAATGCAGACTCACCATTGCCATGAATGCAGCCTCACCATTGCCATGAATGCAGCCTCACCATTGCCATGATTTCAGCCTCACAAGTGCCATGAATGCAGCCTCACAAGTGCCATGAATGCAGCCTCACAAGCAGGGCTGGTGCTACCACTAGGCAAACTAGGCGGCCGCACTGCACTGCTGCCTAGGACGCCCAGCCGCTGATTTCCCTACTCTCCGTCTTGGCGCTATGTATGTTTTTGGTGCTGTATTATAAATACCTTTGTAATAAATATTATAACCTCTAGTGGGCGCTGCTGCGATAAAGCGTGCACATCTAGGGGGATGCAGGGGATGCCTCTGCTGCATGTTACTGAGGCAGCCACTCTGTAGTGTCATTATAGAGGCGCAGCACTGGAGGACATGTCCTGATGGAACGGAAGCAAACATCCCCTGCGCGCCTCTATTATCAGTGCTCTCTACTGCAGCCGCATGCTTCCTCTAGCGCCGGCTCCTGTCACACTGATGCTTGGGCAAAGGGGGTGGATTCAGGGGTGGAGCGGCAAAATGAGTTTCGCCTGGGGTGTCAAAAATCCTTGCACCAGCCCTGCTCACAAGTGCCATGATTGCAGCCTCGCCATTGCCATGAATGCAGCCTCACCATTGACATGAATGCAGCCTCACCATTGCCAAAAAATGCAACATCACCATTGACATGAATGCAGCCTCACTATTGACATTAATGCAGCCTCACCATTGCCATCATTGCAGCCTGATCCATGCCCATCTGCAGCCTCCGAGGGGACAGGTAGGGGGGCGGGATGAGCGCCAACAGATTACATACAGGAGAATCTCCTGTTTACTCGGCCTCTTTAATACAAAGTCCCGCCTCCTATGATAGACAGAACAGTCATCCATTGCCAGCCCAGGAGACAGGACTTCCTATTACAGAGGCCGCCGAGTAAACAGGAGATTCTCCTGTATGTAATCTGCCGGCACTCGTCCAGCCCCCTCCCTGTCCCCGAGGCTGCCAGAACTGAACGATAAATACGGTATATATCTTTTGTGGCCCCCCAACGAATCCACGAGCGCCGCTGTCACGAGGACCACGTACTTGATGTGAGACCGAAGTAGTGGGGAGGCCTCCCTTGCACCTCGGGTCCTTGAAGCCTCTAGAGATGGAGACAGAGACTTGGTGGGGACACCGAGTGGCAGGGGTGCCAAGGGTGCGGAGCACCGTGCAAGCCTTAGTCCGGGATCCGAGCCAAGGTCAAGTCCAGTTGAGCAACGAAGCATAAAAGGGTTAATCAGAACAAGAATATTCGAGATCCAAGCCGGGGTTGCTTCCAATCTGGCAGCTGAGTACAAAAGGGGCAAAGAAGTAGAATGGTTAAGGTACAAATCCAAGGTCAAAGGCAAGTAGCAATCAAGAGTACTCAAACAGGTTTCCAGGTCACAACAGGTTCAGACAGATCACACACTAGCACAGGAACAAGGGGGGACTGAAGATAATCCAGCAATTTGGCAGTGTCTGGGCTGGGCTTACATAGGGAAGTTTGAGGTCACTGATGTACCATGGAGAATTGTTTTATTCATTGAATCATGTATATATGCTGCTATTATTGCTGATATTTCTCTCTATTTGTGATGGATATATAATTTTATATGCATGTTCTACTTTCATGAATTCAATAAAATTTTCCTAGTAGTCCATCGGTTTTGTTTTTTGGACATTTCACGCTTTTCATTTAAAGTCCCACTTTTGTTGCTTTTTTCTTAGGGAAGTTTGAGGTCACTTCCTGTGCGCCTCCTGGCGATTTTCCCGCCTTTTTTCATCAGGTTGATGTCACTTTCTGTGCGCCTCCTGGGTATTTTCCTGCCTTTTTCCATCAAGTCTTCTGCGCAGGTGCGGGTTGGCACCCTGAGGCGTCTTTAGCGCATGCTCAGTTGGCACGGATTTCCTCTTGCTCCAACGCACCATTGATGCATGCGTAGTAAGCCCTGGACTCTTACAGCCGCGTGGTGCTCTGAGATTTGTTGGGGGCCACAAAAGATATATGTATCCAAATTACCATTGGGGCCATATTAAACCAAAACACGGGCCGCAATCGGCCCGCGGTCCAGACTTTGGACATGCCTGCCCTATACAGTGGGATCCATTTGAACCTGAGCGTCACAACTCAGGAACTTTGGATCCCATAGTTTAATGGTAAACTGGCCAGTGGGAGGGATTTTGAGACTGAAGGATCTTTTAGCTTCCAGCACCACACCTTTAGATAGGACATCACTAGATTCAGGGTTCAGGTACAAAGATCCTTTAAGAGGTCCTCTCACTGTTTGTGGTGTTGTAGAAAATTGTTATCGGTTATTGGTAATTGCTATTGCCATTCCGTATGTTCCTAGAAGGGCCATAGTCAATTAGAATCAGGAGACCCATACATCAGTAGCTACTTCATAGAAAACAGTTACATGTTTAATATGTTAATATAATTTTAAAAGTACATTTCAATCTCTTTAACCACTTGCTGACCGCACTATAGCGGAAAAACTGGCTACATCGCGGTCGTCCGGTTCTAGGAGGGCATCGATAGATATGTATCCTCCGAGAACCCCACCCCTTGTGTGCCTCCTGCTGTGCACATCGGGTGTGCTCTGTGACACAGCAATCACAGATTGGGGAAAGGGCCAATCACAACGGCCCTTTACCATGTGATCAGCTGTATTCAATCACAGCTGATCACATGTTAACAGAATTGCTGGTTACCGGCAGTCCTTTCTTTCATGTGTCTGTGGGAGGAAAGGAGAGCCATTAAATGGCAAGCCTGTCAGCACTAGGGATGAGCCGAACACCCCCCAGTTCGGTACGCAGCAGAACATGTGAACAGGGCAAAAAATTTGTGCGATCACGCAAACACCGTTAAAGTCTATGGGATGTGATAGTGAAAAATCAAAAGTGCTCATTTTAAAGGCTTATATGCAAGTTATTTGGGGACCCGGGTCCTGCCCCAGGGAACATGTATCAATGCAAAAATTTTTTTTAAAAACAGCGTTTTTTTCGGGAGTAGTGATTTTAATAATGCATAAAGTGAATCAAGAAAAATGAAATATTTCTTTAAATATCGTGCCTGGGGGGTGTCCTTAGTAGGCCTGTAAAGTAGCGTATCTCTCCCATGTTTATAACAGTGCCACTGCAAAATGACATTTCTAAAGGAAAAAATGTCATTTAAAACTGCTTGTGGCTGTAATGTATTGTCGGATCCCGTCAATATAGAGAAAAATACCAAAAATACCAAAAAAGAATGGCGTACACCCCCCCCCATAAAATCTATTACCAGGCCCTTCAGGTCTGGTATGGATATTAAGGGGAACCCTGCACTAAAATGTTAAAAAAATGGAGTGGGGGTCCCCCAGGCCCCCAGGCACCATCTACTCTGAACAGCAGTATATATACTATACGGCCTGCCCTATATACTCTGCAGAAAATTGGGCCTTAGGTGTTGGTGGTGGCAGAACACTGTAAGCCCTCACAGTTACTCTTGTTGGGTGCAGGAACAGGCCCTGCTGTGAAATATTATAGCTAGAATTGTAATTACATGCCCCTATTAAACAGGGGCAGAAAAATTTGGGCCTTTAGTTTTGGTGGCGCCACTACACTGTAAGCCCTCACAGTTACTCTTGTTGGGCGCAGGAACAGGCCCTGCTGTGAAATGTTATATCAAGAATTGTAATTACATGCCCCTGTTATACAGGGGCAGAAAAAATGGGCCTTGGGTGGTGGTGCCACAACACTGTAGCCCCTCACAGATACTCGTGTTGGGTGCAGGAACGGGCCCTGCTGTGAAATATTAGATCAAAAATTGTAATTAAATGCCCCTGTAAAACAGGGGCAGGAAAATTGAGCCTTGAGTGGTGGTGGTGGTACCCTAAACCAAAAATATTGTTCAAAGATAGCATCATCAAGATTGAGGAGGAATAGGATAGTCAGCATAGGCAGTCTTCAAGGGATCCCACATCCATAGCAAATTCAACCAGTTACATCAGGTGCTTGATAGCTGCTGATCCAAGACTGATTCATTTTTATGAATGTGAGCCTATAAACAAAGTCTGTGGACAGGCGCACTGTTTGATCCGTTACAAACCCTCCAGCAGCACTGAATGTGGGTTCAGAAAGCACGCTGGATGCAGGACAGGCCAGTAGCTCAATTGCATATTGAGCAAGTTCTGGCCAGTGGTCCATCCTCAAGACCCAGTAACCCAGTGGATGCTCTGTTGGAAAGTTCTCCAAGTCTCTACTTGACGCTGGCGATGGTTGCTTGAACTGATCAGACCTTGGCGCTGAGGACTGAAAAATTGTTTAAAGGCATCGGTCAGACGACCACCTTCTCCACTGCTCTTCCTCTGACTGAACGAAGCCTCAGCAAAACGTTGTCTAGCACCAGGAAATGGTAACCTCCCAGGGTCTGGAAATGCGTTGCACAAACCTTTCTTCAAGGCCTCCTGAAGATGTTTAATCCTCTGCTCCCTCTGCGAAGGCAGGATGAGTTCTGTAACCTTACCCTTGTAATGTGGATCAAGAAGGGTTGCCAGCCAGTAATGATCCCTCTCCATGATACCACGAATCCTAGGATCCTTTCACAGGCTTTCCAGAATCAGGTAGGCCATGCAGTGTAAGTTTGCAGAAGCATTCAATCCTGAGTCCTCTGGGTCACTAAGGATCACATGATCCGTAACTACCTCCTCCCAGCCACGTACAACTCCTTGAGTTTCTGTTATCCTCTACATCCATGCTGACACAATCCTCCTCCTCCTCTTCCTCCTGTGTGTTTGGCGGGCCCGCAGGAATGCTATCTGGATAAAGGGGGCCTTGAGAGGAAAGAAAGTCCTCCTCTTCCTCCCGCTGTTCTGCCTCAAGTGCCCTGTCCATGATTCCACGACTCCAGCAGGAAGACTCGAGGGACAGTGTCACTGATGCATGCATTGTCGCTGCTCACCATCCTTGTGGCCTCCTCAAATGGTGACAGGACAGTGCATGCATCCTTGATCAGTAGCCACTGGCGTGGCGAAAAGAAGCCAAGCTCCCCTGACCCTGTCCTGATGCCATACTCGCATAGGTAGTGGTACTCATTGATGGCCCTCTGCTCTGTGTAGCCGCTGCAGCATTGCCAACGTTGAGTTCTACTTGGTGGGCATGTCACAAATGAGGCGGTTGTTGGGCAGGTTGCATTCCCTTTGAATGTCAGCCAGCCGAGCACTGGCATTGTATGACCGGTGGAAATAAAAAAAAAACCACTAAGCACACTGCGCAGCTTTTTCCTTTTTTGTTTTGTTTATTGTGTGTGTCTCACATTATAGTTGCAGCTGTTTTCTCTCTTTTTTAATTGATGTCACTCTTGAAGTGTCATTAGGATAGCGCAGTAAAATTACATTTTCCATGACCGGTGGAAATGACCACAGACTTTTTTGGCCTGCCTCAGGAGTTCCTGTAAGCCTGGGTACCTGCTCAAGAACTGCTGCAGAACCAAATTCAGGACGTGTGCCAAACATGGAACATGGGTCAAGTGTCCCTGTCAGAGGGCGGAGAGAAGGTTGGTGCATTGTCGCATACAACCATTCCTGGCTGAAGCTGGTGTGGCGTAAACCACCTCTGAGCCTGCCCCTGCAGAGCTGACAGAATCTCTGCCCCAGTGTGGCTCCTGTCCCTTAGGCAGACCAACTCAAGCACCGCATGGCATCTTTTAGCCTGAGTGCTTGCATAGCCCCTTGACGCTTACGGAGCACCACTGGTTCAGAGAACAAATCTGCATAAGAGGCCATAGAGGAAGAAGAAGAGGAGGGGGTGGAGGAGAGAGCTGTGGCAGAATCACCACTAGCATTTTGGAGCCGTGGTGGCCGAACAAGCTCAAACAACACTAAACCCTGTCCTGCATCCTTCCCAGCTGCCAGCAGAGTTACCCAGTGCACCGTGAAGGAAAGGTAACATCCCTGCCCATGCCTGCTGGACCATGAGTCAGCGGTAATATGAACCCTACTGCTGACCGCCCTGTCCAACGAGGCCAAAACATTGCCTTCCACATGCCCGTAGAGAGCCAGAATGGCCTTCCGTGAAAAGAAATGGCATTTTGGAACCTGCCACTGAGGTACAGCACATTCTACAAATTCACGAAAGGGGGCCTACCAGTCTACCAGCTGAAAAGGCAGCAGTTGCAGTGCTAGCAATTTGGCCAAGCTAGCATTTAGACGCTGAGCATGTGGATGGCTGGAACCAAATTTCTTTTTACGGTTCAGCAACTGGTAGGGAAATTTACCTGCTAAAATCAATTGGTGGTGTACTGCTAACAAATTGGCTGCAAGTGCCTGTGACACCTATTGCTATACCTTCATTCCTCTCAGTGCAGGTTTTTGAGAGCTTTGAGAGCTTTCGAGATCCCAAATGAGGAGCAAGAAGAAGGGCCACACAAAGGAATTTTTAAAAGTCAGCGGGGAGTCAGCAGCGCCCTGCACCTGCGGATCTCTGTGGTATGATGCAATAGGGTGGCTGCACTTAAGCTGCCCCCTAGAGGACATTGTTGGAGTTGTGCCTCTTCCTCTCTTCTCTCAGGCATCCAATTACAGTCAGTGACCTCATCATCCCCTCCTTCCTTGTCACTGGAGCAAACTTGGCAGTATGCTGCAGCTGGGGGAACATGACTGCCAGTTTCTTGTGTTTCTGTGGCACCCCCTCTCTCTAGGCTCATGTTACTTCCTTCCTCAACCTGGGAACCAATATCGGAGCCTTCAAATCACTGTGCATCCTCGAGCAGCATGTACCTGACACTGTGGTCGAATAATTCTGGGGACTCCTCCGTGCACAATGGTGGGGCTATAAAAGGAGTGACTGTGGACAAGGAGCCAGTGGAATAGGCCGCTTGGGCAGCTGCGTTGAAAGGCAAATTACTCTGAGCCTGGGTGACAGGGGATGAGGACTCAATAACAGGGCTCAATGGCTCAACAGCAGCAGAAAAAAAGGACAAGCGTGACCCACGGCCACCTGGAGAGGATGCACCATGTCTACAACCACCACTGTAGACACAGAGGCTGCTTGCCCTCTTTTAGTGGCCTGTGAGCGTCTGCCTCTCCATGGTGGCCTTCCGGACATGATGTATTTTTTGTTTTGCAACACCACACTACACTGTATTAGATACTGTGTACACCGCCTGAAATGTATTAGAAACTGTACACACTGTATTAGATACTGTGTACACCACCAGAAAAGTAGTAGAAACTGTACACACTGTATTAGATACTGTGTACACCGCCTGCACTGTATTAGAAACTGTACAATGGCTGCACTGTATTGTATACTGTGTACACCACCAGAAGTGTTGTAGAAACTGTACACACTGTATTAGATACTGTGTACACCGCCTGCACTGTATTAGAAACTGTACAAAGGCTGCACTGTATTTTATACTGTGTACATCACCAGAAGTGTAGAATAAACTGTAAACACTGTATTAGATACTGTGTACACCACCAGAAAAGTAGTAGAAACTGTATACACTATATTAGATACTGTGTACACCGCCTGCACTGAATTTGAAACTATACAACGGCTGCACTGTATTGTATACTGTGTACACCACCAGAAGTGTAGTAGAAACTGTACACACTGTATTAGATACTGTGTACACCGCCTACACTGTATTAGAAACTGTACAACGGCTGCACTGTATTGTGTACTGTGTACACCACCAGAAGCGTAGTAGAAACTGTACACACTGTATAAGATACTCTGTACACCACCAGAAAAGTAGTAGAAACTGTACACACTGTATTAGATACTGTGTACACCACCTGAAGTGTATTAGAAACTGTACACACTGTATTAGATACTGTGTACACCGCCTGCACTGTATTAGAAATTTTACAAAGGCTGCACTGTATTTTATACTGTGTACATCATCAGAAGTGTAGTAGAAACTGTACATACTGTATTAGATACTGTGTACACCACCAGAAAAGTAGTAGAAACTGTACACACTATATTAGATACTGTGTACACCACCTGCACTGTATTAGAAACTGTACAATGGCTGCACTGTATTGTATACTGTGTACACCACCAGAAGTGTAGTAGAAACTGTACACATTTTATTAGATACTGTTTACACCACCAGAAAAGTAGTAGAAACTGTACACACTGTATTAGATACTGTGTACACCACCTGCACTGTATTAGAAACTGTACCACGGCTGCACTGTATTGTGTACTGTGTACACCACCAGAAGTGTAGTAGAAACTGTACACACTGTATTAGATATTGTGTACCCTGCCTGCACTGTATTAGAAACTGTACAATGGCTGCACTGTATTGTATACTGTGTACACTGTGTATACCACCAGAAGTGTAGTAGAAACACACTGTATTAGATACTGTGTATACCGCCTGAAGTGTATTAAAAACAGTACACCACAGTATGCACTGTAGATATAGGCTACACTGGATGCAAAGTATGTATATATATATATATATATATATAAATATATATATATATATACACGAGACTGTATATATAAATATATTAATACACCGCCTGAAGTGTATTAGAAACAGTACACCACAGAATGCACTGTAGATATAGGCTACACTGGATGCAGAATATAAATAAATAAATAAATATATATATATATATATATATATATATATATATATATATATATATATATATATATATATATATATTATATATATATTAATACATTGCCTGCACTGACTGAATATCGAGTAAACAATGAATATATATACATATATATATACTAGACTGAGTATATATATATATATATATATATATATATATATATATATATATATATATATATATATATATATATATATATATATATATATATATATACATACTCTGCATCCAGTGTAGCCTATATCTACAGTGCATACTGTGGTGTACTGTTTTTAATACACTTCATATATATATATATATCAAATACAATGCCATTAACTGAATAACCTGCCTGCTTAATCTAAATCAAGCTATCTCTCTGTCCATGCTGACAACACTACATACAGCCGCTGTGTAAGCAGTCTTATATAGTGTGGGGCGTGGACTTAGTCCCCCTGAGCCAATTATGGCTTTCTCAGCTGTGATAGGCCAAAGCATGCAGGTCAGGTGCATGCTTTGGCCAATCATCATACTGCAATGCACTGCGATCTTGCAGTGCATTATAGGGCATTCCGCGGCACTCAAATTTCCTGCGAACACCCCATAATGTTCACTGTTCTGCGAACGGGTGAAAACCCGATGTTCGAGTTGAACTTATGTTCGACCCGAACAACAAGAAAAGGGGGAAGGGAATTGGGACTTTAAATGAAATTGCGCCGGGTAGGGTCGCATATTTCCATCCCTATGACTACAATATATAAAAAGCCCCACAAGCAGAAGCGAGCGAGTGAGGGAAGGGGAAGTGGGACTTTAAATGAAGTCAATGGTTTGCAAGCCGACACATAACGGTGGGTCAATAGGATCTTTATTGCATATTCATACTAACAATGGTATCAAACAATGTCAAGATAACACTTGGTAAAATGTTAGTAGTGATAACCAAAGATCAGCATAAGGATCATTAGTATAGTCATCAAAGATAAAACAGGTAACATGAGTAATAACATAGGTATGAGAAAAAATAAAAACAAGGGATCACCAGGTGTCAGAATACGTAAATGATTAAAACAAGGTAATGCCTGCCAGATAGCTGGCCTCAAAATCCTCTTGAAGGGTAGTAACTTGTATAGTATGGATTGAAACAAAGGAGGGGAACTGGTAGTTCGACGCGTTTCATGGTTCAAGACCACTTATCAGGAGCAGACATGTCATGTTTCTAGAATGTAAAGATAATAATATCATGGGTCAAAATTTAAAGTGGGTACATGGGGGCTGGTAATCCCCCAAAACAAAATTAATGGTACTCACAGCAGACAAGGGTAGACGGTGAATGGCCAGGCACGGCAAGCCGCCCGGAATCAGTGCCGAACCGGGAGCTGAGGCGACCAAAACAGGCACCCCCCCATTTACGTATTCTGACACCTGGTGATCCCTTGTTTTTATTTTTTCTCATACCTATGTTATTACTCATGTTACCTGTTTTATCTTTGATGACTATACTAATGATCCTTATGCTGATCTTTGGTTATCACTACTAACATTTTACCAAGTGTTATCTTGACATTGTTTGATACCATTGTTTGTATGAATATGCAATAAAGATCCTATTGACCCACCGTTATGTGTCGGCTTGCAAACCATTGACTTCATTTAAAGTCCCACTTCCCCTTTCCTCACTCGCTCGCTTCTGCTTGTGGGGCTTTTTATATATTATGTTCGACCCGAACATCAAGCTCATACCTAGTCAGCACTTTGTTTACACTGATAATCAGAGCACTGATCATCAGTGCCCTGATCATCAGTACAGCCTATTTGTGCAGCCTCATCAGTGCCCATCAGCACCGCCTCCTCAATGCCCATTAGTGCAGCCTATCAGTGCAGCCTCATCGGTGCACATCAGTTAAGAAAGAAATTGCTTATTTGCTAAATTTTATGGCAGAAACTTTTTTTTTCACATTCATCTGTCTTTTTTCATTTGTTTAGCAAAAAATAAAAACCCAGTGGTGATTAAATACCACCAAAATGTACCATTTGGGCACAGTGTTGTATGACTGCGGAAATTGGCCTTGGCAGGAGGGGGGTAAAAGTGCCCAGTAAGCAAGTGGTTAAAAGAGAAGTGAGAGTATAAAAAAAAAAAACACACATACCTACCTGTTGCAGCATTTGAACAATGCTGCAAGCTGTCTCCTGCTGGCTCGAGACCTGAGCGATCACGTGACCTCTGATTACTCAGTTCTTGGTCTTTACTGAGCAGGGGCTCTCTGCTCTACCCCTCCAGTACTCACTGGAGCTCCGGGCTGGGGAGCGGGCTGGAGCAGCTGGCTCAGTGTGCTGAGAGGCTGAAACAGCTGCCTGTAAGGCATCTGGGTGGATCCCGACATTATTGTGTCTGTGACATCAGCTGACAGCGGGCTTTAGTACGAGCTGATTTTGGGTCACAGGAGAGCACAAGTATGCTCCTGTGATCCACATGAGAAGTATGGGCAAAATAAGCTTTTTTTAAATCTGCAATTTTCATTTATATTATGCCTGGTGATCCTGCCACAAAGGTTCTTGTTCAGGCACTGCCTGTTATAGCTTAACAATACTCTTGATGCCTCCAAATTGAGCTCCTGTGTTGTCACTCTGTCATATGGGCTTCTGATAGACACAACTAATGCCAATTTCAACACATATTATGCAGACATGGTCAACTGTTGTCACTAACTGGTCAAAATGCCCCGAAAAATGCCATGCAGCTTTCATGGGGGGGGGGGGGGGGGGTATGTAGACAGAAGGTGGCTGCAAAGAAACTGAAGAAGATGAGCAGTACAATGCAAGATATGTTTTATAAAAAAAAAACTATTCTAAAACAAAACTGTATCTATCATACACAGTGCTTAAAGGAGAAGTACAATCAAAGCTTGTTTGGCTGTACTTATCCTGTGAATCACAGGAGTGCAGTTTGTTCTGCACTCCTGAGACCCATTTTCAGCAGACAGCGGGCTGAAGCCCAACAATGGAGTCGAGAATTGCCCACATGCCTGAACCGACACCCAGCTCAGCCTCTCAGCAAGCCGCTGACAGCCTGGGCTGCCCCCCTCCACGGCCCAGCGCTCCAGTGAGTGCAGGGGGGGGGCAGAGCAGAGAGCCAGTGACTGACAGTCATCAGCTCTCTGCTCAGGGAGCTGTGAGAACTGAACGATGTGCAGGGTTAGATCGCTCTGTTCTCAGTCTTAGAGGTGTCGGGGGACAGATGCAGCATCAGATCGATGCTACATCCACTTAGGTACGTATGATTATTAAATAGAACGAAAACCCTATGCTTGCAAACTACATTTTATTCAGTTAGTGTTTACATTAACTCCATTCCCTTTTGATCCTTAGACACTCCTTTTACTTTACAGTAAAAAAAATAATGGTGAGATCCTTCTAATGGTTAACTTCACAGACAGGAAGCTGTTGCTAGATAGTACAGCTGAGAATGACAGTCTTATCTCCATAGTAACAGCAGAATATGTAAAAGCTTCCTTGCAGTGTGGAGCCAGAACTAGTAGTACTGTGTAGCTGATTTCACATTATGTAGCCTCTCTTTTATGACATCTCCTTTTATGTCTCAGCAAAGGCCTGAAGCTGCAAGTGTGCGGTATGAAAATTCTAGCAGACTACCTTGACCTGAACAATCCACTTACAGTAGAAGTATGGGCAAAAAAAGTAAAAAATGATGCAACCTGTCGCTAGCAATAACACAACAGTTACCCCCACCCCATACCAGTTTTATTACCTGTTTATCCTGTCAGTAAAGCTGACCATGCATTGATTACATTTCATCCAAGTCATTTGATTTCTGCTGAAACAGCCAAAATTCCTTCTGTGGGTGGCCAGGCAAAAAGTTCTTGTGTGGTCGTGCATGGCCAGCTTAAGATTTGCATCTGTCTAAACAGCAACATACTGTATACCAACAACTATGGAGTTTGAGGATCTAGTTCAGTGGTTCCTAACCTCAATCCTCGAGTACCCCAATGGGCCATATTTTGGGAATTTTCCTTAGATAAAATAGCTCTCATAAATACCCAGCCATTGACATTATTTTGAAGCACAAGTGCAAGGTGAAGGAAATCCTGAAAACACGATCTGCTGGGAGTACAAGAGGACTGAGTTTGGGAACCACTGGTCTAGGTAAATCGAGTTTAGTGGAATCTTTTTTTTAAAACTGCATCAGAGATTCTGCTTCAGAGACTAATTAAGTCTAATACACACTATCAGTTTTTTTTGGGGCTGAACTAAAAAAACAGAGGAGCTCAATGTACTAACTATGCAATGTTAGTACAGCCACCTCCCTGCTCAGCTATTGTGTTCTGAAAGGGGGACTGCCCCCCTCCCCCGCTGGACACATCGGTCAGCACTGGCAGCAATTGGCTGCCAGTGATGATCAGATGCCTATTAGATACTGTTTTTCTAGGATGCCCGTTCAATGGAAACAGGCTGTTCAAACAAGGCCAAGGATAAATCCAAGGGAATGGATTGTACCTGTTGTTAGCCTTCCAATGCTTCTTACTGAGATAGCCAGCTATAGATGGGAGCAAGTGGCGTCTTTGTTGTAAAACAGGCTGTTCGGCCTGCTTCTGTCGGACAGGCTGATGTACACATGGGCCGAATACCAGCCAATATTTGGCCCATGTGTACCAGGCTTTACCAGCAATAAATTGTGTCTTGGGTGCAGGTGGTTGCTGTTTACAATAGATATCCTCAGTCCTCTGCCTCTGGATGCTCCCGAAGCAGTGATCTCTAAGCGCTGTGGGAATTAATTTCACCAGCTGTAATAAGCACTCATCAAAAGTGCCAACGATGCCCACCCTTTCCTTCCCCATGCTCCATTCATAGCACCCATGCTAGGTTCTCACAATGCAAAGCATTCCATGATTGAAGTAGGTGGGTCTTTTATTTCTCTGTCCACCCTCCAATCACGAAACGTTTTGCAATATGGGAACCTATAGGACAGGTGTTATTAATGGAGCATAAGGGCGGAAAGGGTGGGATTAGTCATCACTTTTGGGAAGTGCCTGTCAAGGTGCGTTAGCTGACATTAACCCCCACAGCACCAAAAGATCATCACTGCAGGGGTATCCAGAGGCAGCTGACTGAGGACTAGCAGAAGGGACAAGGGATCTCGATTACAACTTATGCTGGCCATACACTTTACAAAAAATCGGCCGAAATTCGGTCATTTAGACAGTTCATTCGTTTTTCGGCCAGTTAATGGTCACAAAATCGATAATCGTTGTGACGTTTTTGAGCCGAAAAAACAAAGGACAAGTTTGGAAATTTTCTGCCGAACGACTGATAAATTGAAAGGTTAATGTGTTTCCCGTCCGAATTGTCTGCACTGGGTATATGTAAAAAAAGAGCAAAAAATACATTCATTTATGCCCACTGAATGATTTATCGGTCATTACATGATGGCACTTTATCGTTTGTGCTCACGGCCGAATGTTCATTTTTCGACAATGGGTTTGGCCGATTTTTCATATAGTGTATGGCCAGCATAAGTATATCTTGTTAAATGCAATCTCCATGTAAAATTGCAACTTCTCCCCCTTTTCCTAACATATATATGTTTTTTATACTCTATGATGTAAATAAAATTAGTTCATTTTAATTTCAGACTTCACTTTAAGGCCCCTTTCACACGAGGCGGGCTCCGTTTCTACGGAGCCCGCCTCGGTCCGCCGGCTCAGCGGGAGATCTGTCCGTTGATCTCCGCTGAGCCGGCGGATGACAGGTCCCTCTCTGCTCACTGAGCGGGGAGGGGCTTGTCAGGTGCCGCTGCCGCCTATGGAGGGATCGGACGAAAACGGACAGTGTGTCCGTTTTCGTCAGATCTCCCCCGATCCGATCCGCCAGCGACGGACCTGGACGTAGGGCCATCCGTCTGCTCTTCAGCGGATCGGACCGGGTCGGATGTCAGCGGACATGTCTCCGCTGACATCCGACGCTCCATAGACTAACATGGAGTGCCCGTTCAGGTCCGCCGTCAAAACTGACAGGCGGACCTGAACGGTCCGATCGTGTGAAAGGGGCCTAAGACAATTGTGTTATTCATTGCCATTTAAAGTCCCACCTAAGAGGGTTCTCCTTTTTTCCTAGAATTTTTTGGGATGTTGGCAATTACCAGCTAGGCAGCTACACTCTATATATTTAGCACAAGGGACACAATTCATCGTTGGTAAATAGCATCCTTGCTGCAGTTTAACTTTTTTTTTTCAATTAATATCTCTAAAAGAGAAGTAAAGGATTTTTTTTTCTGATTCATACTTACCTCTACACTGAGAACCGAGCGAACGAACACTGCCAATCGCTTGTTTTTCAGAGGTCTGTAAACAGAGAGCTGTAGACTGACAGTCACAGCTCTCAGCTCTGCTCCTTCCTCGCTCATTGGAGCACTGGGCTTTAGAGGGGGCGGCCAGCTCAGGCACCTGGCGGATCCAGACTTTATTGTCATGATGACGAGGTGCCTGGACTGACATCCGTGATGTCAGCAGAGAGCGGACTTCAGCCCGCTCTCTGCTGAAAACTGGTCAAAGGAGTGCAAAATAAACTGTACTCCTGTGTTCCATAGGAGAAGTCCAGCCAAACGAGCTTTGGCTGGACTTCTCCTTTAAATAATATCCATAGAAAAATGGGATTTTGGAATGCCAGGTTCCCAAATGTATTTTGGTGTTATCGATTGGGTACATCTGCTGATATCAAAGGCCTTCAAGAGGAAGCGGTCTGGTACACAGGGAAAATGGGCTCCCAAATAAATGTATGAAAAAATACAGGAAGACTACACCAACAATAATTTTTGCCACCCTCCTTCCTGTATTTTTTTTTTATTATTGTATACATTCAGTAGAACAAACAAAATACTGTTTTTGAGTTTTTCAACCTTACACTTATATTGTTCTCTGAGCTGAACTGACACCAAAGTACTGTGTCTGCCTTCCCTCTTCCATAGTTTTTTATATATAAGTATGTTTGGGTGATCTGACTATGTATATTTTTTTAGAAAAAGGTTTAACCTGGGGTTGCTCAATGTCTAATGCCGCGTACACACGGTCGGACTTTTCGTCTACAAAAGTCCGACAGCCTGTCCGGCGGACTTTCGGCGGACTTGCGGCAGACTTGCAGAAAACTTTCTAACGAACGGACTTGCCTACACACGACCACACAAAAGTCCGACAGATTCGTACTTGATGACGTACACCGGACTAAAATAAGGAAGTTGATAGCCAGTAGCCAATAGCTGCCCTAGCGTGGGTTTTTGTCCGTCGGACTAGCACACAGACGAGCGGATTTCGGGGTCCGTCGTAGTTACGACGTAAAGATTTGAAGCATGTTTCAAATCTAAAGTCTGTCGGATTTGAGGCTGAAAAAGTCCGCTGAAAGTCCGGGGAAGCCCACACACGATCGGATTGTCAGCCAGCTTTAGTCCGTCGGCGTCCGTCAGACTTTTGTAGACGAAAAGTCCGACCGTGTGTATGCGGCATTAGTGCCATAGTCAATGTCATATTTCGTACATGGTTACTTGTAAGGTAATGTTTTGTAGCCCATGCAATCGTTGGTACATGTCCTCAAAAGTTCACTGACAATCAAGTGAGTTCAGGTAATCCTAACTTCCGCCACATTTAGGCCTCATTCACACTTCCAAATAGGGCCAACATGGATTACATGCGATAACCCTAGCAGGGGGTCCCAGCAATTAACTGGAGGACAGCCTCATTAAAAGCAATGGAAAGGCATCGACTCTTGCAGCTCATTGAGGCCATGCACTCATCATCGATCATGAAGGGATAGTCCCTTAACCCAGATAGTCATGATTTGCAGTCCTAATTTGGACTAGGAAACCCTCTTCCTTTTTTTACAGACAAGCCGATTTATTTAATTACAAATAATTCAGAAAATCTGGTACTGACTCAGACATGTCTGGAGAATGGGGCACATAAAGTCTGGATTCTTATCAGTCCAGAAAATTATTCCAAAAGAATAATGATCTGTATTTTGGCTAAGAAAAAATGAAGCATGTGATCCAAAAGCATGAGTGTACCTCGTGTTTTGCCAGTTTTCAGGAACATTTTCAGTTATTTTTAGGTGTGCCTTTTTTAGAATTAAGAAGTACCATCTCCATCCAACCCATCTATCTGATTAACACAATTGGTGCCTCACATCTACTTGGTTGTCTTTATTGTTTATTCTGAATGTGCTCCGGTCATTAGTCATTTTTATCTTTTTTTTTTAATTACAGCAAATTTTATTGAAATGTAATTAACATGACCTAAAAAAGAGAAATTGTACAATATATGCCAACTGAAGTGCCATACAAAACAGGCCAGACCTAAAAGCAAAAAAAAAGGGGGAATAAAGAGCAAAGATGAGGATTGTTGGACCCAGTTTTGGATACAGTAGGGAAAGGTGACATTAGTCCAATTGCAACATCTGTTTTAGTGACAAATGTCTGTGACGAGAGCCCTCTTACGTCTGGGAGATTTTCTCTCACTTCCTTTTGTGTCTATAGGACAGAATGTAAAGGTAGATTTCCCCAATGTGAATGCAAAAAAAACTGATAGTGGTTTTAACCCTTCTTTAAAATCTTTAAATAAACGTAAAAGTAGAAGGCAAGTCAAAACCTAACTAAGATTAAATTTACTCCCACCCCCATTCTAAGCCTATTCTCTCTACCCTGTAAAAGGAAAGATGCCTATACTTATCTATTATGAAGCTGCTCTGGTCTGGTCACATGATCGGGTCCCAGCACCAACCAGGGCCATCTTAATAACATCCCAGACCCCTGGGCAAAGTAATGCACTGGGTCCCTACCAACCTGGCCCAATTAGGGATCTACTCTCAAGAATTAAAGTGTAAATAGTTGATAGAATTAAACATATATATTATTAATACTTTTAAAAAAAATTTGATTTTAAACAATAAGAAAACATTCCATAAATCAAAGAATAATCAACACAAATACTGGGGGTTAAGCATGGCACAGTACAGGGAGGTCAGTATGGCACAGTACGGGGGTCAGGAGAGTACAGTACTGGGGTCAAGAGAGTACAGTACGGGGGGTCAGCAGGGCACAGTACAAGAGTGTATAGTGTCAGCATGGCACAGTAGGGTCATAGCACAGTATGGAGGAGTCATCAGGGCACAGTATGGGGGGGGGTCAGGAGGAAACATTACAGGGGGTCAAGAGGGGGTCAGGAGGTCACAGTATGGAAGGTTAGCAGGGCACAGTATAGGGGTCAGGAGAGCAAAGTACAGGGGGTCAAGAGGGCATATCACGGGGGTCAGGAGGGCACAGTATGGGGGGCAGCAGGGCACGGCGCAGGGGGTCAGAAGGACACCATACCGGAGGGCATAGTGTTGGAGGGTTAGTGGGGCACAGTATAGGGGTCAAGAGGCCACAATATGGGGGTCAGTAGGGCACAGTGTGTGTGGGTCAAGAGGGCATAGTACAGGAGGCGGGGGGTTTGACCTGCCTTCCACTTTCATTTATAATTTTTAAATATTGGGAAATGATTAATACATTTTCCAGGAGCTCACACTTTGTTCATCCGCTGCTTGAAGAAATGAAACAGTTATAATTTTGTGAAAAGGAATTATAATATTAACAATAAAAATGTGTGAAATATCCGCGCTACCTAAAACCTATACACTGTATTAAAAGCAGCCAGCACAAATTGTTGATTCATAAATAGAAAAGCCTAAAAAGTCCACATTTAGAAGTAAAAATTAGGAAGAAAATTAGTTAGGTCCCTGCACCAACTTCAGTGTGAAATATGTAGCACACCAAACCACAGCGACAAATTATGAAAATCCCATTAGATTCACTTTCCACATGCTCACAAACAAACACAGAATTGTTGCAGAATAACAAAAGGTAGGAATCTGCAACAAAGTTTGTTAAAATCCTTGTCATGTACATAGATCACCCAGAGGGGAATATTTATTTCCCAACAAAAGTGGAGTTACTCTTTAAAGAGACCATAACACAAGTATTGTGCCAAAAGTGCTAAAAAAAACCTTGAAATAACAAAATACATCAAAAATAATAAAAAATAATAATAAAACCAAAATATTTTAATTTTATTCTTTTTATCTCATCACCCCCCCCCCCCCCCAAAAAAAAAAGTAACAAATGTGCAAATATGTTATTAAACTATTGTTTTCTTTTTCTAAGCAATTTCTGCAATTTGTCTAAAAAAGAAAACTTTAAAAAAATTACATAATATATGTAATAATAAGTAATATGAAAATCCTCTGAGAACCCAAAGAAAATGCCCTAAAGCCTTAAAAACACCCAAAATCACATTTCCCCTTCCACATTTACTCCAATGCATTTTGCCTATAGGGAAATTTTCACATAACAATTGGTAAATTTTCGCAAAATTTTGGCTAGATGAAATTGGCCAATTTCAATCATGTCTATGTATGAGGTGATAAACCATTCTTTTAGTGAAGAGCATGGCCATGATGTACTGAAAATGGGTGTGATTTAAGATGTTTTTTACATAGCCCAATCTAATATGTAAATTCTCCAGGCTCTTTTGGTATCCCTTTTGGTATCCCTAAAGAGTATTTTTGCCGTTATAGTTATTGTTAATTCCTTGTTATTGGTGTGTCAAGCTTGTACAGTACCATGCTTCCAATCAAGAGAGAACCCATGGGAAACAGACTTCATATGCCCCCAAAGCTTCTTCAATAACTTAGCATATATCATCTATGTTAATTTTTTAAATAATTAGCAGAGAGAAAACACAGGATAAAGTTCTTTTTTTTTAATCCCTTGATTTTTTTTCCCCAAATGCATCTAAAACATTTAAGTAACTTAGTTGAAAAACTTTTCTTTTAATACAATAAGGGGAATTTAAAACAGGATGTTAATTTGGGCATTAAATCAGTTTTAAAAAGTATGATTCTGCCAGAGTGATTAAATGGAAATGTCCATAGTTTTTAAGAGAACCTATAATTAAATTAATTACATTAGGGAAGTTAACTTTGTATAATTTAAAAGGGTTTCTGGAAATATAAATTCCTAGGTTATTATTTGCACAAAGGAAGGCATGTTACAGATATGTAGCGCCCTCCCAGTTAGGCTGCTAGGTACATTTCGTTTTTGGCTTCACTGTAGTGAGCGGACCAGAGATTAAGCATTTTTGTCTGTTCAGGGTTTCCTAAGCTGTTGATTTCTACCACCTGTCTTTGGACGAAGCTTCCAGAATATAGGCCAGCGAGATGCAGATGCCCAGTATGAATATTTATCATGTCCCAGCCAATCCAGGGAAGGAGTCATCCAGAACGTGGCTGGGAAGGTGATAAACCCTTGGGAAGCTCTGGTTGAAGGTCTTTCCTCTTCAGGGAGAATTCCAGTCTCCTGGGGGATACTGCCCCTAGGAAAGAGTTTCTGAAGCAAGTGATTGCAGTCTGGGTCTTAGCAGGAGCTAGGCTGAGGGCCCGGGGGAAGGCTGTTAAAAGTTTCTGGATCTCTCTGCTCAAAATTTTGGGGGGGCGCAAACAAACTGGAAAATTCAGAAAAAAAAACCCCATCAATTGCAGCCTCACTGTGCCCATCAAACGCAGCCACTGTACCATCAAACGCAGCGACTGTACCATCAAACGCAGCCACTGGGCCATCAAACAGAGCCACTGTACCATCAAACGCAGCCACTGTGCCATCAAATGCAGCCACTGTGCCATCAAACGCAGCCACTGTGCCATCAAACGCAGCCACCGTACCATCAAACACAGCCACTGAGCCCATCAAACGCAGCCACTGTGCCCATCAAATGCCGCCACTGTACCCATCAAACGCAGCCACTGTGCCATCAATTGCCGCCACTGTGCCCATCAAACGCAGCCACTGTGCCCATCAAACGCAGCCACTGTACCCTTAAAACACAGCCACTGTGCCATCTAATGCCGGCCAATGTGCCCATCAAATGCAGCCACTGTGCCATCAAACTCTGCCACTGTGCCCATCAAATGCCGCCACTGTGCCCATCAAACGCATCCACTGTGCCCATCAAATGCAGCCACTGTGCCCATCAAACGCTGCCACTGTGCCATCAAATGCTCCCACTGTGCCCATTGAATGCTGCTACTGTGTCCCCCCCCTGCCTGCCGTCTGCCCGGCGCTTACCCTGTCTCGGTGGGGCAGCGAGTGACGGCGGCGGCGGCGAGCGATGTCCTCAATGTTTTCTTCTCCTGTCCTCTCCTATGATTGGATGCCTGATAGGCGTCCAATCACAGCACCTGTCGTTTCAGCCAATCGGGTGACGGGTAACAGACCCGAGCACCTGATTGGCGGAGAGGCGGTTCAGTGTTAGGAAAGCGAATATTCATTCGCTTTTCAACACAGCTGGGTGAACTGCGAGCGCCAAGCATGGCGCTCGCTGTTTACTTTTTTTGATGCCTATTAGAGCCTATGGCTCTAATCAGGTGCTTTAAAAACACCCCCCGCCGCTGTAATTCAGGCACCCGGCGCCCGAAAATGGGCCAGGTGCCTGAATAGGGGGTGGCAGCAGCGGCCATGGATAGATTCATGCAATGCATGTCCATGTAGAGGTTGCTACATGGACTGGGGCTGCTCTCATAGAGGCCTAGATATACTGGTCATTCGATGTGACCCCCAGAAAAGGCTGCTGTAAGACAATTAGTAAGAAGTTTGTCCTCCCATTATTGCTGTTGATTGTTTTGCAATACTCTGTGACCCCAAACCCCTCCCCTGTTAAAGTGTCTTCAAGCAATCAATACTAAAAAGACACCCCCTAGACCAGGGATATGCAATTAGCGGACCTCCAGCTGTTGCAAAACTACAAGTCCCATCATGCCTCTGCCTCTGAGTGTCATGCTTGTGGCTTGCTAGCTATGCCTCATGGGACTTGTAGTTCTGCAACAGCTGGAGGTCTGCTAATTGCATATGCCTGCCCTAGACTGTGTTATTCACTTCTGTGTCTGTGAAAAAGGAAGTGAGGGTGGAGCTCCACAATAGGATATAGGCAGAAAAGAAAACCTGACAGGGATTTAACCCTTCCCTACTCTATCCAAAGATTTGCATTAACAAGTTTTGCATTTAGGCATACATTAACCACTTCAGCCCCGGAAAATATGGCTGCTCAATGACCAGAGCATTTTTTGAGATACAGCACTGCGTCGCTTTAACTGACAATTGGGCAGTCATGTGACGCTGTACCCAAACAAAATTGATGTCCTTTTTTCCCCACAAATAGAGCTTTCTTTTGGTGGTATTTGATCACCTCTGCTGTTTTTATTTTTTGCACTATAAACAAAAAAAGAGCGACAATTTTGAAACCACACAATATTTTGTACTTTTTGCTATAATAAATATCCCCAATTTTTTTTAAAAAAAGCAAATTTTTTTCTCAGTTTATGTATTCTTCTACATATTTTTTGTAATAAAAATCGCAATAAGCGTATATTGATTGGTTTGCACAAAAGTTATAGCGTTTACACAATAGGGGAAAAATGTATGGCATTCTTATTTGTAGCGCCCTGCTCCAGTTGGTCAGGCACTTATGTGTAAATTTAGTGGGTTATCTGTTAATACATGGTACAGATTTAATCTATGGCTAAATTAGCCTCTGTTCCAGCATTGGCTGTATTGTGTGCAGTTTCACACTGTCGCCTGTAGGCGTCGTTGTCACCACAGGCCAGTGTTGAAGAGCAACAGGCTGAAGTGTATTGAGTGCTCTTTTTTCTCAGAGGTAACTCGGCAGAGGTGGTCCACTGCTATGCATTCTGGGAGAGAGTACTTAAGGGGCAGACTACATTTTTGGTTCTCTTTTACCTGCTGGCCCTCCTGGCCTAAAGGTATGTGATGACTTCCTTACAGTCTCTGGATCATGCTGGCCCGAGGCTACGTTACTATAAGTGGGCCCAGAGATCATCTAGGGCCCGCTGGTTTAGAGGTGGTCCTGTGCTGTCTGTCCTGCGGGAAGAAGCCAAGCAATTGAGAAGATCCAGGGGAGGACTCATCTTGGAAAGGACCGTGCGGAAGGCTGGTGTCTCAAGAGGGACCTGTGACTCAATTGGAGGATGCATCCTAACCTAACTTACCGCACAGTACTGCCGGGTCGGCTTAAAGGTTCTGGAACTGTAAAAAATAAAAAGGTAATGAGGGCAAGGTGTGTACAAGGGGAGGCCAATATCCTAGCAAATATAACTATAAAAAGAGATATGCACTATAAGTGCATTTAGGTCGCCCTTAATGGATATTTGTACTGGCCAAAAATGAGTATTTATCTCATAGATTGTTTTATATAAAAGTGCACTAGAGTGCCATCTTTATTAAACACATTCAATATATAAAAAGTGACAGTAGAAGATACAATTGTATAAAGTGCAAATACAAACACTGTACATTCAATTGCATATAGAGGATATAGCACCCATGTGCCTACAGCCCGCAGCCTGTATGTAGAGGATCAGGCGGATGAGGTGTATAGCACGTGACCCGACATGTTTCGGAAATAGGTATGTATTACTCCTTCATCAAGGGATTTATGATTAGGTGCTCAAATCTATCTGTAAATATCAAAAGACAATAAAAAAGTAGTAGAAAATATCTATATCGTCATAAATTGTATGCGACTGCATTTTTGAAATATATGCGATTTTAGTAATTATTGAAAAAGTAGTATAAGAAAGGTCTAATATGGACTAATTATACTTACATCAATTTGATTCATAAAAACAAGCAGAAAATGACAAAGAACAGCGGTTAAACCAGGGAAGCAGGCTGGCTTTTGGTTCACATAGCACAAGGTGGGCAACCAGGAGTGTAATGCAGAGCGTTGCAGCACTTTCACAAGGGATGGCCGATGGAGATCTGTGTGTTTGGAAAGTGATGTTGTAAATGTACAAGGCATATAATAAATGCTTTGCTGAAAGACAAAGTAGTCGTTCAGCTATAGTAAAAGGGAAGAGTAAGCATGTAGGGTAAGTATTCAAGTATATGGAACAAAGTATCTAATCAAATTACCTTGTGGCTGTTTAGTGATCTCTCAAGATTCAGACCTCCAGGCAGCAGTTCAAAAGACTGACAGATGCCAGAGGAGTGTCTGTGTCTTAAATAGGACAGCTGATTGGACGTCAGCCAATCAGTGTCCACTCCACGTAATCAGCTGCATAGCAGGCAGCCATGTGTGGAGATCAGGCATCCCCCAGACGACGAGGCGCGCGGCGTAGCCACGCCCCTAAGGGCGTGATGACGTCACGCGTCTCGACGTCACCGGCGGGTATGCGGTCCCGGCGCGAGTAGCGGAGCTCACACAGGGAACCGTACAAGAGCTCGTCCACATGCAGAAGGCCCATGGGGCACGCAACCAGGTGCTGCCCCATGGCCATGCATGCGTGGAGCTTACCCGCCGGGTATCCGTGCGCACGCACACATTCCACATCAAGGAGAAAATGCGCCATCTTGTGGATGGATTTGAGAAGTGAACAGGGATGGATCGCAAAAAGCCAGCCTGCTGTACATAAATACATAGATAAAAATAAAGGTAAATAAATAAAGAAACAAAAAAGCAAAAAAAGAGGAACATAATATGCAATTGACCAAAGGTTACATATGGACAATTTTTTGAAATAGCAATCAATTTCAAACAATGTTGATGGAGTAAACAAAGTCTTAAAGTATTCATAAATTTAGAGCAATTCATATTTCAACGGTATAGAGAACCCAGATATACACATTGTTCAGACATATAGTGTGGCGATGATTTTAAATCAGAGACAGTCTAGATATATATAGACACAATATCTTATATCTATACCTGTATCTATCTGGAAATGTTCTACTACATCGATGGATACTATTTAATACATAAGGTATGGAAGCTGACAAGAAAAAATAAAAATAAAAATAAAAAATTGGTAGAATACATTGTTGTTAGATAGGAAGGTAAAAAGGAACAGTAAGTTATGTTGAAAAGTCTCTACAAGTCCAGTTCACAGACCCCTGATGTGAAACCGGGAAGAAAAGGTTTAAAGTTAAAGGCCCCGTTGAGGCCAGGTGGATGGTTTGCCCGTAGATTATGTATCCATCTCAGTTCGCATTGGAGAAGACGCTTGTTAAAATCTCCTCCCCTTGGACTGAAGTGGATGCGATCGAGGGCTAAAAAGTATACTTTGGGAGTTGATGAGGGATGAGCCATTGCCATATGACGACCAATAGGGAGGTCAGGGTCGTGTTTGCGTATGGTGCCAAGATGTTGGTAAATGCGTTTCCAGAACTCGTTTATGGTCTTACCAACATAGTAGCACCCGCATTCGCAAGTAAGTAGATATACTATTGCTGGGGTTTTGCAGTTAACATAATGCTTGGGGGTGAACATTTGGCCATTGGGCAGAATAATATTTTTTCGTTTGTCCAAATATTGGCAGTAGTGGCAGCCCCCACACATATATGTTCCCAATGCTTTACATGGATCGCCTCTGCAGGTTTTGTACTCGCTGTTGACTATTTTGTCTCCTATGGATGGTGGCCTCCTATAGGTGACTGTTGGAGCACTGGGGACAAAGGGGGCCAGAGTTTGGTCCATAGTTAATAAGTGCCAATATTTGTTTAGAATGCGCTTTATCTGCCTATGTTCTGATGAATATGTCGTGATGATTCTGGTTGTTTCATCTTTACTGGGTTGTTTTTGTGCATTGAGTAAGTCGCGACGGGATTGATTGAGCGCTCGTTTATACGCTTTTTTTAAACAGGTGTTTGAGTATCCTCTTTCGAGGAGTCTCTTTTTTAGAATGTTCGCTTCCGTTTTAAATCCAGCGTCATCGGAGCAGTTGCGGCGTGCTCTTAAATATTGGCTATATGGTATGGAGGTTAAGAGGGGCTTGGGATGGAAACTACTTGCATGCAGCAAGGAATTGCCGGCTGTGGGTTTTCGGTATAGTTCACTGGAGAGATTGCCATCTGGTGATCTTTTGATCAATACATCCAAAAATGTAATTTCATTTGGGCTGTGGGTCATTGTGAATTTTAAATTAAAGTCGTTCTTGTTAATACAATTAAGAAATTCATATAGTAATTCAGTTGGCCCGTCCCATATCAGGAAAATATCGTCTATGTAACGTCGCCATGTAATGACATGACGCATTTACATAGACAGCGACTCCTGAACAAGCAGTGAATGTTCCCACTCCCCCAGGTACAGGTTGGCGTACGATGGGGCACAACATGTCCCCATCGCCACGCCCTGTACCTGGAGGTAGTGGGAACCATCAAAGCAAAAGAAATTATGGTGGAGGATGAACTCAAGAGAGGTCAAAATGAATTCAATGTATTTGGGTTCAGAGTCGCTGTATTGTTGCAAAATGTGTTGTATGGCCGATAGCCCTTTGGCATGGGGGATAGTGCAATACAGGGATTCCACATCGATGGCTACCAATTGGGTGCCTTCTTCTATGTGTATATCCTGAATAATCTGTAAGAAATGAATTGTATCGCGTACATACGATGATAGGCAACTAACTAGAGGCTTTAGATGGTTATCAACTACACGACTGAGATTTTCTGTTAGGCTTCCGCAGCCTGAAATAATAGGTCTGCCCGGTGGTTTTTTCTTTTGTTTATGCAGCTTCGGTAGCGCATAGAAAGTTGCCTCTTTAGGATGGCTGGTCCTAATAAACTCCCAAAGTTGTTTGGGTATTGCATTATATTGAAATGCAGTGTCAACAAGTGTATAAAAGTCATGAGTGAATTTATCCAATAAGGATTTAGAGATAGGACGATACCACTCAAGATTTTGTAGTATGTCTATGCACATCTCAGTGTATTGTGCACTGTCCATAACCACGACGTTGCCACCCTTGTCAGAGGGTTTGATGACAACGTCGTGGTTACGTGACAGCGCCTCCAGAGCTGCTGGAGGCGCTGTCACGTAACCACGACATTGTCATCAAACCCTCTGACAAGGGTGGCAACGTCGTGGTTATGGACAGTGCACAATACACTGAGATGTGCATAGACATACTACAAAATCTTGAGTGGTATCGTCCTATCTCTAAATCCTTATTGGATAAATTCACTCATGACTTTTATACACTTGTTGACACTGCATTTCAATATAATGCAATACCCAAACAACTTTGGGAGTTTATTAGGACCAGCCATCCTAAAGAGGCAACTTTCTATGCGCTACCGAAGCTGCATAAACAAAAGAAAAAACCACCGGGCAGACCTATTATTTCAGGCTGCGGAAGCCTAACAGAAAATCTCAGTCGTGTAGTTGATAACCATCTAAAGCCTCTAGTTACTTGCCTATCATCATATGTACGCGATACAATTCATTTCTTACAGATTATTCAGGATATACACATAGAAGAAGGCACCCAATTGGTAGCCATCGATGTGGAATCCCTGTATTGCACTATCCCCCATGCCAAAGGGCTATCGGCCATACAACACATTTTGCAACAATACAGCGACTCTGAACCCAAATACATTGAATTCATTTTGACCTCTCTTGAGTTCATCCTCCACCATAATTTCTTTTGCTTTGATGGTTCCCACTACCTCCAGGTACAGGGCGTGGCGATGGGGACATGTTGTGCCCCATCGTACGCCAACCTGTACCTGGGGGAGTGGGAACATTCACTGCTTGTTCAGGAGTCGCTGTCTATGTATATGCGTCATGTCATTACATGGCGACGTTACATAGACGATATTTTCCTGATATGGGACGGGCCAACTGAATTACTATATGAATTTCTTAATTGTATTAACAAGAACGACTTTAATTTAAAATTCACAATGACCCACAGCCCAAATGAAATTACATTTTTGGATGTATTGATCAAAAGATCACCAGATGGCAATCTCTCCAGTGAACTATACCGAAAACCCACAGCCGGCAATTCCTTGCTGCATGCAAGTAGTTTCCATCCCAAGCCCCTCTTAACCTCCATACCATATAGCCAATATTTAAGAGCACGCCGCAACTGCTCCGATGACGCTGGATTTAAAACGGAAGCGAACATTCTAAAAAAGAGACTCCTCGAAAGAGGATACTCAAACACCTGTTTAAAAAAAGCGTATAAACGAGCGCTCAATCAATCCCGTCGCGACTTACTCAATGCACAAAAACAACCCAGTAAAGATGAAACAACCAGAATTATCACGACATATTCATCAGAACATAGGCAGATAAAGCGCATTCTAAACAAATATTGGCACTTATTAACTATGGACCAAACTCTGGCCCCCTTCGTCCCCAGTGCTCCAACAGTCACCTATAGGAGGCCACCATCCATAGGAGACAAAATAGTCAACAGCGAGTACAAAACCTGCAGAGGCGATCCATGTAAAGCATTGGGAACATATATGTGTGGGGGCTGCCACTACTGCCAATATATGGACAAACGAAAAAATATTATTCTGCCCAATGGCCAAATGTTCACCCCCAAGCATTATGTTAACTGCAAAACCCCAACAATAGTATATCTACTTACTTGCGAATGCGGGTGCTACTATGTTGGTAAGACCATAAACGAGTTCTGGAAATGCATTTACCAACATCTTGGCACCATACGCAAACGCGACCCTGACCTCCCTATTGGTCGTCATATGGCAATGGCTCATCCCTCATCAACTCCCAAAGTATACTTTTTAGCCCTCGATCGCATCCACTTCAGTCCAAGGGGAGGAGATTTTAACAAGCGTCTTCTCCAATGCGAACTGAGATGGATACATAATCTACGGGCAAACCATCCACCTGGCCTCAACGGGGCCTTTAACTTTAAACCTTTTCTTCCCGGTTTCACATCAGGGGTCTGTGAACTGGACTTGTAGGGACTTTTCAACATAACTTACTGTTCCTTTTTACCTTCCTATCTAACAACAATGCATTCTACCAATTTTTTATTTTTATTTTTATTTTTATTTTTTCTTGTCAGCTTCCATACCTTATGTATTAAATAGTATCCATCGATGTAGTAGAACATTTCCAGATAGATACAGGTATAGATATAAGATATTGTGTCTATATATATCTAGACTGTCTCTGATTTAAAATCATCGCCACACTATATGTCTGAACAATGTGTATATCTGGGTTCTCTATACCGTTGAAATATGAATTGCTCTAAATTTATGAATACTTTAAGACTTTGTTTACTCCATCAACATTGTTTGAAATTGATTGCTACTTCAAAAAATTGTCCATATGTAACCTTTGGTCAATTGCATATTATGTTCCTCTTTTTTTGCTTTTTTGTTTCTTTATTTATTTACCTTTATTTTTATCTATGTATTTATGTACAGCAGGCTGGCTTTTTGCGATCCATCCCTGTTCACTTCTCAAATCCATCCACAAGATGGCGCATTTTCTCCTTGATGTGGAATGTGTGCGTGCGCACGGACACCCGGCGGGTAAGCTCCACGCATGCATGGCCATGGGGCAGCACCTGGTTGCGTGCCCCATAGGCCTTCTGCATGTGGACGAGCTCTTGTACGGTTCCCTGTGTGAGCTCCGCTACTCGCGCCGGGACCGCATACCCGCCGGTGACGTCGAGACGCGTGACGTCATCACGCCCTTAGGGGCGTGGCTACGCCGCGCGCCTCGTCGTCTGGGGGATGCCTGATCTCCACACATGGCTGCCTGCTATGCAGCTGATTACGTGGAGTGGACACTGATTGGCTGACGTCCAATCAGCTGTCCTATTTAAGACACAGACACTCCTCTGGCATCTGTCAGTCTTTTGAACTGCTGCCTGGAGGTCTGAGTCTTGAGAGATCACTAAACAGCCACAAGGTAATTTGATTAGATACTTTGTTCCATATACTTGAATACTTACCCTACATGCTTACTCTTCCCTTTTACTATAGCTGAACGACTACTTTGTCTTTCAGCAAAGCATTTATTATATGCCTTGTACATTTACAACATCACTTTCCAAACACACAGATCTCCATCGGCCATCCCTTGTGAAAGTGCTGCAACACTCTGCATTACACTCCTGGTTGCCCACCTTGTGCTATGTGAACCAAAAGCCAGCCTGCTTCCCTGGTTTAACCGCTGTTCTTTGTCATTTTCTGCTTGTTTTTATGAATCAAATTGATGTAAGTATAATTAGTCCATATTAGACCTTTCTTATACTACTTTTTCAATAATTACTAAAATCGCATATATTGCAAAAATGCAGTCGCATACAATTTATGACGATATAGATATTTTCTACTACTTTTTTATTGTCTTTTGATATTTACAGATAGATTTGAGCACCTAATCATAAATCCCTTGATGAAGGAGTAATACATACCTATTTCCGAAACATGTCGGGTCACGTGCTATACACCTCATCCGCCTGATCCTCTACATACAGGCTGCGGGCTGTAGGCACATGGGTGCTATATCCTCTATATGCAATTGAATGTACAGTGTTTGTATTTGCACTTTATACAATTGTATCTTCTACTGTCACTTTTTATATATTGAATGTGTTTAATAAAGATGGCACTCTAGTGCACTTTTATATAAAACAATCTATGAGATAAATACTCATTTTTGGCCAGTACAAATATCCATTAAGGGCGACCTAAATGCACTTATAGTGCATATCTCTTTTTATGGTTCTGGAACTGTGTTGCTGTTCATCTAAAACCATTACGTCCTGTGGCAGAGGATCATATAGCTATTTTATTTCTCTAAAGTCTGTGGCAGAGACTTTTTGTTCGTGCTCCATTCCGGCTGCTTCAATCCCTCAATGATCTGAAAAAGGTATTTGAATTTTCCTGCAACTCCCTTTCTACCTCTTCACTGCTACTTTTTTCAAGTTTTTTTCATCAAAGCATTGAAAAAAATACTAAAGTGACTGGTGCATACATTATTGGATACAAAGCTCAACATGGACTCTAGGTTCCTGATGTGGTGAAATTACAGGTAAAGGGGTGACGGTAACAACCCGATTTATTTCAGCAGCTCCTTCGGGGGTTAGTGCTACATTATTATTATTATTTTTTTACTAGTAATGGCGGAGATCTGCGATTTTTATCATGACTGCGACATTATGGCGGACACATCGGACACTTTTGACACATTTTTGGGACGATTGACAATTATACAGCGATCAGTGCTATAAAAATGCACTGATTACTGTAAAAATGTCACTGGCAGGAAAGGGGTTAACACTAGGGGGTGATCAAGGGATTAACTGTGTTCCCTGACTGTGTATTCTAACTGTAGGGGGAGGGGACTGACTAGAGGGGATGACAGATCGTGGTTCCTAGTAAGGATGAGCTCCGGCGTGTTCGCATACCCCACGTGCAGAGCCCGCCAGGAAGTCAGCATGGCGCTGCACTAATCACAGGCAGTGAGACATTTCCCCATATCTGCAGCCGCACATCGGGAAATGTCTCACTGCCTGGAATTAGCGCAGTGCCGACTTCCTGGCGGGCTCTGCACGTGGGGTGTGCGAACACGCCGGAGCTCATCCTTAGTTCCTAGCTACTAGGAACTCACGATCTGTCTCTCCTCACAGAACAGGGATTTGTGTGTTTACACACACACGTCCCTGTTCTGTCTCTCATGGCCGTGATCGCTCGTGGGCAGCGGTCATCGCGACCGTTGACCATGAGCAACAGCACCCCCGCAGTGCGGCGGGCACCTGCTTAAAGGAGCCAACGTATAGCTACAACAGCTCGTGGGAACATGCCGACCCGCCGCAGTATAATGACGGCGGCTGGTCGGCAAGCGGTTAAAGAAGAATTCAGGGTTACATCAGTCCAGCTTGGACCAATGTAACTATGCATATACCATACCTGTGAGATCCCTCTAGAACAGAGGTGTCAAACACAAGGCCCGTGGGCCAAATCCGGCCCTCCAGGCCATTTTATGTGGCCCTCACGCTTCTCTCCTGCAGCTGCAGCAACTTCCTCGTCTCTGCCCCCATCTTGTGTCAGCAGTCAGCAGCAGAGAGGAGGACAGAACTCCTCCGCCAGATCCTGCACTTCTTTTTGCAACCGCAGAGAGGCTCATCTCTGCCCCCCCTTCCCCATTTCAACAGTCAGCAGCCAAGAGGAGTACAGAACTCCTTCTACAGGTTCTCCGCCTCTCTGTGCAACCTCAGCACCCCCTCATCTCTGCCTCCCCTGGTCTTGGCAATCAGCTGACTCCAGGCCTCACTTCTGATCCTCCTCCAGACCCTGCACTTTCTGCCTCCCAGCTCTGCCCCCAGCTTCTTCCCAGCAGTAGCAGAAGGAAAGGGGTTGCATTGTGATGAGGGGGGTTGGGGAACTCTTGACTTCTAATGGTGCTGGAGCTCTTGACATCTCATGTGAGGGGAAGTGGGGTGCTCTGGATATCTAGTCTTACAGATACAACTGGCCCTTTGAGGGCAACCATAATGCTAATGCGGCCCACGACTAATTTGAGTTTGACACCCCTGTTCTAGAAGCAGGAAATCACTGTAGTTTGCACCGCTTCAACAGTGATCTCCACTAGCTTCTGGGTCTCATGCCGAGTTTGTCATGAATATTGGAATAGTGACTGATTCATAATGCTGGGACAGATACTGTTAGGAGATGCTGATGTAAATTCCAACACCTCTCTGTCTATTGTCTGCTAAAATGTGTATTGTAAATAAGTCTACTATGGGATCTAAGAGTCATTAGATCCCCATTGTTATTTGTGTTAATTAGCTCTGCTATTGTGTGAAGAAGAGTCTATGTTGATTGTGATAATGTTGATTGGATTTTCTGAACTACAAGACGGCCAGTCTGGCCTAACAGTCATGGCTGAGTCATCTAGGCTGTCTAAAGGGATTAGTTAATTAGCTCATGTTAATTAGGTTACAGCTGTATTGTTAGAGTAATATGCGCAGGAGGTCTGCACCTCCACTTTCAGTGTATAAAAGCCTGTATTTTGCAATAAAAGACATTCCTGTTTGAACTTACATACAGCCTGCCTGGTGTTTGTTCTGAGCTATCACAACTGGACGAGAACGGCACAGAGCGGTGGTTCTAATCCCGGACCATTGGATGACTGAACCATCAGACGTTGCAATCTGATTCAATAGCTGCAGAGGAGTGTCGGGAGAGTGGAACCGAGCGAGCAAGGGGCTCGTTACAGAGTGGTTGCGCTTCTGCATTTTGAACACAGGAGAATAGCCACTCAGCATGGCCACCATTCAGAGAATGATTGAAAAGTGTTCTCTAATTGGAGGAGCTGAAGAGGTTGGGACAATGACACCATCCTTCCCACCTCGTCCAGAATTGTGTGCTACAGTAATTTCCAGTTTCTATAGGGATCTCACAGGTATGGTATATGCATAGTTACATTGGTCCAATGTAATGCATGTATAAAATGGTATACATGGAATTCTTTCTTAAGAAAAATGTGTTCTTTCCTCAGCAGTGTCATGTTGCATGAGAGGAGTAGCACCCCAAGGAAACCATGAATTGTCTATAAGTGGATTGTTACAGTTATAGATCCCTAATATACTGTTTGGATATTTACCTTAAGGGATGGGTAGATTACAGAACTTCAACAAGGAACTTGCTATATGGCCACATTAGTCTACTAAGGTCACTTGGTTTTCCAACTTTCTTGTAACCTGCATTATAGAAATAGAACATTACAACTAATGAAAAAGCAAAAACAGTTCTGCTTTTATAGATGAAGACACTTAAGGTCAGGCACATCCTGTTTCTTAACAACTGGTCTCACAAAATGGGTTTAAGAGACTGTTAGAGTCATTATAACAAAGTTACCGCAAGAAGGGAACATATGTTTTCAGAGACTAGAATCGAGTCTAATAAGTAATGTCACAGCTGAGGAAATTTGTAAAGGAGGACTCGCTGGATGTGATTACTTGTAGTTCAGACTTATTTTTAAAAAATGTAAGTTCACTTTATACATCAAAAGATGAAAGAATACAATTAGAGATGTCAAACAAAGAAAAGTAGATTTTGGGACTTTTAATGAGGCAAACACCAAAGGGATGTCCGCCTCCATCCCTTTCATAAGTTTATAAAAGGGGAGAGAAAGAAGTGGGACTTTAAATGAAGCACACAGCAGTAAAAGAGTAGGTCAAGTGACTGGAAAATTGAGTTTATTTATATTATACAATCCATAATTCATTATAAAATATTTTGGGCATCAAACCTCTGAGAATACTTAGGGCATCAAGCCTCTACACAATAAATCTCAGATCAAATAAACATTAAATACATATAATAAACCACAATCCACTAGATATTCAAAGATGTTAAAATATGGTAAGGGCATAAATGACAGTAAATACATATATATACAGTATTATAATATAGTTGGAACTTAGGTGGCCAAAGTGACCTGCACAAATAGATAAAATAACCAAATTGCCGTAATGAAAAGTTCTGGGTATTAGTAGAATGATATGAAATCTTGATATTCCATGATGGGAATAAAAAAGTTTTAATATAAAGGCTCTACGCGTTTTTGCGGCCTTATAGCCGCTCATCAGGAGCATAAAGCATGGAATGAATATCTGCATCCGCGCACCAATGGAGCAGCATCGAGGATAGCCAAAGAACCGCAGAGCAACGCCTCTGGGCACCTAGGTGACCTGCAGGGGCGATGACAACCGCCACAGACACATCCAGAGTGGGTAGGTACAATTCGTGTGAAGTGTAAACCCCAATGGGGAACCTGATGTGAACAGGGAATGACCATGATCCATGGATGTAGATGTGAACCTTCATAAGGAAGGAAGTGGTAAAATACAATTAGAGATTGCGAGAGAGGTTTTTTAACTGGTGCACGGATGCAGATATTCATTCCTTGGTTTATGCTCCTGATGAGTGGCTATAAGGCCGCGAAACGCGTAGAGCCTTTGTATTAAAACTTTTTTATCCCCATCATGGAAAACCAAGATTTCATGCATTCTATGAAGATAAAAAACCTTCTGTGGGCAGCACAACTACTACTTCAAATTAACCAATGCTCAGCAGAGTGCTGTGCCTGAAAGTGCAGGAAGTGATAGGGGCATTATATAAAGCCAGGTTTTCATAGCATAGAGAAGAATGACACAGAGGTAATTGTAAGTTGCATATTACACTTCTGTAGTGGAACTTTAGATCAGCCTTTTTCAACTGGGGTGCCCAGGCATCCTGGAGTGCTGTCTGGGTTCTTCAGGAGTGCCATTGCAAAATGCCTAAAAATTGCACCAAATTGCCACGGCGTGGCCAGTTCTTTAGCTATGCTGGGAACTTCGTCTGCTCTCATCCAATGATCAAACTTGTCCTGACTAGAGTTGCCACCCCATCCCTTTAAACCCAAATATGAATTACACAGGTTCTGAGGCTAATTTAAAGTGAAGCTCCACCCAAAAGGGGAAGCTCCATTTGTTCTCACCCCCCCCCCAATGAGGCGTATCTAGTGAAAATGGCACCTATGGCAAGCACTGAAACTGCGTCCCTGTCAAAACGATTGAAACCCATCTTTCAGATAACCTTAACACTGATGCATTAATTGCTGACCAGTGGCAGTACATTACCCCCCCCATGTTGTATATTACAGAAATTATAAATAGGTAGCATACTAGCATTGGTAATGTCCCCCTCAGCCTCCTCCCCTCCCCCAACCAGATCTAGACAGTTCATTATTAAGTCAGTCAGATGGCCGCATCCTGCATGGCATTTGGCAATGGCAATGAATCATTCATTATAACACTCAGCTTGGCTTATACACACTTTTGGATCCTCCTCGGTGGCTCCTCTTGGTTGCAGCTTAGGCACTGACAGCAAGCTCCTCCCGTCCCACCTCTGGCTGCGAGTGACGTCACGCCGCCGGGACGGGACTACTAAGCTCCTAAGGGGAAGTGAAGTGGCAGCTCTGACAGGGATGGCTGGTGCTTGTGCCGGGTGCAGGAACGCACTGGGCATATTGTTACAGTAAGGTAGAGAGATTCAGACCACTACAGTACAGCTATTCGTGGCTAGTGTGTACTGTGAAGCACTGATGAAACTTTACCTGCGCCCCCCTCCTTCCAGCAAATTGTACCGCCCAGCCCAGGGTATCTGCCCCTTCCTTGTACCGGCTCTGCTTATAGACAGTACAGCGGTGTGGTGCTCAAAGTAATGGCTGTGCACGTGTGTGCAAAAATAAAAAATAGAAGGTAAAATAAATAAGAAAAAAAAAATTTTTAAACCCGCCCCATCCCGCAGAGCTTGCGTGCAGAAGCGAACACATATGTGAGCAGCGCCCGCATATGAAAGCGGTGTTCAAACCACACATGTGAGGTATCGCCACGATCGGTAGAGCAGGAGCAATACTTCAAGCCCTAGACCTCCTCTGTAACTCAAAAAATGCAACCTATAGATTTTTTTTAAACATCGCCTATGGAGATTTTTAAGGGTAAAAGTTTGTCACCATTCCACGAGCGGGCGCAATTTTGAAGCGTGACATGTTGGGTATCAATTTACTCAGCGTGACATTATCTTTCATAGTATAAAAAAAATTGGGCTAACTTTACTGTTGTCTTATTTTTTAATTAAAAAAAGTGTACTTTTTCCAAAAAAAGTGCGCTTGTAAGACCGCTGCGCAAATACATGTGACATAAAATATTGCAACGACCGCCATTTTATTCTCTAGCAGGCCAGGTTTGCAAGATAACTGAAATACATGACAGGTGATATAATTTGCTGCTCAGTGGTTGCAGTATTCTAGTCTGCATCTCCCCAAGGTAATACATAAAACCTGGCCTGTTATTGGGCCCTGAGGACAGGGTTGATGACCACTGCTCTAGGGTGTTAGAAAAAAAAAACTAATAATGTTTGGGGATTCTAAGTAAACTGCTTTTAACTTGTAAACACCAAATCTCAGAAAAAGGCTCCGTAATTAAGTGGTTAATCAGCCGCAGAACCTGTGTTATTATCATGTGTTCGGTTTTAGGCCTTGATTCACATTGCAGCGATTTGTAATGCAAATTCACATGTCAAATCGTAAGCCAAATCTGTGGCTATTGCCGGCAATGGCTCCATCTCAATCGGTGCGATGCCGCATTTGCAGCATCGCACCGATTCCCAAGCGTAGTTTCTGTACTACTTTTGGCGACTTTGGGGTGCGATTTCAATAGACATCTGTGCAGAGATGTCTCTAAAATCGTCCCCGGAGTCGGGACTGACATGCGGGAATGAAATTTTGCGAGTTCGGCTGAACTTTCACGATTTCATTCCCGCTGTCAGTGTGAACCTAGGCTAAAGGGATGAGGTGGCAACCCTAGTCCTGGCGCACCTCCCCCCCGCTGGACAGCATTTCACTGGAAAGCTCAGTGTGCAGCTGCTTCTCCTCCTCCAGCTCTTATGCAGCTGAGAAAAGAGGGAATGTGTTCACTTATAAAAAAGGGAAAAAAAGGTATTTATAAAGATTTTTTATCTATACAAAAATATTTTGCCTTTCATTTCTGTTTTAAACTGCATGGGTTTAACCACTTGCTGACCGCCGCACACACATTTATGTCGGCAGAATGGCTTGTACAGGCAAATGGGCGTACCTGTACGTCCCTTTGAAATTGCCGGGTGCGTGCGTGCCGTGGGAACGTACCCGCGGGTCCTGCAAACTCGATGTTCACCGGCAGCCTGCGATTGCGGTGAGGAGAGGCACAAAAGGGAGATGCCTATGTAAACAAGGCATTTCCCTGTTCTGCCTAATGACATGACAGGGAGCTACTGCTCCCTGTCATCGGGAGCAGTGATCGCTGTCATGTCAGTGGTAGCCCCCCACAGTTAGAATCACTCTCTAGGACACACTTAACCCCTTGATCGCCCCCTAGTGTTTAACCCCTTCCCTGGCAGTGTCATTTATACAGTAATCAGTGGCTATTTGTAGCTCTGATCACTGTATAAATGACAATGGTCCCAAAATAGTGTCAAAAGTGTCCGATGTGTCCGCCATAATGTCGCAGTCATGATAAAAATCGCAGATCGCTGCCATTACTAATAAAAAAATAATAATACTAATGCCATAAATCTATATCTTTTGCCCAAACCAATCAATATGCGCGTATTGCTATTTTGTTTTACCAAAAATATGTAGAAGAATACATATCAGCCTAAACTGAGGGAAAAAAAAAATTTTATATATATTTTTGGGGGATATTTATTATAGCAAAAAGTAAAAAATATTGCTTTTTTTGTCGCTCTTTTTTTGTTTATAGCGCAAAAAATAAAATCCGCAGAGGCGATCAAATACCACCAAAAGAAAGTTCTATTTGTGGGGGAAAAAAAGGACATCAATTTAGTTTGGGTGCAACGTCACACTGCGCAATTATCAGTTAAAACAAAGCTGTGCCGTATCGCAAAAAGTGCTCTGGTCAGGAAGGGGGTAAATTCTTCTGGGGCTGAAGTGGTTAAAACACTGTTATTTCAGCATATCACATACTTTCAATGAAGTCTCAGGAGGCATATACAAAATAAAATGTGCTGGGGGGAGGAAGAAATTAAGTGATTGCGAAAGCAGGCGCTCCTAAAACCCTTTAGATGTGGGAGTTTTGTGTTCAGTACTGCCAGCCAATCAGGTAAAAGCAAGGAACATGCACATCTAAAGTGCGCCTAAGTACCCTGCTTGCCTGTGTCAGTGATCCTTTGATATAATACTATATACAGGGAGCCCTCATTATGCAGACACATTTATAAGGCAATATATGAAAATTTGAACAGGCATGTACAGGTGCAAAGCTTGAGATAAGGTAGTTGACTTATTAAAGGCAAATAGGCTCTTCGGGATCTCCAGCTTAGTGAACATGGTGAAATTTCACGTTGCAAAGAATACCCAATCACATGCAAGGAGAATAAACAAACAGCATTTTTACTTGAACATGATTGGGTGATAGATGTCAGCAGAGCTTCACCTTATTCACTGAGCTATGGAAACAATTCAGTTGCAAAGTGCAACTTCCCTTGCAAAATACAAAATGAACAGCCTATTTGCCTTTAGTAAGTCAACCCCTTAATTGACAAAGGAAAATAAAAGGTGAAGGGTAATAAAGTTTGCATTGTTGCTTGATTTTCGTAGATGTACCAAAGGAGGTAAGTTCAAAAACTCATACTAGTCAAACTGAGAAGAGAAGAAAAAAGTCTAACAGCATATGATTCTCTGGTACAAATAAAATGAAATTTTAATGCCTTAAAGTACATAAAACGCTCCCGTGAAGCATGGTAAGTAATTTATGACAGGCTAGGTTTTGTAGCAACTTTCAAAATTAATTTGTTTTTCAAAGCAGAAGCAGCGAACCCCGAGCAGACAACCAATAAATAACAACCAGACGGAACTCGGAGATGATGTGCAACAGTAAGTAAACTAATTAAACTGCAAGATAGGTTTATTTATGGAGTGATAATCTGCTAGAAGTTACTTTGTTAGCATAGCAAAGTGATAGTGTAGCCAAGCAGAATTCTATTGAGCTATCACCACAATACCATACTGCTGTGTCAGGGCTCTACTGGAACTTTCAAAAATGTCAAGAAAATACACAGTTGAGATGATACAATGAAAATATACAAAGAGCAGTTTGAAAATTCTATAGAGAAAAGAATCAAGCACCTGTTGTGCTATAGTAAAAATATGTTTCAAAGCATGGTGAAAGGTAAGCATGACCTTAGCTTTATAAAGTTTATAAGATATTTTGGAGGGGTGATGTTAAGACCTACATGACATAGACAGTGTTGACGCATTTCAGTTTATGATTAAGGCAGTACCTAGCTGAAATCTGTCAACACTGTCTATGCCATTGTGTTTTAATCACAGTTATTTAATAAAGACGATTTTACATTCTGTGGATGAATGCCGGCATTTACATTCAGGCTATATGGTGGGCATCCAGGGGCCCTAGCTGCAGCACTGTCACTTGCACACAGCCATTGAACGTAGCCGGCTTGAGCACAGTGAGTTTGATTTTGTGGGGTTGAGGCCACTTCTACACAATAAAGGTTGCCATACACTAGATTTTTGAACAAACATTTGTATTAAAATCCTCAATACTGTGTACAAGGTAAAGATCTGGGACCAGAAGCCCACCAATCGTGGACCCACCAGATGTGTAGAACATCCCCACAATGACCACAAGTCCCAAGGCATCAGTCAGTACAGTTAGGATTGGCATGGGGAATCTGGGCAGGGACCCAGTACCATCGGAAGAGTACTTTATAAGCGGCTTGGAGAGTGGTCATGTTAAAGGAACACTTTGCTACAGAAGACAAGGCCTTGCTCCAGTCTGCTAGGTCAGTGGTGGTCATCAAGTCTTGATCCCACTGAGACACATAAGAGAGTGAGGTTGTGTATGCACAGCTATTTAGGGTGGAATAAAAGGGACAAAATAAGGCCCAGTGACCACAGGGCATGTTGACAAACACGTTCAGAGCTTGATTTGTGGAACGGGTGCAGGATTGATCCATTTTCAAATATGTATACCATAGTTTATATGATGCTGATTTGTTTTTGTTTTTTGTTTTTTTACCAAAGGAATATAGCAGAATACATTTTGGCCTAAATTTATGAAGAAAGGTTATTTATTTGTTTTTGCTTTTTTCAAAATTGACATTCTTTTTTTGTTTATTTAGCAAAAAATAAAAAAACTCCATAGTCATTAAATACCACCAAAAGAAAGCTTTATCTGTCTCAAAAAATTATAAAAATGTATTTTGGGTACAGAGTTGTACATGACTGAGTAATTCTACTTCTGTTCTTCAACAATGACAAAGATCCTTCACTTGATGGCAGTGGAGCTTAGATATTCCCTGTCCTCCATCCAACATACAATGCTCAACTACCAGGTATTGTCAAAGGTTGAAATGCTCATACATATGTAACATTATTTCCATACTTGGCTTGGCTGGGCTCTCTGGGTGATGTCAGAAGAATGAAGCTGGATTGGAAGGTTCCTTGTTGTAAACTTATGCAGTCAGCTAATAGGTATCCTGATATTTATCATGGGAGAAACATGGTGAATGCCACTGCTGATGTCTCACCTTGTCAAAAATACCAGTGGCCGGGCTGTTCTGCTGACCCAAAACCAAACATGTAATATGTTGCAGCTTACCAATCATTAGATGTGGTGGCTGCATTTGTTTTCTTTTATTTAGCCCTTTTTCCTTCTGTTTTCACCTGGGGATCTGGCCAGTAACACACTTCCTGTACTAGAGTGCCTCCACTCTGGATGAATGAGCACAGGGGCACCATTGGACAGCAGCATTGTCAGTCTGCGGGGGGGGGGGGGGGGTGTGTAAGATGTACTAGAAGATTTAGATATACTAACAATTTAAAGCCAGCTCACTCTTTGTATAAATAAAAGCTGATCATTGTAAGCACCCCTGCTAGTGTTAAATGGTTTGTCTCATCTCTGTAACTGATACATTGTGCTGGGGAGCTTATTCTTTTGAAAAACAGCAGACATACTGTCCAGATCACCAGGTGAAAATAGAAGAAATTAAACCTAAAAAAGAAAACAAATGTGCTGATGGAAAACATGTTTCACACATTACAAGATCTTCCTTTGATGCAAAATATGACCCATGGTTCATTTACCGCCACTTAGATTGATGTAACTCTAACCGCTTTTGAACCTCTATGGGTTCCATGACAATCGGGCCTCATGTAATTGCTGTGAGTTTCTCCTAATTTTTCGCTTGATTTCAGATTGAGTTTTTTTTGGGTGGTTTTCTGTTTTCAATGTTTTTTTTTTTTATCGTATGGAGACTTTCTACGATGCATACTCATTGTCCATTTTTATATCATAATGTACCTCTTTGATTTTTGATATTTTTGTGATTTGGACACCACCTATTTGGTGATTGCAACTCTGTATATATACCTTGCTGCAATATTACTGTGATGTTATGTATTTCTATGTCATGTTTGTGTGGCATTTGATTGCTCTTTTATACCGTTATTTTTACTTTTTCAATAAAAAGTTTGTAAACAAAAAAAGTAAACTAATGCAGTCATCACATCTAAGAATTGGTAAGCTGCAATACAATAAATGTTTGTTTTTGGGTCAGGGACAGGGACTCAAAAAGTACTCAAGGATTAACAAACAGCCAAGAAAATAGAATTTCTTGGCAGAAATGGTAGCTCCTATCTTATGATGGGCTTTCTTTAAAACATAAATTTTGCTTTTCTGCCTCCTCTTCCCCTCCTCTTTAAGTTTTGGCAGCTTTTTTTTTGGGGGGGGGGGGATGTACCTGATTTTGACATGTACCCACTCTGACATCCGAACCCAAGTTCTGACCAAACCCAAGCTCATTCCTGCTATCAACCCACATCATCTAGCAACTATAAACTACAACTATACATGTCTAACAGCATAGCTGCTTATTACATATAACTTCATATCACTTCTTCTTAAAGTAGTAGTAAACTCAGTTTATGAACTTGTACCTACAGGTAAGCCTATAATAAGGCTTACCTGAAGTGGCGTCGCTGGGGGGGGGGGGGGGGGGCTTTTGGGGCTATAGCCCCAGATCTGGGGCCCATAGCCCCAAGTCTCTGCAGGGGTCCTCAACCACAGGGCCGTGGCCCACTATCAGTGGCCTCTCTGCAGCCGGGCCGCGAATGCGGCGGGCAGCATGGGAGAGCCAGAGAGCGGGCAGGCAGCATGGAAGAGCCAGGCGGGAAAGCAGAGAGATGACATCATCTCTCACCGCCTGCCCTGCATCACCGCTGTTCCGCTCTCACTGTGCAGCCGTGGGCAGCAGAGAGAATACATCATATCTCATTGCCCACCCTCTCTCTGGTGACCCTGATGTAAGGAGCGGCTCTTTGGGGACTCTGAAGTAAGGAGGGGCTCTCTGGGGGGCTCTCTGGGGACCCTGATGTAAGGGGGAGGCTCTCTGGGTACCCTGATGTAAGTGGGGGGGGCTTTCTGGGGACCCTGATGTAAGGAGGGGCTCTCTGGGGACCCTAATGTAAGGGGGAGGCTCTCTGGGTACCCTGATGTAAGTGGGGGGCTCTCTGGGGACCCTGATGTGATGTGGGGGGGCTCTCTGGGGACCCTGATGCAAGGCGGAGCCTCTCTGGGGACCCTGATGTAAGGGGGAAGCTCTCTGGGGACCCTAATGTAAGGGGGGCTCTCTGGGGACCCTGATGTAAGGGGGAGGCTCTCTAAGGATTCTGATGTAAGGGGGAGGCTCTCTGGGGACCCTGATGCAAGGGGGGGCTCTCTGGGGACCCCGATGCAAGGGAGAGGCTCTCTGGGGACCCTGATGCAAGGGGGAAGCTCTCTGGGGACCCTGATGTAAGGAGGGGCTCTCTGGGGACCCTGATGCAAGGGTAGGCTCTCTGGGGACCCTGATGTAATGAGGGGCTCTCTGGGGACCCTGTTGTAAGGGGAGGCTCTCTGGGGACCCTGATGTAAGAAGGGGAGGTTCTCTGGGGACCCTGATGTAAGAAGGGGACTCTCTGGGGACCCAGATGTAAGTAGGGGCTCTCTGGGGACCCTGATGCAAGGATGAGGCTCTCTGGGGACTCTGATGTAGGGAGGAGGCTTGCTGGGGACTCTGATGTAAGAGGAGGGCTATCTGGGGACCCTGATGTAAGGGGGCTCTCTGGGGACCCTGATGCAAGGGGGAGGCTCTCTGGGGACCCTGATGCAAGGAGGGGGCTCTCTGGGGACCCTAATGCAAGGGGGAGGCTCTCTGGGGATCCTGATGTAAGGGGTTTTTCTGGGGACCCTGATTGCAAGGAGGAGGCTCTCTAGGGACTCTGATGTAAGTGGGAGGCTCTCTGGGAATCCTGATGTAATGATAATATATATAATATATATATATATATATATATATATATATATATATATATATATTATCATTACATCAGGTTTTCCAGAGAGCCTCCCACTTACATCAGAGTCCCTAGAGAGCCTCCTCAAGGCATACCTTGCAACATTTGAGAGAGTCGCTGTCTGCGAAGTAAGGCCAAAAGAACAGTGGGCAGGTCTGTTGGCGCCATTTTTGACAGGAGAACCTCAAAAGGCCTACTTTGATCTGGAACTGGATAAGGCCCAGGACTATGAGACTCTGAAAACAGAGATACTCGCATGCTTGGGTGTCACCATGGCAGTCTGGGCCCAGCGCGTGCATCAGTGGACCTACTCCAGCGACAAGCCACCCTGTTCTCAAATGGTCGACCTGGTCCACCTCACCAGGAAATGGTTGCAGCCAGAGACCTTGACAAGCCCTCAGATCATGGAGTGTGTGGTAATGGAGTGGTACCTGCTGCTCTGAGGAGATGGGTCGGACAGGGGGACCCAAAAACTGCAACCCAATTGGTGGACCTAGTAGAGAAGTACACTCAGGAGCAGACTGACCATTCGGGCGCTCGGGCACTGCCCGAGGGCCCGGGCCCCATAAGGGTTACCAGCCTCGGTAAAACCAGGGACAGTATGTAAAAAATCTGTGTTTTTATACATATGTCCCTTACCGACATACTTTTGATGTAAAAATCCTGAGATTGAAGCTGCCCCACCTCTCCATTGCCTCCTCAGCCAATGGGAACACAGTGTACCCACCCCTTTCTCCAGCGCGGCTTATTTGAGATATGAGCAGGAGATGCCGACAGCTGGAGGAGAGGCGAGGACACAGCCTGCAGTCTGATACAAGGTAAGCTAACTGAGCTGAATGTATTCTTATCAGTGGTTTACCCTGGGGGGGAGGGGGAGGATGTGCTTCCTCTAGCATGGCTCCTCCTGTCTGTGAAGCAGTTAGATTAATTTTCTGTGTGAGGAGAAGTGCACTGCTTCTGGAGGAAAGACATGTTCTGAATGTCTCCCCCAATCTCTACTACACCTCCCTACTCATTACCTGCCCACCAGTACACAGGCATAGTCCCCCTCGCCTGTATTATCACTGCCTGTGTCTGTGAGCTGCAGGGGCACTACAAGTCCCAGCATGCCAGGAGATGGAGGCAGTGTGTTCCATCAGGCTGATTTTTGGGTGAAAAGTGCTGGTGTGTGTATACTGTGTGTCTGTGTTGTATAGTGTGTGTGTGTATATGTATACTGTGTGTATGTATGTATATGTAGCAGGCATGTTGTAATGCAATTTCTCCTTTTGGCCACAAGATGGAGACAGAGATGCTGACTGGTCCTTCCAGAAAAACTCAGAGACACAGAGCATACTGGGAAAAAGGGGAGTTTCCGGAAGTGCTGAGGGGATGGAAGAGAGGGAAGTACTGAGGTAAACGAAAGAGAGAGTGCTGACAGGAGACAGAGGAGATTGCTTAAAAAAAAAGGATACCAAGGCTCAAAAAGTCCTTTGCTAGGACATAGTGACACTTAACAGTGAGGAGAGGAGGAGTGTGTGACTTATTATTATTAGGGAAGGAGAGCTGTCTGAGGAAAATGGGCTGAGGTACCAGCATCAGGCTAAAGGAGAGAGAGAGAGACATACACTTACACCAGAGAGTGTGTGACCTATTATAGAGAGAGAAAGCCAAGCATTTCCAGAGACTGCCAAGAGAGAGAAAGTGTGGTGAGGTGACCAGACTGTGTGGTGGAACTCCACCAGAGAGAGAGAGACGTTTTTTCTGAGACGTGAGACGACTGGGAGAGCGTTGCAAGAAGATAGAGGATCGGTGCCACCCACACGTTCCACCACCGTTAAGCTCATGAACCCTGATCGGTGACTCAAGCAGCACCCAGCTCAGCAGAGACGTCCCACGCCGTTTCAGGGATTGCAATATCCATCCAGGTAGCCAGTGGCCGCTGCCTCTTCGCCTTGCGAGTTTTGCTATCAGAAAGAGATCCAGTGCCTTACAACATCGCTAGGAGCATCAGGAGCCTGAACCGGCACCTGGGATTATCGTTGTGTCATCGCACCGAGGATTGGTGAGAGGGTGTAAACCCAACATCCTTCTTGACACCATACTGGCACTGCATGCAGACACCAATTTCCCTTTTTAGTATGACGGGATGCTTGTTTGGAGCTGCCATCTCTAGTAGTTTGCCCTTTTAAATCCTATTGGAACATTTAGGATTACTGCTCCATGCAAGCTTGTTTAAACCTACTCTTTTAAAACAAGAGCCCCACCATTTGCTAGCAGAAGACACTAGTATTCTTCACCTCAGGATCTGCAACATTACAGAACTGTGCTTACTGTACTTGTGTAACCCTTTTCTTTTCGTTGTGTGTTTGCCCCTCAAAGATGTTCGCGGCCCAGAAGGAGCTGACAAGTTGAGAGATCTTCTCTGATCCCTCTCAGCGCCTGTGTTAAGGGCATATAGATTACGGCCCTTTCTATATCTGCAGTTGCTAAATATTGAAGGTTTTCTCTTCTAATGTATTAGTTATTTGTAGCAAGTTTTAACAGTGTTGTAAGTTTCCATATACATTAAACCATGCTATTCAACTTATTTATCACTACCAGGTGTTTGTCTATTTTTGGTGATAATCCGCAGCCAGGATTAAGGATGAGCTCCGGCGTGTTCACACAGCCCACGTGCAGAGCCCGCCAGGAAGTCGGCACTGCGCTGCGCTAATCACAGGCAGTGAGACATTGTCCCAATGCGCGGCTGCAGAAATCGGGAAATGTCTCACTGCCTGTGATCAGCGCAGTGCCGACTTCCTGGCGGGCTCTGCACGTGGGCTGTGCGAACACGTCGGAGCTCATCCTTAGCCAGGATAACGGTATTTACCGCATGTGTCCTTAAATGTGTTTGCAGTAATTTTATTTAACCAGGTGTGTCAGAGGGGCTGAGGTCATTCTTGGAGTTGAGATCAGAGAATTCAAATTCACCAAGCGGCTCCTTCGGGGGTGGCGCTACATATGTATGTGTATACTGTGCATGCGTGAGTCTATGTGTATACTGTGCATGTGTGCGTCTGTATGTGTACTGTGCATGCGTGCATCTGTGTGTATACTGTGCATGTGTGCGCGCGCGAGCGTGTGTGTGTGTGTGTGTGTGTATGTATACTGTATGATCCATGTGTGCCCACTGCCGCTCAACAGAAGCTGATCTAACAATCCCGTGCCCGTGAAAAATGCCCTTGTTGCCATTCGGAGGCAGCTGAATGGTGAACTGCTGAGCTCGACCTCGGATCAGATAGCAGGGCAGGTCTGGGTGCACACCCGTGCAGTGATATCATGATACACATGAAGCACGGTGGATCCTAACTGCGGGGTGTCTTTTCCCTACATGGCCCTCAAAAACAATTTACTGTATCAGGTGGTAAAACACGGAGAGGACGAGGTAGGACCTGGCCCATGGTCATGTAATGGGGGGACATCTCGGTAATGGGGGGACATCTCGGTATCGAAAAGACCAGGGAGAATCGCCCAGAGATTTTTCTGGCCCGGGTTGTATGCAGATGTATGCGGTTTTTATTTTTTGCGCTATAAACAAAAGAAGAGCGACAATTTTGAAAAAAACACTATCTTTTATTTTTTGCTATAATAAATATCCCACATTTCCCAAAACAACTAATTTTTTCCTCAGTTTAGGTCAATATGTATTCTTCTACATATTTTTGGTAAAAAAATCACAATAAGCGTATATTGATTGGTTTGCGCAAAAGTTATAGCGTCTACAAAATAGGGGATAGATTTATGGCATTTTTTATTATTATTATTTTTTTACTAGTAATGGCGGCGATCTGCAATTTTTATCAGGACTGAGATATTGCGGCGGACAAATTGGACACTTTTGACATATCTTTGCAGCAATCAGTGCTATAAAAATTCACTGATTACTGTATAAATGTCACTGGCAGGGAAGGGGTTAACACTAGGGGCGATAAAGGGGTTAACTGTGTTCCCTAGGTGTGTTCTAACAGTAGGGGGGATGGGACTGTCTAGGAGGAGAGAGAGATTGGTGTTCATACTTAGTATGAACACACGATCTGTCTCTACTCCCCTGAAAGAACCGGGATCTGTGGCCTGCCTATGTAAGAGAGATCGCCGTTCTGTGAGAGGGGAATGTACTGATCCTGTGTTTCTGCTAAGCAGGAAGACGGATCTTTACCTTCCCCCAGTCAAAACACATCCCCCATAGTTAGTGAGCACTCCCTAGGAGCACATTTAACCTATTGATCACCCCTGATGTTAACCCCTTCCTTGCCAGTGTCATTAGTACAGTGACAGTGCATATTTTGTAGCACTGATCACTATATTGGTGTCACTGGTCCACAAAAAAGTGTCAGTCGGGTGTCTAAATTTGTCTATTGCAGTCTCGCTTTAAGTCGCTGATCACCGCCATTACTAGTAAAAAATAAATAAATAGAAATATCCTATCGTTTGTAGACACTATACCTTTTGTGCAATCTGATCAATATACGCTTATTGGGATTTTATTTACCAAAAAATATGTAGCAGAATACATATTGGCCTAAATTGATGAAGAAATTCTATTTTTTTTTTTTATTGGGTATGTTTTATAGCAGAAAGTAAAATATATATACATATTTTAAATTGTTGGTATTTGTTTTTGTTTATAGCGCAAAAAATAAAAACCACAGAGGTGATAAAATACCACCAAAAGAAAGCTCTATGTGTGGGGAAAAAAGGACAAACATTTTATTTGTGTATGGCGTCGCACAACAGTGCAATTGTCAGTTAAAGTAACCAGTGCCATATCGCAAAAAATGGCCTGGTCATGCATGGGGGGGGGGGGGGGGGTGTGTTAACCGTCCGAAACTGAAGTGGTTAAATTCCATGGTTTACTACCTCTTTAACATATGAGAAGCTTGCAGTGCCTTCAACTCTTCCACGGATTCTGTCATATTTTTCATCTCTTGTCTTAGATCATTTTCCACTCTGATCATCAACCCTCTTATGCTCTATTGACTTTGCTTCAAAAAGACAATATTTAAACAGTTCTTTGACAAGGTGGGGCTCTGTGTCAGTACAATTGAACTAATTTAGTTATATTCCAGATATGAGAAGCAGATATTTTTTTTCTATTTGGTTTGAACTCATAATAAGAGAACACCAAACATCACATGTTTGAACTGTTTTATAGTTTGTGCATTTTGGAAGTGCCCCATAAATGATTCTAGAGGGTTTCAGGAGCACAGACAGGATTGTACAGTATGGGTCGGTTCACACTGGGGCAACACGACTTCAGCGCGACTTTGCACGGCGACTTCAACGCGGCTTTGACGCGACTTCAGCGCGACTTTAGCAAATTACAAGGCGACTTGAAGTCGCCTCCATGACAGGCGACTTCAGCTGTGGCCAATCACAGGGCAATCAGCTCTCTGGGAGGGAGGGGGGAGGGAGGGGTTTTCCCTGCAAAGTCGCTTGACTTTACAGAGAGATCCGACTTGGAGGCGACTTCCATTGATTTCTATGGTACAGGTCGCCTACCAAGTCGGATCAAAGTAGTACAGGGAGTACGCTCTGAAGTCGGAGCGACTTCAGTAGTTTCTATTAAGACGCTAGCGTTCACTCCCATTGAATCTCTTTCTGGGGCGACTTGGGGCGACTTGAGGGCGTACAAGTCGGATCCCAAGTCGCCCCAGTGTGAACCGACCCTTAATCTGGAAAGTATTCACCGCGCTTCACTTTTTCCACATTTTGTTACATTACAGCCTTATTCCAAAATGGATTACATTTATTATTTTCATTATTTTTCTACAAACAATATCCCATAATGACAACGTGAAAGAAGTTTGTTTGAAATCTTTGCAAATTTATTTAAAAAAAAAAAAATCACATGTACGTACAGTAAGTGCCGGTTCACACTGGGACAACTTGTTAGGCGACTTAGACGCCTGACAAGTAGCGTCCCGTTCTGTACAATGGAACCGTTCTAATCAGAGCGACGCAAGTCGCTCAGACTTAGAAAAAGGTTCCTGTACGACTTTGGGGGCGACTTGCATTGACTTCTATACAGAAGTCGTTTCGCAAGTCGCCGCTCCTGTTGTGTCCAGGTCGCCTGAGGCAGTCGCGCTGCAAGTCGTGCTGCCTCAGTGTGAACCGACACTAAGTATTCACAGCCATGACACTCAAAATTGAGCTCAGGTGCATCCTGTTTCCATTGATCATCCTTGAGATGTTTCTACAACTTGATTGGAGTCCACCTGTGGTAAATTCAGTTGATTGGGCATGATATGGAAAGGCATACACTTGTCTATATAAGGTCCCACAGTTAACAGTGCCTCCGAGACAGGATTGTATCGAGGCACAGATCTGGGGAAGGGTACAGAAAAATTATCTGCAGCATTGAAGGTCCAAATGAGCACAGTGGCCTCCATCATCTGTAAGTGGAAGAAGTTTGGAACCACCAGGACTCTTCCTAGAGCGGGCCGCCCGGCCAAACTGAGCGATCGGGGGAGAAGGGCCTTAGTCAGGGAGGTGATGAAGAACCCGATGGTCACTCTGACAGAGCTCCAGTGTTTCTCTGTGGAGAGAAGAGAACTTTCCAGAAGAACAACCATCTCTGCAGAACTCCACCAATCAGGCCTTTATGGTAGAGTGGGCAGATGGAAGCTACTCCTCTGTAAAAGGCACATGACAGCCTGCCTGGAGTTTGCCAAAAGGCACCTGAAGGACTCGCAGACCATGAGAAATGGTCTGATGAAACAAGGATTAAACTCGTTGACCTGAATAAGAAGCGTCATGTCTGGAGGAGGCCAGGCGCAGATTATCACCTGGCCAATACCTTCCCTACAGTGAAGCATGGAGATGGTGTTTCGTCAGATTAGGCGACCCGTCAGAATTTGTAACGGAAGTGACGCTCCGTTGCCATTATCTTGCTACTAGGGATAGGCGAACGCTTCAGCCCAAGCATAAGTTCGGGCCGAACTTTCGCTGTTCGGACATTCGACGAACAGCCTGTCAGGGCTGGGCTCAGCCCTTCCTTCTCTGAGCTGGCCGCTCAGCTCTCGGCTCCACAGTTACCCAGCTGTTGATGATCCTGCTCGTCAGTCCTGCCTACATAAGCTGACCAGTCCAGGGGAGCTTTGCCTTCGCCTTGGTCCAGTGGCGTAGCGTGGGTTGTCAGCACCCGGGGCAAGGCAAGTAATTTATGCCCCCTAACCGATGGACTTTTAGCACCCAAGAATGGGGGCCCAGGTTCCTCCACTTACAGCCTGAGCCTCTGATTGGTTGCCTGCAGCCTTTTATTATTGGTTAGAGCTGATATATCTATTTGATTACAGTAGTCAAAGATATCTTCTCAGTATCAACCAATAATAAAAGGCTGCGGGCAGCTAATTAGAGGCTTAGGTTGCAAATAACAAGGAACACCTATATACAGCAGAGCAGGCAGCCAATAATAACCCAGGCATAAGGGTTGTGCATATTATTTAGTGCTAGACATACTACAGGCGATGGTCAGAGACTGCACACATAGTACAGGAGATGATCAGAGACTGCAGACATAGTACAGGAAATGGTCAGAGACTGCAGACATAGTACAGGAAATGGTCAGAGACTGCATATATAGTACAGGAGATAGTCAGAGACTGCAGACATAGTACAGGAAATGGTCAGAGACTGCAGACATAGTACAGGAAATGGTCAGAGAGTGCAGACATAGTACAGGAAATGGTCAGAGACTGCAGACATACTATAGGCAGGGCGTGTTTTCTCAGAGAATAAGTGCAGGACCTTAACCACACCACCACCGCCTAACAGTGGGAGAGTCTTAATGGGGCATTGTTAAATACTAGTGATGCATTCTGCACAGAGTGCAGCGTTCAGAAGTGCAGTACATACAGAGTTCATGAGTGTACTGTGTACAGAGTGCAAATATCAGGAGTGTGCTATTTACAAAGTGCAAAGATGAAGATTATGCTACATACAGAGTGCAAAAATCAGGAGTACCCTACGTACAGAGTGTAAAGCTTAGGAGAGTGCTAGGTACAGAATTCAGAGTGCACTGCAAACAGAGTTCAGGAGTGCACTGCATACACCGTGCAGACTTCAGAAGTGCGCTACGTACAGAGTGCAAAGATCAGGAGTGTGCTATATACAAAGGGAAAAGATTAAAATTCTCCTACGTACAGAGTGCAAAGTTCAGGAGAGAACTAGGTACAGAGTGCAGGGTTCAGGAGTGCACTATATACAGAGTGAGGAGCAGGAGTTCAGGGGTGCGCTATGCAGAGTGAGCAGAGTTCAGAAGTGCACTGCGTACAGAGTGCACTGCAGAGTTCATGAGTGTGCTGTGTAGAGATTGCAGGGCTCAGGAAAGCATGTCTCACAGGACAGTTTACAACCCCCCTTCCAGTAAGAGCTCTCCTCTCACCCCCAAATCCTCTCTTCCCCACCTACAAAGTATCAGATATAGGGGCTGCTACAGAAGAGCAGCTACAACTTACAGTAGGAGTGCAATGTTAGGTGGGGAGTGGGGGCATTAGTGCAGAGGGGGTATAGGCGATGATATTGGTGCCAAGTTAATGGAGCATTGCTGCTAAATGGGGGGGGGGGGTGGCAATGTGCTAATTTCTAACTTGGGGGAGAGTTGGAACATTGGTGCTAAGTGGGGGGAGGAGGGGCATTGGTGCTAAGTGGGGGGATGTTTGGGATAAGTGGGGGGAGAGGAGCATACCTTGGGATAAGTGGGGGATATTAGGGAAACATGGGAGGATAGGAGAAACATTTGGGATAAGTGGGAGTAGAGGGAGGGACATTTGGGATAAGTGGCGGGACAGGAGGGACATTGGGGATAAGTGGGGGGAGAAGGAGGAACATTTCGGATAAGTGAGAGTAGAGGAGGAGCATTGGGGATAAGTGGAAGGGGAGGGGGGACATTTGGGATAAGTGGGGGGAGAGGGGGGACATTTAGGATAAGTGGGATAGTGGGGATAAGCGAGGGGGACAGGAGTAACTTTGAGGATAAGTGGGAGGACAGGAGGAACATTGGGAGGACGGTAGGGACATTGGGGATAAGTGGGAGGACAGGAGGAACATTTTGGGGCCCAGGAGGGACATTGGGGATAAGTGGGGGGACAGGAGGGACATTAGGGATAAGTGGGAGGACCGGAGGGACATTGGGGAGACAGGAGGGACATTGGGGAGAATTGGGGGGACAGTGGGGAGACAGGAGGGACATTGGGGATAATTGGGGGACAGTGGGGAGACAGGAGGGACATTGTGGATAATTGGGGGGCAGAAGGGACATTGGGGAGACAGGAGAGACAGGAGAGTCATTGGGGAGAATTGGGGGGACAGGAGGGACATTGGAGATAATTGGGGGGACAGGAGGGACTGTGGGGAGACAGGAGGGGCATTGGGGATAATTGGGGGGACAGGAGGGACATTGGAGATAATTGGGGGGACAGGAGGGACAGTGGGGAGACAGAAAGGACATTGGGGATAATTGGGGGGACAGGAGGGACAGTAAGGAGACAGGAGGGACATTAGGGATAATTGGGGGGACAGGAGGGACATTGGGGATAATTGGGGGGACAGGAGGGACATTGGGGGAGACAGGAGAGATATTGGGGATAATCGGGGGGACAGGAGGCACAGTGGGGAGACAGGAGGGACATTGGGGATAATTGGGGGGACAGGAGGGACATTGGGGGAGACAGGAGGGACATTGGGGATAATCGGGGGACAGGAGGCACAGTGGGAGACAGGAGGGACATCAGGGATAATTGGGGGGACAGGATGGACAGTGAGGAGACAGGAGGGACATTGGGGATAATTGGGGGGACAGGAGGGACAGTGGGGAGACAGGAGGTACATTGGGGATAATTGGGGGGACAGGAGGGACAGTGGGGAGACAGGAGGTACATTGGGGATAATTGGGGGGACAGGAGGGACAGTGGGGAGACAGGAGGGACATTTGGGGACATTGGAGATTAGTGGGGGAGATGGTGATGCTCTGTGTTAGTGTGTGTAGTGACTAGTGTACACTGTGTGACTGTCCTGTACATCGATCGTGTCACATACCACAGTTCACTTGAAAGATCCCCTGCGATGTCATTTCATTACATGTGCCTGTGGTATAGAGCAGGCGCCTCTGCGCCAGTCCCAGACTGGTTGCCACAATGGGGAAAGGGTAGATTCAGTCCGGTGCGGAGGAGGAGAAGACGATGGTGGCAGCTCACACAGCGAGGCAGAGGCGGGACTCCCAGAGCAACCCAGCCACCGCACATGACCCCGTTTGTCCAATGGGGTTGCCATCCTGAGCTGGAACATGGTGCCTGGAGCGCAGAGAGTGACACCGTCCATACACATTAGGACAGAGTGACACTCGCACCGGATGCTGCGCTGCGCCCCCTAAATTCTGCGCCCGGGGCCACGCCCCCTCCGCACCCCCCACGCTACTACACTGCCTTGGTCACATCACAAGAAACTATCTCCTGCGTTCCTGTTTAAAGACTGGCTTTGCTGACATCCCTTCTGGCTACAGATCCTGCTTGCTGTTCCACTACTTTGATCCCTGACTCCTGGCTTGGCTTACTACCTGTTCCAGTTACTGAACTTTGGCTTTGTTTTGACTACGTTTGTTCTTTTTACTTTTATTATTAAACAAGTGTGATTTAACTGTATTTCTCTCTCGGTCTGATTTCATGGTTTCAGACAGTAGGCAAAGGCCATGAATTCAGAAGATACAGTCAATCCACTTGTTCGCCATGGCGTTACAAATGCTCCTGAGTTGCGCTGCTCACCTGGAATCTCCCACTGTGGCTGCCCCGGTACAAACTATGTTGCAGGCCGACCCTGCTGCTGCGCCAGTCTCTGTGCAGACATTCGCCTCAAGTGTTACCTCTATAGAGGTATGTCTGGTTCCGCTCTGCTTCCAAAGCGATTTGGGGGTGATCCAGTCCAATGCAGAGGGTTTCTCAACCAGGTTGAGATATACTTTGAGATGCTGTCCCAGGAGTTTCCCACGGACAGAAGCAAAGTAGGTTTTGTGATATCTTTGCTTTCTGAGAGAGCCTTGACCTGGGCAAACCCTCTATGAGAGACGCAAAAACCTGTTGTCTTGAGCTACCCTGAGTTTGTAGCTTTGTTTAAAAGGGTATTTGATGTTCCTGTACGCTCTGCTTCTGCTGCCAAGTGCCTCATGTCCATCAAACATTGTACGAGTAACTGTTGCTGACTACGCCATTGAATTCCGTACTCTGGCAGCAGAGGTTGCGTGGAACAATGAGGCCCTCGTGGCTGCTTTTTCTTATGGTCTCTCGGATACCATCAAGGATGAGATAGCAGCCTGAGATATACCCACTGAGCTGGAGAAGTTGATCACGTTTGCTATCCTCATTGACTCCAGACTCAGAGAAAGACTCTCTTTTAAGGAGCGCTTGCGGAAGCCTCCTGTACGTTTGTCTCTGAGCTTTGCAGTCCCACCCGTGCCTCCCTCACCTCCCATGCCTCCTGGTACCGAGTCAGTCAGTGAAGGTGAACCCATGCACTTGGGTTTCACGCGTCTCTCTGTGGATGAGAGAACCTTTAGGAGGAGGGAGAGATTATGCCTTTATTGTGGCCAGGCAGGTCACTTTTTGAAGTCTTGTCCTATTCGTCCAGTGAACGCCCGGACCTTGAGGTCCTGTCACGGACAGATCTTAGGTGGCATTGTTTCCTCCTCAGTTATCCAGAAGGAAAACCCCCTGGTTTCAGGCTACCCTTTCGTGGGCTGAGTCGTCCATCGAGATGCAGGCTCTAATCGATTCTGGGGCTGCAGGCCTGTTCATTGATGCTGCCTTTGTATCGAAGCACTTGATTCCGCTGCAGCTGCGTGACACTCCACTTGCCATTGAGGCTCTTGATGGGAGACCTCTACAGCCTGCCCATGTGACTCATGAGACGGTTCCGTTGTCCATGGCCGTAGTGGCTCTTCATCATGGGATAATCCAATTCCAAGTTATTTCCTCACCCAAGTTTCTGCTTGTTATTGGGTATCCTTGGTTACAGAGGCACAACCCCTCTTTTGATTGGCTCCATGCTGAGACTCTCTCCTGGTCACCACAATGCAGTTAGACATGCTTCCAGAAGGTAGCCAAGGTCCTGTGCACCTCTTCACTCTCCTCCCTGCAGGAGGAGTACAGCAATTTTAGCGATGTCTTTGACAAAGTTTGCCTCCACACCGGCCGTATGATTGCGCAATTCACCTTCAACCTGGTGCCATACCCCCTCGTGGCGGGTTTACCCTATGTCGGTCTTGGAGGATAAGACCATGGAGGAGTATGTTGCAGACGCACTTTCTCGAGGTTTCATCCGCAAATCCTCGTCTCTTGCTGCTGCTGGTTTCTTCTTTGTGAAGAAGAAGAAGAGTGGTGAACAGAGACCTTGTATTGATTATAGGGGTCTCAATTGTCTCACAATTAAGAATGCCTATCCGATTCCAGTGATTATAGAGTTATTTGACCGTCTCAAGGGAGCAACGGTTTTTACGAAGCTTGATTTGAGTGGGACATACAATCTCGTGAGGATTAAGGAGGGCGACAAGTGGAAAACTGCGTTTAATACCAGAACAGGCCATTATGAGTACCTCGTAATACCTTTTAGCCTTTGTAACGCCCCGGCAGTTTTCCAGGAATTTATTAACATAGTCCTCCGAGATTTGTTGCAGTTATGTGTGGTGGTTTATCTCGATGATATCCACATATTTCACAAGTCCCTGGAGAGCCACCACACAGATGTGTGTCGTGTGCTTCAGGAACTAAGAGAGAACAATCTCTATTGTAAACTGGAGAAGTGGGAGTTCCATCGTGAACAGGTTAAATTCCTGGGCTATGTCATTTCCACTGCTGGTTTTTCAATGGACCCAGAGAAACTTTCGGCAGTCCTACAGTGGCCCGACCTGTGGGTTTACGTCCTCTGCAGCCTTTCCTGGGCTTTGCCAACTATTATCAGAAGTTTATTTGTAACTTCTCGTCTCTGGTCAAGCCCCTGACTGATATGACCAGAAAGGACGGTAACCCACAGAGTTGGTCTCCCGAGTCCATTAAGGCTTTTGAGAGTCTGAAGGCTGCCTTAGTTTCTGCTCCTGTGTTGGCACATCCTGATCCTACGTTACCTTTTATCCTTGAGGTTGATGCTTCTGAGACTGGTGTTGGCTCCCTTCTGTCTCAACGTCCTACCTCTGAGAGTGCTATGTATCCTTGTGGCTACTTTTCCAAGAAATTGACACCTGCGGAGTGCAATTACGAGATTGGTGACAGAGAGCTGTTGGCGATCATTTTAGCCCTGAAAGAATGGAGACATCTCCTCGAAGGTACCACTGTGCCAGTTCTAATTCTTACTGACCATAAGAACCTCACATTCTTGTCTGAGGCTAAATGCCTCTCTCCCAGAAGGGTGCGATGGGCTCTTTTCTTGTCAAGTTTCAATTACATTGTCTCATTCTTACCCGGTACTAAGAATGTAAGGGGTGACGCCTTGTCACGACAATTTTCCTCCACTTCCAAGTTGGAGTCGGTTCTGGTTCCTGTTGTTCCTCCTGATCGTATTCTGGCTACGGTTCGCACCAGTCTCACTTCTCCTTTTGGGTGACGAAATTCTTGCTGCTCAGGTCCATGCTCCTCCTGAGAAACCTTGTGACCGCTGCTTTGTCCCAGAGAGTCTCTGTACTACCGTGCTCCAGACTTACCATTCTCCCAAGGCAGCTGGCCACCCTGGGAAGAATCAACTCGTTTGGGCCATTTCCCAACAATTCTGGTGGCCTAGTCTACGTGCTGATGTAACTGCCTTCATAGCTGCCTGTTCCGTGTGTGCTCAGTGTAAGACTCCACAACACCTTCCAGTGGGCCTCCTACAACCCATACCCAATGGAGAGAGGCCCTGGACCCACCTGTCTATGGATTTCATTGTGGAGTTACCCAACTCCCAAGACAACACTGTTATCCTTATGGTGGTTGACCGGTTCTCAAAGATGTGTTATTGTGTTCCACTTAAGAAGTTGCCCACTTCTAAGGAACTGGCTTCCATTTTTGCTTGGGAGATCTTTCGCTTACATGGGCTACCCAAGTTGATTGTCTCGGACAGGGGTAGTCAGTTTGTGTTCCGGTTCTGGCAAGCCTTTTGTGCACAGTTGGGAATTCAGCTTGCTTTCTCCTCTGCGTATCACCCGCAGTCTAATGGGGCCACAGAATGAGCCAATCAGTCCTTGGAGCAATTCTTACATTGCTGTATTTCTGACCATCATAACAACTGGTCAGATCTAGTACCGTGGGCAGAGTTCTGCTTCCTGATTGTCCCCGTTTGTGGCGAATTATGGTTTCCTGCTTTAGAGGAGCATCTCCGTGGTCTTCATTCTACTTGGGCACAAGTCCAGGAGGCTTTGCGTCATGCTAATGATAGGTACAGACTCCATGCTGACCGCAAACACCTGCCTGCGCCTTCCTACCAGGTTGGGGACAGGGTCTGGCTGTCATCTCGCAACCTCCGACTTCGTGTTCCCTCACTAAAGTTCGCACCCCGGTTTATTGGGCCTTTCCTTATTCTTCGCAGGATTAACCAAGTGGCTTACGCATTACAGCTTCCTTTTAATATGCCTATTTCGAATGTATTTCATGTCTCCTTATTAAAACCTTTGGTCTGCAACCGCTTTACCACCTCGGTGCCATGTCTTCACGCTGTACAGGTTGAGTATGAAGTACAGTCCATTGTTGACTCCCGTAGGTTCCGTGGGCGCATACAGTACCTGGTGCATTGGAAAGGGTACGGTCCGGAGGAACGCTCTTGAGTCTCATCCTCGGATGCACATGCCCCTGTCCTCCTCCGTGATTTCCCCTCAAACCTGGTGGTCCTCCGAGGGAGAGGGGTCGTTGAGGAAGGGGTACTGCCAGGGCTGGGCTCAGCCCTTCCTTCTCTGAGCTGGCCGCTCAGCTCTTGGCTAATTGCCAGTTTCCATCTCTCTCCACAGTTACCGAGCTGTTGATGATTCTGCTCGCCAGTCCTGCCTACTTAAGCCGTCCAGTCCAGAAGAGTTTTGCCTTTGCCTTGGTCACATCACAAGAAACTATCTCCTGCGTTCCTGTTTAAAGACTGGCTTTGCTGACATCCCTTCTGGCTACAGATCCTGCTTGGTGTTCCACTACTTTGATCCCTGACTCCTGGCTTGGCTTACTATCTGTTCCGGTTGCTGAACTTTGACTATGTTTTGACTACGTTTGTTCTTTTTACTTTTATTATTAAACAAGTGTGATTTAACTGTACTTCTGTCTTGGTCTGATTTCATGGTTTCTGACACAGCCGAACAAACGGGTCGTTCAACCGTTTGTTCGGCCCCTTGAATCGACCACAATGCATTGTGGAGCTGAACAGTGCATTGCAAGCTCTAATTGGCTGAAGCACTGAAAGCTTCAGCCAATCAGGGCACAGAGCACTGTCAAAGTCATGATTGGACACTGTCATTGTGACTTTATCCAATCATGGCTCATTCCCGCCCCACAGTATAAAAATATTTTTTCAATGGCAGTCATTTTCAGTGTGATTTCGGCATGGAGAGAGATAGAACAGGGCCCTGTTCAGTGCTATTAGTTAGTGTGCTATACTGTGCTATTTGTCTTCAATTTTCAGTGTAGAATATTAGTTTATTATCAGTCTAGGTATAGTGTAAGGGTAGTGAGGAGGACCATTATTCAGCTTTGTATAGTGTGCAGCTGGAGTAGGGACAGCTCATATAGTTTCAGTGTAGTGTAGTGAGACCGTGTCAGTAATCTTTACATTAGTGTATAGCTAGAGTAGGGACAGTTCAGATAGTGTCAGCGTAGTGACGGTTGAACAACGTCTATTTGATTGCGTTACTGCCAGTTTAACGCCATTTTTATTCTGTGTGCGTTATTGCCAGTTTAACGCCATCTACTTCTGTGTGCGTTACTGCCAGTTTAACGCCATCTACTTCTGTGTGCGTTACTGCCAGTTTAACGCCATTTACTTCTGTGTGCATTACTGCCAGTTTAACGCCATATAGTTCTGTGTGCGTTACTACCAGTTTAACGCCATATAGTTCTGTGCATCGCTGTACGTTTTACTGCCAGTTTAACACCATATAGTTCTGTTTACGTTACTGCTAGTTTACCGCCATATAATTCTGTGCATCACTGTAGGTTTGGCGCTTTATATTGCAGTATATTATAGTGTATCCATGGAGTGTGTCTGTGTAGTGTGAGTACTCAAATTAAAGTGCACCAAACACCTCTTTACATTGATTAAAGTGCATCTACGTACAGATTTATACTCCTTCTTTACATTTGCTTATAAGCACCACCCCCTCCCTCCCAATAATGTCTGGGAGGACAACAAGGAGAGGCAGACATTCCCTTGGCACTGTAAGGGGGCCAGCCACAAATGTGTCCACAGGCAAAGGTGGACGTAGGGGTCAGTCTTCAGGCAGGGCATCATTTCCTCTGTTTAGTGAGTTTGCCCGTGCTATCCAGCCACAGCATGCAGAGGAGGTGGTGGACTGGCTTACTAAACATTCCTCATCCCCTCATCCTCTGTCACGCAAGCAGAGACAAGTGTGCAGTCCCCTGCAGTTGCCAAAGTGGATAAACCTGCCTCCTTGTCCACATCTATTCCTGCCATAGCCCCAACATCATCCACTGAGGAGTCAGCTGAGTTATTTGACCACAGCATCAGCCTCTTGCTCCTTGATGATGTCCAGCCATTACTAGATTCAGATGTTGGTTCTGAGGTTGAGGATGACAGGAACATAAGCCTAGAAAGAGGGAGGAACACTGGTAGACAAATTGCCATTCATGTTCCCCAAGCCACAGCGTATTGCCAAGTTGTCTCCAGTGGTAATGATGAAGACGGAGGAGATGGAGATGATGATGATGAGGATGAGGTCACTGATGCGACTTGGGTGCCATATAGAGCAGAGGAGGAAACTGAAGGTGAGGAGGCACAACCCCAAGGTGGCCGACATCAAGAAAGAGTAGAGAGCAGCCACCCTATTCCATCACATTCTGCAGCTGTTAACTCCCGGCCCACTCCCCAAAGCTCAGCTGTCTGGGCCTTTTTCAGCACATCTGTAGCAGATCACACCATTGCTATCAGCAAACTGTGTCTCAGGCACATCAAACGTGGCAAAAACACCAACCATATGCATATCATTGCAATTTTTTTCGCCTTCGATCAAGAGCACCTCTATAGGTTTACGGCGGGAAGCCCTCTGACACCCAAAGAGTAATTTTTCTTCACTATCATTGCAATTTTTTACAGCAAGGCCAATTCTTGCTTTCATCAAGAGTACCTCTATAGGGTTATGGTGGGAAGGCACCATTGACAACCAAAGACCAATTTTTACGCACCCGTTACTTCTATACAAAGTCAAAGTGACACCAGAATGTATCCAAAAAATCTCTAATCTTGTTCCCAGTGCACTACATTGTGGCCTCATCATACACACTCTCTCCCCAGCTGTTGCTGCGCAAAATAAAGGCAGCTTGCAGGGAAAATGTATTTTTTTTGGCTTTATTATTATTATACAGGATTTATATAGCGCCGACAGTTTACGCAGCGCTTTACAACATTAGGGCAGACAGTACAAGTACAATACAATTCAATACAGGAGGAATCAGAGGGCCCTGCTCATTAGAGCTTACAATCTAGGAGGGAGGGTCAAGTTATACAAAAGGGTAATAGCTGTGGGGGATGAGCTAATGGAGAAAATAGTGCAGTTGTTAGATGGAGGCAGGATAGGCTTCTCTGAAGAGGAAAGTTTTCAGGGATCGCCTAAAAGTGGATAAATTTGGAGACAGTCTGACAGATTGGGGTAGGGAATACCAGAGGATGGGTGAGGCTCGGGAGAAGTCCTGGAGGCGGATATGGGAGGAGGTAAGGAGGGAGCTAGAGAGCAGGAGGTCTTGGGAGGAACGGAGATGGCGATTAGGTTGGTATTTTGAGACTAGGTTAGTGATGTAGCTGGGGGCAGAGTTGTGGATGGCTTTGTAACTTATTGTTAGTATTTTGAATTTAATTCGTTGGGTGAGTGGCAGCCAATGGAGGGATTGGCAGAGAGGGGTAGCAGACACTGAGCGGTTTGTAAGGTGGATGAGTCTGGCCGCAGCATTCATGATGGACTGAAGGGGGGATAGTCTATTTAAAGGTAAGCCAATGAGGAGTGAGTTGCATTAGTCAAGGCGAGAGATAACCAGGGAGTCAATAAGGAGCTTTGTGGTTTCACTGGTTAGAAAGGGACGTAGTTTAGAGATGTTGCGGAGGTTGAGGCGGCAAGCTTTGGAAAGTGATTGGATGTGGGGCCGAAAGGAGAGTTCAGAATCCAAGATAACACCTAGCACCCTGACATGTGGGGACGGGTGGATGGTTTTGCCATTGCTTTTGACAGAGAAGTCAGGGGAAGAGGCACGTGGGGGAGGAAATATTATAAGCTCGGTTTTGGACAAGTTGAGTTTGAGGAAGTGGTGTGACATCCAGTTGAGGGGTGAAGAGATAGATTTGTGTGTAATCAGCATAAAAATTAGGGGTGCAACGGATCAAAAATCTCACGGATCGGATCGATCCTCGGATCAGAGTCACGGATCGGATCATTTTCGGATCAGCAAAAAAACAAACAAAAAAAAAACACACAAATCTTGTTACACCCACCGGAGTTTTAGATTTAAAAGCTATTTTCAACACAAAACCGAGCTTATATGCATAAATACAGTATTTGTGCATATAAGCTCAGTTTTGTGTTGAAAATGGCTTTTAAATCTAAAACTCCGGTGGGTGTAACAAGATGTCCGCTTGCCCCCTTCTCACTCTATCATTATTGTACTGTGCAGGAGTGTGGGGTGTAGCAAGATGGCGGCGACGAAACGTCACTTCCTGTCGAGACAGCAGCCGCTTCCGGGTGTACCAAGATGGCCGCCACTCCGGAGCTAGGCCGAAGCCGCGGCCTTTCCTATGGCTGAGGCCGAAAAGTGCTCCGCGGATCGCGGGTGTGCCGATCCGCGGAGGGTGATCCGTACGGATCACGGATCGGCAGCGATCCGTTGCACCCCTAATAGAAATGATATTGAAAGCCGTGAAAGGCTATCAACTGACCCAGGGAAGAGGTGTAGATTGAAAATAAAAGAAGTCCAAGAACAGAACCTTGGGGGACCCCGACAGAGAAGGGAAGAGGAGTGGAGGAAGTAGAATTGTAAGTGACACTGAAGGTGCGTTGGGATAGGTAGGATGAGAGCCACTGAAGAGCACAGTCACGGAGACCGAGGTAGTAAAGTTTTTTGAGGAGGAGGGGGTGGTCAACTGTGTAAAAGGCAGCTGAAAGATCCAGAAGTAGGAGTACAGAATAGTGTCCGTTGGTTTTTGCAGTTAGTAGGTCATTTGTGAGTTTTAAAAGAGCAGTTTCTGTGGAGTGTTGAGGGTGGAATCCGGATTGAAGGGGATCAAGAAGGTTGTTTTTAATGAGGTGGTCACTCAGTTGGTTGTAAACCAGGCGTTCAAGGAGTTTAGAGGAAAAGGGGAGCAAGGAGATAGGGCGTAGGTTGTTAAGATTGGTAGGGTCCAAGGACGGCTTTTTGAGTATGGGGGTGACCAGTGCATGTTTTAGAGCATCGGGGAAGATGCCAGAGATGAGGGAGAGATTGAAGATGTGGGTTAGAGAGTGTAGGTAGGGGTCAGAGGGTGACCGTAGCATTTGAGAGGGAATAGGGTCCAGGGGACAGGTGGTTAGGTGGGCGATAGAAAGGAGTTTAGCAACTTCCTCTGTAGTAGCAGATTTGAATAGAGGTAGTGTCGGTTGTACCTGTTGACACGGGGTCTTAGCTGGGGGAGATACCTGTAGAATGGAGATTTCATCACGGATTGTATCAATCTTGTTTTTGAAGTGATTAGCGATTTCCTGGGCAGTGAGTAAGTCAGTGGGTGGAGGCGGTGGAGGACAAAGTAGAGAGTTGAAGGTAGAGAAAAGTTTACGGGGATTGGATGAGAAGGTGTTAATAAGAGTTGTAAAATAGGTTTTCTTGGCAGTGTGGAGGAAAGAATAGTATTTTTGGAGGGCAGATTTGTATTGGTTGAAGTCTTTGAGAGACTTATGCCCCGTACACACAGTCGGATTTTCCGATGGAAAATGTCCGATCGGAGCGTGTTGTCGGAAATTCCGACCGTGTGTGGGCTCCATCGGACATTTTCCATCGGATTTTCCGACACACAAAGTTGGAGAGCAGGAGATAAAATTTTCCGACAACAAAATCCGTTGTCGGAAATTCCGATCGTATGTACACAAATCCGACAGACAAAGTGCCACGCATGCTCAGAATAAATAAAGAGATGAAAGCTATTGGCCACTGCCCCGTTTATAGTCCCGAGGTACGTGTTTTACGTCACCGCGTTTAGAATGATCAGATTTTCCGACAACTTTGTGTGACCGTGTGTATGCAAGACAAGTTTGAGCCAACATCCGTCGGAAAAAATCATAGGATTTTGTTGTCGGAATGTCCGAACAAAGTCCGACCGTGTGTACGGGGCATTAGTCTTGTGCCACAGACGCTCAAGAGCGCGACTACGTTTTTTGAGAATTTTAGTGTCATCTGTTTGCCAGGGTTGTAGGGGTCGAGGCCTGATTCTGCGTGTGGTGAGTGGAGCGAGCTTGTCCAGGGTGAAGGACAGAGATTTATTGTAGATGGACGTGGCTTGGTTGGGGCAGGACAGGGGAGAGATTTTGTCATAGAGGTGGTCAGTAGCAGAATAGAGGAGAGAGGAGTTGAAGTTGCGAAAGTTTCTACGGGTGATGGTTAGGCGATTGGAGGGAAAAGTGGTGGAAGACAGGGGGAGAGAGAAACTAATAAGGTGGTGGTCGGAGAGAGGAAAAGGATTGTTTGAGAAGTAGCATGGAGTGCATAGGTAGGAGAATACAAGGTCAAGCGTGTTGCCATCAGAGTGAGTAGAAGCCTGTACCCATTGCTTCAGGTCAAATGAAGAGGTTAGACTAAGAAGTTTAGAAGTAGTAGGAGTGTTTGTATTAGCAGGGCTTTATAAATGCAATTATTGCTGCAGCAGATTCTAGACATGGTACAGATCTGCCACTTTACAGGTAGACTAAGGGGACCCCCCAGGTACTATATTGAAAGGAATTTTTCATTTTTAGGCTTTCACTTTAAAAATCAAAAACTCACTGCTCAATTACATTTTTCACAACCTTTTTTTTTTATTGATACATGTCCCCCAGGGCAGGACCCGGACCCCTATAACCATTGTATGCCCAATTACTTGCATATAAGCCTTCAAAATGTGCACTTTTGATTTTTGACGTTCGGGTCCCATTGACTTTAATGGAGTTCATTATTCGGGTCGGAACTTTTGCGGTGTTCAGAAGCTCTGGTGTGAACCGAACAGGGGTCAGTTCGGCCCATCCCTACTTGCTACACCCCACACTAGTACACAGTAAGGATACAGTGAGAAGGCGGCAAGTGTAGATCGTGCTACACCCACCGGAGTTTTGCATTTCATGCTTATTTTTGACAGTAAACACTACATTTTACTATATAAGCTTTATTTAAAAAACCGTCTAACTGTTTAGACGTTGAATTTTAAAAGCAGCAGCAAGCCTGCTGATCTCACAGGTTTGCTAATCTGACAGAACACTGCTGCTTTGAAAAATCAGTTCATAAGCAGGAACTGGGAGACTAGTCAGGATCGAGGGAAAGGTGACTGCAGCAATGTACAGAGACATCCTTGATGAAAACCTGCTCCAGAGGGCTCTGGGGCGAAGCTTCATCTTCTAACAGGACAACAACCCTAAGCACACGGGACAACTCTGTGAATGTCTTTGAGTGGCCCAGCCAGAGCTCAGACTTGAGCCCGATTGAACATCTCTGGAGGGATCTGAAAATGGCTGTGCACCGAAGCTCCCTATACAACCTAATGGAGCTTGAGAGGTCCTGCAAAGAGGAATGGGAGAAACTGCCCAAAAATAGGTGTGCCAAGTTTGTAGCACCATACTCATAAAGACTTGAGGCTGTAAATGGTGACAAAGGTGCTTCAACAAAGTATTGAGCAAAGGCTGTGAATACTTATATACTTATGTGATTTCTTTCGTTTTTTATTTTTAATATGTTTACAAAGATTTCAAGCAAACTTCTTTCATGTTGTCATTATGGGGTATTGTTTGAAGAATTTTGAGGAAAATAATGAATTTAATTAATTTTGGAATAAGGCTATAACATAACAAAATGTGGAAAAAGTAAAGCGCTGTGAATACTTTCCAGATCCATTGTATTTACCTTAATGGTACTGGTAGGCCAGCGTCCAGGACAGCAAGGTTAGGATGGGCAGCACCAAGCCTCAAATGTACAAACTATGCTAACTATTTTATTTCTTCCCTCTAGTCGGCTCTAGACAGTTGTGCCCTAAAGTCAAACTCCCAGCCAATCACCCCTTCGTCCCCCTGGAGGCTCCCCCAGGAGTATGTTATGCTGTTTAGATTCTTAATACACAATTTTTTCTGAAGTCCCTAATCCATGAAGATCCAGCACGTGACATGCTGGGTCCTCATATGAGTATCATATGAGTAAGTCCTATCTGTGTGAAACACATTTATGGAAGAGATGTAACAAAAATACTTTCAATGGCATATTTAACAGAGCAAATGGTGGCAAATAGGAAATGTCAGCCCTGATGTGCCAGAGTGCATTTCTGGAACAGCAACAGGTATTTTTAAATCTGAAGTTTTGTTAAAAATATTCTTGGGCATACAGCACCAAGAACATTACTTATCTCTAATGAAAGATATCCTATGCTTTGCTGGCTGCTCCTCCATTTAGTATTTCCGGCTACTTCTCACAGCGGTGCACCTTCACAACTTGCCTCAGCAGTAACAGTGGACTTATGCCGCTTACCCACTCCTTCTGCCCCTCTCCTCTTTTCCCAGAACCCGTTGCATTACTTTCCCTGAATGCAAAGCGTTCTGTGACTGGAGAAGAGGTGAATGAATGACAGGATGCCCCTCCTTTATTCATAGAAAGCTTAGCATTCTGGGAAAATGATACCAGTCCTGTAAATAAAGGAGCTGGTGGTAGGAGAGGGTGAGCAGTGCAGGTCATTGGTATGATCAAAGCAAGTAAACTCATGCAAAATCAGAAATTCACTGTGAGAAGGAGCCAGGATCACTGAAGGGAGGGTTGTTACTATAAAAAGCAGCCAGCAAGGGCGTAGGATACAATTCATTTGAGAGAAATTGTGTCCCTGGAGTTTTTTCACACACAATTTTTCAACCAAACTTCAGCGATGAAACATGAGGAAATGTGTAGGTATTACAGAGATGTATGGCACATCCTTTTTTAATATTTTGCTCAAACATACAATTTAATCTAGAGTTAGACAGAAGTCATAATCTTAGGGACAGCCCGGGCTTAGGGTCCAAGGGGACTCCAGAAAAGTACCTATGTCCACCACAAGACACCAGCATTTCAGCACTGTGGCAGCTCATTTACACTTGGGTTAGCCCTCAGAAGTCAACTGTACCAAAATGTTCTTCTAATATAGCAACCCTTGAACCGAAGGCAACAGCAAGCCCACTGAACGCAACAGCAAGGATAACTTTTAGAGCTGTCTACACCCCTATCTGCTGCCTTTGCAGCTTAAGGGTTGTAGCACCCTCCGGGGTCTTCTAAAGGCAGGGTGCAACCTCCAGAGGCAGGGAGATAGCTAGCATTTACCCCAGAGCTAAGTCCATTGGTATAATGGGGAGTTTTGAACAAAAATTGGGCGCCAGTCACTTTTGATCTTTTCAAAGCTTTAATGTAGAACTTGGAAGGAAGTAGTAGGAGAGAAGGTTAGGGATCTCAGATGCCAGTAGCAGATCACTTACAGACTCCTTGGATCCAGAAAAAGTGCAGGCTCACAGTACTAGAACCTTTAAGCTGACCCAGCGATACTGCAAACACATTTTAGATTGTAGAACAAGATCCAGCTTCACAGTGTCCGAACCTTTAAACCGACCTGGCAACACTGTAATCACGTTGTTACTTTCAAATGCGTCCTCCAAAGGAGTAACCAGGCCCTCCTGAGAGACCAGCCCTAATCCTGGCTCTCTTTAGCAAGGGTCCTCCCCTGGGTCTGCTCTATTTGGTTTGGCTTCTTCCATGCCGGGCAAGACAGCCTAAGGACCACCTCAGAATTAGTAGGCCCCAGACAAGCTTCTGGGCCTACTTGAAGAGCTCCCTTTAGCAGCACCTACCTTGACCAAGGACCTGAGGCAAGAGAGCGAGCACATGGCCCAGCCCATATATATATACTCAAAACACAAACAGTCAGCGCAAAAACTATTGAAAAAGCAAAGCTGCTGAACACTAAAGGCAAATATATGTCCTTTCACGTAATGCAATAAAAAATGAATAGTGCAGCGCTGAAAATTCTAATCAATAAACGTCCATAAATGGAGAAACATAGAGAGTGTCAGCGGTGATGCAGGGTGCTTCATGCAAGTCCACAGTGCTCTTAAAATCTGTGCTCCCCCTCTTGCCAGTCAAACCGCTCACCTTATTGCAGGGACCCCTGAACCAACAGGAAGGTCTCATAAGCGTTTACCACTAATTAGTGGTCAGGGTGGTATCTTGACTGGAAAAACCGGTAACCTCTTCCTTATTAGGGTTCAACAGTATTCATCCAAATATGCATGAAATAAAATAAAGAAAAATACATAGTGCTCTCTGCGTAGCTAAAAAAACGAATCCTTTTATTAAAGACAGGTACTCACAAATATAGCACTATACCCAGTGCTGGGAGTTAAGGCACGTATTAGTTACAGATGACAATGAATGATAAGGTGGCTGCAGCGACGTCTAAACCGAGATAAAACCAATCCGCACGCGTATTGTCCAGCAGGACTTCCTCAGCGGTCTTAGGGTCCCCTGGGTCTAGTCTGTAATTTATATAAACCCCCTTAATTTGATCATCTGTTGTTAATTAGCTCCCGAGCGGTGACCGTCCAATCAGAACGCACCGCTCAGGAATAGGAAGTGAAGAGAGCTCAATTTCGTTTACAGGTTACCATAGTGTCACGTACCTGGTAGGTGGAGCCCGGAATGCAGAGAACGGCCTCTCGTATGCCTCTGACTTAAGAACCCCTGAAGGTGTGAACAGGGACTCGAAAGTACAGAGGGGCACAAGTGCCTGACTGGAACACGGAAGTAGAAGGCAGGATCCTGTAGTCAGCAGGGAGGTGCACTGTAGTCCTGTAGCAGGATGCAGGTAGCAGGGAGGTGCACTGTAGTCCTGTAGCAGGATGCAGGTAGCAGGGAGGTGCACTGTAGTCCTGTAGCAGGTTGCAGACAGCAGGGAGGTGCACTGTAGTCCTGTAGCAGGTTGCAGACAGCAGGGAGGTGCACTGTAGTCCTGTAGCAGGTTGCAGACAGCAGGGAGGTGCACTGTAGTCCTGTAGCAGGTTGCAGACAGCAGGGAGGTGCACTGTAGTACTGTAGCAGGATGCAGATAGCAGGGAGGTGCACTGTAGTCCTGTAGCAGGTTGCAGACAGCAGGGAGGTGCAGACAAGCCGGGTCAAGGTACTGGCGGGCAGATCAGGTACAGAAGGGCAAACCAAGAGAATAGTCAGAGTCCAAGCCAAGATCTGGGCGGGCAGCAAGCAGGTAAGTCAGGAACAAGCCAAGTAAGTACTGGATACAGGAAAACTGGTAACAAGGTAGCAGGGGTCTCAGGAAACGCTGTAGACCGGACAGCAAGGCAGCATTGAAACAGTCTTCTTTAAATAGCCTATCTTTGGCGCCAAGTGGCACTATTGCGCATGCGCGTATGCACGTTAGCGCTATTGGCGCTATTGCGCGTACGTTTGTTAGCGCTATTAGCGCTATTGCGCGTGCGCGAACGCCGGATGGCGCTTCTATGCACAGGCATTCGTTTAACCCTCAATCTGCTGGGAAAACTGCAAGAGGGCTTTTCCTGACACATAGTGATCGGCGTCATGATGACACGACGCCGAATCACATGACTTCCTGTATGGTACAGCCCCTCCCTCCGGAGTATGCAGGCAGGGCATAAAGCCGCTGCCATAGGCTGACACTCCGGGATGGGGCGTGATTACATGCAAATACAGGAAGCGATCGCGTCATCTCATTGACGCTGCGTCCGGTCATGTGACCGGCTTCGTCTATGGGTACCTCCCTCATTCAATCACACGGACATTGAGATGAGCTGTGATTGGGTGACAAAGGGTCACATGATACTGTTAGCCTCCCATCTGCTGAGAAAAGTGTAAGCAGAGGAGGAAAAAACGAGCCCATAGCCTCTGCATAACCCCAGATCCACATAGGAGGGGCGGCAGTTTGGCTGGCCACACAGTACAGAGATAATCTCCGTTGGTGAACAGGACAAAGAATAGCCTTGCTACGGTCACTTAGTGAAGCATAATTGGGGAAAAAAAAAATAATTATAATTATTATAAAAAGCTACCACAACATAGCTGTTACAAATTAAATAAAAAATGGAACTTTAAAATATATAAAATTATGTACTTAAAAAACCCTTCCCTGCAGCCACCTTTTACAATATAGTCATCGTCAATTATTCAGACACATAATTGGCAGTCCTATAATTAACAAAATAAAAAATCAAGAGACACTAGAAAATGAATAGGAAAATTGTTGATAAATTATTTAACGATCAGAAATGAAGCAGTTCAAGTCGAACTCAACATTGAGCCCTGTGGGTACTCCCACGCACATCTCATATACCCAGAAGGACTCACGGCGGCTCAATTGTCTAATAAAATTACCCCCTCTCCAATGGGGGGTAACCTTTTCGACTCCCCAAAATTTTAATTTGGCAGGACTACGTTTATGACATAGTTTAAAATGTTTAGAAACATTGTGTGAGTCTAATCCTTTTTTAGTATTAGTGATGTGTTCACCAATGCGGACATGCAAGGGTCGGGAAGTTCTCCCCACATATTGTAAGCCGCATTCACATTCTATAATATATACCACCCCTGTCGTGGAGCATGTGATAAAGTCTTTAATCTGATAGGTCTTCTTAGTTGCTGTGGCGATAAACTCTTTACGTTTCTTAACGTTCCCCCTAGGTGTTTACATGCTGGACAACGTCCACACGCATAGAAACCTGTCAAGATATTGGATATCCTATTTTCAAACGCACGAGGTGGATCTATAACACCTGGGGCCAACTTGTCTCTTAGGGATGGTGCCCTTTTGTACACAAACTGCGGACGTTCGGGAAGAACGGGGCCGAGTGTTTTATCCTGCTTCAAGATAGGCCAGTATTTACGAATGATCTTTTCAAATTTTTTGTATTGGACATTGTAGTCCAAAATAATTCTTATATTCCCTGTTTTATCCTGTTTGACCCTAGGTCCATTAGAAACAAGTGACGTTCTATCCATTATACAAACGGTCTCAATGTGTTTCTTAATATCAGATTTATTATATCCCTTTTGCACAAAACGGGCTGATAGAACTTCAGACTGTGCAAGATATTCCTGCTCGTGTGTGCAATTCCGCCTAATACGTACAAACTGTCCCTTAGGAATGTTGCACAACCATTGTAAATGGTGGCAACTTCCTAGGGGAATGTACGCATTGCGGTCCGTGGGTTTAAAATGATTTTTTAGCTCTAACACATTATCTTTTATATGGATATCAAGATCCAGATACGTGACATGATCTTTACCCACATTCCAGGAAAGGACAATACTTCTATTGTTCTCATCCAATTTTTTCATAAAACTATCAAGATTGGATCGATCGCCATCCCAAATCATAATAATATCATCAATGTACCGTTGGTAACAGATGAGTTCAGGAGGCGTGTCCTTGTAAATCACTTCTTCCTCCCAGTGTGCCATGAACAAGTTGGCAACACTGGGAGCAAAACGAGCCCCCATTGCCACACCCCTTGTTTGGAGAAAAACCGCCTATTGTACCAAAAATAGTTTTAGGCCAAGCAGAATCTCAAACAATCTAAGATATAGTTCTTATGTCTTTTGGTGAGATCCTCTGAACCAAAAGCCCACTGTACTGAAGTTAACGCATCTTCATGGCTAATGATAGTATATAAGGAACTGACGTCCGCTGTAATTAGTACACATGAAGATGTAAGTGGGAGAGACTCTAAAATATGGATGATGTGTTTGGTGTCTTTTACAAAAGATCGAGTTTTCATAACCATGGGCTGAAGGAAATAGTCAATGTATTGACCCAGTCTAGAAGAGACTGAGTCGATCCCATTGACTATGGGGCGGCCAGGAGGATGGGTACTGTTTTTATGAATTTTAGGCAAGAAATAAATAATAGGAGTGCGACAAAAAAAAGGATCTAAATAAGAAGCTTCTTTTACACTAAGGACACCAATGTGTTTTCCTCTTGCTATAAGGTAATGTAACTCCTCTTTAAATTGGAGCATTGGATCCTTAGAAAGTAGGACATAAGTATTATAATCGGCCAACATGTTTTCCATTTCATTATTGTAATACGTTTTGCTCAAGACAACCAAGCCCCCACCCTTGTCGGCTGGACGTATTACCAGATCTTTACGTTCTGTCAGAGACTCGATACCTCTTTTAATATATGATGGATCATTGACTTTCCGGATTTTTAATGTATCTAGGTCTTTAATCACCATATTCCTAAACACTTCCATATGTTTATTATCTCGGTTAGGGGGGTTAAAGACCGATTTGTTACGGAGAGTTGAATGCATAACTGAAGGTTTGTGGATACTAGATGAATTCCGTACTACGGTATTAGAAAGATGGTATTTCTTAATATTAAGAGACCTGATAAATTTCTGCAAACTGATGTAGGTTTGGAATTTATTTAGGTTGCGGGTAGGGGCATACTTGAGGCCCTTATCTAAAACCTTAATCTCGTCCTCACTCAAAGGTGAGCCACTGAGGTTGTAGATACCCGCTCCTACTGTGGTTTGACTCTTTTGAGTTCGCCTTCCTCCTCTCCTTCCTCTCTGATTTTTCTTTTTCTTAGTCCACTGTCTGGATTTGCAAGGGGTGGGGGCACATTCGACCTCCCCCCTGGGTTGGGTGGAATAAATGGGACACCCCTCCTCATCTCTCTTGGGGACCTGTAAAAATCCCCTCCCCTCATAGGTCCGGAATTCTGTAGAGGCGCAAACCTATTCTGGGTAGGAATTGGATTCCTAAAAGGTTGGAACCCTCTTCCTCTGTTAGGGGGAATACTACGAGGTTTATTAAAATAGTAGTTATCATTGTAACCCCAATTCTGCCCACTTTCAGGAAAATAGGTGTCATCTTGATATGTTACATCATTTGTATGTGGGGGGTTCCAAGGGTATTGTCTATATGGAGATTCATAGACCTCCCTCCTTGTCCCCCTTCCTTTCTTATTCTTACCTCTTTTGTTGTGTACAGACTTGAATTGGTTGGTATTAATAGGAGTAGCTGGATTATTGTAATTAAATTTAAATTATTGGTGGGTACTGGTGGTAAAGGGGCTGTTACTGAATCACCTGGCTTACTCTGCCATTTATAAATGTTCCCTTTCCCAAAATCCTCAAAATCTCTTATATATTTCTTTTTCTTTTTATTTTGGGTCTCATAGTCCCATTTGACTAGCTTGTTTTTCAACTGAGCTGTGAGTCTAAGAAATTCTTCAGACTCCTTATGAGACTCAATAGAGCTTTTTAATTCAGCGATCTGAGTTTCCAGTAGGGTCATCTTGCGTCGTTTGTGTGCTAATAAAAACTCGATCAGCTCAAGGCCTTTATCGGTGAAAAATTTCTCCCATTCTTTCATCGAATGCTCATCCATAAGGCCATCATTGGGAGGTACTTCCCATCTGAGTCTCCTAGGGATCAGCTTGGCTGTGAGATATTGTTCAAATGAGACTATGTCCCACCATGTTTTGATTTTTTTCTCAAATAAATACCCCAGTTTTCTAAATCCCATTGATAGCGCATTCGTTTCCTCAGAGTTATGATTACTAGAAAAAATCTCTCCTAATTTAATTTCTCTTTTTTCAACATACTGAAAAATGTCCATTGTTAATGCTGCTGAACCGAAATATATTAACCAATCAGTAAATAATCAAAACACAAACAGTCAGCGCAAAAACTATTGAAAAAGCAAAGCTGCTGAACACTAAAGGCAAATATATGTCCTTTCACGTAATGCAATAAAAAATGAATAGTGCAGCGCTGAAAATTCTAATCAATAAACGTCCATAAATGGAGAAACATAGAGAGTGTCAGCGGTGATGCAGGGTGCTTCATGCAAGTCCACAGTGCTCTTAAAATCTGTGCTCCCCCTCTTGCCAGTCAAACCGCTCACCTTATTGCAGGGACCCCTGAACTAACAGGAAGGTCTCATAAGCGTTTACCACTAATTAGTGGTCAGGGTGGTATCTTGACTGGAAAAACCGGTAACCTCTTCCTTATTAGGGTTCAACAGTATTCATCCAAATATGCATGAAATAAAATAAAGAAAAATACATAGTGCTCTCTGCGTAGCTAAAAAAACGAATCCTTTTATTAACCACTTCAGCCCCGGAAGGATTTACCCCCTTCCTGACCAGAGCACTTTTTACAATTCGGCACTGCGTCGCTTTAACTGCTAATTGCGCGGTCATGCAATGCTCTACCCAAACGAAATTTGCGTCCTTTTCTTCCCACAAATAGAGCTTTCTTTTGATGGTATTTGATCACCTCTGCCGTTTTTATTTTTTGCGCTATAAACGGAAAAAGACTGAAAATTTTGAAAAAAATGATATTTTCTACTTTTTGTTATAAAAAAAATCCAATAAACTAAATTTTAGTCATACATTTAGGCCAAAATGTATTCGGCCACATGTCTTTGGTAAAAAAAATGTCAATAAGCGTATATTTATTGGTTTGCGCAAAAGTTATAGCGTCTACAAACTAGGGTACATTTTCTGGAATTTACACAGCTTTTAGTTTATGACTGCCTATGTCATTTCTTGAGGTGCTAAAATGGCAGGGCAGTACAAAACCCCCCCAAATGACCCCATTTTGGAAAGTAGACACCCCAAGGAAATTGCTGAGAGGCATGTTGAACCCATTGAATATTTTTTTTTTTGTCCCAAGTGATTGAATAATGACAAAAAAAAAAAAATAAAAAAAAAATTTACAAAAAGTTGTCACTAAATGATATATTGCTCACACAGGCCATGGGCATATGTGGAATTGCACCCCAAAATACATTCAGCTGCTTCTCCTGAGTACGGGGATACCACATGTGTGGCACTTTTTGGGAGCCTAGCCGCGTACGGGGCCCCGAAAACCCAGCACCACCTTCAGGATTTCTAAGGGCATACATTTTGGATTTTACTCCTCACTACCTATCACAGTTTTGAAGGCCATAAAATGCCAAGATGGCACAAACCCCCCCCAAATGACCCCATTTTGGAAAGTAGACACCCCAAGCTATTTGCTGAGAGGCATGGTGAGTATTTTGCAGCTCTCATTTGTTTTTGAAAATGAAGAAAGACCAGAAAAAAATTTTTTTTTTTCTTTTTTCAATTTTCAAAACTTTGTGACAAAAAGTGAGGTCTGCAAAATACTCACTATACCTCTCAGCAAATAGCTTGGGGTGTCTACTTTCCAAAATGGGGTAATTTGGGGGGGGGGTTTGTGCCACCTGGGCATTCCATGGCCTCCGAAACTGTGATAGGCAGTGAAGAGTGAAATCAAAAATTTACGGCCTTAGAAAGCCTGAAGGCGGTGCTTGGTTTTCGGGGTCCCGTGCGCGGCTAGGCTCCCAAAAAGTCCCACACATGTGGTATCCCCGTACTCAGGAGAAGCAACAGAATTTATTTTGGGGTGTAATTTCACATATTCCCATGGCATGTTTGAGCAATATAACATTTAGTGACAACTTTGTGCAAAGAAAAAAAAAAAAAATTTGTCTCTTTCCCGCTACTTGTGTCACAATATAAAATATTCCATGGACTCGACATGCCTCTCAGCAAATAGCTTGGGGTGTCTACTTTCCAAAATGGGGTCATTTGGGGGGGTTTTGAATTGTCCTGGCATTTTATGCACAACATTTAGAAGCTTATGTCACACATCACCCACTCTTCTAACCACTTGAAGACAAAGCCCTTTCTGACACTTTTTGATTACATGAAAAAATTATTTTTTTTTGCAAGAAAATTACTTTGAACCCCCAAACATTATATATTATTTTAAAGCAAATGCCCTACAGATTAAAATGGTGGGTGTTTCATTTTTTTTTTTTCACACAGTATTTGCGCAGCGATTTTCAAACGCATTTTTTGGGGAAAAACCACACTTTTTTAAATTTTAATGCACTAAAACACACTATATTGCCCAAATGTTTGATGAAATAAAAAAGATGATCTTAGGCCGAGTACATGGATACCAAACATGACATGCTTTAAAATTGCGCACAAACGTGCAGTGGCAACAAAATTAATACATTTTTAAAAGTCTTTAAAAGCCTTTACAGGTTACCACTTTAGATTTACAGAGGAGGTCTACTGCTAAAATTACTGCCCTCGATCTGACCTTCGCGGTGATACCTCACATGCATGGTGCAATTGCTGTTTACATTTGACGCCAGACCGCCGCTTGCGTTCGCCTTAGCGCGAGAGCAGGGGGGACAGGGGTGCTTTTTATTTATTTATTTTTTCTTTATTATTTTTTGCTTTTTTATCTTATTTTTAAACTGTTCCTTTCATTTTTTTTTTTTAAATCATTTTTATTGTTATCTCAGGGAATGTAAATATCCCCTATGATAGCAATAGGTAGTGACAGGTACTCTTTTTTGAAAAAATTGGGGTCTATTAGACCCTAGATCTCTCCTCTGCCCTCAAAGCATCTGACCACACCAAGATCGGTGTGATAAAATGCTTCCCCAATTTCCCAATGGCGCTATTTACATCCGGCGAAATCTAAGTCATAAAATGCTCGTAGCTTCCGGTTTCTTAGGCCATAGAGATGTTTGGAGCCACTCTGGTCTCTGATCAGCTCTATGGTCAGCTAGCTGAATCACCGGCTGCATTCTCAGGTTCCCTGTTGAGACAGGAGAGCCAGAGAAAAACACGGAAGACGGTGGGGGGGGGGGGGGGGCATTCCCTCCCACTGCTTGTAAAAGCAGTCTAGAGGCTAATTAGCCGCTAGGATTGCTTTTACATGAAAGCCGACCGCTGGCTAAAAAGAATGATACCAAGATGATACCTAAACCTGCAGGCATCATTCTGGTATAACCACTCAAAGTCATGAATGGCGTACCTGAAGACAAAAAAAATGGTTAACAATAAAGCACAGTAAACGGTAAAGTATAAAAAAATTGCATACCTGAAAAGCAAACATGATAAAACATAACAACAATAAAACATTGCAGAATAGAATACAGTAAAAAAGAGCAGAACAATAGAGAGAGAGAATAGAGAGAGAGAACAATAAAAGGACAACTATTTTTTTTTATTTTTGTTTGTGTTTTTTTTTTTTTTTACACTTTTTTTTTGTAACTGTAACTTTTATAACTGTACCTGGTTCCAGGTTCGGGTCTCTCAAAATGCGATGGCATCTTGGGAGACCCTGTGAAAGTGTGCCTAGTCTGTGCAATGCTGTACCCTACGCTAATACTCAACTAGTGAATGGTAGCGTTCAAAACATTCACCAATGCAAAGACCAGGATTGCCAGGACAGGAGGGACAATAATAGCGGGCGTCACGTCTATATCCGCGCTTGCTGCAGACACAACATCTTTTTTGGGGGGGTTCGTTGGGTAGGGGTACTTGGGAGGATATATAAATGCCTCTCATGCAGCCGACTGCATTTGGTTGGGGATGTGAATGGGGGAAGTACGGGCGCTGCAGAAGCGGTGGGTTCCCAATTAGGATTGGCGAATGCAGCAGGAAGGGCACTATGGGCACGACGGGCCTGTGTTTGTCTTTTTGGTGGCAGCGGGACACTACTTGTGCTTGCCACCTCACCAGCTTGAACTGCACTTATGGGACTCGCCACGTCACCAAGTGTTACTGCAGTGCTGGTTTGACTACGACCGGGGTGTACTAGGCCGCTGGTGCTTGCCAGTTCACCAAAACGCTACAAAAAAAGTGACAGTGATCGATCGATACTGCACTTGGGTGGGCTGGACTGGGCTGGGCCGGGCGGAGGGGCAAAACGCAGGTGCTAGCAGGTATCTGGGCTGATCCCGCTAACACTGCGTTTTTGGGAACCCTAAACTGCTGGGGACGCTAGTATAGATCTGATCGGATCAGATATTGATGCGTTCAGATACTATACCACTAAGGGAGGTGTACGGTGCGTGTACGGTGCGTGCGTGGGTGTTCGCGGTACTGGCGCTAATCTGACGCTGCCTAGGGCGACGCATATCACCGCTGGGCGATCAGGGGGCTAAACCTTTTTTCGGTAATAAACGGCGGGTGCCCTGACACTATAAAAAATAAACGAACTAACCAGCGTCACCCGTAACGGTTATACGGTGATCAGTGGTAAAAGGGTTAACTAGGGGGCCATCAAGGGGTTAAAACATTTATTAGATAGTATATGGGGGTCCCTGTCGCTATAAAACACTGACGGCGAACCTAAATATTTACGTCCCTAACTAGCATCACCAGCGACACTAATACAGCGATCAGAAAAATGATCGCTTAGCGACACTGGCGACAGGGGGTGGTCAAGGGGTTAAAACTTTATTAGGGGGGGTAAGGGGGGTACCCTAGACCTACAGGGGGCTAAACCTTTATTCGGTAATAAACGGCGGGTGCCCTGACACTATAAAAAATAAACGAACTAACCAGCGTCACCCGTAACGGTTATATGGTGATCAGTGGTGAAAGGGTTAACTAGGGGGCAATCAAGGGGTTAAAACATTTATTAGGTAGTATATGGGGGTCCCTGTCACTATAAAACACTGATGGCGAACCTAAATATTTACGTCCCTAACTAGCGTCACCAGCGACACTAATACAGCGATCAGAAAAATGATCGCTTAGTGACACTGGTGAGGGGGGGTGATCAAGGGGTTAAAACTTTATTAGGGGGGGTAAGGGGGGTACCCTAGACCTACAGGGGGGTAACACTCACTACCCTAACACTGCTAACTGTCACAAACTGACACTATGCAGTAATCAGGAAAAAAAAAAAAAAAAACCTGCTTGGTGTCAGTTTGTGACGGGGGGGGGGGGTGATTGGGGGGGATCGGGGGGCGATCGGGGGGGGATCGGGGGTGTAATGTATGCCTGGCATGTTCTACTGTGTGTGTGTGTTGGTGCACTTACATGTCTTCTCTCCTCGGCGCTGGAACGGAAACTGGCCAGCCGAGGAGAGATGACATCACATCCTCTGCCTCTGTGTACTATACAGAGGCAGGGGATGTTTCTCATTGGCTGGGAGCGATCGCGAGGGGGGGGGCCACGATCGGATGGCCTCCCCCTCGTCTCTCATCGCTTCCAACCAAATGCCGACCGCAGCTGGCACGGGGGGGGGGTCCGATCAGACCCCCCACCCGCGGGAAGGCAATCACGTTTCAGGTACGTGATTTTGCCTGCCCGTGCCGCTCTGCTCACGTATATAGGCGTGAGGCGGTCGGCAAGTGGTTAAAGACAGGTACTCACAAATTGGCCCCTGGATGATGTGACTCTATCAGGAAACACCGCATATACCTGTCAGTGTGAACATCTTTAGCCTGACCCTGCAGTCTTTGATGTCCCATCTCGAGTGTTTTACGCCACCTGGTGGTTGAATTAAGGAGACGGAGAGTTTTAAAGATTACCATTCAAAGGCTTGTGATTACTGAAATTGTGGTGAGTGCAATCTCACGGGGGGTGACCCCCTCACACGGTGATCATTATTGGTGGAAGGATTTCTACGTATTTCTACATACCCACAGACCACAGCTGCATTTTGAACTTTCCTTTTCTCTCCAATATTTGTTCTATATAGAGTGTTTTATGACATCGGACACTTAGCGCTGCTTCAATAAGCAAAACAAATTAGAGACTTGGCACGTTTATTTCATGATTTAAGACTTATTGTTTGATTATAGGTACTCACAAATATAGCACTATACCCAGTGCTGGGAGTTAAGGCACGTATTAGTTACAGATGACAATGAATGATAAGGTGGCTGCAGCGTCGTCTAAACCGAGATAAAACCAATCCGCACGCGTATCGTCCAGCAGGACTTCCTCAGCGGTCTTAGGGTCCCCTGGGTCTAGTCTGTAATTTATATAAACCCCCTTAATTTGATCATCTGTTGTTAATTAGCTCCCGAGCAGTGACCGTCCAATCAGAACGCACCGCTCAGGAATAGGAAGTGAAGAGAGCTCAATTTCGTTTACAGGTTACCATAGTGATCGGCGTCATGATGACACGACGCCGAACCACATGACTTCCTGTATGGTACAGCCCCTCCCTCCGGAGTATGCAGGCAGGGCATAAAGCCGCTGCCATAGGCTGACACTCCGGGATGGGGCGTGATTACATGCAAATACAGGAAGCGATTGCGTCATCTCATTGACGCTGCGTCCGGTCATGTGACCGGCTTCGTCTATGGGTACCTCCCTCATTCAATCACACGGACATTGAGATGAGCTGTGATTGGGTGACAAAGGGTCACATGATACTGTTAGCCTCCCATCTGCTGAGAAATGGACGTTTATTGATTAGAATTTTCAGCGCTGCACTATTCATTTTTTATTGCATATATATATACTGTATATCCTCTCCCAGAATTCACCAGTGGCCAAGAACCTCCTACTGGGCTGACTGGAAGAAATATAAATATTCATAACTCAGACTAGTTGTACTGTCTCATACTGGCCTGTGGTACCGGTGATATCTACTGGCGACAGTGAGAAATGCACAACCTAATTTAGATTACAGAAAGACCAGATAAACTGTGCAATCAATCTGAGCTGCCTACAGTCCAGCCAAACACAAAGTTGGCATAGTAGCCCCAGTTTAGGACCAGGGTAGTACAACGGAGACAGAAGGAAGTGGTAAAAACCTTTAACCACACATTTTTACACCCTTCCCCCCCGAACTGCAAGTGAAGGCCTTACTAATGTCTTACAAACATTGTAGACCAGGTCACATTAACGTTAACATATATGTATTTCAGTTGTTTATTTAGTTGTCCAGATAAAGTTCCACATCAATTAAAATGTTTATACCTTGAAGACAGACCATTGGCAATGATACAAAATATCAAAAGAGAACTCTATTCATGACCAGTATAGATGCGGCTGCTATTAGCAGGAATGTAGGAGTGTTGGCAATTTTGCCAGGGCCTCAAGTACAGCACAATGGAAATATCTCGGTCATGTTATAAGTATACCAGAAAAAGCAGCTGGACCAAACGGTCGTCTTTAATAAGCATGTGTGGGGATTATTCTGCACAGCTGTACTCAATAGTTTTATAGATTCTATAAACATCACATCCTAACAATGCTCAAACTAACCTCACACATTGGATGAAAAAAGATTAGTGACTGCCGTGACCTCTCTGCAAAGTTCGGTGTCATATAGGGACACGATCGTTTTACATTGCACCCAACTCAGCTTCACATTCTTAATGAGCAGAAAACATGTCCCATTATCACTACAGAACAAATATAGCCCTTTCTTGAAAAAGTACCTGCTTGTTATGTTTTTTCCATGCGCCTGTCAGGTACTTGTGCAAAAATTTACATTTTTCTCTCAAGATGTGGATCACATTTTTTCCTATGGTGTAGTTGACAGATCTGAACCGAGAAGAAAAGAATTTATCTTCTGCTCAAGCAGCTCTGCTCTCGGTTGATATAATGTATTGAATGTGGACGGTGGTAATGTTCTTCATTTCAGACAAAGGTTGAAGTGGTGTATTCCGCCACTCTCAACATCTTTAGAGACTTTTTCCTTTAATCTTAAATAAAAGGATTTATATCATGCTGTGCTTATGTTATGTTGGTGGTCTAATGCCACCTATTCACATGAAACCATTCTTATAGACTGCTATTGTATGCAAAGAGAAGCCTTTTCAAATTGATGGAAAAACTGAAAAGCTGGACTCCAGGCAAATAGCTACAGTAAATACACAAATGGAATATATATGTGGGAACTGCTTTACCTGCCGAAGGATTTGTATTTCTGCCTATTCAGTCCTGATATTTACACAGCTCTGCTGTACAGTACGGTCTTGTCTGGCAGGAGAGTAGACCTGAATTTTCTCAGCTGCAGTTAAAGCCCAACTCCGAGCAAAAAAAAAAAAACGTTGTCCAATGTAGTGGGACTGTACCTGTACTGCACAGGTCAACTGCTCGTTTTGTCAGAGGAGAAAACTGTATACGTACTTACCTGATTCTCCACTCCATTGGCAAATGCACTCCCCCACAATCCAATTCAGGACTGTCCCAGATGTCCTCACATCCAGAGAAGGTCTATGAGCTTGATGACATCGGGAACAGTCTACTGCCCAAGACCACTAGACCGGGGGGGTCAAGAGCCACAGGGATCAATCTTGTGCAAGGAGAATCTGAGGATTAAGTAAGTATATCTGTGCTCTCCAATTAAATAGACAAAAATGAGCAGTTGGCCCATGCCAGCCCCACTGCATGAGAAAATAATTTTTTTTGCTCTGAGTTGGGCTTTAGGTAAGACTTTTCCCTCCCCCAACCTGTTATTAAATAGTGACAGAATAAGCAGAAGACTGATGGGCTTATCTCTCTGTCATTCTGCTCTCTTCTCCTATCACTATACTTCATGTTAGCACATGAGCCCTGCAGCACAGCTGATTGGCCCTTTGTTCGATTTTTTTCCCCCAGGCTGAGCTACAGGGACTGCAAGAGACTGAAACCAATCCCATTCAGGTACTTGCACTGCCTGTATTTGAAAAAATACATTTAATGATGCATCAGTGGATACAGGGCTGCAATAATGTGTGTCTTTTACAGCTACCTGGCGTTAAACTTTACAAACCTATTTCTGTTTTTTTCAGATACTTAAAGTGATTGTAAAGTCTTGTTTTTTTTCCCCTATAAAAATAACAAACATGTTATACTTAGCTGCTCTGTTGCAGTGGATTTGCACAGAGCAGCCCAGATCCTCTTCTCGGGTCCCACTTCTGTGATCCTGACCCCTCTCTCCTGCTCAGTGCCCCCATAGCAAACCGCGTGCTATGGGGGCACCCGAGCCGAGTCACAGCTCCCTGTGTCCACTCAGACGTGGAGCCCTGACCCAGCCCACCCCCTCTCTCCCATGATTGGCTAGCTGACTTTGATTGACAGCAGCGGGAGCCAATGGCACTGCTGCTGTGTCTCAGCCAATCAGGAAGGAGAATCATTGATGTCTGAGACACTCATGGACATCACTAAGCAGAGAGGGAGGGGGGCTGAGGCCAGCTGCTGCACACAGAAGGCTTTTTATCTTAATGCATTAAGTTAAAAACCTGTCTGCCTTTACAACCACTTTAAATTAAATCTATAGCTGCATCATACACTTTTTTTTATAACATTGGCATTGTAATAACAAAAATCTTGTTTCATGTTGAAAGTTCTGTCTGTCTGCTGGCCTTCTCTTTCTACAATCTCCTGTACTCCCTGCATGCTTTTCAGCTTCTCCTCTGCTGTTTAATTTCTGTTCCTAAGGACTACATATCCCATGGTACCTTGCTGCCTACAAACAGGATTCCTGTACAGACTCTGCCTCCTGAAACTCCTCCTCTAAGCTCCTTTGTAGGTCAGAAGGCAGGCTCTGTGCAATGTGTGACACCGCAGTGTCTACTCACAGAGCATACTGACTACTTGTCACAGAATTTAAGCAAGAAAATATGTGGGGATCTTCACAAAGTAAGTTTACAAACTTCATGATCCTTCAGATTAATAGGAGTGGGCTAGAAATAATTGAAATTCAATGTGGAAATCAATATATGGTTTTACATTTTGACCATATTAGGATTTAGGCCTCATGCACATGGACGTTTTTACAGCTGCTGTTTTTGGCTTCAGGTGTTTTTTTTTCTACAGTTAATAAACTCTCCAGCATGTTATCCTATGTGTCCATGCACACATACACTGTTATCAACTGTTTTTGGATGGGGCGTTTTTTTGGCTGTAAAAAACCCAAGACTAGTGGGTTCTGAGAGGAGTTTTTCAGCTGTAAAGACACTCTAATGAAAAAAAAACGCCAAAAAATTTTCAAAAAAACAGCCGCGTTTTTCAACGTTTTTGATACCATTGGAGAGAAAAAGTTATTAAAAGTGCAAAAAAAAAACGTTGAAAACGCTAAAAAACTTTATTGCAAAAACGTTGAAAATTTTCGAAAAACTCACTGCAAAGCTACTGAAGTTTTTATAATGTCCAGTGTGCATGAGGCTTAAAGCTGATGTCTAAGGAGATATATAAAACACCATTCATTAAGAAATACAATGAAACATTTTAAATGCAAGTGTAAACACCTGATTTTGTCTTGGTATCATCCACATATACTTATAATTCCCTATAGAGCAAAGAGAAAATGAAAAGAAGGAGGGCCTGCACTACCAGTCAGTGAGGTCTGCTGCAATACCCTGCTTTGGGCACTGGTCCAAATCATTTGGTGGAGAGGGGATTACGGTGTGGAGTTGTTTTTCAGGGGTTGGGCTTGGCCCCTTAGTTCCAGTGAAGGGAACACTTAAGGCGTCAGAGGTGTCCGTTTATGAAGCAGTGAAATCTATTCACTGCTTCATTCTCCGGCATTCACAGTGAAGAATCTTCTCCTCTGTGTGCCAGTTTATGAAGCGGAGTAGATCGCTTCATCTTTGGAGGAGTGAAGAGATCTACAAATGCTTCAAACAGTGGAGAACAGCCCCTGATACTGGAATCTCGTGAGACTTTACGAGATTACAGTACCAGATGTCAGTTTATCAAGCAGTGATAAATTATCACCGCTCAACAGCGTGGATTAATGTTAATAAAATAACGAGTCCCCCTACATTATACACATATGTATACACACACACACATTATATATACATGTATATACACACACATGATATATATATACATATACACATTATATGTATATATGTATATATATGTATACACATAAATATGACAGGGGGCATGCTTACAGTGTTGGGGGGTCTGAACGAGGCATAAGGAAGTTAAAAAACTTCCTCCTTCCCCCTCAGATCCCCCCAGATTTCCTCTTCACTCCCCGATTCACCACCTCTGAGCTGGTGAACCTGGGAGTGTGAATTCTGATACAGATCGCCAGTGAAGCGGTGAGATCACCGCTTCATAAACTGGCCGTTACTGTGTCAGTCAATGAGGATTCTCCATGTGTAGAGATAATCGGCGGGAGAACAAGTTCAAACATGTTCTCCCCGATTATCACTGTTTCATAAACTGTTTATGGACTGTGATCTGCGGCGATCCTCGGGATCACCGCTGATCACTGCTTCATAAACGGACACCAGAATACCAAGACATTTTGGACAATCTCATGCTCCCAACTTTGTGGGAACAGTTTGGAGATGGCCCCTTCCTGTTCCAACATGACTGCGCACCAGTGCACAAAGCAAGGTCCATAAAGACATGGATGAGCGAGTTTGGGGTGGAGTAACTTGACTGGCCTGCACAGAGTCCTGACCTCAACCCGATAGAACACCTTTGGGATGAATTAGAGCGGTGACTGTGAGCCAAGCCTTCTCGTCCAAGATCAGTGCCTGACCTCACAAATTCGCCACTGGAAGAATGATCAAACAATCCTATAGATACACTCCTAAACCTTGTGGACAGCCTACCCAGAAGAGTTGAAGCTATTATAGCTACAAAGGGTGGGCGAACTCAATATTGAACCCTACAAACTAAGACTGGGATGCCATTAAAGTTCATGTGTGTGTGTAAAGGCAGGCGTCCCAATACTTTTGACAATATAGTGTATGTGAAAGCTAACAAAGACAGGGTTCAGCTTTAAGTCCCTCACTAAAATTTGAGGCTGTGCGGTGTAAACTGCATATACTGTAGCTGTGGCTACATACAGCATACTGCACTGTGTTCTGGGTTCGAGCTGAGACTTCCTATCACAGCAGTGCTCAGCCATTCACAGAAAGTGGTGTATTCTATCAATGAATATAAAGCTTTCACCTGCAGCTACATACAGTTTATATTGCACACCCAGTGGCCTCACATGTTAGTGATGGACATTGTTTAGGCCAAGTTGGAGCTGGGTCCCCCCCAGCTGGGCTGACCCCAGTTATTTAAGGAGGCCTGCCCCCTGCCAATCCAAGTTGTGGATTGGCCAGGGCTCCTTAAGATACCACAGGCAGCTCCACCTCTCTTCCCCCTCCTCTCCTTCTAGAAAATGCCAGAAGGAAAAGGGAGGTAACCGAGAAGTGACACTACCTGTGAGCAAACATCCCAACCTGGGCGAGGCTTAAACCATGCTACATATTGGGCGTGGCTTAAATGGGGTGTGGTTTAATAGAGTCTGAGATGACCTAAAGAGTGCAGAATGTAGTGATGTTAAATAGGGAATATACAGTGCAGAGTGTATGGCAGTGGGTAGTATGTGCATGTGAGGAGTGTGGAGTGTACAGCGTTGAATAGTATGTGCAGGATGGCGTCAGTAGTGCAGTGCACTGTGTCAGTAGTTCTTTATTTTTAATATTTTTTTTTACAATTGTATTTTTTAAATTATTTTACAATTTACGTTTTTATTTTTCACAATGAGTGGGGGTGGGGGGGTTGTGGACAGTGTCAGTAGGGTAGTGTGTCAGTAGTTATTTGCTTTTATTATTTTCTCAATTTTTTTAAATTTTGTTCTTTATTATTTTTTTTAAATCATTTTTTTTAAATATTTTTTTCACAGTGCTTCTAAGGAAGGGGTGGAGAGTATGTGGTGGTGATGGTGTCAGTAGGGCAGTGGATGGTGTCAGTAGTTTTTATTTTTACATATTGTTTTTTTACAATTTCATTTTTTATTTTTTTTAGTTCACAATGCTTTTTGGGGGGAGGGGGTTGGCGCAGTGGACAGTGTTGGTAGGACAGAGGAGTGGTGTCAGTAGTTTTTTTATTTTATATATTTTTTTATAATTTATTTTTTTATAATTTTTGTTTACAATTTCATTTCTTTAAAATATTTTTTGCATTTTTTTGTTTAATCAATCCTGTTGGGGGGGGGGGGGCTTTGGTGAGATATCAGGGTCTAAACAGACCCCTGACATCTCCTCTTTAAGACAGGGAAAGGGACTGAGAACATTAATTCCCCAGTCCCTTTCTCAACATTGAAGATGAATGGACAGAAGTCTCCGATCTCGCTCACTGTGTCCAATTCAGAAAAGGCAGGGGCCGGAAATGACCAGTCCCTGCCACCCTGACAGATCCCCACAGCTGGCAGGAGAGGAGAGAAGGGAAACCGGCTGCGGGGGATGAGGGGGGCTGAGGAGGAGGACAGGGAGCTGGAGAAGAAGGGGGGTTAAGGACGGGGGGACTGTAGAAGAATAGGGGAGAAGGACACGGAGGGGAGCTGTAGAAGAATGGGGGAGAAGGACACAGAGGGGGCCTGGAGGAGGAGGAGGATACGGGGAACAACCGGGGATGATCGGTGCAGCAGAAGGTACAGCTGTGATCACCGATCTCCCTATATAGCTTTTTAGCCAACAGCCGCGGGAGGGAGAGAAGGAGAAGTGGCTGTCAGCTATACAGGGAGATCGGTGTTCACAGCTGTCCCTCCTGCTGCAGGTGGCAGTTTCTGTGATTGTGTCTTCCTCCCCTCAAGTGCATTGCTTTAGGACATCCCATATAGTCATTATTATGGTTGCTCTGTGTCCTGTGATGTATGATAAAGAAAATAGTATTTTTTCATCATACTTACCTGTAAAATCCCTACATTACGGGACACAAAGGTCCCCCCATCTTTTTTGGATATTCATTGCTTTGCTACAAAACTGAGGTACTTGCTGTGTATAGGAGGGGTTATATAGGGGAGGACCTCCTGTTTGACTATCTGCCAGTGTCCACTCACCTATAGGTGGTGTATAACCATATAGTGAATATTATGGTTGCTCTGTGTCCCATGATGTACTCAAAGAAAAGTATTTTACAGGTAAGTATGATGAAAAAATCCTATTTTTAGCACTATTTCTAGTCCACTGCTAAGCAAGTCCTGATCTGCATTCCTCTCTTGCACTACAGGTTGTGAGTTTTAAAGGTTGTGGTGACTTCACCTTCATCTGGAAGTCCCCAAAACCGGAAAAAGTTTAGATCCTTTAATATGGTGTCCAGAGAAACAACTCATCCACTTGTCAGTGCATGTGTTGGCAGGTAGAGATTAAGGAGAGGGTCCTTGAAGGCCTGGGGACCTTTCTGGGAGCCCCTAAAAAAGGTGGGTGAAGCTGGGGCTCGGGGTCTTCTAGCCTGGGGAATTGCAGTAGAAGAGAGAAACCTGCAGAAGGTGTCCATGCTTTCCCCTTCTGGGGGAGGGGCTGCTTACGGGCTTAGTCACCTAATGGCATACAGTTCTTGGGGAGAAGGTAATGCCTAGCTGGGGATGGACAGTGGCCTTTTGAGAAATTTATGCGTAGAGGATGGTGTTTCCCTTTGCTCTCCCCTTCAGCATTAGATCACGGACAGTGTAAGCAAGGATTCTATAAGGAAAAAATGAAGGATCTTGAAAGGGACTAAAATGTTACAAACTCCTTCATGCTGGTTTCATCCTGCAATCCTATGTTATTATTTGTGTAGCACCCTCCTAGAGCAGGATGTTAGGAAAATTTAGTTTTTGGTATGATCAGGATTTCACAGGCTGGGAGATTGATTGCTTCCCCCTGCCCCTAGAAAAATCTTCCAGATCACAGGGAGGGAAATTTAAAAATGACCAACTTGAATATTTATCATGGCCTAGCTAATCGCTGGAGAGAAGTATCCAGAAGATGGCTGGGAAGATATTAAAAAGTATGAAGCCCTGGAAAGATTGTTCTTCTTTCCTTGTCAGGAAGGGTTTTGAAGCCTCGGACTGCTGCCTCCCGAGGCAGCCTACGGACTGTGTAGCTGTTCTCTGAGGTCTCAGCCATGGCAGAGCTGAGGACCTGAAGTGATATTTCTGAGGAACTGGCTGTGGAACTTCACAGTCGGTATCAGGTCTGGAGAAGAATTGTATCCCTCACTGGAGCATGTCTGGAGGAAGTTGGAAGGTCTGCAGCTGTCCTGGGGCCTTGGGAGTACTGCTTCTAAATTGTGATCCTAGGGTGACTGTGTGCTTTTGGGATGTAAGTGCCAGAGATAGCTGTATACTGAGACAGCTCTCATAGGGCCTCAGACTACTGGCCATTCCCCTGTCCTCAGCAGAATCCTGGAGTGGGAGCCTAGAGAAAAATGTCCTCTGTTACTGTGCAGTGTTTTGGAGTATCCCATGCCATAACCCATCTCCTGTTTAAAGTTCTGCAAGCAATACATTTCAGTTATTGGAGTCAGAGTGCATGGACCGGTGTTTGTGGTGGTGGGCAGCCTCTGTACTATTAGGGAAGAACCACTTATTATCAGCGGAACCTACGAGGTAGCACTACATTTGGATTACTCACTGCCATTATGTGGAATGTTATTATGCCATGATCTGGAATGTCTTGCATTTACCCTTGCCCTAATAAGGTAAATGAGTTTATTTTACTACACTGGAGCCTCTGTGTGAATGTGTTGGCTATGGATATTTTTTGGTGATTTTATAGCATAGTTAATAGTTCAATTTGTAAGACCTTGTGCTTTTTTAGAAGCTGAGCCTCCCCCACTGGTATGCAAATGAACCAGTCAGACTAGTTTAAAGCGGAGTTCCACACAAAAATGGAACTTCCGCTTTTAGGAACCCTCCCCCCCTCCGGTGTCACATTTGGCACCTTTCAGGGGGGAGGGGGGTGCAGATACCTGTCTAAGACAGGTATTTGCACCAACTTCCGGCATAGACTCCCATGGGAGTCTATGCCTCTTCCCGTCCCTTTGCGCTGTCTCCTGGGAACACACAGCTCCCAGGAGAGAGCGGGGACCACTTACGATGCGCAGCGCGACTCGCGCATGCGCAGTAGGGAACTGGAAAGTGAAGCCGCAACGCTTCACTTCCTGATTCCCTCACCTAGGATGGCGGCGGCAGCTGCCGAGAACCGAGCGGGTTCTTGGCGTCGCCTGCCGACATCGCTGGACCCTGGGACAGGTAAGTGGCCATGTATTAAAAGTCAGCAGCTGCAGTATTTGTAGCTGCTGGCTTTTAATATTTTTTTTTTTGGTGGTGTGGGTGGACCCCCGCTTTAAGTCAGGTTACAAGATATGATGTACAGGAAGTATGGGGGAGGAGATTGGGACTTTCGAACAGGAACGTGTTCAGAAAAAGAACAGAGTTGGTCTTGAAGACAAGGAGGCAAGAGTTGATCTGAGGACTATGGAGAAAGGAGTTGGACTCTGAGCAAAGAACTGCGAAGGAAATTCCATCTTAAATTGAGTAGCTATTTAGTATACTTATTGCAAACATATTGTCATACCTCCCAACTGTCCCTGATTTTGAGGGACTGTCCCTGATTTGGATCAAAGTCCCTCTGTCCCTCTTTCCTCCTAATGTGTCCCTCATTTTGATCTTATCTATATAGTTGTATATAAAATGTGCTTTTTATCTTTCAAAAAGTGTTTCTCAGTGCTAAACCTTTCATCCAGTTTCTAAATTGCTGCATGTGTAAATGCCAAAAGCCAATATAAAGGAATAGTAGTGGTAAAAAAAAAGCACCTGTGTGTTTAACCAATCATTTGTTTGTATAATTATCCTTTAAGAGGGTGTGGCAGGGTGTGTGTTCTATGCCTACATACTTTTGGTAATAGGTGTCCCTCATTCCCATTTCAGAAAGTTGGGAGGTATGATATTGTACATGCTTATTTTGTAGGAGGATAGATAGTCAGCTTGTGCATGTGGTAGACATATTTTGTTAAACTTTGCATGATATGAAGTATGTTTTATGCAGTTGTATGTGTAGTTTTCTATGTTTAGTAAAAGTTTTAATACACTACAGAGGTCTAAGCTTCCTTGGCTTGTAATGCAAGAACCTTTAAAAGACCTAAGTAAAACAATTAGGGGCTTGTATGGGGATTTGCGCTAAAGCTCAACTGAAGCAGACCTGTTTTCTGTGGTGTGTTCTGTTGCTTGTGCTGAGGAAAAATGCTTTGTATACTGTTTAAGAAGAGTAAGGCTGCAGGAGTTTCTGGTGTGCAGGAGGAGAAGGTGAGCACCCTGCCTACCTGGGCAAGAGACAGTCAGTGGATGTCTGTTGCAAAGGAGCTTGCTAGGTATGGTTCTCCTTTGAACAGAGCTTGGGGGTGATGGACTGATTTTTCCTCAGTTTTTGTTCTTAAGAGTTTTGGGTTCAGTAAGGGAGAGATGCGGGCAGTTGCTGCGTATGGTTTGCACTTCCTGCATTCTCTACATGTTGAATCTGAAGAGTGGAAAAAGACAGAGGAAGAAAGACTTGCTGAAAGAGCAGCTTGCAGTGGCAACCATGTTTTGGAAGACACTGCAAGCAAGGCAAAAGATGTAGAAAGTAGGGCACTCAAAGTCAAACCTGCAGTGGCTTCAAAGTGTGTTCAAACACCTGTAGGCAAACCTCAAGATTTGAATGAGCGGTGTGCAGCCCTCATAAACAAGTCTAATGATGCCCTAGGTCCTAAGCCTGTAAGCAAAAGTAGGGCATGTGCCACTGTTACTTCCCATAACCGGGAAGCTGGGAATCTGATAATCTCAAATACAGATGGCCCAGTTGAGTCAGATAAAAGGAAGGCAATGCCTATGGTTTCCATGAGACATTTGTGGACTGATTTACTTAAGGTGCCTAGAGAGGAAATAGATGGGATTCCTACACCAGCTTTGCCTAAAAGGTGGAAGCAAGTGGCTGGGAATAGTAGATTCCGTCACATTAGGTGTTTTTGTTGTCATAGACTAGGGTACTTTGCTAGAGAAATGCTGTGGAAACTGGACAACCGCAGGCCAGTGTTCCCAGGACAGCACGGAGAGAAGTGCAGGTTTATTCTTTCAGCTAGAAATCTATGCTTTTCTGTGAAAGTGTTACAAGGCAACAGTGGGCACCCTACAATAGTTTGCCAGTCAGAAATGGGCAGATAGAGAAATGTGAGCAGTGAGTTATGTTTTTTGGCATAGTTGGAAGGAGCATATAATCTGCTTTTGTCCCCTACTCTTTTAAGGTACTGAGCATTAAGAGGTGGTGCAAGCAGCAGATGACCAGGTCAAATGGGATGAGGCAGACCAGAAAAGGAGACGAGAACCAGAGGGAGATGCGGATGATTTCCTGGTGGTGGTTGAATTGGAGTGGAATTTCATCTGAGCATTTCCTTATGACCAGGAGGACAAGGGACTTTCATCATCTGGAACTTTCTTTCCATCTATGTTACACAGACTGCCAAGGACATTGCTAACTCTGCTCAAAGTAATGTCGCAGCTTTCCATGGACAAAGGCCTGATTGCCCAGAACATATGGGGTTTAAAAGGGAATTTTTTTCCTCCCATTTACAATACAGGGGGTTTATTAGCCCTTTCCTGGACAAAGGCTTTAAAAGCTGCTGCGAATTGCTAGGTTTCAATTTTTTCAATATGATGCTAAAGAAAATCGAGAGGTGGAATGTGTTGCTATGGATATTTTTTGGTGATTTTATAGCATAGATAATAGTTAGATTTTTTTTTAAGACCATGTGCTGTTTTTGAAGCTAAACCTCACCCATTGATATGCAAATGAACGTGTCAGACTAGTTTAAGCCAGGTTACAGGATATGATGTACAGGAAGTATTGGGGAGGGGATTAGGAGTTTTGAACAGGCATGTGGTCAGAAAAAGGACAAAGTTGTTCTTGAAGACAAGGAGATAAGAGTTGATTTGAGGACTTTGGAGAAGGAAGTTGGACTCTGAGCAAAGAACAATGAAGATTCCATCTGCAAGTTGAGTAGCTGTTTAGTATACTTATTGCATATGTAGTGCCCTGGGGTTTCGTCAGGGAGCTCCTCACAAATTTACTTGCCAGGAGTAGTTACCCTGGTCAATTGCTGGAGATCCATTGATTTCTCCCTAAGTTTGGCCTGGTTGCACATTTCTATTCTATTGCTATGTGGCTGGATACTTGGTGGTACTAGATACGAGAAGGGCAACCCAAGGTCAGATTATGGGTATTGGGGTATCTCGGCCAAAGGGCAGGGGTTTTCTTGAATCCCTTGGCCTGCTGGGAGAACCTATATATTCGGGTGAGGTCAGGTAATCTATGTTCTGTGCCACCTGGACAGGTGTCTGGGTGGACGTGTGTTGTACGCCCCAGGCTGCTAGGCCAGAGATTGGGCCTATCCCAGGGGCATCTGGCTGCCAGGCTGTGAGGGCCTATCCAGAAGTAAGAGGGCAGCGTAGGGTTGGGATTGCGGCTTTCAGTCCAACCAGAAGTGACGGTTCTGCCAGCTGGAGAACCTGTCGTGGGTGGAGGTAGAAGGGAAGCTGTCACCACTAAGGGACCAATCACCTTTACCAGGGACCACAGTGAGTAACTGTGTACCGGAGCAACATTCTCACGAACGGGCTGTTGGGAAACTTCAGGCGGTGATCAAGTCAAGGACCCAACCAGTGGAGGTGACGCTTGCAGAGTAGCCTTGTGTGTACTGGTTAGCAGGGGTGAAGCTTGAAGTATCTGGAGTGCCAAGCTAGGGACCCAGAAGGGAAGCATGGGTGACACTTGAGGGAGATACCACCGCAAAGTTTTGAGGAGCTACAGGGATTCCAAGTCAGTGAATCAGAGGGTCCAGTGAGAGACCAGAGCTCAAGGAGCGGAAGAACTACAAGTAGAAGTTGTAGTGAAGCAAGGAGGACTGTAACAATTTGTGTTAGGAACTGTTAAAGACTGTTGCCATAGGAGACAGCAATCCTGCACATGCAGATGTGGCGCCTTGCTGGGGGCCTTTCCCTGTACGGCTATCCTTCTATTGAAGTCTCGGAGTTTGCCAATTGAAATTGGAACTGCTTAAGGGTGTCCTGGCCCTAACCCTCTTCCCCCCTTAAATTATAAAAAAGACTTTTAAGAGAAATAAAACCTCTTTTACATCCAAGAAGTGTCTGGCGTCCAATAACTTTATCCACCTTGCACCCACTATGCCTCACAACCCACCACATACAGAAGGATGTCAGCTATCTTTGGCCCTGAAGGTTCTCATTAGACTGGAAGAGGCTAAAGACTTTGCTACACATACATATTGTACATGCCTATCTGCTAAGTAGATAGTCAGCTTGTGCATGTTGTAGGTATATGTTGTTATACTTTGCATGCTATGAAGTGTGTTTTCTGCAGTTGTATGTGCAGTTTTTTCTGTTTAGTAAAAGTATTAATACACTAGAGGCCTAAGCTGCCTTGGCTTGTATGAACCTTTTAAAAGACCAAAGCAAAACAGTAAATGACTGAAGAAGCGTTTATTACAGCCATTGCCTGGGGAGTGGAATGAGAGATGCATCTAATGTACACTTGGACCAAGTGCATGAGTACTCTTGTGAACAGAAGGTTAACAGGACAGAGGTTAGGAGGATGAGAAGCTTTGGCCTCTAGCCACCATTTGGACACAGGACAATAACAAGTTGGGCTGAGAAGCTTTGATAGCATTGGAACCCTTATTATTGGTGGTGACACAGCTACTCGTGATGGGCATATGCCAGGCAGCTTGGGTATAACCCACACACTATACATTCCGAATTTGGGAGGCTTTCCAGAACCTAAATATAACACTTCTGTGGAAATGCAGATGAGCAGCTGACCACTACTAAATTAAGCTCTCTTTTCAGCTAAACAATTGCTCTATGGTTTTTTTCTAGTTGTAGTGTGGTCTAAACTTTTAATCCAATATCAAAATATATATTACTTTAGCACTAGACTTCTTGCACTTAAGTTTCAGACCTATGAGTTTCCCACCCTGGTCTTATCAGTTAACAGTTGACATGGAAGAGATATAACTGCACTAAACCACCAAGAAGCTCCCCCCAGAATAGGGGCTAAAATACAAGCCCCTATATTTAAAGTGACTCTTTCACCAAAATTAATTTGCCTGAAAAGACTTGCCTGTGAAAAATTAGAGTAGATACTTACCTCTCATGTCTCCCACACTTCTAAACACTACTTGGTTAAAGAAACATCTTTGAATATTTGACTTAATCTTAAACTAAGGCTCCTTCCCCCTAGAGGAACTTGATGCCTTGTGCCGTTGACTCCGCCAAAGCACCCCATCCTCCCTCCTCTCTTTCTCCTTTCATTCTTTTTCTTTTTATCCTTTATCTAGACATCTAGGGCAGTGATGGTGAACCTTGGTAAACCAGATGTTTTGGAACTACATTTCCCATGATGCTCCACTACACTGCAGAGTGCTTGAGCACCATGGGAAATGTAGTTCCAAAACATATGGGGTGCCGAGGTTCACCATCACTGATCTAGGGTGTCTACTCTTTCCTTCCATAAACCAAAAAAATATTACTCGGTATGCTCTGACAGTTACAACTGGTATGGGGAAGGGGTGAAGGGCAGATTTTAGTGGAAGATTTCTCTTCAGCGGAGTAGCATTCATCAGTGTGGGCAGTGGTTCTTTTTAGGCAATTTAATTTTGGTGACAGAAGAGTAAAAAAGAAAAAAAGTGATTGCTGATAGCTTCCAGGTCCTGTGCCAAGCTGCTGCCTTGCTGCTTAGTCTACACAGGAGGTTACTTGCTTGGCAGAGGCACCATTCAGAGGTGAAGGGGGGGTGGTGATGTCACAATCTCCACCTCATCCAATCGTAGAATGCTTGTGTTCTCTAAATAGCATCTGTGCTGAATGAGCGACCTCTTGTGGTCACTATGCAGCAGGGCAGCTACTTGACATGGGACCCAGAAACTAGTTGAGAGTACTGACTGCCACAGTGATTTCCAGCTTCCACAGGTATGGTAGATACAGTGCATAATTACTAGATGTGCAGTTCGTTTCATTCCGAATCGAATAGAAAATAATAGCGTAAACCATAACAAAATAGAATATAAAATATAAGAACAGAATAAAATAGAATAGAAAATAAAGAATAGAATTAAAAAAAAAGAATAGAATATAATAGAATATAACCATCTTCTGAAATCTGTATTTCAAATAGAATACATTTGAATTCAAATAGAAAAAAAGAATAGAATTGAATAGAAAAAAATAATAGAATAAATTAGATAGAATATAACCTTCTTTCAAAATACAAGTTTCAAATAGAATATATTCAAATTCAAATAGAAAAGAATATATTAGAATAGAGTAGAATTTAAAAGAATAGAATAGAAAAAGACAATAGAATAAAATGGAATTTAACCATCTTCCAGAATTCGAATTTTGAATAGAATAGAAAAGAACATAAAAGAATGGAATTGTAAATGAAATAATAGAACAGAATAGAATAGAAAAAACAATAGACCAGAAACAATATAACCATCTTCTGAAATTCAGATTTTGAATACAATAAATTTGAATTTGAATAGAAAAGAATAGGAAATAAAATAATAAAATAGAAAAGAAAAGGATAGAAAAAAAACAATAGAATGGAATAGGTATATTCTTTCTATCTTCCAAAATTCAAATGGAGTTCAAATGAACACGAATGAATGAATTAAACAAATTTAACCAAAACAAATTTATGTAAATATCACATTGAAACAAAACAAATTTTTTCATTCTGCACATGTCTAATGCCCTGTACACACGGTCGGACATTGATCGGACATTCCGACAACAAAATCCATGGATTTTTTCCGACGGATGTTGGCTCAAATTTGTCTTGCATACACACGGTCACACAAAGTTGTCGGAAAATCCGAACGTTCTGAACGCGGTGACGTAAAACACGTACGTCGGGACTATAAACGGGGCAGTAGCCAATAGCTTTCGTCTCTTAATTTATTCTGAGCATGCGTGGCACTTTTTTTTTTTGTGCCACATCAGCGAGAAGATTTACCATGGGAATACGTTTTTCAAATAGATATTCAAAAATGCTTCCCTTTTATCATCACATCATAACAAACCCCCCATATATTTCAACTATTTACCATTAATTTCTTCCTCCCTACCCCCCTCCCCCCTCCCCTCCTCGCCCACCCCGAGACCGTACCTCCTCCATCCTCGCGATTTCTCTCTAGTTTTCCATTACTCCCCCTGGGTCGGGATCTGCCCTCTCTACTTCTCAAGTTGTCCACATCTCAACTGCTCTTATAGATTTTTTAAATTTTTCCCACACTCCCCACTTTATCCTATAGGCCTCCATTTTTATCCCTTCACTGAACCTTAAGTACTCTAAATCCTGTATCTCATTTATTTTGTTGATCCATTCCCTCATGGTTGGTCTTTCTTTTCTTTTCCAGTTTTTAGAAATGAGGCTTTTGGCTGCATCTATAAGATAGGGCAGAAGTGTTCTGAGATAGGCCTTAGTGGGCATCTCACTCAAATGGAACAGAAGAACCCTAGGGTCTTTTGGCAGATCGAAATTTGTAATCTCTTTAGTATATTTTTTAATCTCATCCCAGAAAATACCTATCTCAGGACACGACCACCACACATGAGCCATCGTCCCTATTTCATTACATCCCCTCCAACATAGCTGAGATTTCTCCCCATTAATTTTTTGCATCTTATCCGGAGTCATGTACATTCTTGTTAGGCATTTATAGTTTAACTCTAGCAGTTTATAATTGACTGACGTGACCGAGAGCCGCTTCAATATCATATCTACTTCTGTCTCTGTTAACGTTATTCCTAACTCCTTCTCCCACTTACCTATAAAAGCCAAGGTGTCTGCCCTCCTGAGCTCCACCAATATTTTATATATTCGAGAAAAAACGCCTTTTTCGTCTGTTTCCATGCATATTTTCTCTAATGGAAGTAGGTTTTTTATTGTTCTAATTGGTTGAGGTAAAGATTCAACAAAATGTTTTAATTGACCATAACGCCATGGATTGATATTTATCTTATCTCTTCTATTCTTAAGCTCTTGTATTGAACATATTTTACCCCTGTCCACTACGTCTTTCAATTGCACATTCTCATCTAGGAGCCATTTACCAAACCACTCTTCCTTCCCCGGTGGAAAATAATCTACATTCTTTAATGACATTAGCAGTGAATTATACTCCCAGTGTTCCCTTTTGTGGATAACATCCCATATTCTAAGTGCATGCCTAGAGTGGCACTTTGTGTGTCGGATTTGTGTACACACAATCGGAATTTCCGACAACGGATTTTGTTGTCGGAAAATTTTATAGCAAGCTCTCAAACTTTGTGTGTCGGAAATTCCTATGGAAAATGTGTGATGGAGCCTACACACGGTTGGAATGTCCATCCATTTTTTCCATTTTCCATCGGAAAATCCTATCGTGTGTACAGGGCATTATACTTACATTAATCCAAGATGAACCAGTGTAACTTGGAAAAAAAAAGCCATACTTAAACTTCAGCTTTAAAGGTAGATATTGCACCAATAAATGAAAATCTGAACACACTGAACAAACAATATAATTTAATTAAAAAAAATTATATATATTAAGCAAAGTAGTCTTTTAATTTAGCGTAACTAATTACTGATCTGTTTAGTATTACCCTATCACTTAACTAATTGCACTGCCTTGCATACACAACTCTAATTACTTAATTGATTACCAAAGCGATATGAAACCAAAACCAAAAATTTAATATATTGCAGCTTACCAATCATTAGATGTGGCGGCTGCATCAGTTTTCTTTTCTTTGGCTTTTTTCCTCTGTTTTTACACCTGGTGATCTGTCCAGTACCACACCACTATTTGTGAGACCCAACCCTGGATGAATGAGCACAGGAGGCACAGCAGACAGCAGAATTATCAGTCAGGGGGGAGGGGAGTGTTAAATGTTTCAGCAGATTTAGATACACTAACAAATTGAAGCCAAACACTTTATAATCAGACTTACTGGCTGGATCACCAGATGAAAATAGAAGAAAGAAAGCCTAAAAAAAGAAAATCAATGCAGCCATCACATAAGAATTGGTAAGCTGCAATAAAATAAGTGTTTGCTTTTGGGTTTAATACCTCTTTAATTGCACCTTTGTGTTTTCTTAAAAGAATAATAGATGCCGTTTGGTTTGCACCAACATAAAAAGGCAAGGGTCATTCTTTAGATAATAGACGGAACACCATAAAAACCATTCTATATATATATATATATATATCATTAAAGTGGTTCTGAGGCCTTAAGGTTTTTCACCTTAATGCAACCTTCTATGCTGCAAAATTCCCCCCAGCTCCCCCTTATACTTACATGAGCCTGATCCAGCGATGTGCATGAGAGCAGCAGCTCTCGCCGCTGTCTCCCTTCTCCCTGGACAGATTGATAGCCAATGGCTCCTGGTGCTGTCAATCAAATGCTGTGCCGAGCATGGGGAGGGGCTGAGTTGCCAGCTCTGCTTTCTTTGCAGGAATTGAGTAACTTAAATTTTTGATGCAATTTATGTGCACACTTGTCCATATAGTATGTTGTTATAAGTAAATTTTTTTGTCCATGTAGTATGTTGTTAAATGTATGTCACAAACAGAGGATAAGACCACTTGGGACTGTAAACTCAAGATCTAGCGAGCCAATGGAACAACTAAACAGGTGTACCCGGGTACCGGTCCTCACAGATGCGTGAGCAGAGCGACCGAAGGCAAACTGAGGTGTGCCAAAGCCGCAGAATCTAAGGAGCCACCCAGTCTTTACCAGAGCCACTAGAGGTGTGGATGTTGTGCTGTGAGGCAGCCCCCAGGTTGCAGCTCTCTAGCACACGCTGGAAGGACACAGTACACACAGGAGACATGGAACCAAGGAAACCTACTGCAGCTAGCTTGGAAAGGACACCAGGGAAGAGGACGCAGGAAGCATAAAGCACATGAGAGACGGGGTTCCTGAGCAACGGTGCAGAGAGGGAGAGACTCAGCAAGTTGGAAAGGGCTGCGGGCAAACAACAAGAAGAAACAATGCTGAAAAAGACACACATAGCAACAGTAAATTAAGGAATCCATGGACAGAAACCAAAGAGAATATACAGTGCCTTGAAAAATATTCATACCCCTTGAAATTCTCCACATTTTGTCATGTTACAACCAAAAATGTAAATGTATTTTATTGGGATTTTATGTGATAGACCAGCACAAAGTGGCACATAATTGTGAAGTGGAAGGAAAATGATAAATGGTTTTCAAAATTTTTTACAAATAAATATGTGAAAAGTGTGGCGTGCATTTGAATTCAGCCCCCTTTACTCTGATACCCCTAACTAAAATCTAGTGGAACCAATTGCCTTCAGAAGTCACCTAATTAGTAAATAGAGTCCACCTGTGTGTAATTTAACCACTTCAGTTCCGGAAGGTTTCACCCCCTTCCTGACCAGGCCATTTTTTGCAATGTGGCACTTCCTTGCTTTACCTGACAATTGTGTGGTCGTGCGACGCTGTACCCAAATGAAATTTATGACCTTTTTTCCCACAAATAGAGCTTTCTTCCCCCACCCATCCCAGTTTTTGCCAGGACATTCGCTCTCAAGGTTTGAGAGCTCAAATTATTTTTCTGCAAACTCCGAGACGTAGTTTTATAGACAGGGGGAGGATGTAGCACCCTGATGTTTAGGCAGGGTTGCTAGTAAATTTACCTGCCAGGTGTAGTTGCCTTGGCCAATTGATAGGCGATCAATTGATTTTACCCTAATTCTGGAATTGCTGCACTTCTCACTTCTGTCAATAGATGGCCGGGTATCTGGTGGCATTAGATAAGACAAGGGTGTTGCAAGGACGGATTAGGAATAGATAGGGTATCTCAGCTAATGGGCAGGGATCTTTTTGGGACCCTTGGCCTGCTGGGAGAGTCTATTTATTTAGGTGAGGTCAGGTGATCGGGGTTCTGTGCCACCTGAACGGCTGTCTGGGTGGACATGTGTTGTACTGCCCCAGGCTGCTAGGCCAGAGCCTGAGGCCTATTCCGGGGCTGCTAGGCTTTCTGAGGGCCTATCCAGAAACAAGAGAGCAGCGTAGGGTTGGGATTGCCGCTTGCAGTCCAACCAGACATGACGTTCTGCCGGCCGGAGAACCTGTCGTAGTCGGAGGTAGAGGGGAAGCTGTGACCACTAAGGGTCCAACCGCCTTATTACCAGGGACCACAGTGAGTAGCTGAAGCAAGTACTAGATCAGTATTCTCACAAACTGGGGACCATGAAGAATTGGGAAACTTCAGCAGGTGTCAAGCCAGGGATCCAGCCAGCGGAGGTGGCAGCCTTGTGTGTCAAGCCAGGGACCGAGCAGGCCAGTGGGGTGACGCTTGAGGAATGTCTTGGATGCCAATCTAGGGACCCAGCAGGGAATCGGGGGTGACGCTTGAGGAAGATATTGAGAGAGAGAAGATTGGAAGAGCTCAGGAGATCAAGTGGCAGTGGATCAGCAAGTCTAGTGAGAGAGACTGGGAGCTCAGTTGAGTTAAGATCTACAATAGGAGATTTTCGAGGAAGTAAAGAGTTCATTGCAACCTTTGTTAGAAATCTTTCAAGATCGTTGCCATAGGAGACAGCGTGTCTACACATACAGATGTGGTGTCCGGCTGGGTGCCTTTCCCTGCATGGCTGCCCACCTATAGAAGTCTCGGAGTCTGCCAATTAACATTGCAACTACTAAAGGGTGTCCTGGCCCTAAACCCTCTCTCCCACAGTTCTGTTTAAGAGACAATAAATCTCTTTGCATTCAAGAAGAGTCTGGCGCCCATGATTCTACCTTGCATTACACCCACCATGCCTCGTAACCCACTCTACACAGAAGGATGTCAGCTGTCCCTGGCTCTGGAGGTCACCATTAGGCTCCTGGAGGCCTGGGACCTTGCTACAATTTTAAAATTAGCCATTAGGGGCATGTGCAATTAGCCACTACCTTCCTACAGCCACCCTGCTTAACAGCTTAAAGTAAGCATGATTTGTCTTTCATATGCTGGGTTAAGATTCCTTGGCTGTTTCTGCGGTCATCAACATTGCCCAATCAATTGTTATCCATCATGCCATACCATCAGGGAGGCATGCGATTGGCCTCAAATGTATTCTGCAGCAGGACAATGACCCCAAACATAATGCAGCCAATGTCAACTGGCTTCAGTGTAAAGAAGAACTAGGAGTCCTGGAAGTGATGGTTTGGCCCCCACAGAGCCCTGATCTCAACATCATGGAGTCTGTCTGGAATTACACGAAGAGACAGGAGGATATGAGGCAGCCTACATCCACAGAAGATCTGTGGTTAGTTCTCCAAGATGTTTGAAACAACCTACCTGCCAAGTTTCTTCAAAAACTGTGTTCAATTGTACCTAGAAGAACTGATGCTGTTTTGAAGGGTGAATTTCTCTTCTGTTGATTTACTTCCCATTTTGATAATAATGAAAAATAAACTATTAACACTTCTATTTCTGAAAGCATTCTTAATTTAGGGCATGTCTTCACATCTGCCTAAAACTTTTTGCACAGTACTATATATAAAAAAAGACATTGCCAAAACTATACATTTTCTTTAAAGCTGAACCCCAGCCTGCCTTTTATTCTTGCACGGTTGCACAGGCAACCCTATTGTACGGAAAATAGTTATTCTGATTTCACTGCATACTGTAGGGTTCTCACAGTGGGCTATAGAAGCTGCAGCAAGTCTCATTTCCTGAATGGAGGAAGTTCAGCATCATTTAGCTCTTAACTGCCTTGCCTTACTGTCCTTGGCCCGCCACTTTCATCCATTGGATTTCAGTTCTATCAATCACAAAGGCTCAGCATTACATGTGGATGTTACTTATAGTAGTTTGCATGCAAAAGCAGCCTGCCTAGGAACTCCCACTCCTCCAGACTGACATACACCCATCAAGGTATTTTGATATTTGTATAACACCTCCCAGGAGCCAACCCACTGCTTACATTAAGGCTGAGGGCTTTTGAGAGAACTAAATAAAGGAAGAATACTGCGCATGTGTAAAAACATAAAAATAAATAATGTCAATCACCACCACTATGCCGCGTACACACGATCGCACATTCCGACAACAAAACCGTGGATTTTTTTCCGACTAATGTTGGTTCAAACTTGTCTTGCATGCACACGGTCACACAAATGTTGTCGGAAATTCCGAACGTCAAGAATGCGGTGACGTACAACTCGTACAATGAGCCGAGAAAAATGAAGTTCAATAGCCAGTGCGGCTCTTCTGCTTGCTTCCGAGCATGCGTGGAATTTTGTGCGTCGGACTTGGGTACACACGCTCGGAATTTCCGTCAACAAAGTTTGTTGTCGGAAAATTTGAGAACCTGCTCTCAAACATTTGTTGGCGGAAATTCAGACAGCAAATGTCCGATGGAGCCTACACACGGTCAGACTTTCCGACAACGAGCTCACATCGAATATTTGTTGTCGGAAAGTCCTACCGTGTGTACGCGGCATTACAGTGTAAATTGTCCGGCGGCACCACAAAAGTAAGATATAATCACAATAAATATAACATGTAGAAAAAAATGATGCGCTAAACAAAAATCTCATATTGGGTTATTAAATCCAACTGTAGAAAATACAAATCCGTGATAAGTAGTTGAATCCAAAAAAACCTCCACCTCATGCGTGCACCGTCACCAAAGGAAATACAGACACTTACCAGAGAGCCTGGACCCTTTATTCTGAAGGGTCAAACCGGCTTGATGTAACAATCTTTGCAGGGGTCATCAGCTGGAGATGTGTCCTCAGATCAAACAGGGCATAAGCAGGACATTCAAGCCAAGCTCCATCCACCCCACGATCAGATTGATCATAAAATCAAAGAGACGCCAGAAAGTGTAAAATCCCAAAAGGTTCTTTTAACCTTCTCAATACAGGGCACTTTCACCCCCTTCCTGCCCAGGCCATTTTTCAGCTTTCAGCGCTGTCACACTTTGAATGACAATTGCGCGGTCATGCCACACTGTAACCATGTGAAATTTTTATCATTTTCTTCACAGAAATAGAGCTTTCTTTTGGTGGTATTTAATCACTTCTGGGTTTTTTATATTTTCCTAAAAAAAAAAGACTGAAAATTTTGAAAAAAAAGGGTCTGTTTGTTCAGTGCCTGGATATCTTAAGGCGGCCGCCTATATTGTACACAACGCTGGTTTTACCTGTACTAATGTAAGTGAAATACTTTTTTATTTATTTATTTATTTATTTTTTATTTAAAAGTAAAGTTTATTGAGTTATTGAAAAAGTACATCAATCAAGAGAGAGGAAGAGGAGCACAACGCTCATCGAGTACAGGTTATAAAAGCGGTACAGCGGTTATATATGATGCAAACAGTAAATCTTGGATAGTCATAGACTTGTAACATAAACAAATATGTTGCTATGGGCGTTGGGAGTCTCGGCACCAGAGCCCCTTCTGGGAACTGACTGCTCTGGTGAACCGGGAAACCCCGAGCCCACTTCGTTACTAACATGTGGAAAAATGTCCAGGATATATAGACACAGCTTTAGAAACCGGAAAATAATAAACAGGATAAAACTGAAAGGAGCTTGTATCTATATGACAACTGAATTCCATGCTAATAACGTAATTATACACACAATACTTTAATCAGAAAAGCCTATTGGTCAGTCGACCTCTCAGGGTGGATTAAACTGTGGCCGGTCAATCCGGACCGAAGCATGTTATGCTTGGGGGATTAGGTGGTATTACTTTTGAGAATCTGCCCTGAGAGCCTCCTTGAGGCCAATAACCAATGTAATAGAAAGTACCGAGAGCCTGAGGGACCAGTATTAAAATAGGGAGAAAATAGAAGAGTGAGAGGGGGAAAGAAAGAATTTAGGAGAGACAGAGGGGATAGAGGGGGTGAAAGGAGTAGCTGATCATCAGGAGTGATGGGAAGGAAGTGCACAGGAGACCCCTACAAGAGAGAGATTGAGAGTCCTCAAACTATAAACCATGCTTATGAACTATCGATCACACATACAGAGGGTGCCCCACTAGATTTGCCCAGGGTTCCCAAATAATTTTGAATTTGTCTAGGGTATCTAGGATAGTGTTGGATATTTTTTCTTGCAGCATGATCCAAGTACTTTTTTGTTTGGCTAACCGAATGGACACTTTCGGTGATTTCCAGGACCGGGTGATGGTCATTTTGGCCCCCACTAGAATAAAGTGGATCAGCTTCTGGGTATGTTTGGCGATTTTAGGGATGGAACCATTAAGCAATGCAATAGTTGGATCTTGTTTCAGGATACAACCGCATGTTCTGCGGATAAGGGAGAAGATCTTGTTCCAATACATTCTGATTTTAGGGCATTCCCATAGTATGTGTAAAAGAGTCCCCACATGACCGCAGCCTCTAAAGCAGAGAGGCGACGTTTGCGGATAGAATTTGGCTAGACGTGACGGTTCCAGGTACCAGCGTGTAAGAATTTTCAGCCCTGCTTCGTTTATTGAAGTATTAACCATACCTTTAAAGGAGCGGGCAAAATTAGTATGCCACTTATCCAGGTCCCAGCTGAAATCAAGATCCCTCTCCCAGCTCATCATGTACGCTGCTTTTTCCATGGGTTCCGCCAGGGAAGAATAGATGAGAGAGATACCTCCCTTTGTGTCTGAGGCCGAAGCACACCATTGTTCATAAGGCGTTACTAAAAGATGGTTCTCATTGCTCTTCCATAGCTGATTCAAAAAATGTGAAAGTTGCAAGAATCTAAATTTTTCGGCTGAGGGCATTTCTAGTTTGGAAATACAGTATGCTAGAGTGAGGGGACCATTGGAGTTGAAGAATTGACCAATTCTATAAAGGCCCTTGTCAAGCCACCATTTGAAGGCTCGAATATCTAATCCAGGTGGGAAATTATGATTCCTGAAGATATGTGCCAGGGGGTGCCAAATGGAGATGAGGGGTTTGAGCTTATGAAGGGCGTCACAAAGTTTCATTGAGTGAGATAATGTGGGAGCTAATATCGGGGGACGTTTCTTGGGGATTTTCCAAAGCAGGAAGTCTAAGGTGAAACCAGGGACCGCCTCTCGCTCCATGCCCACCCAGTCTGGTTTGGGTCCTTTCATATAAATAGTTGAAAATTGGCTCAGTTGTGCTGCCTGATAATACCACCAAAGATTAGGAACCCCTAGTCCTCCCTTTTTTCTGGGTCTAAAAAGTACCTCTTTAGAGAACCTGTGGCCTTTTTTATCCCATATAAAGCGGATTATGGCGGATTGTAGGCGTAGAATGTGCGATTTGGGGACTGGGATGGGTACGGAACGAAAGAGATATAATAACCGAGGTAGGAGTGTCATTTTGACCGCGTTCACTTTACCTAACCACGAGAGCTTATATAGCGACCATTGGGTCAGGTCGTCTGTGAGCTTTTTGAACATGGGGGGAAAATTATGTTTATAAAGTGTATCGATACCAGACGTAAGGTTAATGCCAAGATAAGGGATGGATGCGGAATTCCATGAGAATGGAAATTTACTTTTTAGGTTGTCAACGATGTCTTGAGAAATTGAAACATTAAGAGCGACTGATTTGGAGACATTAACCTTAAGTCCGGAAGCTGATTCAAAGTCTTGTAAAAGTTGCAGTATGTTAGGGATGGAGATTAAGGGAGATGTGACGAACAGGAGGACATCATCCGCGAATAAAGCGCATTTGTGAGTATTATGACCACAACGAACTCCATGGATGTCAGGGTGTTGTCTAATCGCAATGGCTAAAGATTCCATAGCCATCGCGAAAAGAAGGGGGGAGAGAGGACATCCCTGCCTTGTTCCCTTCTGTATAAAAAAATTATCTGAAAGATTGGTGGTAGAGGGCTCTCAAGATATTAATAAAGTTTGGGCCAAAACCCCATTTACTTAAAATTGTGAAGAGATAGGGCCAAGCCACTGTGTCAAACGCTTTTTGGAGATCTATGGAGAGGAGGAGGCCTCCTTGAGGAGGTCCCCCATCCCACCCCGATCTTATTAGGGAGACTGCATTTATTGCTCTCCGTATCTGGTCCGGTCCCTGTCTCCCCGGTATGAACCCCAACTGGTCCTTATGTATGTAGGTACCTATAAAGGAGGCGAGTCTATTGGATAATATTTTTGTCATAAGTTTTAGATAATTATTAATTAATGAAATAGGTCTGTAGTTAGTGACTTCGCTGGGGTCTTTACCTGGCTTGGGTATGACCGAGATAAAAGCCAAGTTGGCATTAGGATCCAGCGGGGATGCTTTGGTTAAGGAGTTGAAGAGGCAGACCAGGTACGGAGAGAGTGCATCTATAAAAGTTTTATAATAGTGGTTTGAGAAACCATCTGGGCCTGGGGCTGAGTCTTTTGTAAGCCCTTTTATGACTGCTCGGATTCTTGAAATGGGGATTCCAAGATGGAGCGGTGGGAATCAGAAATTTTAGGTAAAGGGATTTTTTCTAGAAAAGCGTCCAATTTTTGTTGAGAAATTGGGTAATCGTCGGAGTACAGGTTGGCGTAAAAGGAATGGAACGATTTAAGGATTTTACTTGGGTTTTGAGTGTGCGACCCGGATTGGGTTTTTATTTTGGGTAGGGCAAATGACCTATGTTTCGGAGTAAGTTTGGCTGCTAGCTGGGGGCCAAATTTATTCGCGCGCAGATAAAAACTGCCGCTGAGCCAATGAAGGTGCTTTTCTGCGTTGGAGGTCAGGGCTGAGTTAAGAGATAGTCTAATAGTATCAAGTTTAGAGAGACTGTTAGAATTGGGGTTCAGTTTATGGGTTCTGCTGAGATTTTTGAATTCTTTCTCTAGCTTCACGATATCTATTTGCCGTTCTCGCTTTAATTTGGCCGCTAATTGAATCAATTTCCCTCTGATTACCGCTTTGTGGGCATTCCAAAGAGTAGTAGGGGAGATGTCATCAGTGTCATTCAATAGGAAGTACTCTTTAATATCCTTTGCTAGTAAAATACAGTGGACGGGGTTAGATAAGATTTTCTCATTTAGGCGCCATGTGCGAGAGCCAGATGGGGACAATGAGTTGGATATTCCTAAGAATACCAGGGAGTGGTCGGACCACGGAACATCGTGGATAGAGGCGTGGTTAGCAAGGTGTATATCAGAGTTCGACATGAAAATGTGGTCGATTCTAGCATATGTCTTGTGGGGAGCCGAGTAGTGTGTATAGTCCCTTATTGAGGAGTTTAATTCCCTCCATGAGTCAATGAGGCCCACCGAGTGAAAAAGTCTGGCAATCTGGAGGCTCTGTTTGGGGGGTTGTTTAAGGTGAGGGATCCCCTGAGCTGCTTTATTTAGGATCTGATCAAATGTAATGTTGGAGTCCCCCCCCATAATCACCCTTCCCTCAAAGTGGGATGAGAGATTTGCCAATAAGGAGGAGAAAAATTTAGCTTGGCCTTTGTTAGGGGCATAATATGAAATGATAGTGTAGAGGTTACCTTCAATCAAACCTTTGACCAAAATATATCTCCCATCGTTATCTTTAACTGTTAAAATGTGAGAAAAAGGGGTCTGTTTGGAGATTAGGATGGCTACTCCTCTTTTTTTCTCGCTAGCGTTTGCGAGGAAAAAAGTGGGGTATTTGTTGTGTAGAAAAGAAGGCGAATAGTTTGAGGGGAAATGGGTTTCCTGGAGGAGCACGACATCTGCTCCTCTTGAATGATAGCTTTGGAAAGCTTTGCGTCTCTTGACGGGCGAGTTGAGCCCTTGGGTGTTATGAGAGATCACCTTAAGTGCCCTCTGTAAAGGAGGTGTGTCAGCCATAGTCACAGAGGGAGTGATCCTGGTGTGTTAGGTGCGCACCTACCCGGTTCCCTAATGAAGCAGCGCTGAGTCTGGGAGGGAGATCCTGTTGTCGCAGCGGAGTAGTCTGGATAAAGCTGGTCTCCTGTGCACAATCCTGAAATAAAGAGAAGGGTAAGGAGGAGAAGGGGGGAAAGAGGGGAGAGAGAAGAAAATGAAGGAAGAAGGAAAGAATCATTAAATAAAACAATCTAATAACGTCAAAAAAGTCTAGGCATATGAGCCCAGAAAAGCAATGAACTGGACTAAAAAGTTCAGTTCAAGTCTGAGACCCAAAAACAATAGGGTCTCAGAAACACAGGAACAACCTCAGCCGAGGCTGTTAGTCTGATGTAACCAGTGGGAGGGTCTCCCCTGGTCACAACAGAAGGAGTGGCGTTGCTAGCCCAGCCGAGCCGCCGGGTCCCCATCTATTGGGGAAATATGGAACCTAAAGAACGTGAAAGTCAAAAATTTTAGATATATACCCATATAAAAGAAAGAAAACAAAAATGAGGAGTTGAGCCCAACCTCTAAGAGGTACCTGGGCAAATCACTACCTTAAATAAAAATAACAAAACAATTCCTGCCATAGGAGATATCTTTCCAATAATCGGGACGGGGAAGGGAGGGTGGGAGTAGGGATATGGAAAGGGGGGGGGGAGTGAGAAGGGGCACGACTTTAAGCCTTGGCTTTCCCGGAAGTCATTATAACCTCAAGTGTGGTCCATTATGAAAACCGAGGATAATTGTCCAAAGATATATATATATATAAAAAAAAAATTTAAAAAAATGGAAAAAAGGAAAAGGGGAAAGGGGGGGGGGGGAATTAAAACATCCCGGGATCATCTTCCCCCATCTTTATTTTGAGGAGGTGAGTGGAGAAAGATCAGGTAAGTGCGACCATTTTCACTGATGGGTATATCTGATCTGATGGGGTGTACACAATGTACACACGTACCCCTCGTTCAGAGGGTATAACCTGGAGGGGAAAAGATAGTCACACGGTCCTTGTAGAGCCGCATAAGGAAGAATTCATCTTGGAGGAAAGGAGTCGCGATGGCGCTTCGGTTGCTGTTTGTTCCAGAGGGGAGTGATGGGGCTGCCTGGAGGGGGTCTCTTCGAGGAGCTTGACCTGGACGGAGGATCCTGGGGGGAAGTTTCTTGAGAGATGAGTCCAAGTCGCAGGAGTAAGTGTTCACCTTCTTGGAATGAGGAGAATCCATACGATCTTTCCTTATATTGAAACTGAAGACGGAAAGGGAAGGTCCATCGATATTTAATTGATTTCTGTGAGAGGATTTCAAGGAGAGGTTTCAAAGCTCTTCTTTTTAGAATTGTAGTTTTGGAAATGTCAGCGAAGACTTGAATCTTGTTTCCTTGGAAGGATAAGGTGTCTAGATTCCGAGATCTTTTCATGACTTCTTCTTTGGTTTCGTAATAGTGGGGCTTAACCACTATATCCCTCGGGAGCCCGTCCTGTCTGGGTGGCTGCAGCGCTCTGTGAGCTCTGTCAATCTCTAGCTTGTGGTCAGAGATATCTGGGATAAGTTCTTTCATGAAAAGCTTCACTGTGTCATGAACATTAGTAACAGCTTCAGGGATACCTCGAATGCGGAAGTTACCTCTCCGATTACGATTTTCCAAGTCGTCGATCTTCCCTAATGCCGTATCAAGTTGTTCCTGCATCAATTGAATGCAGTCAGTATTCTGATTGGTGCGCGCAACAGTATGATCCACGGCTTGTTCAATTAAATCAATGCGGGCCCCCAAGCTCTGTAAGTCGGCCTTTATAGACGTGGTGATCTGCGCTGCATTTTGGGCCAGGCCTGTGGCCAGCATGTCTGAAAAACAGTTCAGGAGTTGTGCCATGTCTGACTGGTGGGGAGAGTTCAGATTTGCAGCCTGTTGCATGGCAGGGGATGGGGCGGGAGCGTGCAGTGATGGGATATGGAGCATATCAGATAGGGCCCTGTTAAAAAGGGAGTCTTTGCTGTTAGGGTGAGCCGTCTTAGGGGGGGTATTACTCACAGAGGATCCCAGTGTGGTAGTGGCAATCTGTTCCTCCTCAGGGATGTCTGCCATGAGGTCTCCGTCTCCTGTGTCTGCATGTGAGGAGGCCGCGGCCGCCATCTTAGAAGCAGTGGGGTCGGGCCGGCCGAAGGTGAGTTTCCTGCTAACCGCTGAGCGATGTGAACGGTTAGGCATATAAATTTGTGCCCACGGACCTCCTCTACCTGTGGGTGTTCAGCAGGGACGGTTCCGCTAAAGATTTCAGCGTCTGGGGACCGCGGAAGGCTCGGCTGCGACAGAGCTCCCGTTCAGAGCGTCTTCCCGGAAGTCCCGCGCATGCGCACTCCTGTGAAATACTTTTTTATTAAACTAACCTTTTGGGATTTTACACTTTCTGTCGTCTCTTTCATTTTATGATCAATCTGATCGTGGGGTGGATGGAGCTTGGATTGAATATCCTGCTTATGTTTGATCTGAGGACACATCTCCAGCTGATGACCCCTGCAAAGAATGTTACATCATGCCTGTTTGAACCTTCAGAATAAAGGGCCCAGGCTCTCTGGTAAGTGTCTATATTGCCTTTGGTGACGGTGCATGCACGAGGTGGAGGTTTTTTTTGGATTCAACTACTTATCACTGATTTGTGTTTTCTACAGTTGGATTTATTAACCCAATATGAGATTTTTGTTTAGCGCATCATTTTTTTCTACATCTTGGGAGAAATACTCAGGAATGGTGTTGTGATGTTTTCAGGAAGCTATGTACAGCTCCTCCCAACAGCCATGGTCTTCCAGCATTGCACAGAAAATCACAGAGGCGCAGTGATGGTGTCACAGGGCCCAAAATAAGATATGTAATGAAAACAGGTTTTATTTAAGTGTAATTAGCAGCATGTTGACGAGGGAGGAAAGAAGAAACAGGGAAGACTAAAAATCAGTCGATTTATCTTCAGCTTTGAGGGCAGTGCCAGGCTGGCAATTGAACCTAATACAATATTCTATAGTGGACACTGATTCTAATGGTGTTAAAAGAGTACAAAGAAAAACACATGAAATACATAAAAAGCAATACCCATAAGCAGGGCCACTGATCGGAATCATGGGGCCCGTACAGCCTAGCTGACGGGGCCCCCTTCAGCTCCACCCCTGGTTCCGCCCCTGGTCCCTCCTTCAGCCCCACTCCAGGCTCTGCCCCTGGCCCCTCCCCAGACCCCGCCTTGAAACAAAGTACAGGTTTGTCTACAAGTGATATTTATTTTCTTTTGGTGGTATTTGGTCACCGCTGCCGTTTTTACCTTTTGCGTTTCTAAACAAAAAAATAAAAACAATTTTGAAAAAAAAAAAATATTTTTTACTTTCTGCAATAAAACATATCCAATAAAAAAATGTAACAAATCGAATTTCTTCAATAGTTTGGGCCAATATGTATTCTGCAACATATTTTTTGTGAAAAAAAAATCCCAAAAAGAGTTTATTGATTGGTTTACACAAAAGTTATAGCATCTATAAACTGTGATGTATTTATGTATTTTTAATTTATTTTTACTAGTAAGGGTGGCGATCAGCGACTTCACAGCGGGACATGCCAATGCCATAATGTACTGCAGAGACAGTGCCACCCATGCTGCCAATGCCATATTGTGCTGCAGACAGTGCCACCCATGCCATGCTGCCAATGCCATATTGTGCTGCAGACAGTGCCACCCATGCGGCCAATGGAATAATGCCATTGGCAGCATGGGTGGCACTGTCTGCAGCACATTATGGCATTGGCGGCATGGGTGGCACTGTCTGCAACACATTACGACATTGGCAGCATGGGTGGCACTATCAGCAGCACATTACGGCATTGGCGGCATGGGTGGCACTGTCTCTGCAGTACATTACGGCATTGGCGGCATGGGTGGCATTGTCGCTGCAGGCAGCACATGCGTTATGGGCCATAACGCATGTGCTACCTGCAGACAGTGACACCCATGCCACCAATGCCATATTGTGCTGCAGACAGTGCCACCCATGCCACCAAGTGCTGCAGACAGTGCCACCCATGATGCTAATTCCATAACGCATGTGCTGCCTGTTGACAGTGCCACTCATGCCGCCAATGCCATATTGTGCTGCAGACAGTGCCACCCATGCCACCAATGGCATAATTCCATTGGCAGCATGGGTGGCGCTATCTGCAGCACATAATGCCATTGGAGGCATGAGTGGCACTGTCTCTGTAGGCAGCACATGCGTTATGGCATTAGCGTCATGGGTGGCACTGTCTGCAGCACATTACGGCATTGGCGGCACAGGTGGCACTGTCTGCAGCACATTACGGCATTGGCAGCATGGGTGGCACTGTCTGCAGCACATTACGGCATTGGCAGCATGGGTAGCACTGTCTCTGCAGCACATTACGGCATTGGCGGCATGGGTGGCATTGTCTCTGCAGGCAGCACATGCCGTAATGTATAGATGCTGCTGCAGTAGTAATAGATCTCGAATCCCCCCCCCAAGCAAGCACACACCTGTGTTAGCCGGGCCCCAGTAGTCACTTCCTCCCTGATCCTGCTGCTGCCTGGACTGCGAGTGTCCACAAACTATTCCAGTCAGATGCCAGCTGCTTCTTTTTTTTCTTCTGCCGCCGGCGCTGCCGCTCGTCTAACTGCTTCTTCTCTTGGGCCGAGTGAAGAACAGAGCAGAGGAATCGAGGAATCATTCCACGACGCCAGGGAAGGACGTGCTGGCCGGGACTTGAGCCAGCATGAGGAGTGGGAGCGGAAGAGACATTCTTCCGTGCCCGAAATAGAAAAAATAGTCCTTCCCCCTGTCGCCACCTACAGATATTGAGCTATCAAAATAAAAATTAAAAAAACGCAAAAAGTAACGGGGGGGGGGAGGGGGTAGTGACTTGGACAGACAATGTTTGGTCATTGTGGCTGGAGGATTTTTTTTTTACATTAATTAGTTCTGTGTTCAGGTTGCCCAGGCCCCCTTGCTGGCCGGGCTCGATACAACGGGGCCAGTTATACTGGCCTATCAGCGGCCCTGCCCAGAAGAATCGCACCTAGTGCTTTGCATCTTGTATTTTACTTGCAGTCAACTATAGGAAGATCTATTTTATTTCCTGACAATACCTTATAATCATGAAAGAACTGCACTCGCCCATTTAAAATTCTACTTTTGAGACTATAAATGAAGCCAACATCCAGATCAAGATATACAGTATATCCAAAGAATAGTTCTATAATGCAGGGCTGGGCAACCTTTGAGATGTGGAGATCTACCTGAACAACATGAAAGAGATCAAAGATCACCGGGGTTCGGTGCCCCTTTTTAAAAAAATTTTTAAAAAAAATTAACTAGCAAGGCCCAACTAAACAGTAAGGAAAATGTAGAAGGGAGCGTGGCCTGAAGCTGCATGCGGTGAGACGTGTTTGAGCTGAGCTCCGCTGGTGGTACCTTTTTTCTATGATCCTGACCCCAACACTTCGAACCACCAGCCCGGTAATCTACCTTCACAGTCTCGGTACTCAGTGGAGATATGACGCCGCCCCACAGAATGGCCGATACGGCCGCAAAACTCGAGAAATTACGCCACCAGGACGGGCAGGCACAGGCCCAAGATGGCGACTCCCTGTCCTCCTCATCTCGTGCAGCAGACAAGAGTGAGATCCTTGAAAAAAATATATACTAAATATATATACTCGCGCTAATGGTGTGACAAAAATAAATCGTGAAATGAAAAAATTGCAGCTGCTATACACAAAGTACTAATCACTTGGAAAACGTGAAAAATATAACTATATCGCTCGCAAACACAATATATAAGTGAAAAATAAAAAATGGATAATAAAACACCACAAAGTCCAAAACAAGTGACTCAAGGTGCTCCAATCCAAAGTGAAGGGAAGAAAGGTGCTTCAGAAGATTCAGGTGCACAACACCCCACTCACCAGATCCACATGATCCCCAGCTTTTCAGTCTGGTGGGTCATTTAAGGCTTGGTATGGATGTCTTTGAGATGGTAAATAAGATGTCAGGTCATCAGATCCAGGGTTCCTTGGTGAAGAGTTTCAGCCAGACAAACACGTACCCAGAAGTAAAAAAATGGAACTAATAGTGAAGTACCATAAAAAAGGGTTTATTTGAACAAAGGATGGGTACTTATAAAAAATAAAATAAAACAAGCATCAAGCATGGAGCAGATCGTATAAAAATGCGGTTTCTGGCGTGTGTTCTAAACGTGCCTTCCAAACGTGTGTTCCAAACGACCAGAAGTGACGTGAGTAATTCCGGAAATAGCGTCAACGTTTCGCCACCCACAGGGCATCATCACAGACCTGATTTATGGTTAGCTGAGCCAGCAATTGAGATCCAATTCAATGTTCAACCCCAGGGGGCTCATCCTTTTGAAACGATGGATCCACTGGATCTCATTGCGAGAGATGGCTCGCTTAAGATTACCACCTCTCCAATGCCCCTCCTCTCTATCAATACCACAGAAAGTAATGCCACTAGGGTTCCTTCCGTGGAAAAGTCTGAAATGATTGGACAAACTATGATGTTTGTAACACTTTTTGATCCTATTAACATGTTCTCTTAATCTCACACCTAGTGCTCTAGTGGTCATCCCCACGTACTGCAACCCACATGGACAGGACAAGAGGTAGGTGACTTGGGTAGTGCCACACGTGATGAACTTGTTAATTTTGAAGGACTCCCCAGAGGAACAGGTTGTGTATTCAGTGGTTTTCCTCACCTTGTGTTTGGAAGTTTTGCATATGACACATCTCCCACAGCTGAAAAAAACAACCTCATCCAAGAAAGTACACAACTTCCTTGGAGGATCAACAAGATTGAGAGCCAATTTGAGCCTTAAGGTGGGGGTTTTGGTATAAATAAACTGAGGTTTACTGGGTAGAATCTTGGATAAATCATTATCTTTGAGCAAAAGATGCCAATATTTACAAATGATTTTTTCCACTTGTCTATGTTGGCGGGTATAGCCAGTCATGAAAGCAATCCCAAAATCTCTCTCATTGACCACCTTTTTTTTTAAAAAAGATCATCTCGAAAGATCATCTAACTTCTAACTGCTGATAAAGTTTTATTCAGTTCATATGGGGTGTAGCCTTTTTCCACAAATCTGTCAAAAAGAACTTTAGCCTGTATGTCAAAATCTTCAATTCTGGCGCAATTGCGCCTAACTCTAACGAATTGGCTCTTGGGGATTGTACTGAGCCATCGAGGGTGGTGACAACTCCATTTCTGTCCACCTATTTAAAAAAAGCTTTGGTGAACAGTTGATAGTTATCTTTGAAGACTACTAGAGCTAAAAAATTAATGCTCGGATCATCAGAAACTGCTGAGAAGGATATTCCATATCTATTCTCACCAATTTTTGACAAAAACTGTAAAAATGACTCTGCCCAAATGATAATAATATCATCTATATAAGATATATAGAACTTGAACTTGTGGAATATTTCCACTAAAGATGGCATCCTGTTCCCAATGACTCATGAAAAGGTTGGCCACTGATGGGGCATACTTGGCACCCATGGCCACGCCCCTCTTTTGCCTAAAAAACTGTTTATTATGCCAGAAAAAATTGTGACTCATGGCCAAATCAAGGGCATGAACAAGAAAACCTTTTTGTTTGTTTTTCATTTTGGTATTGTTCAGAGCACATACCATAGCTTCTTCAGCATGTTTTTCTCTCAGTGAGATCCTGGAAGCGATCGCTGCATGTCAAACGTCCCTCACCACCAGAATAGAGGAGGTAAAGATTGACATTTCTTTGCTCAGACAGGACATGCAGCAGCTAAGGGACAAAGTTGGGGAATCGGAACAGCGCCTAGGCCAGGGTGGAAGATTCTATCCCCCCACTTCAGGAATCGTCTGACCAAGCGAGTCGCCTCATTGCCCAACTGTAGCAGAAGCAAGACGACCTTGAGAATCGCATGAGGAGGAACAACTTGCGATTTATAGGTCTCCCTGAGGGCACAGAAGGTAACAACCTTGCTACCTTCTTGCAGGAGCTATTAATTATAGCATATGGGCACGAGGCCTTCTCACAATCATTCGTTGTGGAACGCGTACACCGAATGCCTGCCAAAAAGCCACCCCAGGGTGCACCCCTGAAAGTCTTTATTGATAAATTCCTCAACTACAAGGATCGCGATGCCATACTCCGCTTATCCAGAGAAAAGGGCAACTTACCCCTGCATAATCATTAGATCATGGCCATTCCTGATTTCTGTACAGAGGTACAGCGACAACGCAGCCAATTTACAGCTATCAAGAGGCGACTGCGAGTTCGCCATCTATCTCTCTATCTCTAATACGCCATGCTGTTCCCCGCTCGTCTTCGGGTCGTTGGAGAAGACTTGTTCATTTTTTTTTAGGAACCAAAGGCTGCCTGCGACTGGCTTGATCAGCTTAATCCCGCCTGATCCGTGAGTACTGTATGGGTTTGTGATGTCTCCACCATGTTCACCACCCTATTTTGATTAACAGCCTGGGCCCCTGACCTAAACAGAGGATTGTGCAATTATGTTCTGACTATTTCTGTTAGCATGTGTTCCGTTTCTGCCCCGTTAGTGCACCCCTCTACAGTAACACTGAATATGACACTGCCCAGGTCACAGATCTCATGTATTATGGGACTACCCTATGCCATATTACCGTTGATGGACTTGATGGACCCCCCCCTCCCGGAGGATCATTGAGGAAGCACCCTACGAATAACTCTTTATTTTATGTTTCCAAGTGAGCTGCCCCAGCTGGTGACCCACTTTTTTTGGGCATCACGCTGGCATCCAATACAATACTTCCATAAGTTGGGGTTTTTTTTTGGGACATATGCTTGCACAAGTTGGGGTATGTGTAGAGCTGGGAGGGTTAGGGTTTTGCTATTACTATTATTGATGTTTTTGGTGTCTACTACATATGTTTTTTATGCGACTATGACCATTGATATACCACTATCCATTACTGTACTTACTAGCTGGTGCATCTGCACAGCTACCCCTCAATGTCTGTACTACATAGGGGTATACATGGCCGCCTGGCCCACTTACTACATTGTGATTTGTCTATGGCCAGGTTGAAAAATTTAACATGCAATGTCCGTGGCTTTAGAGATAAGTTGAAAAGCACTGCAGTATTTTCCTTTCTTAAATGTCAAAGGGCGGACGTAATTGTGTTGGTGGAGACCCATGTACAGGGATATTTGCAGCGGGCGCTGCGGTGCCCTGGATTGGCTGGGCATGTCATGCCACCCACACCACATACTTCAGGGGTGTCTCAGTGCTAGTAGCTAAGTGAGTGTCCTTTGAGCTCCAATCTGTAACACTGGATCCCCAAGGCAGATATGTATTTATACACGCTAAGATAGCAGGTAACCCCATTTTGGTACTGGCCTGGTATATCTCCCCCCCCTTTAATTCCACCATTCTCAGTGAAGGATTCTCATTTATGGCCAAATACCCAGCCACATCGGCAATATGGCTAGGAGATAAGTTGAAACGCACTGCAGTATTTTCCTTTCTTAAAAGTCAAAGGGTGGGCGTAATTGTGTTGGTGGAGACCCATGTACAGGAATATTTGCAGCGGGCGCTGCTACGCCCCTGGATTGGCTGGGCATATCATGCCACCCACACCACATACTCCAGGGGTGTCTCAGTGCTAGTAGCCAAGTCAGTGTCCTTTGAGCTCCAATCTGTAACAATGGATCCCCAAGGCAGATATGTATTTATACACGCTAAGATAGCAGGTAACCCCATTTTGGTACTGGCCTGGTATATCCCCCCCCCTCCTTTAATTCCACCATTCTCAGTAAAGGATTTTCATTTATGGCCAAATACCCAGCCACATCGGCAATATGGCTAGGAGATTTGAATATGGTAACCAATCCCTCTCTTGACTGTATGGGACAGAGTTCACAAACCCCCATGCCAGATCGAGACACCAGGTTCGGCCGCCTAATGACAAGCTTTGACTTGGTGGACACCTGGCGACACTTTTATCCTAAAGGCTCGGTACAAGATGTTCTTTAGTAAACAAAAGATTTTTGAGCAGGGTGAACGCCCTGACAAACTACTCGCCTACTTGGCTCACCTAGACACCAGACCCCCAGTGGTCATTAAACTGAGGTTTGACACGATGGGTGACATCAAAGACCCCGTCTTGATTGTCAGGGAATTCGCTAGCTTCTTTAAAGAAGTGTACACATCTAAGGTTAGCTATCCTCCATAAGACCTGGAAAATCTTCTCGGTGCCCCTGGTTGGAGCTCTGCCGCCTTCTCAATCTCACAAGGGACACAGCAGGGTTGCCCCATCTCACCGTTATTATATGCATTGGCGGTGGAACCCTTGGCAATAGCACTCAGAGAACACCCAGATATCAAGGGGCTAGTACGCAGACAACATGCTACTGTATCTCTTGGACTCAGGCCCCTCCCGCCAGACGGCCAAACAAATCATCAAGAACTTTGATAAGTTCTCAGGACTTAAAATGAATTGGGACAAGTCCCAGATCCCTCCCATTGATGTATTTACCCCGTCGAGAGATTAAGCCGATCTACCCCTAGTAAGAGTAAATACCCTTAATCAATTGGGAATATTGGTTTCCAGGACACTGGTCGACTTCATTCCACTAAACATAGAGCCATTAATCCCACTCATTAAGTCCAAAATTCAAACGTGGGCAAGATTACCGGTAGGGGTGATAGGGCGCATTGGCCTAATTAAGATGATACTCTTACCTAAAATCCTATATGTGTTATGGCATTTTCCAATATACATCCCTCTTTAATAATTTATAATCGTAGATACACTTCTGCAGTACTTCAAATGGGGACCAGGTAGGCACAAACTTTCATAGAAGGCCCTACAGTGTCCAACGACACTGGGGGGCCTTGCAGTACCTGATTTTGAGACTTATTACTTAGCAGCGCAGCTCTCCCACTTATATCACATAGACAAGTCAGATAAACATAGATATTTGGCCCTGGTTTGCAACTCAGCAGACTCACGACTCCCACACCCATTTTGTGATGTACTGAGAGGGCTGAAGGGCTCGATGATCTATCCAAATCGCTCTGGACTCTCATTTCAACATAAAAGGATTTGGGACCTGGTGACCTCCAAGATGGAATGCCCCGTATTTCATGACAATACCCCATTGTGGTATAATAAACTTCTCCCGGAGCTCCTCCGGGTACCTGACCCCACCATCTGGATATCTCAGGGTATTTACCTGCTGTCCCACGTTCTCCATAATGGAGAAATTAAAACATTCGATCAGTTGAAAGCAGAATTCAACCTCCCAAATTATATGCTTTTTCGCTTCTTTCAGGTACGTCATGCACTTCACACTCAAGATATGGACCAGGGGAGGACTGACCATCGGGCAATTCCGGACAGGGACCGAGGGCCCGTGGCCAGTAGGGGGCCCCATGACAGATTCCACTTCGATCTACCTGTCAATCACAGCAAGCTGACGGGTAGATCGGGTCCCGAATCACTGCTCCTTGCTAAGAGACTGCTGCAGTGTAAGCGAACCTCTCGTGATGCACTCCTCCCCGCCGGCCCCTCCTTCACCCATCACCTCGGACGGACGAGAAGAGAGGAGGGTCCGGCGGGGAGGAGCGCATCACGAGAGGTCTGTATACAGCCGCTTCCCACGCTACTCTGCATCTAGGAAGGAAAGTGCAGCAGCTGCTGTCCTGTGTCCCTCTATGTGCCCAGTATCCTGCTCTGTGCCCAAAAGCCCTGATGTTTGCCCATACCCTGCTATCTGCCCCATGCCCTGATGTCTACCCATGCCCTGCTCTGTGCCCCCATGTCCTGCTGTCTACCCCCATGCCTTGCTCTTTGCCCCCATTCCCTGATGTCTGCCCCATGCTCTAATGTTTACCCCATGTGATGCTCTGTGCCCCCTTGCCCTGCTCTGTGCCCCCATGCCCTGCTGTCTACCCTATGCCTTGCTCTGTGCCCCCATGCCCCGCTGTCTGCCCCCATGCCCCGCTCTGTGCCCCCATGCCCCGCTCTGTGCCCCCATGCCCTGCTCTGTGCCCCCATGTGCTGTCTGCCCCCATGCCCCACTCTGTGCCCCCATGCCCCACTCTGTGTCCCCATGCCCTGATGTCTGCCCCATGCTCTATAGTCTGCCCATACCCTGCTAACTGCCCCATGCCCTGATGTCTGCCCATGCCATGCTCTGTGCCCCCATGCCTTGCTCTTTGCCCCATGCCCTGCTGTCTGCCCCATGCCCTGCTCTGTAACCCCATTCCCTGATGTCTGCCCCATGCTCTGTCTACCCCATGCCATGCTCTGTGCCCCCTTGCCCTGCTACTTGCCCCCATGCCCTGCTGTCTGCCTCCATGCCCCACTCTGTGCCCCCATGCCCTGCTCTGTGCCCCTATGCCCTGATGTCTGCCCCATGCCCTATAGTCTGCCCATACCCTGCTATCTGCCCCATGCCCTGTCTGCCCATGCCCTGCTCTGTGCCCCCATGCCCAGCTGTCTGCCCCCATGCCTTGCTCTTTGCCCTATGCCCTGCTGTCTTCCCCATGCCCTGCTCTGTACCCCCATTCCCTGATGTCTGCCCCATGCTCTGATGTCTATCCCATGCCATGCTCTGTGCCCCCTTGCCCTGCTGTCTACCCTATGCCCTGCTCTGTGCCCCCATGCCCCGCTGTCTGCCTCCATGCTTCGCTGTCTGCCCCATGCCCTGCTCTGTGCCCCAATGCCCCGCTCTGTGCCCCCATGCCCTGCTCTGTATCCCCATGCCCTGATGTCTGCCCCATGCCCTGCCCTTTGCCCCATGCCCTGCTCTGTGCCCCCATGCCCTGATGTCTGCCCCATTCTCTGATGTCTACCCCATGCCATGCTCTATGCCTCCTTGCCCTGTGTCCCCATGCCCTGCTGTCTACCCTATGCCCTGCTGTCTGCCCCCATGCCCTGCTCTGTGCCCCCATGCCCTGCTCTGTGCCCCCATGCCCTGATGTGTGTGCCCCCATGCCCTGATGTGTGTACCCCCATGCCCTAATGTGTGTGCCCCCATGCCCTGGTCTGTGCCCCCATGCCCTGATGTTTGCCCATACCCTGCTATCTGCCCCATGCCCTGATGTCTACCCATGCCCTGCTCTGTGCCCCCATGTCCTGCTGTCTACCCCCATGCCTTGCTCTTTGCCCCCATTCCCTGATGTCTGCCCCATGCTCTAATGTTTACCCCATGTGATGCTCTGTGCCCCCTTGCCCTGCTCTGTGCCCCCATGCCCTGCTGTCTACCCTATGCCTTGCTCTGTGCCCCCATGCCCCGCTGTCTGCCCCCATGCCCCGCTCTGTGCCCCCATGCCCTGCTCTGTGCCCCCATGTGCTGTCTGCCCCCATGCCCCACTCTGTGCCCCCATGCCCCACTCTGTGTCCCCATGCCCTGATGTCTGCCCCATGCTCTATAGTCTGCCCATACCCTGCTAACTGCCCCATGCCCTGATGTCTGCCCATGCCATGCTCTGTGCCCCCATGCCTTGCTCTTTGCCCCATGCCCTGCTGTCTGCCCCATGCCCTGCTCTGTAACCCCATTCCCTGATGTCTGCCCCATGCTCTGTCTACCCCATGCCATGCTCTGTGCCCCCTTGCCCTGCTACTTGCCCCCATGCCCTGCTGTCTGCCTCCATGCCCCACTCTGTGCCCCCATGCCCTGCTCTGTGCCCCTATGCCCTGATGTCTGCCCCATGCCCTATAGTCTGCCCATACCCTGCTATCTGCCCCATGCCCTGTCTGCCCATGCCCTGCTCTGTGCCCCCATGCCCAGCTGTCTGCCCCCATGCCTTGCTCTTTGCCCTATGCCCTGCTGTCTTCCCCATGCCCTGCTCTGTACCCCCATTCCCTGATGTCTGCCCCATGCTCTGATGTCTATCCCATGCCATGCTCTGTGCCCCCTTGCCCTGCTGTCTACCCTATGCCCTGCTCTGTGCCCCCATGCCCCGCTGTCTGCCTCCATGCTTCGCTGTCTGCCCCATGCCCTGCTCTGTGCCCCAATGCCCCGCTCTGTGCCCCCATGCCCTGCTCTGTATCCCCATGCCCTGATGTCTGCCCCATGCCCTGCCCTTTGCCCCATGCCCTGCTCTGTGCCCCCATGCCCTGATGTCTGCCCCATTCTCTGATGTCTACCCCATGCCATGCTCTATGCCTCCTTGCCCTGTGTCCCCATGCCCTGCTGTCTACCCTATGCCCTGCTGTCTGCCCCCATGCCCTGCTCTGTGCCCCCATGCCCTGCTCTGTGCCCCCATGCCCTGATGTGTGTGCCCCCATGCCCTGATGTGTGTACCCCCATGCCCTAATGTGTGTGCCCCCATGCCCTGGTCTGTGCCCCCATGCCCTGATGTCTGCCGCATACCCTGCTCTATGCCCCATGGCCTTCTGTCTGCCCCATGCCCATGCTCTGATGTGTGCCCCCATGCTCTGATGTGTGCCCCCATGCCCTGCTGCCTGCCCCCATTCCCTGCCCCTATTCCCTGCTGCCTGCCCCCATGATGTGCCCTGTGATGTGTCCCATGACCTACTGTGTGCCCTGTGATATGCCCTACTGTGTGCCCCATGATGTGCTCTACTGTGTGCCCTTGTGGTGTGCCCCATGTTGTGTCCTACTGTGTGCCCCATTCCCTACTATGTGCCCCACTGTGTGCCCAATTCCCTCCTGTGGGCCTTGTGATATGCCCTGAGCCCTACTGTATGCCCCATGATGTGCCCTGTACCCTGCTGTGTGCCATATGATGTGCCCTGCTGTGTGCCCCTTGATGCTTCATTCAGTGCCCCATAGTGTGCTCTTCTGTGTGCACCATACAGTGCCCTATATGTGCCCTTCTGCTTCATGTAATATACCCTGCTGTACCCCATAATGTATCCTCTTGCCCCCACGTAATATGCCCTGCTATGCCTCATAATGTGCCCTGTTGTGCCCCATAATATGAGATTGTATCCCTCCTAATGTGCTCTGCTGTGCCCCTTAATGTGCCCTCATGCCCCCATGTAATATACCCTGCTGTGTCCCATTATGTGCTCTCTTGTCCCCATATAATATGCCCCATAATGTGCTCTGTTGTGCCCCATAATGTGCCCTCATGCCCCTATGTAATATACTCTGCTGTACCCCATAATGTGCCCTCTTGCCCCATGTAATGTTCCATGCTGTGCCCCTCTGCCTCCCCATATGTAATGTGCCCTATAATGTTCCCTGCTGCCCCCCCCCCCCCATGTAATGTGTCCTACTGTGCCCCCCCAACCTGTAATGTTCCCTGGTGTGCCCCATAATGTGCCCTGCTGCTATCCATGTAGTGTGCCCTCCTGCCCTCCACACACACATATTGTGCCCTCCTGACCCCCTGTGCTATGACCTGCTGACTTCTATACTTTGCCATGGTTCCTCCATGCTCTGCCCTGCTGCCCCCTGTGTACTGTGCTTGCTTGACATCCAATGCTCTGCCCTGCTGCCCCCTGTGCACTGTTTATCTCAGGTTCAACCCAGAATTGAGGCGTCCACGCAGTGCAAGATGGGGGATGGGGCTTTGTGTGGGTGTGGCTTGAGTGTGGGTCGGGACACAGGGGGCCCCATGATCCCCTGTTGCCCGGGGGCCCTATGAGTTTTCAGTCCGCCCCTGATATGGACACATATCCTCCTTTATTCTCCATATACGTACTGGAGGTGATATATCGGGAAGAACCACGTCAGCTCATATCTCTCTTCTACAATATGCTCACCACGCCACCTGCAACCAAACAATAGCATACTCCATTAAGCAGAAGTGGGAGGACAATGGGGGAGAACTGGAGGATGAGTATTGGGGTGAAGTGTTGGAGACCCCTAAGCTGGTATCCCCCAAACTGTCTGACAGACTCACGCAAACTTATATCACACATAGGGCATATCTGACTCCACAACGCCTAGCTAAATTTTGCCCCTCCCGCAGCGCTATGTGCTCCAGGTGCCTGATCTCTGTTGGCACCTTTGATCACATCATCTGGCGGTGCCCTCGGATCCAGGGATACTGGTTGCAGGTTGTCCAGTTTCTACATGACCAAATGGGCTCACCTGTGTCCCTGGATCCTAGACAGTGCCTATTGGGCTTATTTCCTGAGGATGGAATAGATAAATTTATGCTTTATTTTTTGCATGAAACACTTTTTACAGCAAGAAAGTTAATAGCCCGAAACTGGATCCAGGCGGTTGCCCCTATGTTAACTGCCTGTGCCTGGCTTGCCGAAATCAACAACTGCTTACCTTACAAAAAGGTGATTTACACAAATAGAGGTTGCCCGACCAAGCACAATAAAATCTGGGGTAGATGGTTACAATCCTCTTCAACTTGCACCACATAGACTGTTTGTCACTTCACATGCTAGTACAATCTAACCCCTTTCTCCTATATTGTCGATATGTTAATGTAAATAATACATGGTTATCGGCTTATATGGAAATAATTGACACCAACATTACCTGTTATATTTATGCTGTTTGTCTATTGAGATTCTTTACATTGTGAACAACACACTGTACAGTTACCCTGTATAACTATTTTGTACAAAAAAACCTCAATAAACTTTTGTTTATAAAAAAAAATATATATATATAATAAAACAAATGTCACTGTAAATATATAAGCATAGCCTACCCTAAAATTGGCAGTGTCAGTAGAGCAGTGAATGGTGTTAGTAGGGTAGGCCATGGCGTGTGCACAGTGTTAGTAGGTCAAAGGTTGATGTCAGTAGGGCAGTGGATGGTGTGCGTAGGACAGAGCTTGGTGTCAGTAGGTGTCAGTGGGACAGTGATTGTGTCAGTAGGACAGTGGACTTTGTCAGCAGGGCAGAGAACGATGTAGGAAGGGCAGTGGACAATGTCAGAAGGGCAGAGGACGGTGTCAGTAGTTTTTTTTTTTTTTTTAATCATTTTATTTTAAAAAAATATATATTTCCTTTATGTAGCACTGACCCCCAAAGGAGCTGCTGTATTTTAGTTGGGCCTGTACTCTGCTTCGCTACCCCTTTTGGTTTCTCTCAGTCCCCCCCTGACACAGCTGTGATGTAATATAGTGTGCAGTAACAACCCTGAAGACAATTTCTCAATATACAATGTAATATACCTTTTTTGTTTTTACCTTTGGTCTCCAGTCTCCCCTTGGCCAATATTACAAAGGAAAACAACACTCGCACAAAATTACTTAAACAAGAGCTTTCTTTATTGTATTTGCTTTAAAGTAGAACACTACAATAGTTGTACTGTCAGACCAACGTAGTGTGACAGTCAACAGATTTCAACATACAAACATATAATGCAGATGTAAAGTGTTTGAATTAACGTGCTAGTAATGTGCTAAGGAAAATAGGATAAATGGCAGAGTGAACTGATTTCACTATGAGCACTGTCCTATCCTTTGCACGCTTTGTAACTATAAGGAAATCAAGTGCTAATTTAATAAAGTATAATACAATCTTTAGGGAGCTCCTATTACTTGATATCACAGTAACTTTAATATGGTAATGAAACACAAACCTTGTGTTTTATTATACAGTCCTTCTTTTCTTCTTTCTTCTGCTAGCTATGAATAAAGTGAATTTGTAATCCAATGGTTAATGACTCCCGATCAAAGCAAGCTAAATATTGAATCAAAGTTATGGTACAGCAGTACTGTAACTATCTCTAATGTCAATGACACAGTATAATACCCTCAATGCAATACAGGCCCGGGGCCTAGTTTTAGCTCATTCTAATCCTTTTGGCTTTGCTTGTGGGACTTTGGATCCCAGCAACTCTGTATTGTACAAATGAATGTGTAAAAGTGTATCAAGGAAAGTTTTGGGCAACATCCCTCTCACCCAACCAGGTCAGTGTTGTCAGAAAGTTCCGCTCTGGTGTACAGGGTCCTGTCTCTGGCCGGCCGGCACCTTTGCACTGCTCAGCTCCACACAACGAGACGCTCCGGAACTCTCAGATGGCTCCGATAAGCTCCTCTGGTTCCTTCCCAGTCTTGCCCGGCCATCGGCCCAGCTCTCTGGTGTGTCACAGTATTGCTGCTCGAAACGCTCTTCCGTGGAGGTAGGCTGCGCTGCGCTGGAAACCTCACACAGATCCTCCCAGGCTGAAAATGGGTGCCCAAGAGAGCTAAGATGGCCGTGCCGAGCCCATTTATAATCTTCCCACAATGCAGTTCTGTTCTCCTGATGTTCATGGGAGTTAATGGGCATTATGGGTAGGTCAAGTTAATGTCCAATGTAAACAAACAAAATACTTCCATGTCAACTTCTTGAACAATGAAAAATAAAAATGCAGTCCTTTCATATTTTGGCCGCTAGATGGCACCAGATGCTAAGTTATAACATAACATTAATTATATATCAAAAATGTGACCGCTAAATTTATAGTTCTTTACAATATTATTGAGGACAGAGATTTCAAGTCCCTTTCTCCATAGCTTCAGCTGCACTGGACAGTGAATGAATTGGAAGTGCTTTTTGCTGAGCGGCTCCCGTTCATGTATAAACTGAAGCATAGTAAACATAGTTTACTATGCTTCAGCTACGAATGAACATGTTGAATGATTGGTACCAATTACTGACTTAAAAAAGGAAGGGGCTGGTAAATGACACATTTACCGGCTCCTTTCTCCACTCTCTATCCTGAAATTCTTCCCTGGAGCAGCCAGCGGGAGAGTAGAAGATGGTGGCCAGCAGCACCCCCCGGGTTTGACCAGGGAAGCATATGAGGGGGCTGGGTAAGAAGAGCAACAGGGACAGGAGGGTTGGCGGGGGGCAACATTTACTGGTACTGATCCCTTTTCCTCCTGCAGCCTCTGAATGCTGGTGGAGGGAGAGCAGGAGAGGCGGCTTTCAGCAGCTGCAGAAGGAAAATACAGTGGATCGGCACCAGTAAATGTGACTCCTACCCCTGCCCGTCCAGGTTCTGGTGGTTGGCAATGTTCCCTCTTCTCCAGGTACTAGGGGTTGGCAAGGAAGGATCACGACCTATCCATCAACTACCCATGATCAACAGGTAGATCACGATTGATGGGTTGCCGGCCCACGCTATAGTGGCTGTATGGGACTTTGAAGACACCAACACAAACACATGTACACAGTATATGTAAAAAAAAAATATCACATTTTATTATAACAACAATAAAACAGATAGGCTGAGTATCTATAGTTAATTTTTTCCTGTGATAGCTGTACATATACTGGTGTCACTATCATATCATAGTTCACTGGTTGATATTTAAACCTCAACAACAACAGAACATCCGTGTCTTAATTTATATGCTGAAGTGTTTCAAGTTTCCTCTTCCTCAGGAGAAAAACTGAACACCGTTGATGAGAGATATATACAATCAGCCTATGCCAAATTTGAAAACCAGCCAGGACAGTAAACTATGATACAATACTTACACCAGTATACTGTATGTAAAGCTATGAATGGAAATATGTAATGAATGATACTCAGCCTATCTTTGTTATTTGTTTTAATGTTGTTATAATACAGCTTGTTTTTTTTATTATACTGTATATGCTGTATGTGTGTTTGTGCTGGTGCCAAAGGTGTGCGCAGCCCAAAGCATGTATATGTATATATATATATATATATATATATATATATATATATATATATATATATACACACATACGGTATCTCACAAAAGTGAGTACACCCCTCACATTTTTGTAAATATTTTATTATACCTTTTAATTTGACAACACTGAAGAAATTACACTTTGCTACAATGTAAAGTAGTGAGTGTACAGCTTGTATAACAGTGTAAATTTGCTGTCCCCTCAAAATAACTCAACACACAGCCATTAATGTCTAAACCGCTGGCAACAAAAGTGAGTACACCCCTAAGCGAAAATGTCCAAATTGGGCCCAATTAGCTATTAGCTAATGTCATGTGACTCATTAGTGTTACAAGGTCTTAGGTGTGAATAGGGAGCAGGTGTGTTTAATTTGGTGTTATCGCTCTCACTCTCTCATGCTAGTCACTGGAAGTTCAACATGGCACCGCATGGCAAAGAACTCTCTGAGGATCTGAAAAAAAGAATTGTTGCTCTACATAAAGTTGACCTAGACTATAAGAAGATTGCCAAGACCCTGAAACTGAGCTGCAGCAGAGTGGCCAAGACCATACAGTGGTTTAAAAGGACAGGTTCCACTCAGAACAGGCCTCGCTATGGACGACCAAAGAAGTTAAGTGCATGTGCTCAGAGTCATATCCAGAGGTTGTCTTTGGGAAATAGACGTATGAGTGCTGCCAGCATTGCTGCAGAGGTTTAAGGGTTGGGGGGTCAGCCTGTCAATGCTCAGACCATACACCGCACATTACACCAAACTGGTCTGCATGGCTGTCATCCCAGAAGGAAGCTTCCTCTATAGATGATGCAGAAGAAAGCCCACAAAGAGTTTGCTGAAGACAAGCAGACTAAGGACATGGATTACGGGAACCATGTCCTGTGCTTTGATGAGACCAAGATAAACATATTTGGTTCAGATAGTGTCAAGCGTGTGTGGCAGCAACCAGGTGAGGAGCCCAAGTGTGTCTTGCTTACACTCAAGCATGCTGGTTTGAGTGTCATGGTCTGGGGCTGCATGAGTGCTGCTGGCACTGGGGAGCTACAATTCATTGAGGGAACCATCAATGCCAACATGTACTGTGACATACTGAAGCAGAGCATGATCCCCTCCCTTCGGAGACTGGGCCGCAGGGCAGTTTTCCAACATGATAATGACGCCAAACACACCTCCAGCTTCTTTAGCACTGTCTTGCTAAAGAAGCTGAGGGTAAAGGTGATGGACTGGCCAAGCATGTCTCCAGACCTAAACCCTATTTAGCATCTGTGGGGCATCCTCAAATGGAAATTGAAGAGCGCAAGGTCTCTAACATCCACTAACTCCGTGATTGCGTCATGGAGGAGTGGAAGAGGACTCCAGTGGCAACCTGTGAAGCTCTGGTGAACTCCATGCCCAAGAGGGTTAGGGCAGTTCTGGAAAATAATGGTGGCCACACAAAATATTGACACTTTGGGTCCAATTTGTACATTTTCACTTAGGGGTGTACTCACTTTTGTTGCCAGAAGTTTAGACATTAATGGCTGCGTGTTGAGTTATTTTGAGGGGACAGCAAATTTACACTGTTATACAAGCTGTACACTCACTACTTTACATTGTAGCAAAGTGTCATTTCTTCAGTGTTGTCACATGAAAAGATATAATAAAACATTTACAAAAATGTGAGGGGTGTACTCACTTATGTGAGATACTGTATATATATATATATATATATATATATACACATAAACACACAGACACACAAAATTCTTGCTAAATCTAAAACATGAGACTGTTCTGAGCTGTGCTGTTTGGACCAAGCCGATCAAGCTTTTGTCCCACAGAGCTGAGCGCTGAGCAGGGGAGATCATTCAGAGAAGGCTTTTGTAGCATCCAAGATCACTGTGAAAAGTGTGTGCAACAAGCCTGCCAAAATCGCTTCGCCATTTAAGGGGGCCCCAACCACATGACAATCTACATTCTTCCTGGACTATCACAGAGGTCTTATGCCGCGTACACACGGTCGGACTTTCCGGCATACTTGGTCCGGCGGACCACAGTGTGCCGGACAATCCGCCGTGTGTGGGCGCCGGCGGACTTTTCCGGCGGACTTTTTCCCAAAAGCCCGCCGGACCTAGATTTGAAAAAAGTTTTAAATCTTTCCGCCGGACTCAGTTTCGGGCGGAAAGTCCGCTCGTGTGTGTGCTGGTCCGACGGAAAGCCCGCTCGTGTGTATGCTGGTCCGACGGACCAGATACAACACGAGGGCAGGGTGTTGCATCTCGCGCTCGCTGCAATAGGAAAAACAAATTTTCCTATTGCGGCGAGCGCGGTGCATACCAGGCCCTTAGGTCTGGTATGAATTATAAAGGGGAACCCCCTACGCCGAAAAAACGGCGTGGGGTCCCCCCTAAAATCCATAGCAGACCCCGATCCGAGCACGCAGCCTGGCCGGTCAGGAAAGGGGGTGGGGACGAGCGAGCGCCCCCCCCTCCTGAACCGTACCAGGCCGCATGCCCTCAACATGGGGGGTGGGTGCTTTGGGGGAGGGGGGCGCCCTGCGGGCCCCCCCCACCCCAAAGCACCTTGTCCCCATGTTGATGAGGACAAGGGCCTCTTCCCGACAACCCTGGCCATTGGTTGTCGGGGTCTGCGGGCGGGGGCTTATCGGAATCTGGGAGCCCCCTTTAATAAGGGGGCCCCCAGATCCCGGCCCCCCACCCTATGTGAATGAGTATGGGGTACATGGTACCCCTACCCATTCACCTATGAAAAAAGTGTAAGTAATAAAACACACTACACAGGTTTTTAAAATATTTTATTAAACAGCTCCGGGGGGATCTTCCTCCGGCTTCGGGGGTCTTCTTCCGGCTTCGGGGGTCCCTCCGCTTCATCTTCTCCCGGCGTCCGGTTGGTTCTTCTCCGTTCTCTTCTCTCCAGTTCTTCGGCCGGCTCCTCTGCTGTCTTCAGGTAGCTCTCTTGCCAGCAGAGGTCCGTACTTCTGGGCTTCTTCTCTTCCCCAGATGTTGACACGACGCTCTCTCCGGCTGGACTGCTCTCCGAGGGCTGCGTTGTGACTTATATAGGCGGAGACCCCGCCCCCTTTTGATGTCACAGTCCCTGGGCATGCTGGGACTGTGACGTTTTAGGGGGCATGGTCAACATCACCCAGTGACCACGCCCCCTAAACGTCACAGTCCCAGCATGCCCAGGGACTGTGACATCAAAAGGGGGCGGGGTCTCCGCCTATATAAGTCACAACGCAGCCCTCAGGGAGCAGTCCAGCCGGAGAGAGCGTCGTGTCAACATCTGGGGAAGAGAAGAAGCCCAGAAGTCCGGACCTCTGCTGGCAAGAGAGCTACCTGAAGACAGCAGAGGAGCCGGCCGAAGAACTGGAGAGAAGAGAGCGGAGAAGAACCAACCGGACGCCGGGAGAAGATGAAGCGGAGGGACCCCCGAAGCCGGAAGAAGACCCCCGAAGCCGGAGGAAGATCCCCCCGGAGCTGTTTAATAAAATATTTTAAAAACCTGTGTAGTGTGTTTTATTACTTACACTTTTTTCATAGGTGAATGGGTAGGGGTACCATGTACCCCATACTCATTCACATAGGGTGGGGGGCCGGGATCTGGGGGCCCCCTTATTAAAGGGGGCTCCCAGATTACGATAAGCCCCCGCCCACAGACCCCGACAACCAACGGCCAGGGTTGTCGGGAAGAGGCCCTTGTCCTCATCAACATGGGGACAAGGTGCTTTGGGGTGGGGGGGCATGCGGCCTGGTACGGTTCAGGAGGGGGGGGCGCTCGCTCGTCCCCACCCCCTTTCCTGACCGGCCAGGCTGCATGCTCGGATCGGGGTCTGGTATGGATTTTAGGGGGGACCCCACGCCGTTTTTTCGGCGAAGGGGGTTCCACTTTATAATCCATACCAGACCTAAGGGCCTGGTATGCACCGCGACGGGGCTCGCAAGGTGTCAATCTCGCCGATAAAAGCGGCAAGATTGACATCCTTTGCTAGTCCCGTCGCACCTGAGTCACGTTCAAAATGAACGGACTTGTCCGTGTGTGGGCAAGTCTGTTCATTCTGAAAGTCCGCCGGAACTCCGGCGAAAGTCCGTCGGAAAGACGGGCGGACTTAGCCCGCCGGAAAGTCCCGGCGTGTGTGGGCAAGTCCGTCCGTTTTAAAGTCCGGCGCACCTGGCGGACAAAGTCCGTCGGAAAGTGTGCCGGACCAAGTAGGATAGAAAGTCCGACTGTGTGTACGCGGCATTAGGCGAGAGGGTCTCTGACCCCCACTTCATTGCTACTCAACACAATTAGCTTCTGCTGCCCCACAGGTCTACCTGGGCCATAGTCACAAAAGGGCACTGTCTTTGATTTGAGCTAAATACACCTGTGTCATCTATTGCTGTAAGCTGCCTCCCTCTTCTACACTTTGCCTCCTGTTTAACTGATTCTTTACTTCAACAGCATTTACCTTTGTCTAACCAACTTAAAGGAGCACCCCTACTGACCACATTTAACTCTTCTTTATGGAACTTTCTTGTTATTATTACATCTTAAAGTGAACTTCTCTACTGTCCTTACATCTTATAGTGAACTACCCCTTTGATGCCATACCTTAAAGTAACATTAAAGTAACATTACCCTAGGTTATATTTTACCGGATGTTATCTCTGGTATTTTGAAATGGTATCTGGTGGTTATGCTTTGTAACATCTGATGGGTGTTGCTAAAGTATTCTTCCATGTGCTGTTGTGCCCTGTAATACATGCTCTGGGTATTGCAGTGCTCATTTAGACTCGCTTTTAAAGTACTAGTGTTTGTTGCACTGTATTGTTATTGCCTTGACTTTTTTGTGTGTTAACTTTGACTCCTTGAATTGCTTCATTGACTGCCATTCTAATTCTATTAATACAACTTTTTACTTTACCCTAATCAGTGTGTACCCTTCTTGTGTAACTGTCGGGAGGCCCCAGAAAGTGTATTCTGGTGGTGTCAGCGGAAGTGAGGTTCCGTCTAGTGCTAAGGAAGAGAGCAGAGGACCCATTACAGCCAGAGGCTCCTATGGGGGTAGCGCTACACATGTTTTCATCTATCCATTTCATATTTAAAGTGGACCCTTTCAGTAATTTTATAAGTCTGCATAATAAATCCTTGATATGTCACTCTACACAGCAACAGTATCATTTTTATAAAGAGTGATACTTTTCATAATTGGAATGTTCCAGGCAAGTGACTTTGCCTAGGCTGAGATGAAACCATTAGTCTGCTGCAGGCAGGAGAAAGCATTTTCTCAGTCTCCTCTCCACCAGTGATCAAACTGCAACATTGCAACTTTATAGCAAATTGCAAGATGAGAGGCTACAGCAGGGGCTTATCTGTGCCAAACATTTGTGACATCTCTGAGTCGGCATTTTTAGTCCAAGAAGTAGATGCCTACCCTGGATGATACCCAAACAAATATGGCACTATTCTTCTGGAGACAAAAGCAGATGAAGGCTGGGGATAAGCTGAATAAAAGTGAGTTCAACCCCAACATTGTCCTAATCTCCTGCGAGGTACCCCTCCATGTTCCTTAGTATGGTTCAGTAAGGGAGGGGGAGATGGGTTGCATGCCTGGGTAAGGGTCTGATTTGAATGTTATGGGAAACCCCACACCATTTTTTAGCCATTTTTATTGTCACTTTTAAAGGACAACAACATACTGTTCTGTAACTTCCATTGCAGTGTTACGGTAGCGTTATGGTTTCATATACACAGCCCTACAGGGGCCATACAGCATGCAGAGCCTGTGTAATGACTTTCCTGGGACACGTTGCCTCCACTTACACCCCTTCACATAGTGGGATTCATTCGAAGAGGGAGTTATACACGGCCAGTGTTGGCATACAGCATCTGCATGGGCACTGATGTATTTTTCAAACGCACACCATATGCTTATGTCAATATGCATGCAGGTAATTTATGCAACCCGTAGCGCACAACCATTTACAACTGCCTCTCCTAATGCATCTCAATTGGTGGCTGTATGTGGCAGCATCAGGGTCCAGGAAAGTCATTATGTAAGCTCTGCATGCTGTATAGCCTCTGTACAAGAATGTGGCTTATGCCATAGGAATCCCCCAAGTATTTATTATGTAAAGGATTTCTGTATTCTCAATGTTGCCCTTGAAAAGATTCTCTCTAATAAATGGTATTTTATTAAAAAAAAATGTCATTAATAAATATCCCCCATAGCACTGACCAGCTACCCATGCTCTTTCTTAACCTGGCAGCAGGATGGTTGGGTGGGCCTTAAAGTGGTTGTAAACCCTAAAAAATTTTTTAAAAAAAACCCCTGCAAGACAAAGGCATAGCATACTAGCTCATTATGAATTACTTACCTGAGATCGAAGCCACCGCAGCGGTCCTCGTTCACTGCTTCGGCGGCCGATATATCACCCAGGGGTTACTTCTGAGTATCGTGGCTCCGGCGCTGTGATTGGCCAGAGCCGCGATGACGGCACAGCCTCGGTAACGGCACAGTCTGCCGTACTGCCGTTGCTTCAGTTTGCTTAACTGTGCATGTGCCGACGATGTCGGTACATGCAAATACAGGGGATATCTCCTAAACCATGCAGGTTTAGTTGATATCCAGTGTAGCTACAGGTAAGCCTAATTTATAGGCTTGCCTGTAGTAAAAAGTGGTTGTAAAGGGTTTACAACCACTTAAACACTCATGTGTCACATATATGCATCCATGGTGCACTGTTTTTCTGTGCTAAGAGCATGCTCACTGCACCCTCCCAGCACAGTGACCAAGCTCTCACCGACAGCTCCCAGACACAGTTAAGAATCGGGACCTGGTGGGAGGAGCTTCTGATTATGTGACCACTGTAACTGCCAATCATAGTTGTCACATGATCAGGAACTCCACCTCTGTCTCCCATCATTCAAAACCCCTTAAAAATAGCCAGCAGGGATCAACGTAAGGGGTTAACAAAGCTTTCAAATAGGCTTTGAGAAAGGCCAGAAAAAAGATTCGGCTCCCATAGACTTCAATAGGGTTCAGTGCTATGTTTGGGGATTATGAACTCCCCACTGGGCTTATCAAATCTCCTGTAAACTTAATTACCTTGCATATTATTTATCTTGCATTAACTTCACATGAAGAAATATATCTTATGCTAGATCCACTGTGAACTCCCTCCCCTCTATGGCAATGAGTTTGCTCGCACCTTGGTGGTCACGATCTCCGGCATGCACCCGATTGGATGTACTTTGCCCTGGGTGCGTTGAAAGCTTTAATCAAAGGGTGCCCTATCGCAGAATCACAAATACACTGTCTGAAGGTTCTTAGCACAGAGGTCTAAACCAACCCTTAAGCTAATCACATTCCCACGCTTTTATCAAAATAATAGAAAGGGATGAAAAGCCTTGTAGGGTGTCAGTAGCTTGGGAGTGGATGGACAATCCACAGTCGCTCAGCTGACGAAGAAGCAGGTGCAGGCTCATTTGCTTTTCACTATCAACTATTAGCCACCAGCATCTCCTTTATTCCCATTATACTGTCTCTCCTGCATTCCTCCGTCTCCCTGACTGAGAAATTTTCCATTTCTACACAGCAGCCTCCCTCCCTAGCTAGCTCTTTGTAGTTCTGCCTCTCTTGCAATGCTTTCATTTCCAGCTGAAACCCCCCCTGGATCCTGAGCCCCCTCTTCCCTCCCATCTACACAGTAGCTTGCTCTTTGCTCTCCACTCACTTTTCCACCTCATCCCCTCCTGGTCAGTATTATTCCTCCAGCTTCTTTTTGGGTTTGGCACGCTGTGGATTCTTTCTACACCCTTTCTCCAATTAATATATTTATACACCCTTCTATTCTTGAATCCAGTTGTAAGACACCATCAAACAATGCCTTGCTGTCCAGAGGAGAGGCTGCACAGAGCGTGGAAATAAGAAGTAAGTGCTTTTTCTAGTCTTCAGCCTCCCTTTGTACCTGACTCTGGAAGGCATGATGGGCAAGAGAAGCCATCTGGGATTTTGGCTCTACTGAGGCTTGTAGTTCCATAGGAGTCGTGATGGGCAAGAGAAGCCATCTGGGATTTTGGCTCTACAGGGGCTTGTAGTTCCATAGTAGTCGTGACAGACAACAGAAGCCAGCTGGGATTTTATCTCGTGTAGTTCCATAGGAGTCGTGATGGGCAAGAGAAGCCATTTGGGATTTTGGCTCTATTGGGGCTTTTAGCTCCATAGCAGCCGTGACAGACAACTGAAGCCAGCTGGGATTTTATCTCTACTGAGGCTTGTAGTTCCATAACAGTCATGACTGGCAAGAAAAGCCAGCTGGGATTTTGGCTCTAGTGGGGCTTGTAGCTCCATAGTAGTCATGACTGGCAAGAGAAGCCGTCTGAGATTTTGGCTTTACTGGGATTTGTAGTTCCATAGCAACCGTAACTGGCAAGGGAAGCCATCTGGTATTTTGACTGTACTGGGGCTTTTAGTTCCATAGGAGTCGTGACTTGCAAGAGAAGCCTGCTGGCATTTCAGCTCTACTGAGGCTTTTAGTTCTCTTAGCAGTCGTGATAGACAAGAGGGGACATTTGGGAATTTGGCTCTACTGGGGCTTGTAGTTCCATAACAGCTGTTAAGTCACAGGTTCCTGGTCTTGCAATTGTTATAAGAAACGTGTGGGAACTAAGGAATCAGGCAATCGAGTGGAGATTTCAGGCTGATGTTACATAAGACAATTCCTACATGTTGCTTTGCATTGTTTTTGTTCCATATTTCCTGTGCTAGAATATTAATGAATTTATTAAGATTAAATTACTTAAAGAAGCATTCACATTTAGGTTAAGAGTGCAAACTAGCTTAGCCTTACTGGACCTCTTTGTCCACAGAACATCGTAAGTTGCGATTACATCTAGTGCATCCTTTTTCAACCGTTTTAGCAAGAAGGGTCTCAAGGAACCTCTTGCTAATACATTATTTTCAGTAATAATAATGAAATTATGAATGACAAAATAATGATGAAAATAATAATGGCCATAAAAACATGGACAGTGAAAATTGCAGTGTTTCTTCACACTAGTAGTCAGTCAAGTGCCCTCTTTTATCAATCATTAGTGGAGAAGGACCCCCCTAATATAGGTGGCCATTGGGAGAAGGGCCCCTTTACCCTGGTGCTCAGAGGGAAGAATTACCTTGACAGATAGTGTAAAAGATCCTTGGAGTCGGTGGTTACTTATCTGAGAACCAGAAATTGCTAATTTCTCAAGGAACCATCATCAACCTCTGAAGGAACCCTAGTTGAGAAAGGTTGATCTAGGTATATTGTACAAGTCAAGCTGGCCACAGACAGAACAATGTGTCGTCCAATTTTGGCGTTGATTGAACAATACAACAAGCTTGTGTGACAATCAGTTTGTTTCAGTTAAAAATAATTGATCACTGATAATAATCAAATTGATTTTCCAACATAATGGAAAACAATTCTCGGCAGACCCTGTTTAATAAGCGATAGCTCTGAGGGGGGAGAGGGGGACCTGCTGTGACATCTGTGAAATATCTGCTACTTCACAGCTCATACACTTAGAATGACAGGTGATTTCCAAGGAAACCGGTTCAGATTTCTTTTCTTTTTTTTTTGCAATTATTTGCATTTTAGAGCATCATCACAAATTTTATTTGGTCTCAATCTAGTTTCTTTAGTCAAATCTTTGTGGGGGAACAGTTATTCCATCTACAGCCAGCTTTACGAATTGCCTACAGGTGTGAAGTGTTTGGCTTCATGATTTCGGCATTTCATATACAGTTATGTCATCGGCACTTGATATTGGAGTTTTGTCGGCAAGCTTGCAATTTGATTTCCTACAATGCATTTGTCAAATACATCTTGAGAGCGCTTGAGTGTGTTTAGATGTTTGCATTGTCTGTGTGCTTTCAGCACATTACCATCAAGCTTGCATCTTGTGAATACAGAAAAAGATACAGACACATAGGAACAAAAACACGCTGAAAACCTCTTGATATTTTCTTGTTCACACCGATACCCACATGCACACCCAAAGAAAAGCTCTTTTAGGAGCGCTGTCAGATGCAACAAAAGTTGTATCTTTGCCTGGAGATACAGTAGGCTTTAAAGCAGAACTCCGGACAGATATAAAAGACGCAAATTACTACAGTTCTGTATTTGCTACTACATCATGCATTATTTTTTTAATGCAAGCATTGTAAGTACCTGGATTTGACTTGGTATCAGCCTCTTGTAATCCCTGTACAGCAGAGCTCTGACTAGGAGAGGTAGAAGCAGCAAAAGGAGCAAATCAGCTCTGCTGCAGTGCTCAAGTGCTTACAAGGAGCATGCTGATAGGAGGAGGGAACAGTGTGGCATTAGTCTGCTGCTTATTCTTTCAGTCCAGTCACAGGCTGGATGAGGGACATGACCTGTAATGCCGCGTACACACGATCAGACATTCCGACAACAAAATCCATGGATTTTTTCTGACGGATGTTGGCTCAAACTTGTCTTGCATACACACGGTCACACAAATCTTGAAATTCCGAACGTCAAGAACGCAGTGACGTACAACACGTACGACGAGCCGAGAAAAATGAAGTTCAATAGCCAGTACGGCTCTTCTGCTTGATTCCGAGCATGCGTGGAATTTTGTGCGTGGGAATTGTGTACACACGATCGGAATTTCCGACAACAAGCTCCCATCGAACATTTGTTGTCGGAAAATTTGAGAACCAGCTCTCAAATTTTTGTTGTTGGAAATTCCGACAAACAAATGTCCGATGGAGCCTACACACGGTCGGAATTTCCGACAACAAGCTCCCATCGAACATTTGTTGTCGGAATATCCGATTGTGTGTACGCGGCATTAGTGTTACTGAGCTGCAACAGACAACAAATGGGTTTGCTCTCCTGCCAGACCAGGTTGTGCTGTTTGGCAGAGCTTTACAATTCTTTTATATTGGATGGACAGAAATAAAAATCTTTTGGGCAGGTAAAACAGATTCCAAATATGTTTTCCTTTGCTTATTTAGCATGAAGGTAAATCTAGAATATTTTCAAGTTTATTAGATATACTCGCTAATGCAATCAGCTTCATGTATGAATTATTATCAATGTGTGTGGTGTTTAATGTGTATGTTGTTTTAAGTTTTATGTATGGTTTGTATTCATGTATGCAAAAACAAACCTTTGTATGGGGACAGAGTTTAATTCTTCGGGTGGGGTTTCATGTGACCAACATGATTGGCTGACAGCCGCCGGTAACTGTGCTGGGGGGGGTGCGCAGGACAGTTTGTATTTGCACCAATGCACGCAAATATGCGGCCACTCGGCGCCAAGGCCCGTCACCTGAGAGGCCACATACTGTATTTATGTGTGGCCAATGCCAAGAGGTTAAAGATGATACATGCCACTGGAGGTATTATCCCTAATGATGTGTACACAGGCAAAACATATATATATATATGCCCTCTTGTGCATATATAATATATGCACAAGAGAGCATATTTGCTGATTACACATGCAAGTTTTACCTGCTTTGTGGCTTTACACAGTGGTTATGCTTTACTGCTCCTTCTCACAATGCAATTCTACAAGGCATTAGAATTTCTGAAAACAGCGCACTATCTGTGACGCTTAAAGTGTTACTAAACCCAGGAGCCTGCATTCACTATATCTGGTCTCCCACGGTACACAGAACATGGAAATGCAACTATTTTAGTAAATATGAACTGCTGAATACCTTTTCTCATCAGCAGTATATAGCAGTCATAGGCGTGCGCACGGGGTGTGCCGGATGTGCTTGGGCACAACACGCACAGCGGCAGTTGGGTGGCCAGTGCTGGAACCCTCTCTGTGTACCAGCACCCGGCACAGGCAGGAGTACACTGTCGGCGGCTGGGTTTTTTTACCATCGGAACCTCCAGCGCTGCCCTCTAGTGTTTGCACACACAAATTCCTCCCTGCTCCCCTATACAACAGAGGAGGGGGCGGGGCGGAGTATCCACTTGGCCGCTCTAGCCTCACACCCACAGCATCAAGAGAAGCCCGTGGCAGCAGCTTGACCAGCCATAGTAAGTTTAGGATTCTGTTCTGCAGGGAGAGGAGAGCTGCTATGGGTATAGGACAGGGAAGGTTGAAGAGCTTTAACTGCAGCTGCACTGGAAGGAGAGGAGAGCTTTCGCTTGGGGAGATATTGTAGGGGAGAGGTCTGTACTGAGAGGAGGGTCTGTAAACTAGCATCCCCTGAACTTTGTACAATAGCACACATCTGATGTCTGCACCCTGTGCATAGGGAATTCCTGAACTCTGCACTCTACATAGCGCACTTCTGAACTCTGCACCCTGCGAGCAGCTCACCCCTGAACTCTGTACATAGCACACACATGATTTCCGCACCCTGTACCTAGCTCACTCCTGAACTGTGCACTCTGTGTGTAGTGCACGCCTGAACTCTGTAATCTTTGTATAGTGCATACCTGAAATCTGCATTCTGTGCATAGCGCACTCCTGAACTCTGCACTCTACATAGCGCACTTCTGAATACCTGCACCTTGCACGTAGCTCACATCTGAACTCTCTACATAGCACACGCATGATCTCTGCACCCTGTGCATAGCTCACTCCTCAACTGTGCACCCTGTATGTAGCACACACCTTAACTCTGCACTCTGTGCATAGCGCCCTCTTGAACTTTGCACCCTGCACGCAGCTCACGTCTGAACTCTGTACATAGCACACGCATGATCTCTGCTCACTCCTGAACTGTGCATAGCGCACTCCTGAACTCTGCACAATGCGTGTAGCTCACATCTGAACTCTGTACTTTGCACACGCATGATTTCTGCTCACTCCTGAACTGTGTACCCTGTGTGTAGCGCACACCCGAACTCTGCACTTTATGTAGCGCACTTCTGAACAATGGAACTTTGTACATAGCACACGCGTGAACTCTGCACCCTGTGCCTAGCTTACTCCTGAACTCTGCACTCTATACATAGTGAATTTCTGAACTCTGCACCCTGTACGTAGCGCACGCCTGAAGTCTGCACTCTGTGCTGTGCACTCCTGAACAGTACACTCTGTATGTAGCATTCTCCTGAACCCTGCACACTGTACGTAGTGCACTCCTGGGCCCTGCACTCTGTACGAAGCAAAAGGTAACCCCCCTCACCCTGCCACAAACACTTTTTGTTGCCATCTCCCTGGTAGGGGCCCCAGTATATCACTTTGCCCAGGGCCCATGATACTTCTAAGACCACCCTGGCTCTGTGTGTAGACGGGGAAGATCTCCCACTGATGGCTCGGCTTATAAGAGAAGTGTGGAAGCACGTGTGTGTGTGTATATGTGTGCGTGTGTATATATATATATATATATATATATATATATATATATATATATATGGAATAAGGAATATATGGAAGAAGGGGAGGATCTGTGCATACAGAATCAAACATCATTTTTACACAATGCAGATGATTAACCCCTTAGGGTCCACAGTGAGTATAACAAGCATGCTTTACTGCATATACAGACTGATTTTACTGTTGTGGGTTTAGTAACACTCTAAATCCTATATCAGCAGTTGTTAAAGTAGCATTAAACCCTCAGTGCTTAGCGCATTGAGCATAATAAAATTACAATTCCCCACGTGTTAAAAATGTTACCCCAGCACTTGCAGTTTACAACTTTCAGTGCTATATCTGGCTTCTGCTCTCTCAGTTCCGCTTCCCTGAATTTCTGGTCTTAACAGGAAAAAGTTAGCAGTGGACAGTGCAGTCTCAAGTTTGTTTGTTAGCTTGAAGGTGGGAGAGCAGGGGACTGTCTTGCTATCGCTGGACATGGGGCTGTGTGTTTCTAGTGATACACACAGTGTAGGGATACACAACTCTAGTGTCTGCATGCAAGGGTGACTCTATAGGATGCTGCAAGAGAAAGCAGCCACCCTGAAACAGGAAACCTGGGGCAGTAGTCATGGCACCAGCTTAAACTGGAACATAGAACAGTAATAAAAGATGAAGAAGCTGCATACTCAGTAAATGATTAAATCAGCTGCTGAATGTTCATAAAAATAAAAAAAACTGACGGTTTAATATCACTTATATCACAGCAGTAAGGCAGAGCCATTGTAGCTTTTCTACCCTGCTACTAGTGGCTACACTACATATCCAATAGGATAAAATATGGAAGAGCAAGCATGTAATTTGGTAAAAGCTGAATTTAACCACTTCAGTCCCGGAAGAATTTGCCCACTTAATAACCAGGCCATTTTTTGCGATACAGCACTGCGTCGCTGTAACTGACAATTGCGCGGTCGTGCGATGTTGTACCCAAACAAAGTTGACGTCCTTTTTTTCCCACAAATAGAGCTTTCTTTTGGTGGTATTGCCTCATCTCTGCGGTTTTTATTTTTTGCGCTATAAACAAAAAAAGAGAGACATATTTGGAAAAAAAACAATATTTTTACTTTTTGCTATAATAAATATTTATAAATTATAAAAAAATTGTAAAAAAAATAAAATCTTTCTCAGTTTAGGCCAATATGTATTCTATTACATATTTTTGGTAAAAAAAAATCGCAATAAGCGTATATTGATTGGTTCGCGCAAAAGTTATAGGGAATAGATTTAAGGCATTTTTATTATTATTTCTTTTTTTTACTAGTAATGGCGGCGATCTGCGATTTTTAGCAGGACTGCAACATTGCGGTGGACAGATCGGACACTTTTGCCACTTTTTTGGGACCGGTGAGATTTATACAGTGATCAGTGCTATAAAAATGCTTACTGATTACTGTATAAATGTCACTGGCAGGGAAGGGGTTAACACTAGGGGGCGATCAAGGGGTTAAATGGGTTTCCAAGGTGTGTTTCTAACTGTGAGGGGATGTGACTGACTAGAGGAGGAGCCAGATCAGTGTTCCTACTTAGTAGGAACACACAATCTGTCTCTCCTCCCCTGTCAGAACAGGGATTTGTGTGTTTAAACACACAAATCCCTGTTCTGGCCCTTGTGCCCACGTTCGCGGGTGGCCATTGGCGATCGTGCACGCCAGCCATGTGTATCTGGTCCCCCGCCGTACAGAGGGTGCGCGTGCGCCTGCTGTGGCTCTTAAAGGAGCCGCCGTACATATACGCCGACCTGCCGCCGTATATGTATGGGATCTGGTCTGGAAGTGGTTAAAGTGTTTTTAAACCTTATATTTTTTTTTAAATTAAAATAACAAACATGTCTATACTTACCTGGTCTGTGCAATGCTTTTGCACAAAGCAGCCCCGATCCTCTTCTTCTGTGGTTCCCTGCCAGCATTGCAGGCCTCTCCTTTTCAGCAGCTGCCCCACAGAAAGCTGCTTTCCACCAGGGTACCTGTATGTACTTGCTCCCAAGCTGCCCTGTCTGCATCTATAGACACAGAGCAAGCGGCTCAGCCCCACCCCCCCATGTCACAGTATTTTATTGACAGCAGTAATCAATCTGCCCAATTAGGAGGGAGAGAGCATCAAGAGCCGCTGCTCTGGTGCATATCACTGGATTGGATCGGGCTGCAGAAATCTCCCTCCACTGAGTCTGGCTGCAACCATTTTAACTGTGGGCAGATGAAACTGCTGCCTTGAAGCTGCTGCCTGTTCACTTCCTGGATTTACACAGACACACAGAGGTACACCTCTAGCCCTGCAGCTCTCATTGGCCCTCTTATGACTCATCCCCTGTTCCCTTCCTGGCAAACTCTCCCAAGAGTGAGAGAAAGAGTTGTGCATGATGTCACAAGCCTAGGCTAATGACCAGACAAGAAACAGGAAGTGGGCTGTATAAGGTATTTACTGGCAGAAAAAAAATGTTTTACTATCCAAAGTTAAAACAACAAAGGCAGAAGATTTAATAGATGGAAAGATGAAAAAATGACTGAAGTTCCGCTTTAATGCATAGAATGCATTAAGGTGAAAAACCTTAAGGCTTAAGAACCACTTTAAAGCTGAACTCGAGTCACACACTCCTCAATAAACACAAATGATCTAAATTCACTTTGTGTATACCAAATGCCTTTGCAAACCCTGTTATTCCCATATAAAAGTAGCAGTAACAACATCGCTGTGCTACATATAGTCTGTGCAGACAGCAGAGCTGTGGGAGGGCATCTGCAAGCCCCACCCACTATATTAAACTACAGAAGGGGGCGGAGACAAGACCAATCATCCTGCACAAGGAGAGAGAACAGCAGTGACCGGTCTTTATTACAGGAAGCTCCTGCACAGAGGAAAAGTATCATCCTGGATTACTGCACAGATTTGGAAGAAATACACAAAGCACACCAAGATTCAAGTAAGAATACACATGACTCCTGTTTTTAGCTAATATTTGCTTATCCTGGAGTTCAGCTTTAAAGTAAATACATACAGTCTGTGCTCACTGACAATACACTTCACATCCCCTTTAAACATCAGACGCTTATGGGAGGAGCTATATAAAAGCAAAGAACTATAATGAATGCAGCCATGAACCCATGCTATTAGGCTTCTGGCTTGTTGGTTTTCTTTTTAATTGTGTTTTCTTTATTTAATTTGCTAATAACTGCACATATTCATACCCCTTGATTGCATTATGCGGAGGCTCTGCTTAGATACTTCTAAAATCGCCTACCTCTCTCTTATGCCATAAGGCAGTGTATAGAGCCAAACTGCCTCCGCTGTGGGATAGCGATCTTTGCATTTCCCTCTTTGCTTTTCTAAAGAAGCTTGTTAAGCCTAGCATTCTGGGATCTGTCAGTGTTTTGTTAGATTCTCGTTAGACTGAGTTTTGCAAATTGCTGATGGCCACAAATGTCATCTGAACCTTTAATTACTTTGTCATCTCTAAGTGCCACAATCTATAGGTCTCATTAATTGTGCTTAGTTCTTTTAAGTGGGAAGCTGTATTACATTATACCCCAGAGACATGACGGCTGTTACTTCACAATCAATCCGCCCTCTAGCTCTCTACAGAGCACATCCTACCACGCACAAAAACGGAGATCTCTAGAGCTGAGCTGAAAAATGTTTATTCAGAACAGTGGGAAACAGGACATTTTCCAGCATGGTCCTTGAGCTTCTCCATAATTTATTGAGTGCATATTGTTAATAAATAAATAACTTCTTGCGCTCAGTGTGTCCCACAAAAATTCAGGATGCTGCACGCTAAATTGTCCGAATACCACATACATGTGAATCTGTATAAACATACAGTTGTGCTCATAAGTTTACATACCCTGGCAGAATTTATGATTTCTTGGCCATATTTTAGAGAATATGAATGATAACAAAAAAACTTTTCTTTCACTCATGGTTAGTGTTTGGCTGAAGCCATTTATTATCAATCAACTGTGTTTACTCTTTTTTAAATCATAATGGCAACAGAAACTACCCAAATGACCCTGATCAAAAGTTTACATACCTTGGAGATTTTGGCCTGATAACATGCACACAAGTTGACACAAAGGGGTTTGAATGGCTATTAAAGGTAACCATCCTCACCTGTGATCTGTTTGTGTGTATTTGATGTGTGTGTAAAAAAGGTCAATGCGTTTCTGGACTCCTGACAGACCCTTGTATCTTTCATCCAGTGCTGCACTGACGTTTCTGGATTCTGAGTCCTGGGGAAATCAAAAGAATTGTCAAAGGATCTGCGGGAAAAAGGTAGTTGAACTATATAAAACAGGAAAGGGATATAAAAAGATATCCAAGGAATTGAGAATGCCAATCAGCAGTGTTCAAACTCTAATCAAGAAGCGGAAAATTAGACCCCTTTCACACTGGGGCGGTTTTCAGGCGGTATTGCGCTAAAAATACCGCCTGAAAACCGCCCCTAAACAGCCTCCGCTGTTTGTTCAGTGTGAAAGCCCAAGGGCTTTCACACTGAAGCGGTGCGCTGACAGGACGGTTAAAAAAGTCCTGCAAACCGCTTCTTTGGAGCGGTGAAGGAGCAGTGTATTCACCGCTCCTTCACCGCTCCTGCCCATTGAAATCAATGGGACAGCGCGGCTATACCGCAGCAATACCGCGGCAATACCGCGGCTATAGCCGCGCTGTGCGAGGGATTTTAACCCTTTTTTTCGGCCGCCAGCGGGGGGTAAAACCGCACCGCTAGCGGCCGAATACAGCTGCAAGAACGACGGTACAGCAGCGCTAAAAATAGCACTGTTGTACCGCCGACGCCCCCCACGCCCCAGTGTGAAAGGGGCCTTAGGGGTTCTGTTGAAACCAACCACAGTCAGGCAGATGAACTAAAATTTCAGCCACAACTGCCAGGGAAATTGTTCGGGATGCAAAGAAAAACCCACAAATAACTTCAGGTGAAATACAGGACTCTCTGAAAACATGTGGTGTGGCTGTTTCAAGATGCACAATAAGGAGGCACTTGAAGAAAGATGGGCTGCATGGTCGAGGCGCCAGAAGAAAACAATTACTACGCAAATGCTACAAAGTATCCTGCTTACAATACGCCAAACAGCACAGATACAAGCCTCAAACTTTCTGGCACAAAGTCATTGGGAGTGATGAGATCAAAATTGAGCTTTTTGGCCACAACCATAAACGCTTCCTTTGGAGAGGAGTCAACAAGGCCTATGATGAAAGGTACGGAGGTGGATCACTGAGGTTTTTGGGATGTGTGAGCTACAAAGGCACAGGAAATTTGGTCAAAATTGTTGGCAAGATGAATGCAGTAATTTATCAAAAAATACTGGAGGAACATTTGCATTTGCATTCATCAGCCAGGAAGCTGCGCATGGGACGTACTTGGACATTCCAACATGACAATGATCCAAAACACAAGGCCAAGTCAACCTGTCATTGGCTACAGCAGAATAAAAGTGAAGATTCTGGAGTGGCCATCTCAGTCTCCTGACCTCAATATCATTGAGACACTCTGGGGAGATCTCAAACGTGCAGTTCATGCAAGACAACTCAAGAATTTACAGGAACTGGAGGCTTTTTGCTAAGAGGAATGGGCAGCTTTACCATCTGAGAAGATAAAGAGCCTCATCCACAAATACCACAAAAAACGTTAAGCTGTCATTGATGTTAAAGGGGGCAATACACGGTATTAAGGACTGGGGTATGTAAACTTTTGATCACGGTCATTTGGGTAGTTTCTGTTGCCATTATGACTTAAAAAGAGTAAACACAATTAATTGATAATAAATGGCTTCAGCCAAATACTAACCATGAGTGAAAGAAAAGTTTTTGTGTTATCATTCATATTCTCTGAAAAATGGCCAAGGAATCACAAATTCTGCCAGGGTATGTAAACTTATGAGCACAACTGTAGGTGCGCTTCCTATAATTAATATGAATTAAATAAAAATGCACATAAAAGCAAACAAATAGCTACAAAACATGCTCAAACAGTGCAAAACATGGTGATACGATTGCACAAATTGTCGATCATAGATGTTCATGCAAATCATTAAGGGTGAACAGAGATCATGGAACCCTTGTGTAATAGAATGGAGCATGCGCCAATCTCCTGATGATCTTGTGTCAACAAAACGCATACTTAATCACAACTTTAATCAGTGACGTCATGCCCAGCGACTGCTGGAAGTGCAGTGTTTCATGCTTGTCTCTGTATACTTATTGTAACTACCTGTCTTTTACACTTGTAGCACTACCCCCACAGGAGCCGCTGGTTACTGGTTCCCCTATTCCTGCATAGCCAGGCAACATACATTTTCCAACTTGCGTCCAGACACAAGAAATCAGTCCATGGGCTTATTTTTGTTGTTTTATTGGGGACAACAACTTGGATAGGGTATAGAGATTGTGGGATGCCCAACTTGACTTGAAGAAGCAACAGATGAGGAAAAACTTCCTATGTACTATGTACAGAAATGAAGATCCTGGACTGTACTCCCTCCAGAAAAAAACGCAGTCTCTATGGATCAGTGGCAAGATCCTTTATGGACAAGGAGCTCTCAGTCCCCCTTAAAGATGTAACACAAATCTGCAAACTATATGCAGAAGTTTCTTGCTTCCTCTATAGAACTTTTCCAAGTTCTGATGCTTGCAGATACTACCAGCCCACCTGGTTGCCTTGACTACTGACCCACCTGACTGCTTGACTACCAGCCCACCTAACTGCTCTGAAGAACTTCACAGGACAAGGCACCAAGATTTAGCACAACGCTGTCCTTGGAAATTATGCTACGTCTGGCAGTCTTTCCCCTTGTATCCACTGGGTGTGCTGAGCTACTCACACTGTCCAACTGATCATATTTGCCAGCTCAGGTTTTCTCTCCGTCCTTTCCTCGGCTCCATCCTAGAGGCAGAGCCCTCAGCCTGGGGTCCCCTCCCAAGCAACACGACAGCAACCTCAGCACTCCATCTTCCACCTGACTCCCTTGCTGGCCGGGTTCCACCATATTTAAGGCTGACCCAGCCACCTTGCCAGGCCCTCTACATGGGGATTGGCAAGATTCCCTCTACTATGCAGATCAGAACCTCCTGGCCTCCGCCCACTAACTTCCAGAAGCTTCTCCAAGCTTCTAGATCCAGGAGGAGATACCCGTAACCCAACCTAATTGCAGACTCACGCAGTTACCATCAGTCATACCAAAATAAAAGTACCTACACTAACATTAGTAGCACAATATAGGGTGCTTCACGCAATAAAGGGGATTTACATAGCAGTTTTACACTATGTGGGCTCCTGCTCTTTGATGTTTTGGAGGAATATTGGAATCAGTATTGTTTTGTTTTCCATGATCTAGGTTCACTTGGAGATCATGGGAATCTGGTAAGAGGCTTTGTGAATGGTGGTGGAGGACTCCTGATCAGAATACTCACCTAGCAGACAGGTAGAAACAATAGGAGACTCAATTAATAATGGTAACTCACACCTAGGAGGCACACAATGGGGAAATTATACCACGCTAGAAAGATGCCTTAGTAAACAGATTATAGCATAAGACCCCCAGCATTAGGTTGTTTTGAACTGATTATGTTAACATCTGCGTCTGGGGGGGTTTGAAGCAGTCAGTGTGTTATTACTCTCTGCTGACTCCTTCCTCTGTTATCTGCATGAGTCACTTCTGACACAGTTTCCTGACACCAACAGAAAAAAGGTGACAGAGGAGTGATCTCCAGCACACAGCATGTGATTAACAGCCTCAGCTCTGTTCCTGTGTGAATGGGGGATGTATACCTTCCCTACAATCAGCTCTTAGAGATCTCCTCACTGAGCTCTGCAGAGTGTAACTTTGGATCCCTGCCCCCTGCTTTCTGAAAGCTTAGACAAACTGCATAAATTATGCACTTTGAACCAATGTAGTGAAGAGAAGACCTCAGATAAACAGGTACAACTTATGTAGGATTTGTTTCATCTTTGTTTATCACCTGAAGTCACTTCACTGGGTATATGTAAGAGTTTACAACCACTTTAAGCATTGTGGTAATTACATCTGGTGCTGCATTGTGCTGCCATTCATTTTGAACTCATGCACCACACTAGAGCCTCGTACACACGATCGGATTTTCCGACGGGATATGTGTGATGACAGGCTGTTGGCGGCAAATCTGACCGTTTGTACACTCCATCGGACAATTGTTGACGGATTTTCCGCAGGATGGCAGGCTTTAAAATTTTCTGTGGACAAATGTCTGTTGTCGGATTTTCCGAGCGTTTGTACACAAGTTCGGCGGACAAAAGTCCAAAGTACAAACATGCATGCTCGGAAGCAAGGACGAGCCAGAAGCGGTTGGTCTTGTAAACTAGCGTTCGTAATGGAGAATTAACATTCGTGACGCAGCAAATTATGAAATGTCAAAATGCAGGAAACAATTCTCTTCTTCTTGAATAGGATAATAATGAAGCTGCTTTGCTGGTGATACTGATGGAGTTATTGCAAACTAATTTTTAAAGGCTTTTTTTTCTAGTGATATCAAGAATAATATTATTATGCTTGTTGTTTTTTTGTTTTTTTTTGTACAAGTTACCACAGCACCATTATCCTGTAGTTTTTAAAATCAAAGATACAACTATGTTGGTGTCCCTTGTTAATTTTACATTGTATTTTTAAAATGTAACTGCCTACTCCTAAACTGTCATTTGAAGTAAAACGCATAGCCAAGTATTATTCTCAACAATTTTTTTATTGTGCATTAAAAAAAAGAAAACAAATAAAATTAGACATGCTATCTGCCAATTGAACTTAACCAAAAAGTGCATTCTATGCTTTCAAGAATATAGAAAATATACCAAATCAAATCATCATTCAACCAAAAAATAAAATAAAAGTCTCATGCATGTGTCCTGCTTCTTAATATAGGGGGTCAACAATGCCAAGAGTTGGTGAAAGCAGGGGTCCGTCATCCGGAGATAATTCCGAAAATCATCTGGATTATTCTCCTGGAGCTCCCGCAGCAAAGGCATATGACATAATTGGTCACGATTAATAAAGCAACCAATTTTTGGTCCAAGAAATCCTCCTGTTCCTGGACTGGACTTGGATCAAAGCAATAACTCCAAGGCCAATAATAAATAACACGTTATCTCCTCCGATTCCGCAACATGGCTGGTTGACGAATGCCCGTTCAGAAACGAACTGAAAAGCGCGAAATGAAAAGCGCGAATCAACACTCACCAAACTTTTACTAACACGAAATTAGCAGAAGGAGCCTAAAGGGTGGTACTAAAGAGCTGAAAAAACACGTAGTACATCACTGCTTTCGTGTTTGACAATTCCTTGTCGTTTGTTTGCAAGACAAGTTCCTGGCCAACGCCCTTCGGATAAAAGTCCGAAGTTTTGTCTGCGGAAAATCCGATCGTCTGTATGAGGTTTAAGGCAATGTATCTGCATTGCAACACGCCGCAACACATGGCAACCCCCTGTGATGCATTCCAAAATAAAAAGTTCAATTTTCAGCACTTTAGGGTGCAGTGCATTGAAAGCCCATTCATTTCAAAGGGCTGTCTTAAACGAAAAGTATAGGGTTTAGAAAAAAAAAAAATAATACTCACCTAGGTAATTGCAGCATCAATCCAATGCTGCATCTGTCCCCCGCTGCCTCTGCACTGAGAACTGAGTGATCAAACACCGCTGATCACTCAGTGTTCCCCTCTGATCTGGGGAAAGAGCGGTGACTGTCAGTCTCTGCTCTGCCCCTCCAACACTCACTGGAGCTGTGGAAGAAGCTAAGCCAGTCGTCGGGTCCAGGCATCTGGGTGGATCACAAAGTCAGGATCCATCCCGTCCCTGGAGTGACTGAGTGATGTCAGCTGACAGTGAGAGTGTAGAACAAACTGCACTCCTCCGATCCATAGAAGTAGGGCCAAAAAAGCTTCTCCCTTAATTCAATGCACAATAACATTTGACATAACGTGCATAAAGGCACTGGAAGAAAGTAAATAAGCCCTGACATGTGGGAAGTGCATGGTTCAGCTTTTACAGATATTATAGCAATTAGGGATGAGCTTCGTGTTCGAGTCGAACCCATGTTCGACTCGAGCATCGTCTGTTCGGTCGTTCGCCGAATTGCGAACGATATGGGCCGTTCGCGCCAAATTCGTGTGGCGCGTCACGGCCCATAATTCACTGCGGCATCGCAGTGCATTGCTTGCTGATGATTGGCCAAGCATGCACTATGACCCGCATGCTTGGCCAATCACAGCGCCGCCTGAACAGAGAGCCGTAATTGGCCAAAGCCAAGGAGGCTTTGGCCAATTATGGCTCAGGGGATTTAGTACATGCCCCACACTATATAAGGCCGCCTACACGGCGGCCCTGTGCAGTGTGTTCCGGTGTGCTGAGAGATAGAGAGAGAGAGAGACAGTGTCATTTCATTTGAGTTAGCTAGATTAGGCAGGACAGTCAGTCAGTTAGCTGCACTTAAAGTGTATTGTGTATATATATGCATCCCAGGTGTTGCATATATATATATACACTGTATTCAGTTTAGCTAGATCCGTTCCTGTTATCTTCTAGACTATTTACATTTAGTGCAGTGCGTCCTGCTCACAGTGTTTAGCTAGATCCGTTCCTGTTATCTTCTTACTGACAGGCAGGCTTGTCTTGTTACAGTATTTACAGCTACCTAAAGAAAATTACTGGTGTTCTTTTGATCCTATTAGTACCACAGTCAGGCAGCTAGACTATTTACATTTAGTGCAGTGCGTCCTGCTCACAGTGTTCAGCTAGATCCGTTCCTGTTGTCTTCTTACTGACAGGCAGGCTTGTCTTGTTACAGTATTTTGAAGAAAATGACTGGTGTTCTTTTGATCCTATTAGTACCACAGTCAGGCAGCTAGACTATTTACATTTAGTGCAGTGCGTCCTGCTCACAGTGTTCAGCTAGATCCGTTCCTGTTGTCTTCTTACTGACAGGCAGGCTTGTCTTGTTACAGTATTTTGAAGAAAATTACTGGTGTTCTTTTGATCCTATTAGTACCACAGTCAGGCAGCTAGACTATTTACATTTAGTGCAGTGCGTCCTGCTCACAGTGTTCAGCTAGATCCGTTCCTGTTGTCTTCTTACTGACAGGCAGGCTTGTCTTGTTACAGTATTTTGAAGAAAATGACTGGTGTTCTTTTGATCCTATTAGTACCACAGTCAGGCAGCTAGACTATTTACATTTAGTGCAGTGCGTCCTGCTCACAGTGTTCAGCTAGATCCGTTCCTGTTGTCTTCTTACTGACAGGCAGGCTTGTCTTGTTACAGTATTTTGAAGAAAATTACTGGTGTTCTTTTGATCCTATTAGTACCACAGTCAGGCAGCTAGACTATTTACATTTAGTGCAGTGTGTCCTGCTCACAGTGTTCAGCTAGAGCCGTTCCTGTTATCTTCCTACTGACAGGCAGGCTTGTCTTGTTACAGTATATAAAGCTACCTGAAGAAAATTACTGGTGTTCTTTTGATCCTATTAGTACCACAGTCAGGCAGCTAGACTATTTACAGTTAGTGCAGTGCGTCCTGCTCACAGTGTTCTGCTAAACCTACAAGTTAGTGGGGTGCGTCCTGCTCACAGTGTTCAGCTAAACCTACAAGTTAGTGGGGTGCGTCCACCTCACAGTGTTCAGCTAAACCTACAAGCTAGTGGGGTGCGTCCTGCTCACAGTGTTCAGCTAGATCCGTTTCTGTTATCTTCTTACTGACAGGCAGGCTTGTCTTGTTACAGTAAATACAGCTACCTGAAGAAAATTGCTGGTGTTCTTTTGATCCTATTAGTACCACAGTCAGGCAGTTAGTGCAGTGCGTCCTGCTCACAGTGTTCAGCTAAACCTACAAGTTAGTGGGGTGCGTCCACCTCACAGTGTTCAGCTAAAGCTACCTGTAGAAGGTTGGTGGTGTTCTCATACTACAGGCAGGCAGTTGATTTTGCTAGCTGCAGTATCAGTACATATATATATATATATATATATATATATATATATATATATATATATATCCCAGCTTAGTGCAGCTACAGGCCATTAGTATGTCTGGAAGGCCAAGAAGGAGAGGCAGACAGTCACAAGCCAATAAGAGAGGGCAAGCAGGCTCTGTGTCTAGTGCTGGTCGTGGAGACGGTGCATCCTCATCAGCACGTAGCCATGGGACACGCTTGGCCTTTGTTTCGGCAGCTGGCCGTGTTGAGCCGCAACATGCGGAAGACTTGGTCGAGTGGATGACCAAGCCGTCCTCATCCTCCTCATCCTCTCTCACCCATGCCCAGGGTACTTTGTCTGGCAAAGCAGCGGCCTCTTCCCTCGGCTCAATGTCATCAGTGACTCCTTCCCTAGCCCCACCATGTCCTCCTGAGGAGTCCCTTGAACTGTTTGACCACAGTGTTGGGTACATGCTCCAGGAGGATGCCCAGCGTTTGGAAGGCTCTGATGATGATACTGAGCTCGATGAAGGCAGTAACATGAGCACGGACAGAGGGAGTGCCCAAGAAGGACAGCAATCTGGCAGTCATGCTCCCCCTGCTGCAGCATACTGCCAGGTTTGCTCCAGTGATGAGGAGGGAGGGGATGATGAGGTCACTGACTCAACGTGGGTGCCTGATAGGAGAGAGGAGGAGGAGGAGGAGGAGGCGGCACATCACCAACGAGGCAGGATGCCCTCCAGGGGCCAGCCTAAGGGCAGCACATTGACTGTATCACACCCCAAAGCTCCACATGTGCAGGGCGCTGCAGTCTCTGCGCGTTATTCAAAAAGTTCTTTGGTGTGGGCCTTTTTTGAGACGAGGGCATCAGATCGCACCGCTGCTATTTGCAACATATGTCTCAAGCGTATCTCACGTGGCCAAAACATCTCCCGCTTGGGTACCACATGCTTGACCAGACATATGTTGACCTGCCATGCAGTTCGTTGGCAAGCGTATCTAAAAGACCCACACCAAAGAACAAAGAGGACCTCTCCTTGCTCCTCATCAGCTGAGATTTCCAACCCCACTAGACCTTCAGTCCTCTCTGAGACCTGCACTGAGAGGAATGAAGGTGTAGAATTAGGTGTGTCACAGCCAAGTACTTGTGGGCAATCTGCTTTTGGTACACCGACGTCAGATTGTACCAGGCAAATTTCCCTGCCCCAGCTGCTGCACCGCCGAAAGAAGTTTGCTCCCAGCCATCCACATGCCCAGCGGTTGAATGCTAGCTTGGCAAAATTGCTAGCACTTCAGCTGCTGCCTTTTCAGTTGGTAGACTCTGCCCCCTTCCGTGAGTTTGTGGAATGTGCGGTTCCTCAATGGCAGGTACCCAAACGCCACTTTTTCTCATGGAAGGCGATTCCGGCTCTCTACCAGCATGTGGAAGGCAATGTCCATGCCTCGCTGGACAGGGCGGTCAGCGGTAAGGTGCATATTACCGCTGACTCATGGTCCAGCAGGCATGGACAGGGACGTTACCTAAGTTTCACGGCGCATTGGGTGACTCTGCTGGCAGCAGGGAAGGATGCAGGACAAGGTGCAGTAGTGTTGGAGGTTGTTCCACCACCACGCCTCCAAAATGCTAGTGATTGTGACACACCTCTCTCCTCCACCCCCTCCTCTTCTTCTTCCTCCATGGCCTCTTCCTCAGAACCAGCGGTGCTCCGTAGTCGTTCAAGGGGCTACGCAAGTACGCAGGCCAAAAGATGCCATGCGGTGCTTGAGCTGGTGTGCTTGGGGGACAGGAGCCACACTGGGGCAGAGGTTCTGTCAGCTCTGCAGGGGCAGGTTCAGAGGTGGTTGACACCATGCCAACTTAAGGCAGGAATGGTGGTTTGCGACAATGGCACCAACCTCCTCTCTGCCCTCCGGCAGGGACAAATGACCCATGTGCCCTGTTTGGCTCACGTCCTTAACTTGGTGGTGCAGCGGTTCTTGGGCAGGTACCCGGGCTTACAGGATGTCCTGAGGCAGGCCAGGAAAGTCTGTGTGCATTTCCGCTGGTCATATAATGCCAGTGCTCGGCTGACGGACCTCCAAAAGGAGTTTAACCTGCCCAAGAACCGCCTAATCTGTGACATGCCCACCAGGTGGAACTCAACGTTGGCCATGCTGCAGCGGCTGCACACGCAGCAGAGCGCCATCAATGAGTACCTGTGCGACTATGGCACCAGGACAGGGTCAGGGGAGCTTGGTTTTTTTTCCCCACGCCAGTGGGCCATGATCAGGGATGCATGCACTGTCCTGTCACCATTTGAGGAGGCCACGAGGATGGTGGTGAGCAGTGACAGTGCATGCATCAGTGACACTGTCCCCCTTGTCCACCTGTTGGAGCACACGCTGCATGAATTAATGGACAGGGCACTTGAGGCAGAACAGAGGCAGGAAGAGGAGGACTTCCTTAGCTCTCAAGGCCCCCTTTATCCAGACAGGACAGTGTTCCTGCGTGCCCGCCGATCACACAGGAAGAGGACGAGGAGGAGGAGGAAGATTGTGTCAGTATGGTGGTGGAGCCTGGCACTCAGCATCAGCAGCAGTCTTTAAGGGATCAGTCCCAAGAAACACATGGACTTGTACGTGGCTGGGAGGAGGTGGCTGCGGACCATGTCGTCCTTAGTGACCCAGAGGACTCCGGACCGAATGCCTCAGCAAACCTACGCTGCATGGCCTCCCTGATCCTGCAAAGCCTGCGTAAGGATCCTCGTATTCGTGGTATCAAGGAGAAGGACCAATACTGGCTGGCAACTCTTGATCCACATTACAAGGGTAAGGTTGCGGACCTTATCTTGCCATCGCAGAGGGAGCAGAGGATGAAACATCTTCGGGAGGCCTTGCAGAAAGGTCTGTGCAACGCGTTCCCAGAGACTGGGAGGTTACAAACTCCTGTTTCTGGACAACGTGTTGCTGAGGCTTCGGTCAGTCAAAGAAGGAGCGGTGGAGAAGGTGGCCGTCTGACCGATGCGTTCAGACAATTTTTTGGTCCGCAGCCCCAAGGTATGATCGGTTCCAGCAACCATCGCCAGCGTCTGTTTTACATGGTGCAGGAATACCTAGGGGCAAGATCAGACTTGGACACCTTTCCCACCGAAAATCCTCTGGGTTACTGGGTCTTGAGGATGGATCACTGGCCAGAGCTTGCACAGTATGCAATTGAGCTACTGGCCTGTCCTGCATCCAGCGTTCTTTCGGAACGCACATTCAGTGCTGCTGGAGGCGTGGTAACCGATCACAGGGTGCGTCTGTCCACCGACTCGGTCGATCGACTGACCTTCATAAAAATGAATCAGTCTTGGATCACCACCAGCTACCAAGCACCTGATGCTGATGTAACCGAATAATTTTTTTTGAAATCTCAGATCCCTTCAAAGACTGCCTATGCTGATGCTGAGTGACTATCCCTGAGTAATTATCCTCTTCCTCCTCAATCATCACGCTGATAGCTTGTAAGAACATTTTTGGTTCTGGGCGCCAACACCAGTGCCTAAGGCACAATTTTTCAGCCCCTGTTTAACAGGGGCGTGTAATTACAATTTTTGATGTAATACTTTGCAGCAGGGCTCGTTCCTGCATTCCAACTAGAGTGTCTGTGAGGGGTTGCAGTGTTGTGGCACCAGCACCAGTGCCTAAGGCCCATTTTTTCTGCCCCTGTTTAACAGGGGCGTGTAATTACAATTTTTGATGCAATACTTTGCAGCAGGGCTCATTCCTGCGTTCCAACTAGAGTGTCTGTGAGGGGTTGCAGTGTTGTGGCACCAGCACCAGTGCCTAAGGCCCAATTTTTCTGCCCCTGTCTAACAGGGGCGTGTAATTACAATTTTTGATGCAATACTTTGCAGCAGGGCTCGTTCCTGCGTTCCAACTAGAGTGTCTGTGAGGGGTTGCAGTGTTGTGGCACCAGCACCAGTGCCTAAGGCCCAATTTTTCTGCCCCTGTCTAACAGGGGTGTGTAATTACAATTTTTGATGCAATACTTTGCAGCAGGGCTCGTTCCTGCGTTCCAACTAGAGTGTCTGTGAGGGGTTGCAGTGTTGTGGCACCAGCACCAGTGCCTAAGGCCCAATTTTTCTGCCCCTGTCTAACAGGGGCGTGTAATTACAATTTTTGATGCAATACTTTGCAGCAGGGCTCGTTCCTGCGTTCCAACTAGAGTGTCTGTGAGGGGTTGCAGTGTTGTGGCACCAGCACCAGTGCCTAAGGCCCAATTTTTCAGCCCTTGTTTAACAGGGGCGTGTAATTACAATTTTTGATGCAATACTTTGCAGCAGGGCTCGTTCCTGCGTTCCAACTAGAGTGTCTGTGAGGGGTTGCAGTGTTGTGGCACCAGCACCAGTGCCTAAGGCCTAATTTTTCAGCTCCTGTTCAACAGGGGCATGTAATTACAATTCTTGATCTAATATTTCACAGCAGGGCCCTGTGAGGGCTTACAGTGTTGTGGCCACAGCAACACCTAAGGCCCAAATTTCTGCTGAGTATATAGGGCAGGACCCTACTTTCAAACATCTAACTTACAAACGACTCCTACTTGCAAACGGAAGGAGACAACAGGAAGTGAGATGAAATCTACCCCTAGGAAGGGAAATTCTCTCCTGTAAGAGTTAATATGGGAAAAACATTTCTCCTTTCCACTGATGCTTTCCAATCCTTGTTCCACAAAAAACCCAAATTTTCAAAAAACATTTTTCATTGGGACAAAAAGTGAGGTGAAATCTTCTGAAGAGGAGGAAAGACAGCAAAACAAATGTAACAGGGGTGATAACCCTTCCCTATGTTTTCCAAAAAGCTTAAAAAAGATTTTTTGGCTGGAGCTAAACACGTTAAAAATGTTCAAAATTACAAACAGATTCTACTTAACAACAAACCTACAGTCCCTGTCTTGTTTGAACCGCCTGTATACTGCTGTTCAGAGTATATAGGGCCTGGTGGCCCCACACCTTTCCTTATTTTAATTTGGGTGCGGGGTTCCCCTTAATATCCATACAAGACCCAAAGGGCCTGGTAATGGACTGGGGGGTACCCATGCCATTTGTCTCACTGATTTTCATCCATATTGCCAGGACCCGACATTACATTAAACCCGCAAGCAGTTTTAAATGAGATTTTTTCCTTTAAAAATGACATTTGGTGCAGGGACTGTTCTAAACACGGGAAACACGCGTCACTTTACAGGCATACTATAGACACCCCCCAGGTACGATATTTAAAGGAATATTTCACTTTTTTTTTTTTTACTTTAAGCATCATTAAAATCACTGCTCCCGAAAAAACGTTAGTTTTTAAAAGTTTTTTTTGCATTGATACATGTCCCCTGGGGTAGGACCCGGGTCCCCAAACAATACCATGCAAATTAGCCTTTAAAATGAGCACTTTTGATTTCGAACGTTCGAGTCCCATAGACGTCAATGGGGTTCTAACGTTCGTGCGAACTTTCGGTCCGTTCGCAGGTTCTGGTGCGAACCGAACCGGGGGGTGTTCGGCTCATCCCTAATAGCAATGTAGGGAGTAGGGATGAGCTCAACTTTGGCTGTTTGGGTGTTCATTTGAACGCTGGACTTCTTGCTCATTCGGCAGGAGCTGAACATCATAGCAGTATTTATACCACCACTATATATCACAGCTTCCTTCCTGTCACTGGCTTTAATCACTTGCCAACCAGCCGCCGTCATTATACTGCGGCAGGTCGGCACGATCCCAAGAACCGTCGTAGCTATACGTCGGTCCCTTCAAGCGGGATAGCAGGCGCCCGCCCTCTGCACAGCGGTGGTGCCGATGCTCGTGACCAGCGGTCGCAATGACTGCCGGCCACGAGCGATCGCGGGCACGAGAGGAAGAACAGGAACGTGTTTGTGTGTAAACACACACAACCCAGTTCTGTGAGGAGAGGAGAGAGAGATTGTTAGTTCCTACAAGCTCGGAACCATGATCTCTCATCTCCTATATTCAGTCCCCTCCCCCACAGTTAGAACACACACATAGGGAACATAGTTAACCCCTTGATCGCCCCCTGGTGTTAACCCCTTCCCTGCCCGTGACATTTACACGGTAATCAGTGCATTTTTATAGCACTGATCACTGTAGAATTGTCAATCATCCCAAAAATGTGTCATAAGTGTCCGATGTGTCCGCCATAATGTCGCAGTCTCGATAAAAATCGCAGATCGCCGCCATTACTAGTAAAAAAAAAAAATAATAATAAAAATGCCATAAATCTATCTCCTATTTTGTAGGCGCTATAACTTTTGCGCAAACCAATCAATATACGCTTTTTGCGATTTTTATTACCAAAAATATGTAGAAGAATACATATCGGCCTAAACTCAGGAAAAAAATTAGCTTTTTTTAAAAAAAAATTGGGGCTATTTATTACAGCAAAAAGTAAAATATTGTGTTTTTTTTCAAAATTGGCGCTTTTTTTTGTTTATAGCGCAAAAAATAAAAACTGCAGAGATGATCAAATACCACCAAAAGAAAGCTCTATTTGTGGGAAAAAAAGGATGTCAATTTTGTTTGGGTTTAGCGTCGCACGACCACACAATTGTCAGTTAAAGCGTCGCAGTGCCGTATCGCAAAAAATGGCCTGGTCATTGAGCAGCCAATTCTTCCGGGGCTGAAGTGGTTAAATGAAAGGGGCAGGTTTCCGACACATCCTTAGCAACCAGTGACATCATCTGGCCCCATTCGTTTACTGCCCGGGAATCCCCAGCCATGTAAACAAAGGGGTGGGGATAACGCTGACATCACTGATCCCCACAACCACCGAGCCAGGGTTGTGGGAAAAGAGAGCCCTATCCTCATCAATATGTAAACAAGGTGCTTTGCCAGTTGGGTCCCCTCTGGCAAGGTACCTCCCAATGTTGAAGGCATGTGGCTGAGTATGATTCTGGAGAGGAGGTTTCACGCTCATCCCCACTTTCCTGGCCTGCCAAGCTGCATGCTGGAATAAGAGTCTAGTATGGGCTTTGGGGGGACTCCACTTTTTTTATTATTGGGTTTCCACCCCTAAAACTCATAGTGGACCTGGTGGGTCTGGTATTAAATTTTGGGGGACCTCATAGGATGTTTTTTTTTACTTTTTTTGCATAGGGTCCCCTTCACAACCATACTAAACCATTATCTAGTCTAAGACATGGGTGCTCAACCTGTGGTGCTCCAACTGTTGCAGAACTACAAGTCCCATCGTACCCCTGCCTTTAGGAGCCATTCTTGTAACTGTCAGCCTTGCAATGCCTCATGGGACTTGTAGTTCCGCAACAGCTGGAGGACCACAGGTTGAGCACCCCTGATCTAGGATAAAGTCCTGGTATGCATTCTAATGCCCCGTACACACGGTCAGACATTGATCGGACATTCCGACAACAAAATCCTAGGATTTTTTCCGACGGATGTTGGCTCAAACTTGTCTTGCATACACACGGTCACACAAAGTTGTGGGAAAATCCGATCATTCTGAACGCGGTGACTTAAAACACGTACATTGGGACTATAAACGGGGCAGTAGCCAATAGCTTTCATCTCTTTATTTATTCTGAGCATGCGTGGCACTTTGTGCGTCAGATTTGTGTACACACGATCGGAAATTCCGACAACGGATTTTGTTGTCGGAAAATTTTATAGCCTGCTCTCAAACTTTGTGTGTCGGAAAATCCGATGGAAAATGTGTGATGGAGCCTACACACGGTCGGAATTTCCGACAACAAGGTCTCATCCGACCGTGTGTACGGGCATAAGAGCAAACCCCATATTGTTTTTCTAATCGAAGATAAGGATCTCTTATAGACAAAGGGAATCCCCAGCCACTATATTTTTAAACTGAAGTAACCAGCCGGGAGCTATAATTTACCAGCAATTTAATTGGACTTTTGTCTCCGTAAATGTCAGGTTTGCTGTAGTAGGTTGTATGCATTGTACAGATGTGCCACTTCACAGGCAGATTCAGGGCATCCCTCAGGCATGTTATTTAAAGTAATTCTGCATAATTAAATTCACTGATATTTGCAAAACGTAATTAAAAAAAAATGTTTTGCTTTGACACATATTCCCTAAGGCAGTTCTCAGCCCACAATAACATTTGTTTGACAATCTTTTGCCTAGATGGCTATTACAGGTTTTTTAACATTTGGTTCATTGACTTCAGTGGGGTTTTCATTCAACACCTGAACTTCAGAAAAGCTTGCTGAACCTGCCTTCAACCAAACCCAGGTATTGTCAGCTCGTACCTAGTAGGAAGTTAATAAAAGAGTTATAGGGAGATTTACTAAAATTGTTGTAAATTGCAGTGCAGCTCTGCATAGAAACCAATCATCTTCCAGGTCTCATTGTCAAAGCTTAATTGAACAAGCTAAAGTTAGAAGCCGATTGGCTACCATCCACAGCTGCACCAGGTTATAGTGTATGTTAAAAACCCATTGGTCAAGGAGGATTTTGAAGGTATGTCTGAATTTTCTTTTTGGTCCATCCTGCAAAATGCTCTGGAACTTGCTTTGGTCGAGCTTTGTACCTTTGAGGGATAGTTGTAGAAAGGATAAATGTTGGGTGTTCTGACATACACCATATTACCAAAAGTATTGGGACACCTTTACAAACACATGAACTTTACTGGCTTCCCAGTCTTAGCCGGTAGGGTTCAATATTGAATTGGCCCCACGCCAAACTCCCTCATCCATGTCTTTATGGACCTTGCTTTGTTCACTGGTCTAAAACATTTGGTGGAAGGGGGATTTTGGACTGGGGTTGTTTATCAGGGGTTGGGCTTGGCCCCTTAGTTCCAGTGAAGGGAAATCTTAAGGCGTCAGTATACCAAGACATTTTGGACACACTGGGGTGTCGGGGGCATTGGCGGTAAAGCGGCACTTTACTGTAGTTTTTGCGGCCCTTTTCGGCCGCTAGTGGGCGCCTTTAACCCCAGCTAACGGCTGAAAAAAGGTTAAATGAGCCCGCAAAGCGCCGCTGCAGCCGATTTCAATGGGCAGGGGCGCTTTAGGAGCGGTGTATACACCACTCCTACAGCGCCTCAAAGGTGCTTGCAGGACTTTTTGGTGTCCTGCCAGTGCACTGCTCCAGTGTGAAAGCACATGCTTTCACACTGGAGTGAGAGGAAAGGCTCTTTACAGGCGCTATGCAGACACTATTTTTATCGCTATAGCGCCTGTAAAGCGTCTCAGTGTGAAAGCAGCCAAACAGAAACAGCTGTGTAGAATACTTAAAACTGGGTGAGAAACAGACAAACTCTGCTACTAAGGTGCGGTTGTAGAAGACAGTTTCATAGACAGTCACAGGTCATACACCATGACAAGACCGAGCACAGCAAAAAACTGTGTGCAAGTGTACTCGGAATAATTGATGCTCTTTGAAGGCAAATGGTGGTCACACCAAATACTGATTTGATTTGGATTTATCTTCTGTTGGTATGTTTTCTATTTTATCAATTGATAAAAATAAACTATAAACACTTCTATTTCTAAAAGCATTCCTTCAGCCTTCTAATCTTCCTTCAGCCTACTAATTAAGGGGAGTGGTTAATTGGTCACAGGTGCTTGAGGCCTATATAACCTTGTGTAGAACTCATTGTGAACCTGCTCATCTTTGAGCTTGCTGGAACTATGTCCAAGTGGAAATAGACTAAGTGGTGAGTTAAAAAACAGAGTTTTAAACAGGAGGTTATAACAGGGGTTATAGTACCTGTGTAGTGTGAGTACCTGAGTGTTGTCTGAGTAGTGTGTGTGGATTGTTAGTACTTGTTTATTGTGTACTTGTGTATTGTGAGTGCACGTAGTTCTGTAGGTTTAGTAGTTCTGCGGGTGCACATAGTTCTGCGAGTGCACATAGGTCTGCGAGTGCATGTAGGTCTGCGCGTGCCTGTGTATTGTCTTGTTGAGTACCTGCGTATTGTCTTGTTGAGTACCTGTGTATTGTCTTGTTGAGTATTAGTGTCCGGAAGCTAGTTGTTAGGTAATTTGGACAGGGTATAATCCCCAATCCTCATTAAATTTAATAGGGACGATGCCCGGCGGGTGTGGAAAGGCGACTCGTTGTACAGCTTGCAGCATGTATGCGTTCCTTGATCAACCGATCGAGGGTGAATACTGCTGTGCAAAACGTAAGCACATTGTTTCCATGGAAGCCCAAGTTCTGAATCTGGGGAAGCAACTGTCAGCACTGAGAAGTCCTTCCATACTAAAGGAGAGCCAGGAACGTACACGGCAGGTGCCGGAAGGGGCCAGCACAGAGGCGGGTGGAGACAAAGAGGTGCCAGCACTAGGAAAGAGTAGATGGGTGACAGTCAGGAAGGGTAGAGGGGGAAGTGCCAGGGAGGCCGATCCAGGGTTGGAGCATCCCAATAAGTACGCTCCATTGAGTGACACTGGTGAAACCAGTCAGAGACCAGCACTGCTGGAGCTGAGGGACTCTACTAGCTGCCGGGGGAAGAACTCCTCCAGTAAGAATGGGGGGGAAGTGAAGGGAATAGAAAGACAGATTCTGGTGGTAGGGCACTCAATTCTTAAAAGGACAGAGAGGCCAATCTGTAACAAAGACCTTAAGCACACTGTATGTTGTCTACCGGGCGCTCGGGTTCGGCACATCACGGATCTGGTGGACAGATTACTGGGAGGGACTGGGGAAGACCCAGCTATCATGGTGCATGTTGGCACTAATGACAAAGTCAGAGGCAGATGGTGTGTCCTAAAGAACGATTTTAGGGACTTGTGAGCTAAATTAAGGAAAAGGACCTCCAAGGTAGTATTCTCAGGAATACTACCGGTACATCGAGCCACACCAGAAAAGCAGAGACAGATTAGGGAAGTAAACAAGTGGCTGAAGAGCTGGTGTAGTAAGGAGGGGTTTGGGTTCCTGGAGGACTGGGCCGACTTCTCAGTCGATAACCAGTACTATAGAAGGGATGGACTGCACCAAAATGAGGAATGTGCAGATCAGCTAGGACTGAAGATGGCCAAAAAGTTAGAGGGGGTCTTAAAATAGGCGATGGGGGGAGGGTCCAGAGGTAGAGATAGTCAGCGTGGAACATATTCCAGAGGGTAATATTGGGGGCATTAGTGGTAGGTTGACCAAAGCACATAAACCCAGGGTAGGTATAGTAGCAACCCTTTATCGCAAGCATAGAGAGGGTAAACAAGGGGGAGGGGTATGCTTATATATCAAGAATAATGTACAAGTGAATGTGAGAGATGACATCACTAAGGGAGCTAGGGAGGAGTTGGAATCCTTATGGTAGAGCTCTAAAGGGATGAAGCTAAAGGGAAAATAATGCTGGGAGTATGCTATAGGCCCCCTAACCTGAGGAAGAAGGGGAGACAGATCTCCTATCACAATTTGGATTAGCAGCAAGGATGGGAAGTGTTATCATAATAGGGGATTTTAATTATCCAGACATAGACTGGGCGGAGGGAACCACGCATTCATCTAAGGCTCGCCAGTTCCTAAATGCATTGCAGGACAATTTTATGGGTCAGATGGTAGATGCACCAACTAGAAATAAAACGTTACTGGATCTACTGATTACCAACAATACAGACCTGATCACGGATTTGGAAATACGGGGCAAATTAGGTAACAGTGATCACAGGTCAATTGGCTTCAATATAAATCACACAAATAGGAAACATAAGGGGAATACAAAGACACTGAATTTCAAAAGAGCCAACTTCCCTGAACTACAAATCTTGCTAGAAGGTATAACTTGGGATAAAATCAAAACAAAGAACACGGAGGAGAGATGGGTTTGCTTTAAGAACATATTAAATAAGAGCATTAGCCAATGCATCCCATTGGGTATTAAATTTAAAAGAGTGAACAAAAGTCCTGGATGGCTTAACTCCAATGTAAAAATGTATATAAAAGCAAAGGAGAAGGCCTTCAAAAAATACAAGGTTGAGGGATCATCATCAGCATTCAGTCTTTATAAAGAATGCAACAAGAGATGTAAGGGTGCAATAAGGACGGCTAAGATAGAACATGAAAGACACATAGCGGAGGAGAGCAAAAAAACCCCAAGAAATTCTTTAACCAGTTGCCGACCGCCGCACGCCGATGTACGTCGGCAGAGCGGCACGGGCAGGCAAAAGGGCTTACCTGTACGTCCCTGCCTGCCCGCGGGTGGGGGGTCCGATCGGACCCCCCCCCGGTGCCTGCGGCGGTCGGCAAATCTCCCCCGGCGATCGGTGGTGAGGGGGAGGCCATCCATTCGTGGCCCCCCCCCTCGCGATCGCTCCCAGCCAATGGGATCATTTCCCTGCCTCTGTATTGTACACAGAGGCAGAGGAAATGATGTCATCTCTCCTCGGCTCGGTATTTTCCGTTCCGGGCCGAGGAGAGAAGACTGTAATGTGAGTGCGACGTAACTAAACAGACATGATTGCGTGCATAGAAATACAATTCATCAAATATAAAAAATATTAAAAAATATTAAAATATTGAAACACCAAAATTCTAATGAAAGTGAAAATAGAACAAGTGACTAAAAAATGAAAGTCCCAAATGAAGTAGGAAAGTGACTAAACAGTCACAAAAACACACAGTCCTCGGGGCCAAGGCAGATGCAATCGGTGATTATATACATATAACACCCAGTGAGAAATCCTCCACCTAATAAGATGTGCGCTTACCAGAGGTAAGCTGTAAATCAGCTTAATATGAACCTCCACTCAGGGGAAAAACAGCTCCTCAGGTCTCCACACAAGGAAGGGGGGCGGACAGGATCTTTCAATGAGATGGACTCAATCCGCATATCAGGAGGACCCAAAAGGACAAAACAAATTCTCCATAGTGTAAAACTGTATATCATTTATTCAGGTAAAAAAAATGGTCACACTTACATGTAAAAACACGATATAAGGCACATAAGATGAACAACAGCCGGCCGGCTCGCATGCACCCGTTCAAACGAAAACGATGACGTCAGCGCGTCAGCCTTCCGACGTACGTTTCGTCCTATTGGACGTCGTCATGGGAACGGGCGACGCACTGACTCATCGCTATATATAGACCAGGAACAAGAACCAAACCTCGCTTTGAAACTCAGATGGCGTCACCGCACCGTCCTACACGGAAGCAGGAAGTGTGCGACCTATAGTCTAAGAATGGGCAGACTGTACTTCCGCCAATACATTAGGACCCTTCCAGCGCTGGCAAAACTGAAATAGTCAAAGGGTCACACTAAATAAAATCAAAAACGAAGTGGATTTTGTTAATTGGGTATATCATATTATATATATGGAGAGATAAAAATTAAAAATTAAAAACATTCAAAACGGGAACATGTGTAGAGAACTCTCATCCGTTTTAAGAAGGGAAAAATAGAGGTTACACTAAAGGATGATCGAGACATCATATATGAATGGGTTATAACAATACAAACATAACCACAATTGATAGAAAACTAAGATACCACTCTAAAGGTGATTGGGGATAATAAAATACCGACCTCCACTAGAGATTCAAAGCGAGCGTACAGAATATAATATGTATAATAGTTGAAATCCTACATAATGTTAACAATTTCAATATACAATGGACTGAGATATACTGTAAAATATTGTGATTAAATCACCCTTCACTCATAATTAAATGAAAAAGTTATATAACATAGAAATAATAAAAAGAAATTAAATTAAAGTATAAAATACCAAAATGATAAATGGATAACAATGAACAACTTTCAAATATGATTGTCATGAATTGTCCAGAAATGCATTAAGATCTACATCCACATTAAGTCCAAAGGGAGTGTAGCACTTCAATCTGTGTATCCATGTCATTTCAAGCCTAGAGATCCCACGTATAATAGACCCCCCCCTCCAATGTGGGGTGTATCTATCAATGCCTAGAAAAATGGTTTTCCTAGGGTCTCGGTTGTGTACTTCCAGATAGTGTCTGGAGACCGGATGTTTAGGGAAACCAGTAAGAATGTTGGTAATATGCTCGTTGAGTCTTACAGATAGGGGGCGTTTGGTCCTCCCCACGTATTGTAATCCACAAGGGCATTGGAGGAGGTACACCACACGCTCTGTGGAGCATGTAATAAATGATCTAATTTCAAACTCTGTTGAAGTACTGGTGGAAATAAACTTATGAGTTCTCCTGTGAGTGCATCCACTGAGAGAACACACCCTACATTCTCTCAGTGGATGCACTCACAGGAGAACTCATAAGTTTATTTCCACCAGTACTTCAACAGAGTTTGAAATTAGATCATTTATTACATGCTCCACAGAGCGTGTGGTGTACCTCCTCCAATGCCCTTGTGGATTACAATACGTGGGGAGGACCAAACGCCCCCTATCTGTAAGACTCAACGAGCATTAGGGTTGTCCCGATACCACTTTTTTAGGACCGAGTACAAGTACCGATACTTTTTTTCAAGTACTCACCGATACCGATTACCGATACTTTTTTTTAATGTCACGTGACAGTTTTTTTTTACTATTTTTTTTTTGGGGGGGGGGGGGGGGGGGGTGAACGTTGTATGTGTGTGTGTTTTTTTTGTTTTTTTTTTACAATTTTTATTTTTTCCAATAATATTTTTTTATTCTGTATTGTTTTTTTTTTTTTTTAATCAGCCCTTTTGGGGGGCTTTGGTGAGATATCAGGGGTCTTAACAGACCTCTGATATCTCCCCCTTGAGACAGAGAAAGAGACAGGATAGAGATTCCCCAGTCCCTTTGTAGCGTCAGCTGCACTGAGAATGAATGGAGAGAACACAGCAGTTTCTCTCCATTCATAAACTGACACATCGTAATCACAGAAGATTACAATGTTTCAGTTATGTGAATGGACAGAGTCAGCTGACTCTCTCCATACACAAAGGAAGGAGGAGGGGGACGGAGGAACGAAGGGGAAGAACGGAGGGGAAAGATAAGGAGAGCAGAACGGAGGGGACAGATAAGAGAGGAATGCAGGGGACTGCGGAGAGGCACAGAGGAAAGGAGGGGGCACGGAGGAGGATGCAGTGACAGTCAGCTGTGAGCGATCACAGCTGTATGTCACTAAAGCTTGTGAAAGCCGCTGGGGGAGAATCTTGTAACTCCCCCACGTGCCGATCACAGCTGTCTTCTAGGTATCGGGGGAAGCATCGGGAGCATTTGCCCGAGTACAAGTACTTGGGCAAATGCTCGGTATCGGTGCCGATACCGATACTAGTATCGGTATCGGGACAACCCTAACGAGCATATTACCAACATTCTTACTGGTTTCCCTAAACATCCAGTCTCCAGACACTATCTGGAAGTACACAACCGAGACCCTAGGAAAACCATTTTTCTAGGCATTGATAGATACACCCCACATTGGAGGGGGGGGTCTATTATACGTGGGATCTCTAGGCTTGAAATGACATGGATACACAGATTGAAGTGCTACACTCCCTTTGGACTTAATGTGGATGTAGATCTTAATGCATTTCTGGACAATTCATGACAATCATATTTGAAAGTTGTTCATTGTTATCCATTTATCATTTTGGTATTTTATACTTTAATTTAATTTCTTTTTATTATTTCTATGTTATATAACTTTTTCATTTAATTATGAGTGAAGGGTGATTTAATCACAATATTTTACAGTATATCTCAGTCCATTGTATATTGAAATTGTTAACATTATGTAGGATTTCAACTATTATACATATTATATTCTGTACGCTCGCTTTGAATCTCTAGTGGAGGTCGGTATTTTATTATCCCCAATCACCTTTAGAGTGGTATCTTAGTTTTCTATCAATTGTGGTTATGTTTGTATTGTTATAACCCATTCATATATGATGTCTCGATCATCCTTTAGTGTAACCTCTATTTTTCCCTTCTTAAAACGGATGAGAGTTCTCTACACATGTTCCCGTTTTGAATGTTTTTAATTTTTAATTTTTATCTCTCCATATATATAATATGATATACCCAATTAACAAAATCCACTTCGTTTTTGATTTTATTTAGTGTGACCCTTTGACTATTTCAGTTTTGCCAGCGCTGGAAGGGTCCTAATGTATTGGCGGAAGTACAGTCTGCCCATTCTTAGACTATAGGTCGCACACTTCCTGCTTCCGTGTAGGACGGTGCGGTGACGCCATCTGAGTTTCAAAGCGAGGTTTGGTTCTTGTTCCTGGTCTATATATAGCGATGAGTCAGTGCGTCGCCCGTTCCCATGACGACGTCCAATAGGACGAAACGTACGTCGGAAGGCTGATGCGCTGACGTCATCGTTTTCGTTTGAACGGGTGCATGCGAGCCGGCCGGCTGTTGTTCATCTTATGTGCCTTATATCGTGTTTTTACATGTAAGTGTGACCATTTTTTTTACCTGAATAAATGATATACAGTTTTACACTATGGAGAATTTGTTTTGTCCTTTTGGGTCCTCCTGATATGCGGATTGAGTCCATCTCATTGAAAGATCCTGTCCGCCCCCCTTCCTTGTGTGGAGACCTGAGGAGCTGTTTTTCCCCTGAGTGGAGGTTCATATTAAGCTGATTTACAGCTTACCTCTGGTAAGCGCACATCTTATTAGGTGGAGGATTTCTCACTGGGTGTTATATGTATATAATCACCGATTGCATCTGCCTTGGCCCCGAGGACTGTGTGTTTTTGTGACTGTTTAGTCACTTTCCTACTTCATTTGGGACTTTCATTTTTTAGTCACTTGTTCTATTTTCACTTTCATTAGAATTTTGGTGTTTCAATATTTTAATATTTTTTAATATTTTTTATATTTGATGAATTGTATTTCTATGCACGCAATCATGTCTGTTTAGTTACGTCACATGTCATTGTTCTTAGCGCGGTCTTTTTTGATTATTTTTGTCTAATATGTGCACGCCTCACATTGAGACTGCTGCTTTTTTAGTTTTATAACCGAGCTTTTTTATAGTGAGTAGCGCGGTAATTTTTGATACATACTATGTAATGTGAGTGCACAACACACACACACACAGTAGAACATGCCAGGCACACAAAACATCCCGATCCCCCCCCCCGATTGCCCCCCGATCCCCCCCCAATCACCCCCCCCCCCCTGTCACAAACTGACACCAAGCAGGTTTTTTTTTTTTTTTTTTCTGATTACTGCATGGTGTCAGTTTGTGACAGTTAGTGTGTTAGGTCAGTTAGGGTTAGCCCCCTGTAGGTCTAGGGTACCCCCCTAACCCCCCCTAATAAAGTTTTAACCCCTTGATCACCCCCTGTCACCAGTGTCACTAAGCGATCATTTTTCTGATCGCTGTATTAGTGTCGCTGGTGACGCTAGTTAGGGAGGTAAATATATAGGTTCGCCATCAGCGTTTTATAGCGACAGGGACCCCCATATACTACCTAATAAATGTTTTAACCCCTTGATTGCCCCCTAGTTAACCCTTTCACCACTGATCACCGTATAACCGTTACGGGTGATGCTGGTTAGTTCGTTTATTTTTTATAGTGTCAGGGCACCCGGCGTTTATTACCGAATAAAGGTTTAGCCCCCTGATCGCCCGGCGGTGATATGCGCCGCCCCAGGCAGCGTCAGATTAGCGCCAGTACCGCTAACACCCACGCACGCAGCATACGCCTCCCTTAGTGGTATAGTATCTGATCGGATCAATATCTGATCCGATCAGATCTATACTAGCGTCCCCAGCAGTTTAGGGTTCCCAAAAACACAGTGTTAGTGGGATCAGCCCAGATACCCGCTAGCACCTGCGTTTTGCCCCTCCGCCCAGCCCAGCCCACCCAAGTGCAGTATCGATCGATCACTGTCACTCACAAAACACTAAACGCATAACTGCAGCGTTCGCAGAGTCAGGCCTGATCCCTGCGATCGCTAACAGTTTTTTTGGTAGCGTTTTGGTGAACTGGCAAGCACCAGCCCCAGGCAGCATCAGGTTAGCGCCAGTACCGCTAACACCCACGCACGCACCGTACACCTCCCTTAGTGGTATAGTATCTGATCGGATCAATATCTGATCCGATCAGATCTATACTGGCGTCCCCAGCAGTTTAGGGTTCCCAAAAACGCAGTGTTAGCGGGATCAGCCCAGATACCTGCTAGCACCTGCGTTTTGCCCCTCCGCCCGGCCCAGCCCACCCAAGTGCAGTATCGATCAATCACTGACACTTACAAAACACTAAACGCATAACTGCAGCGTTCGCAGAGTCAGGCCTGATCCCTGCGATTGCTAACAGTTTTTTTGGTAGCGTTTTGGTGAACTGGCAAGCGCCAGCGGCCTAGTACACCCTGGTCGTAGTCAAACCAGCACTGCAGTAACACTTGGTGACGTGGCGAGTCCCATAAGTGCAGTTCAAGCTGGTGAGGTGGCAAGCACAAGTAGTGTCCCGCTGCCACCAAAAAGACAAACACAGGCCCGTCGTGCCCATAGTGCCCTTCCTGCTGCATTCGCCAATCCTAATTGGGAACCCACCGCTTCTGCAGCACCCGTACTTCCCCCATTCACATCCCCAACCAAATGCAGTCGGCTGCATGAGAGGCATTTTTATGTCCTCCCGAGTACCCCTACCCAACAAACCCCCCCAAAAAAGATGTCGTGTCTGCAGCAAGCGCGGATATAGGCGTGACACCCGCTATTATTGTCCCTCCTGTCCTGACAATCCTGGTCTTTGCATTGGTGAATGTTTTGAACGCTACCATTCACTAGTTGAGTATTAGCGTAGGGTACAGCATTGCACAGACTAGGCACACTTTCACAGGGTCTCCCAAGATGCCATCGCATTTTGAGAGACCCGAACCTGGAACCGGTTACAGTTATAAAAGTTACAGTTACAAAAAAAAGTGTAAAAAAAAACCACATACAAAAATATAAAATAAAAAAAAATAGTTGTCATTTTATTGTTCTCTCTCTCTCTATTCTCTCTATTGTTCTGCTCTTTTTTACTGTATTCTATTCTGCAATGTTTTATTGTTATTATGTTTTATCATGTTTGTTTTTCAGGTATGCAATTTTTTATACTTTACCGTTTACTGTGCTTTATTGTTAACCATTTTTTTGTCTTCAGGTACGCCATTCACGACTTTGAGTGGTTATACCAGAATGATGCCTGCAGGTTTAGGTATCATCTTGGTATCATTCTTTTCAGCCAGCGGTCGGCTTTCATGTAAAAGCAATCCTAGCGGCTAATTAGCCTCTAGACTGCTTTTACAAGCCGTGGGAGGGAATGCCCCCCCCCAACGTCTTCCGTGTTTTTCTCTGGCTCTCCTGTCTCAACAGAGAACCTGAAAATGCAGCCGGTGATTCAGCCAGCTGACCATAGAGCTGATCAGAGACCAGAGTGGCTCCAAACATCACTATGGCCTAAGAAACCGGAAGCTACGAGCATTTTATGACTTAGATTTCGCCGGATGTAAACAGCGCCATTGGGAAATTGGGAAAGCATTTTATCACACCGATCTTGGTGTGGTCAGATGCTTTGAGGGCAGAGGAGAAATCTTTTTCAAAAAAGAGTACCTGTCACTACCTATTGCTATGATAGGGGATATTTACATTCCCTGAGATAACAATAAAAATGATTAAAAAAAAAAAAATGAAAGGAACAGTTTAAAAATAAGATAAAAAAAAATAATAATAATAAAGAAAAAAAAAAAAAAAAGCACCCCTGTCCCCCCTGCTCTCGCGCTAAGGTGAACGCAAGCGTCGGTCTGGCGTCAAATGTAAACAGCAATTGCACCATGCATGTGAGGTATCACCGCGAACGTCAGATCGAGGGCAGTAATTTTAGCAGTAGACCTTCTCTGTAAATCTAAAGTGGTAACCTGTAAAGGCTTTTAAAGGCTTTTAAAAATGTATTTAGTTTGTCGCCACTGCACGTTTGTGCGCAATTTTAAAGCATGTCATGTGTGGTATCCATGTACTCGGCCTAAGATCATCTTTTTTATTTCATCAAACATTTGGGCAATATAGTGTGTTTTAGTGCATTAAAATTTCAAAAAGTGTGTTTTTTCCCCAAAAAATGCGTTTGAAAAATCGCTGCGCAAATACTGTGTGAAAAAAAAAAATGAAACACCCACCATTTTAATCTGTAGGGCATTTGCTTTAAAAAAATATATAATGTTTGGGGGTTCAAAGTAATTTTCTTGCAAAAAAAAAAAAATTTTTTATGTAATCAAAAAGTGTCAGAAAGGGCTTTGTCTTCAAGTGGTTAGAAGAGTGGGTGATGTGTGACATAAGCTTCTAAATGTTGTGCATAAAATGCCAGGACAGTTCAAAACCCCCCCAAATGACCCCATTTTGGAAAGTAGACACCCCAAGCTATTTGCTGAGAGGCGTGTCGAGTCCATGGAATATTTTATATTGTGACAGAAGTTGCGGGAAAGAGACAATTTTTTATTTTTTTTATTTTTTTTTGCGCAAAGTTGTCACTAAATGATATATTGCTCAAACATGCCATGGGAATATGTGAAATTACACCCCAAAATACATTCTGTTGCTTCTCCTGAGTACGGGGATACCACATGTGTGGGACTTTTTGGGAGCCTAGCCGCGTACGGGACCCCGAAAACCAAGCACCGCCTTCAGGCTTTCTAAGGCCGTAAATTTTTGATTTCACTCTTCACTGCCTAGCACAGTTTCGGAGGCCATGGAATGCCCAGGTGGCAAAAAACCCCCCCAAATGACCCCATTTTGGAAAGTAGACACCCCAAGCTATTTGCTGAGAGGTATAGTGAGTATTTTGCAGACATCACTTTTTGTCACAAAGTTTTGAAAATTGAAAAAAGAAAAAAAAAAAAAAAAAATTTTTTCTCGTCTTTCTTTATTTTCAAAAACAAATGAGAGCTGCAAAATACTCACCATGCCTCTCAGCAAATAGCTTGGGGTGTCTACTTTCCAAAATGGGGTCATTTGGGGGGGTTTATGCCATCTGGGCATTTTATGGCCTTCAACACTGTGATAGGTAGTGAGGAGTAAAATCAAAAATGTACGCCCTTAGAAATCCCGAAGGCAGTGATTGGTTTTCGGGGCCCCGTACGCGGATAGGCTCCCAAAAAGTCCCACACATGTGGTATCCCCATACTCAGGAGAAGCAGCTAAATGTATTTTGGGGTGCAATTCCACATATGCCCATGGCCTGTGTGAGCAATATATCATTTAGTGACAACTTTTTGTAATTTTTTTTTTTTTAGTCATTATTCAATCTCTTGGGACAAAAAAAATGAATATTCAATGGGCTCAACATGCCTCTCAGCAATTTCCTTGGGGTGTCTACTTTCCAAAATGGGGTCATTTGTGGGGGTTTTGTACTGCCCTGCCATTTTAGCACCTCAAGAAACGACATAGGCAGTCATAAATTAAAGGCTCTGTAAATTCCAGAAAATGTACCCTAGTTTGTAGGCGCTATAACTTTTGCGCAAACCAATAAATATACACTTATTGACATTTTTTTTACCAAAGATATGTGGCCGAATACATTTTTGGCCTAAATGTATGACTAAAATTGAGTTTATTGGATTTTTTTCAGAACAAAAATTAGAAAATATCATTTTTTTTCAAAATTTTCGGTCTTTTTCCGTGTATAGCGCAAAAAATAAAAACGGCAGAGGTGATCAAATACCATCAAAAGAAAGCTCTATTTGTGGGAAGAAAAGGACGCAAATTTCGTTTGGGTACAGCATTGCATGACCGCGCAATTAGCAGTCAAAGCGACGCAGTGCCAAATTGTAAAAAGTGCTCTGGTCAGGAAGGGGGTAAATCCTTCCGGGGCTGAAGTGGTTAAGTATGTAAACAGTAAAAAAGGGAGGGCAGACCACATTGGCCCCATAAAGAATGAGGAAGGACATCTGGTTACAAAGGATGGGGAGATGGCAAAGGTATTGAATTTATTCTTCTCCTCAGTCTTAACGAGAGAATTGAGGGGCTTCAGTAACCAAAACCGCAGTGTTTATCCTCATGACACAACACAGGAAGCACCTCCATGGTTAACAGAAGACAGAATTAAAATTAGACTTGGGAAATGGGAAAGCCGATGTTGCACCAGTATTTAAAAAGGGCCCAAAATATATCCCTGGGAATTACAGACCAGTTAGCCTAACATCAATAGTATGTAAACTCTTGGAGGGGAACTATATATAAGATTTTAGTAATAAGAACGGTATCATTAGCAGTAATCAGCATGGATTCATGAAGAATCGTTCTTGCCAAACCAATCTATTTACCTTCTATGAGGAGGTGAGTTTCCATCTAGATAAAGGAAGGCCAGTAGACGAGGTGTATCTGGATTTTGCAAAAGCATTTGACACAGTTTCCCATAAACGTTTACTGTACAAAGTAAGGTCCGCTGGCATGGACCACAGGGTCAGTACATGGATTGAAAACTGGCTACAAGGGTGAGTTCAGAGGGTGGTGATAAATGGGGAGTACTCAGAATGGTCAGGGGTGGGTAGTGGGGTCCCCCAGGGTTCTGTGCTGGGACCAATCCTATTTAATTTGTTCATAAACGACCTGAAGGATGGGGTAAACCGTTCAATCCCTGTATTTGCGGGCAATACTAAGCTAAGCAGGGCAATAACTTCTCCGTAGGATGTGGAAACCTTGCAAAAAGATCTAATCAAATTAATGGGGTGGGCAACTACATGGCAAATGAGATTCAATGTAGAAAAATGTAAAATAATGCATTTGGGTGACAAAAATATGAATGCAATCTATACACTAGGGGGAGAACCTCTGGAGGAATCTAGAATGGAAAAGGACCTGGGGTCCTAGTAGATGACAGGCTCAGCAATGGCATGCAATGCCAAGCTGCTGCTTAACAAAGCAAACAGAATATTGGCGTGCATTAACCACTTCAATACTGGGCACTTTCACCCCCTTCGTTCCCAGACCAATTTTCAGCTTTCAGCGCTCTCGCACTTTCAATGAGAATTGTGTGGTCATGCTACACTGTACCCAAATTAATTTTTTATCATTTTGTTTCCACAAATAAAGCTTTCTTTTGGTGGTATTTATTCACGACTCCGTTTTTTATTTTTTGCGATATAAGCGAAAAAAGAGCAGAAATTTGGAAAAAAAAACAATATTTTCTTTTTTCTATTTGAAAAGGAATCCAATAAAATCAAAATCTGTCATAAATTTAAGCCAAAATGTATTCTGCTACATGTCTTTGGTAAAAAAAAAATCCCGTTAAGTGTACAATAAATAGTTTGTGCGATCATGGACATATGTACGCAGATGATCATGAACAGATGTGCGCAGATGATCATGTACAGATGTGCGCAGGTAATCACGGACATATGTGTGCAGATGATCATTGGGAAATGTGATTTTACTGTTACATATGTGGGACAGGTGTTTTTACTGTATGGGGACATGTGTGTGTGTGGGGACGTGTTTTGGGGACATTATTTTGGGGACTTGTGTGTTTACATTGTGTGGGGACATGTGTGGGGACACTGGGCCGGTGATCAGTGTGTAAAAAGCTGTAAAAAACAGCTCATACTCACTGATCACCGACCAGCTGCAGTGATCTGCTCTCCTCTCCTTACTGACAACTTCCGAGTGAGGAGAGGAGAGCCGACCGCCTAGCGACCGGCTCTCTATTTACATCACATGACGGCTGTGATTGGACACAACCGTCATGTGATCAGGAGGGCCAATCACAGAGCCCTCCTGCTGATCGGAGATGCGCCGTGTCCGGGTGACACGAGCGCATCGGGATCACGCCTCTGTGCGGGCACGCGCGCGTGCGATCCCCCAACTTCTGAGGGACGTTCCTGAACGTCCACTCAGAAGGAGGAAGTGCCCACCCGGCCGTATATGTGCAGTGGCCGGGTGGGAAGTAGTTAAAAAGGGGATTAAATCCAGAGATAAAACGATAATTCTCCCACTTTACAAGACTCTGGTCTGGCAGCACCTAGTGTATGCTGTCCAGTTCTGGGCACCAGTCCTCAGGAAGGATGTACTGGAAATTAAGCAAGTACAAAGAAGGGCAAAAAAAGCTAATAAAGGGTCTGGAGGACATTAGTTATGAGGAAAGGATGCGAACACTAAACTTATTCTCTCTGGAGAAGAGACGCTTGAGAGGGGATATGATTTCAATATACAAATACCAGACTGGTGACCCCACAATAGGGATAAAACTTTTTTGCGGAAGGGAGTTTAACAAGACACGTGGCCACTCATTAGAATTAGAAGAAAAGAGGTTTAACCCTAAACTACGTAGAGGGTTCTTTACTGTAAGAGCGGCAAGGATGTGGAAATCCCTTCCACAGGCTGTGGTCTCAGCGGGGGGAGCATTGATAGTTTCAATAAACTATTAGATAAGCACCTGAACGACCGCAACATACAGGGATATACAATGTAATACTGGCATATAATCACACACCTATAGGTTGGACTTGATGGACTTACCTACTATGTAACTATGTAACATTATTATTTACTTTTTTTTCACACCAGCATAAACCTTTTGCACAGTAGTAGTGTAGACATCTGATGCTTGTGAAGTTCTTGGTGGTGTCCACAAAATGTCTGACATAGATCAGTCCCTGCTGCAGCCTCTTGCCTCGCGACTTCCTACAAAGTTATAATGTTACAGTCTGATCACAATAATGCCCTGTACACACGATCGGACTTTCCGACGGAAAATGTGCGATCGGAGCTTGTTGTCAGAAATTCCGACCGTGTGTGGGCTCCATCGGACTTTTTCCATCGGAATTTCCGACACACAAAGTTTGAGAGCTGGACCTAAAATTTTCCGACAACAAAATCCGTTCTTGTACATTCCGATCGCGTGTACACAAATCTCACGCACAAAGTGTCACACATGCTCAGAATCAAGCAGAAGAGCCGAACTGGCTATTGAACTTAATTTTTCTCGGCTCGTCATATGTGTTGTACGTCACTGTGTTCTTGACGTTCGGAATTTCCGAGCAACTTTGTGTGACCGTGTATATGCAAGACAAGTTTGAGCCAACATCCGTTGGAAAAAATCTGATGGATTTTGTTGTCGGAATGTCCAATTGTGTGTACAGGCCAGAAAAGAGGAGACTGAGCAAATGCTTCCACCTGTCTACAGCAGAATAATGACATTATTCCAGCCAGGGCAAAGCTCAAAGAACTGGAGCTTAAGGATGACTTTGAGTCCCGGTTCACACATATGCGATGCAGGAACCAGCGTGATTCCAGTGCAAGTCCCTGCATCGCATATCACTCGCCGGCGGTTCACACTGACATCTGCGAACCCCTGCGGGTGTCAATGTAAAGCTAATGACACCCCCAGATTGGTTCGCAGATGGGAACTGTGAAATGGTGCAGGAATCGGATTGCATAGGTGTGGACACCTATGCAATCCGATTCCAGTGCGGACCAAAAAAAAGGGTCCTGCACCATTTGGTGCGAATGCAAAGCCATTTCAGCCATACAGTTTGTATGGCTGAATCTGCATCGCACAGACATCGTATGTGATCTGCACAGCAATGCGGTGTGAATCACATGCGATGTCTGTGATCGCACAAGTGTGAACCCAGCCTAAAGCCTCGTACACATGATCGGATTGTTGGTCAACAAAGCGTCAGACTTTTGTCCGAAGGGCGTGTGCCAGGAACTTGTCTTGCATACAAATGGTACACAATTGTCGGCCAACAAACACGAACGTAGTGGCGTACTACGTGGAATTTCAGCTCTTGAGCGCCACCCTTTGGGCACCTTCTGCTAATGTCGTGTTTGGTGAGCATTGATTCCAAGCATGCGTGTTTGTATTTTGGACTTTTGTGTGACAGACTTGTGTACACACGATAGGAAAATCTGACAACAGACCGTTGTCTGCCAAAAATTTACTAGCCTGCCATCCAACATTTGTTGGCGGAAAGTTGGACAACAATTGTCTGATGGAGCGTACTAACAGTCGGATTTTAGGCAAACGGTCTGTCGTCACACAATTCCCTGCCGAAAACCCGATCGTGTGTACAAGGCTTTAGGCTCGGTTCACATATATGCGAATTGGATGCCTTTTTAACCGCATCCAATTCGCATAACTTGTGAATCCGACCAGCTTTCAATGGAGCCGGTTCACACAAGCGTGGGGCTGCTGCGGTGCGGTTTTAAAAAGGGTCCTGTGCATTTTTGGGTCTGGTTCAGGTGCAATTTCAGGTAAACGTTTGCACCTAAATCGGTGAACAGAAACGCACCGGACTTCCGCACTGAAACCGCAGCTGCGTATACGTGAACCCAGCCCTAATGATAACAGGTTGAGCTTTTTGGAAAAATTATACAGTGGTGGTATATTGTGACACGCCAAGAAATTATATATGCAGACTCATACAGATACTGAAAAGTTCCACTTTAAAGAGGGAGTCCACCCAAACCGCAAAAAAAAAAATAAATATTAAAAGCCAGCAGCTACAAATACTGTTGCTGCTGACTTTTAATAAATGGCCACTTACCTGTCCCAGGGTCCAGCGATGTCGGCAGGCGACGCCGAGAACCCGCTCGGTTCTCGGCAGCTGCCGCCGCCATCCTAGGTGAGGGAATCAGGAAGTGAAGCATTGCGGCTTCACTTCCCGGTTCCCTACTGTGCGTGCGCGAGTCACGCTGCGCATCGTAAGTGGTCCCCGCTATCTCCTGGGATCTGTGTGTTTCCCAGGAGACAGCGCGGTGGGACAAGAAGAGGCATAGACTCCCATGGGAGTCTATGCCGGAAGTGGGTGCAAATACGTGTCTTAGACAGGTATCTGCACCCCCCTGCCCCCTGAAAGGTGCCAAATGTGACACCGGAGGGGGGGGGGGTTCCGAAAAGCAGAAGTTCCATTTTTGTGTGGAACTCCGCTTTAAGTTTGCACTTTTCTGTGATTACTTCCTGTATTACCTTTGCACCCTTTTTGCTTTTATCCTTCTGGCTTTCCTTTTATCCTCTATTTTCTTTCTTGTAAATTGCTAATTGCTGACTGTGAAGGCAGAGAACTGTGTTGTGGCAGATGACTTGTCAGGGTGGCGGATTAGCAATGTGTGAGCTTGTTTGGAATAATGAGCATCAGCGGTATTTGCTGAAATATTGTCATATAAAAATAATAGACAGGCTGTAGGTCTGTAAATAACGCACAGTGCTTTTTTTTTTTCTTTATTGTTCCTTTCAAAAGCCTGCTCTTTTCAAATCTTATTTTCTATCAATATGATTCCATTTAATCCAAAAATAAATCAGGAGAATAGGCACTCTGATTTCCAAATGTGCTGAATGAAAAGTCATCAAGTATATGATAATGCACCTGGCTGGGCGCTGGAGCTGAGACATCTGTATAGTAATGTGAATCAGAATGGATTAATTGCTGGAGGGGAGAAGGAGAGACACAACATGTTTTACTAAATAAAGCACAGCCGCCCATGCTGAATTGTTTTAATGATCTATTTATTGCCCTCTCTGAAGCTTCTGAAGCTATGTTTAGCTTTCAAGTACAATTAGAAGGCTTATTCAGTAAGAAAAGTGTAGAAATGGATAGAGGAGCAGTCTTCTGTGTTTGTTCTGACATTCAGATGCAGAATACTTTATGAATCCTGAAGGGAAAATGATGACATCTCTATGATGGGGGAAGATAGAATCTGATTGGTAGTTTACTGCCCTCTGTACATCATTTATACATTATTTTACCAAAAGTATTGGGACACCTGCCTTGACACGCACATGAACTTTAATGGCATCCCAGTCTTAGTCCGTAGGGTTCAATATATAGTTGACCCACCCTTTGCAGCTATAACAGCTTCAACTCTTCTGGGAAGGCTGTCCACAAGGTTTAGGAGCGTGTCTATGGGAATGTTTGACCATTCTTCCAGAAGCGCATTTGTGAGGTCAGGCACTGATGTTGGAGAGAAGGCCTTGCTCTCAGTCTCCGCTCTAATTCATCCCAAAGGTGTTCTATCGGGTTGAGGTCAGGCCAGTCAAGTTCCTTCACACCAAACTCGCTCATCCATGTCTTTATGGACCTTGCTTTGCGCACTGGTGCACAGTTATGTTTGAACAGGAAGAGGCCATCCCCAAACTGTTCCCACAAAGTTAGGAGCATGAAATTGTCAAAAATGTCTTGGTATGCTGACGCCTTAAGAGATCTCTTCACTGGAACTAAGGGGCCAAGCCCAACCCCTGAAGAACAACCCCACACCATAATCCCCCTCTCCACCAAATAATGATGATGACCAGTGCACTCTTCAGGGGTTGGGTTGGGCCTCCTAATTCCAGTGAAGAGAACTCTTAAGGCGTCAGAATACCAAGACATTTTGGACAATTTTATGCTCCTAACTTTGTGGGAACAGTTTGGGGATGGCGTCTTCCTGTTCAAACATAACTGTGCACTAGTGCGCAAAGCAAGGTCCATAAAGACATGGATGAGCGAGTTTGGGGTGGAGAAACTTGACTGGCCTGCACAGAGTCCTGATCTCAACCCGATAGAACACCTTTGGGATGAATTAGAGTGGAGACTGCGAGCCAGGCCTTCTCGTCAACATCAGTGCCTGAGCTCACAAATGTGCTTCTGGAAGAATGTCGGGTGTGCCTGGGCATGCCCTAATCACCCCGTGTGGCGCATATTTTTCCTGCCCCCCAACGGGATTCCTAAAAAAAAATGTAAAAAATAATATAAAAATACAATTGTAAAAAAGAATATAAAAATAAAATTGTAATAAATAATACAAAAATAAAATAATAAAAATAAAAACACTACTGATACCATCCACTGCCCTACTGACACCAACCTCTGTCCTACTGACACCAATCTCCTCCTGGAAATGTAATCTCCAAATATATGGAAAGTTTTCTTCACAGTAAGAGCTGTGAGAATGTGGAATAGTCTCCCTCCAGAGGTTGTTCTGGCCAGCTCAGTAGATTGATTTAAAAAAAAAAAGAAAACAAGAAGGGGCGCCTCTGAATATGTATCAAAAACACTTTAATAGTAAAAACAAGTAAAAACAGTATCCACTCACATGTGAGACTGAGAAGTAGAGTTCAGGCACATCTCCGGGCAGAGGAGAGAGAGAGAGGGGGACTACAAGTGACAATAGGTCCTTATCAGGGCTTTTTTTCTCAAACAATAGGTACTGGAACTTAACCACGGCCCCACAAAACCCCTCCCCCTACACACACCCTCCAAATCACATCAAATAGTGGGATTGTTCAGTCAAATTTTCACGAAAACAGTAGGAGGGTCTTAAAGGGGCAATTAAATACCAGGATTGCATTACATAGAGAGTGCAGAGCTGTCACTTGTAAACACAGAAACCAGACTTCTGTGTTTACAAGTGATTGTGGTGAGCAGGCACCAAAGGGTCTGAGCCAGAGGTGGTGGAACCGAGTTCCACCAAGTTCCCCCTAAAAAAAAAGCCCTGGTCCTCATGCTGGCATCACATCATGTCCATCAGGGATGAGTGGTAGCAGGCTCTATAGGTAGTCCGGTAAAAACACACCAACGAGAGATGGAGTCACACGCGGGGCCATCAGAAAATGGTGTGGGTTCCAGGGGGAGAGTGTAGAGAGGACGCCAGAGCCAAAACATCAGCTGTGCAGCGGGATCAGCTGCTACCACTCATCCCTGATGGACATGATGTGATGCCAGCATAAGGACCTATTGTCACTTGTAGTCCCCCTCTCTCTCCTCTGCCCGGAGATGTGCCTGAACTCTACTTCTCAGTCTCACATGTGAGTGGATACTGTTTTTACTATTAAAGTGTTTTTGATACATATTAGGAGGCACCCCTTCTCCTTGTTTTCCTTCTTAGACATATTGGACGCGGCTTCCGGTCCACTAAGGTGGCAGCCATGATTGACATATATTTTCTACACATATCTATATGCATATTTCTTGCCTTTCGACTATTAGGAACAGTTTATTGAGGTACCTATATATTGCACCTTTTTTCTTGTTCAATTGTTTTTTTTAAAAAAGGCCTGGATTCTTTCCTAAATGTGCATAATATAACTGAGTACTGACCTTTATAGGTAAAGTTGATCCAGGGAATATCCTATTGCCTCTCGAGGGATCAGGAAGGATTTTTCTTTCCCCTGCTGGAGCAAATTGGATCATGCTTTGCTGGGGGTTTTTTTTGCATTCTTCTGGATCAACTGTGGGTGATGGATTGTATGATTATTATTTTTTTCGTCCCTTTTATTGGTTGGACTGGATGGATTTGTGTCTTTTTTTTTAACCAGACTATGTAACTATGTAAATAAGATTTAAATCTGTACTGAGTGGTAAGTGCAAAACACCCCACGTGACGAATTAAATCGTGGCGCTATTTCCAAAAGATCTTTTCCACCTCCTGTGGTGAAATAAAAAATCTAAAAAGTCTAATGAACACCCCTTTACTGGTGTATATCTACATATAGTGCAAATAAACTTACAAATAAAAATATATAAATGTGTACAATAGATATGTAGTGAAAATATTCTATTGATAGCCCCACATCATAATCAATAAAAATAAAATAAACACCAGAATAGCTAATACATAACGTGACTCAGTGCCAATCTTACTCAGATGCTAATATAATACAATCCCCATGCAATGAAAAATGAATCGATAAAAAATAGTACAGTCTCTAAATGACACATATATGTGCAACAAAAAGTGTCCGTGATAGTGACCAAAAACAACTTATATTGTGCAACAACAAGTCCCTCTGTTACAGGAGTGTAAATTCTTCTAATGCAATCTTCCACCACACCTCTGTGTTCAGTGACCACTCTCCCTATGGACAGCCACTCACCAGCTCCTCATGCCTCCACTTTCGTATGAGGCTAAAAGGCATAGATGACTGCTGCTACTGGCAAGGGTTAAATCGTATCCATCCGGAGGATCGTTCCATATAGAATTAGAAAAAAACTCCCAATAGTGTAACTGCCAAAAGGCAGTTGAAGATCCGCATTAGTGAACACCTCACCAACATAAAAAAAGGACATAAGTATCACAGCGTATCCATGCACTTTAAGGTCAAACACCAACAAGACCCTTCGCTGTTGCAATTTTGTGGCATCGATGTGGTCCATCCGTCCTGGAGGGGTTCCAACAGGGTAAGAGACCTGTCACGGAGAGAGACGGAATGGATATTCCTTTTTAAGAGTTTAACTCCGAGAGGCCTCAATATTGAATTAGACCTAAACTGCTTTTTAAATGATTTTTAGACAGATTCTGTAGGTAGGCTGATTACACGGTTCCTTATTCCACATATACACTCACGCTGCTATGAGTGGTAGGTCATTTTTTTAAGAGTTTTATAGATTTTATTAGGCCTTAGATGTTTTATGAATAATTAATAAGGTATGAGTATTTATTGATTGACTGGCGATTACAGTTGCAGATTAATCGGCAGTTAATTTTATAGTTTTTTTAGGATTGAATCATTTCCATCCTCTACTAAGGGTTTAGGTTTGATGATTTTAATGGAATTATATATTTCAGCCATTTCCATATTTCCATATATACATATTATAATTAGTCCGAAATTTATTAGATTTCCTGATTTTAGCCATGTTTAGATGTTTTTTTTCAATATATTTTATTGTGTGGGTATTTAACCCATTTATGCTGATAAGTTGGGTTAATAAGTATTGAGGTGTTAAGTTTAATATATGATTTTATATACATAAACCGCTTTAATGTGTGAAAAGCACAGTATGGGTTTTACAATTGACATGTCAGGGTGAAACAGCGCTGTTTAATGACCCACTATTCCGGGATGTTGCTATGTAAGTAGTGATGGATAGGAGAGATCAATCTAACAGCGCTAGGAGATGCAGCAACAACACATGTTTTGTTGTTGAGATCAGCGGGGGTTTGCGTTCACGGGGACACTCGTAGAGCGCAGGCGCTGAGCAGAGAGGTGCGCATGCGCACTGAGGCGTCCTCATTCGATTGGAGATAAGAGGAAATATAAGGAGTGACGGATGTCTAGAGCGGCCTATCCCATGATTAAGGTACAAGCGTATCGAAACATGTCGGGGGCGTGGCCGAATGAAGGATAACACCACGTACAAGTGACAGGAAGAAGCTAGCTGCACGGTTCACCGAGCGGGGGAGACGGTTATACCCATCTAGGAAGCAAGCGGGGAGAGGGTGAGAGATACTTCTTGAACGCTGGTTATTAGAGGGTCCGCCGTGACCGCATACCCCCTAGGAGGTTGATCTTAGCTGCTGGTTAATATTACATCGGACAGATTGCTGTGGAGTTTGCTGTGCTATTTTGTTTTATACACAATGTGAGTGGAACTGTTGAAGTGTAATTTGCAGTGTGAATCATTAAAGTGTTTTACGGTATTACACTATTGGGAGTTTTTTTCTAATTCTATATGGAACGATCCTCCGGATGGATACGATTTAACCCTTGCCAGTAGCAGCAGTTATCTATGCCTTTTAGCCTCATACGAAAGTGGAGGCATGAGGAAATGGTGAGTGGCTGTCCATAGGGAGAGTGGTCACTGAACACAGAGGTGTGGTGGAAGATTGCATTAGAAGAATTTACACTCCTGTAACAGAGGGACTTGTTGTTGCACAATATAAGTTGTTTTTGATCACTATCACGGACACTTTTTGTTGCACATATATGTGTCATTTAGAGACTGTACTATTTTTTATCGATTCATTTTTCATTGCATGGGGATTGTATTATATTAGCATCTGAGTAAGATTGGCACTGAGTCACGTTATGTATTAGCTATTCTGGTGTTTATTTTATTTTTATTGATTATGATGTGGGGCTATCAATAGAATATTATCACTATATATCTATTGTACACATTTATATATTTTTATTTGTAAGCTTATTTGCACTATATGTAGATATACACCAGTAAAGGGGTGTTCGTTAGATTTTTTAGATTTTTTATTTCACCACAGGAGGTAGAAAAGATCTTTTGGAAATAGCGCCACGATTTAATTCGTGACGTGGGGTGTTTTGCACTTACCACTCAGTACAGATTTAAATCTTATTTACACTGTCTTATATACATTAAGTGGCAGCTATAGGTAGGTGTTATTAACCGGGTGTATATTATCATCTAGGTTAATTATCCAAGGCGCAGTGGGGGTTGACCTAGTATAGGGTGGATTTTTTACCTAGGAAAAACCGTACATTCATATGTAACTATGTAACCTCTGTGCTACTGACATGTCCACTTTCCTACTAACATCGTCCATGTTTTAATATATTTTAAAATGTTTTTTACATTTATTTATAAGTGTGTGTTTGTGTATATATTACACTGCGCACACCTATGGACACACTCCTGAACCTTGTGGACAGCCTTCCCAGAAGAGTTAAAGCTGTTATAGCTGCAAAGGGAGAGCCAACTTAATATTGAACCCTACGGACTAAGACCGGGAGGCCATTAACCTCATGACATCCACGCTATAGCCGAATAGCGGCCACAGCGCGGACCTGAATTTCTGGGAGGCCGTCATATGACGGCCTCCCCTGTGCACACACTCTGCGCGTGCCCTGCAGGGCACGCGCTGAGAGCGTTGTGATCACCGAGTCACTGAGACTCGGGTGATTAGCGATCCGAGTAAGGGGCTGGTCCCGGCCCCTTACCATGTGATCAGCTGTCCGCCAATGACAGCTGATCACATGATCAAAACAAAAGCTCAGTGATCCTTTTTTTTTCTCTTCACGCTGACAGCACGAGGAGAAAAGAAAGCCTATCACCGGCTCATCTGCAAGGGACATCGGTCCCGAAGAGGAGGAGGCAATTATGCCTCATCTGTGCCACCTGCCATTGCCACCTGACAGTGCCCACAGTGCCCACCAGTGGCAGCTATCAATGCCCATGAGTGGCACCTATCAATGCCCACAAGTGCCACCTATCAATGCCCACAAGTGCCATCTATCAATGCCCACCAGTGGTGCCAATCAGTGCCACCTAGCAGTGCTGCCTATCAGTGTAACCGATCAGTGCCCATTATTGCCCCCTATCAGTGCCCATCACTGCCACCTATCAGTGCCCATCACTGCCACCTATCGGTGCACATCAGTGCCGCCTCTTCAGCGTACATCAAGAAAGAAAGAAAAATTACCGTTTTTAAAATTTTAAAATTTTATAACAAAATATAAAAAAATTATTATTTTTTTTTTTTTAAATTCGGTCTTTTTACATTTTTTTAACAAAAAATAAAAACCGCAAAGGTGATCAGATACCACCAAAAGAAAGCTCTATTTGTGGGAAAAAACGATAAAAACTTCATTTGGGTACAGTGTTGTATGACCGTGCAATTGTCATTCAAAGTGCGATAGCGCTGAAAGCAAGTGGTTAAAGTGCATGTGCATTTAAAGGCAGGTGTCCCAATACTTTTGGTTATATATTATAGAGAGAGAGAGAGGCGCCTATGTTCCTCTGAGGCCTGTGTAGGTGTCATCAGGAGAGCAGCTGTCTGATTGGACGCTGCTCCCCTAGTTGACCTCTGCGGCCATCTTTGGTTTTGGCAGTGCTAATAAATAACACTGTCCCCCTTTGGCTACTTGGCCTCAATGTGTGTTCTCCTCCCCTGATAACCTGCACTTTGCTCCGCAGCTTAGTTTATTTTTTATTTATTTCAGGTACTTCTATAACGCATCAAATTATGCAGCGCTTTACATATACATTATACATTCACATCAGTCCCTGCCCTCAAAGAGCTTACAATCTAAGGTCCCTAACTCACATTCATACATACAGTACACATACTAGGGCCAATTTGGAGAGGGTCCAATTAACCTACCAGCATGTCTTTGGAATAGGGCTGGGATATTTTCTTTAAAAAAAAAATCTTCGATTCTCTTAAAAAAAACTAGATTCACGATTCGAATCGAGTTTTTTTTTCTTTGGAAACCGCGCCGGTCCTGAGGCGCTGCGGGCATGAGCTTTTAGGCGAGGCCGCGGCTTCGGCCTAGTCCACGGCATCTGACCTCACAGACTAGGCGCGGTGTCAGTGCCGGTCCTGAGGCGCTGCGGGCATGAGTTTTTAGGCGAGGCCGCGGCTTTGGCTTAGTCCGCGGCGTCCGTCCGAAGCCGCGGACTAGGCCGAAGCCGCGGCCTCGCCTAAAAACTCATGCCCGTAGCGCCTCAGGACCGGCGGGGTGAAAAAAAAAAGCTAAAAAAATCGATTTGTTTAAATTTTGAATCGATTTGACCTCTCAATTCGATTCAAGATTTGAATCGATTTTTTCCCCAGCCCTACTTTGGAGTGTGGGAGGAAACCAGAGTACCTGAAGAAAACCCATGCAGGCACAGGGAGAACATGCAAACTCCTGGCAGGTAGGGTTGTGGGTGGGATTTGAACCAGGGACCCTTTTTCTGCTAGGCGTAAGCTTACACGCCGCTATTCACATTCTCTCTAAATCTGTCTATCTATCTAACTATCTATCGATCTATCTCTTTCTGTTATTTTTTTTTTAACATAATGCTTTCTGTTATTTTTACTGGTATTTATATAGCATTATCAATTTACACAGCACTTTACAAATATATTGTAGTTCCATATCTGCACCTGCCCTCGAGGAGCTTACAATCTAAAGTTGGGCATAGATGGAACAAAATTGGTCAAACTCAGCAGGGACCAGCTGAATTTCAATCGGTGTGTAGCACCCTGATGTTTATGTAGGGTTGCTAGTAAATTTATTTGCCAAGTGATAGTTGCCTTGGCCAATTGATAGGAGGTCAATTGATTTCACCCTAATTCTGGAATTGCTGCACTTCTCTCTTCTCTCGCTAGATGGCTGGGTATCTGGTGGCATTAGATAAGACAAGGGCTTTGCAAGGACAGATTAGGGATGAATGGGGTGTCTCAGCCAATGAGGAGGGATTTTCTTGGGTCCCTTGGCCTGCTGGGAGAGACTATTTATTTGGCTGAGGTCAGGTGATCGGGGTTCTGTGCCACCTGGACGGCTGTCTGGGCGAACGTGTGTCATGCTGCCCCGGGCTGCTAGGCCAGAGCCTGAGGCCTATCCCCAGGCACATCTGGCTGCTAGGCTGTCTGAGTGCCTATCCAAAAGCAAGAGAGCAGGGTTGGGATTGCGGCTTGCAGTCCAACCAGAAGTGTCGGTTCTGCTGGTCGGAGAACCAGTCATGGTTGGAGGTAGAGGGGAAGCTGTCGCCACTAAGGGACCATCCACCTTACTACCAGGGGCCACTGTGAGTAGCTGAAGCAGGTGCCAGAGCAGTATTCTTACCAACCGGGGACGGTGAAGAATTGGGAAACTTCTGCAGATGTTAAGCCAGGGACCCAGCCAATGGAGGTGACGCTTGCAGAGCAATATTGTGTGCCAAGCCAGGGACCAAGCAGGCTAGTGGGGTGACGCTTAAGGGGTATCTGTGAGTGCCAAGCTAGGGACCCAGCAGGGACTCGGGGGTGACGCTTGAGGAAGATACTGAATGAGAAAATTGGAAGAGCTCAGGTCTACAAGCTTTCTTAGAAACTGTTTCAAGATTATTGCCATAGGAGACAGCGGTCCTACTTATGCAGATGTGGTGTCTTGCTGGATGCCTTTCCCTGCGTGGCTGTCTACCTATAGAAATCTCGGTGTCTGCTAAATTAACATTGCAACTACTAAAGGGTGGCCTGGCCCTAAACCCTCTCTCCCATAGTTCTGTATAAGACAATAAATCTCTTTGCATTCAAGAAGTGTCTGGCGCCCATGAATCTACATTGCATCGCACCCACCATGCCTCGTAACCCACTCTACACAGAAGGATGTCAGCTGTCCCTAACTCCGGAGGTCACCATTAGGCCTGTAGAGCCTGGACTTGGCTACATGCGTTTGGCCCATCCCTGTTGAATGGACAAGCTGGAAAACTTTAGTTTGTCAGCAGCTGCTGATTAGTGCGAACAAAAAGATTGGATGGCAGCACTAACAAAAGTGAACAAAAATCCATAAAAATTGAAAAATAAAGAATTCTTACCATCTCTCACCAACCTTTACATGGGTGTGGTGGGGGAAGGTTCACATCTTTGGAGATGGGAACCCTTTTCGCCCTGCCATCAAATTATACCGTCAGTATATTGATGATCTACTGTTCATCTGCTCAGGAGGCATAGGTGATTTGGATATAATTTTGCGTTACCTTAATGATAACCAGTTAAATCTGCATTTCACGGGACAGATGGACAGTGGGTCTATTCCTTTTCTTGAATATTTTACTTTCAGAGAAAGCTGGCCGAATAGTCTCCAATCTATACAGAAAAAACCTTTCTGCTAACACCTTGCCTTGTGCGGACTCCGGACACCCTAAACATGTAATACGGGGGATACAGGTAGGACAGTTTATAAGATTACGAAGAATATGTCGTGATGATGGGGCTTTTGAGAAGGAGAAGCAATCAATGAATGAGAGGTTTTTGTCACGGGGATATGATGCTGGTACTATTTATAGAGCGGTAGGTATTGAGGATACCATTCAGAGGGAATCTCTTTTAGGGGACAAAAAACATAAACGTTCTTCAGTTCGTATTCCTGTTTTTTCTACCCCACACAGTCTAGAATTTCACAAAATAAGAATAGTTGAACAACACATCCCAATTTAATATTAGGATGGTGTCTTTGCTAATATACTGTTCAAGGGTTTTAAAATAGTATCCCGATGAGCCCCATCTTTGTGCAACACCCTATAACCCAGTGATTTTAGTTCACATACAGTGTCTTGAAAAAGTATTCATACCCCTTGAAATTTTCCAAATTGTGTTATGTTACAACCAAAAATATAAATGTATTTTATTGGAATTTTTTTTTTTATGTGATAGACCAACACAAAGTGGCACATAATTGTGAAGTGGAAGGAAAATGATAAATGTTTTTCAAAATTGTTTAATAAGTAAATATGTGAAAAATGTGGTGTGCATTTGTATTCAGCCCCCCTGAGTCAATACTTTGTAGAACCACCTTTCACTGCAATTACAGCTGTAAGTCTTTTTGGAGATGTCTCTACCAGCTTTGCACATCTAGAGAGTGACATTTTTGACCATTCTTCTTTGCAAAATAGCTCAAGGTCTGTCAGATTGGATGGAGAGTGTCTGTGAACAGCCATTTTCAAGTCTTTCCACAGATTCTCAATTAGATGAGCTAAACAATTCCTTCGTAGCTCTGGTTGTATGTTTAGGGTCGTTGTCCTGCTGGAAGGTAAACCTCCATCCCAGTCTCAAGTCTTTTGCAGACTCTAAAACAGGTTTTCTTCTAAGACTGCCCTGTATTTGGCTCCGTCCATCTTCCCATCAACTCTGACCAGCTTCCCTGTCCCTGCTGAAGAAAAGCATCCCCACAACATGATGCTGCCACCACCATGTTTCATGGTGGGAATGGTGTGTTCAGGGTGATGTGCAGTGTTAGTTTTCCGCCTCACATAGCATTTTGTGTTTAGGCCAAAAAGTTCAATTTTGGTCTCATCTGACCAGAGCACCTTCTTCCACATGTTTGCTGTGTCCCCCATATGGCTATTTGCAAACTGCAAATGGGACTTCTTATGCCATTCTTTCAACAATGGCCTACTTCTTGCCACTCTTCCATAAAGGCCAGATTTTTGGAGTGCACGACTAATAGTTGTCCTGTGGACAGATTCTCCCACCTGAGCTGTGGATCTCTGCAGCTCCTCCAGAGTTACCATGGGCCGCTTGGCTGCTTCTCTGATTAATGCTCTCCTTGCCCGGCCTGTCAGTTTACATGGACGGCCATGTCTTGGTAGGTTTGCAGTCGTGTCATACTCTTTCCATTTTCGGATGATGGATTGAACAGTGCTCCGTGAGATGTTCAAAGCTTGGGATTTTTTTTATAACCTAACCCTGCTTTAAACTTCTCCACAACTTTATCCCTGACCTGTCTGGCGTGTTCCTTGGCCTTCATGGTGCTGTTTGTTCACTAAGGTTCTCTAAAAAACCTCTGAGGGCTTTACAGAACATCTGTATTTATACAGAGAATAAATTACACACAGGTGGACTCTATTTACTAATTAGATGACTTATGAACAGGGGCGGACTGACCATTGAGCCACTCGGGCACTGCCCGGGGCCCTGGGCCACTAGGGGGACCCATCAGGGTTGCCAGCCTCAGTAAAACCAGGGACAATATGTATAAATCTGTGGTTTTTTTTTACATCTGTCTGTGTATACTGTGTGTACATGTATGTGTATACTGTGTGATTGTATACTGTGTGTGTGTATACTGTGTAGCCCCATAATCACTGATTGCCTGGGGGCCCCATAATCTCCTATTGCCCGGGGGCCCCATGAGTTATCAGTCTGCCCCTGCTTATGAAGGCAATGGGTTCCACTAGATTTTAGTTAAGGTTATCAGAGTAAAGGGGGCTGAATACAAATGCACGCCACACTTTTCACATATTTATTTGTAAAAAGAAATTGAAAAACTATTTATCATTTTCCTTCCACTTCACAATGTGCCACTTTGTGTTAGTCTATCACATAAAATCCCAACAGAACTAGAAATGTGATCTATTTGATCACCTGCAACGAATGTAAACTCCAGTATGTGGACTATTAGAAGATTACTAGGGGATTAAGAGATCAATTTAACAATTATGTTTATGACACAGAGAAAAAACATGCCATTAACGTTGCTAAGCACTTTAATGATTTTCATAATTCGAACATGTCCTTAATACAAATACAGGGTATCAAGAACATTTTAACACCTAGGAGAGGAGGTGACAGCTTTAGGATTTTATGCAAACATCAGGTATTCTGGATATTTGCCTTATAGACCAGAATACCCAGGGGTTTGAATCTCGAGTGGGATTTGAGACACTTTTTTGATTAAAGAACCCTTTTGGAAATAATCTGTGATTTACAATTTGTATCAATTCATGTTATATATATAAATTTCTCTTGTGGTGCAGCATTAGTATAGATGTATATACGTTTTTGTTTATTTGGACTTTTTCCTCATTTTGTCATAAACATATAGGTTCCCATTTTTTGGGTGCACTCTTTTGTGTGCACCTGAACAATGGGGATCTTTACAAAAATGCGTGTTGCTATACCTCATGATATTTTTGTCCTCTAGTTTTTTTGTTTTTTTTTCATTCTTTTTATTTTTCAGCCTTGTCAACTCCTGTGAAGAGTGTTTTTTGGATCTTTTTTTTCAAGATTTTCCATTAGTTAATTTAGATTATCTCATTGATTGTTATAGAATTCTAAAATAGAAATACTATAGGACCTAGTAAGGGATTTGCAATTATCTGTTTGGGAACACCTGTATCAGACTTATGATTTTATATATATAATGTGTGTGTATATATATATATACATATACATATATATATATATATATATATATATATATATATATATATATATATATATATATATATATATATAGTGCTGATAGTTGCATTCCTTCGTGGTTTTGATAAAGCACGGGTTCCGTGTGCAACGCGTCAACCTTGTCTACCCCCTGCCTGTCTGTGCTTGGTTGTTTTTATGGATTTTTGTTCACTTCAATAAAGCTGTATTGCATCGTGTGGGAGTGCTGCCATCCAATCTTTTTGTTCGCATTGATTTCTGTTAGCAGTGACACATCAGGTGGATTATGGCCATAGTTATTCACCTGTGAGCAGCGGAACTTCGCTAATACATTTGGACATGCAGCTGCTAATTAGTATAGTCTGACAGTGGCAGGTTCCTCCTTCAGAATACAATGTCCTGGCAGGGGGAATTCCACCATCCACCTGATTTGTGTGGATGAACAGACCATCTACGACCATCTATTTGTCTACCATCTATATATCTTCTATCTATCAACCCCCCACCCCCATTTTTCTGTCTCTTGATTAACACATACAGTAAATGTATATGATAATTTACTTTTATTAACTAAATTTACTTGGCTCTTCTGTTGCAGCCCTGTGCACACAAAGAGCTCTGATAAATCCACTATACAGCATTATTATTCTGTTACTTTCTAGTGCGGTTAGTGATCCTTATGGCTCAGCACTCTTTTGCATAGAGATGTTAACACTTGGAGAATCAGCAGGTGAAGCTGAGCTGACATTTCATTGTATTATACCTCAGTAATCCTGATCAATGGCTCTGATGACATTACAGAGTTGCACTTGGGTCACAGCATGGGTTAGCGGCAGACAGCTTAGAGTCATTGTGATTTGTATTAAGTTAAACAGTAAATTTCCTCTTCCTTAATAGAATTTAGCAACAGAACTGAGTTCAAATGCCAGTGAAGCCACACTGTGCAAGATGAAATGATCAAAGCAAGTGCTAGTGACAGCAAAAGTCCACTGGGGCCGATGCCCAGTACTGGCAGGGCAATGTCACATGACTGGACCTAACAATCATACTGTGACCCATATGATTTTTAAAGATAAATGTATATATCCTGTATATATATATATATATATATATATATATATATATATATATATATATATATATATATATATATATATATGTATATATCATAGCCTTTCAATGCCAACAGATCGATGATCCTCATAACTGCTTTTTTCCCCTTCTTCTTCTCTTTTGCTTACTCTGGGTATGACTCCTGGTCTTCTTTCTTTAGCCATTGGGTTGGCCAGTGAGGATTTAACTTCTGTGTTTATGTTGGACTTACAAATTTAATAGCCTTTAAATAAAATCACTATACTTAGTTTTTTTTTCCCCAAAGATCTTGGGTCCAGTTCAGTGATGTTACAGATGCCCTCTTCGTCCTCTGGCAGGTGGCTGGGTCCTAAATGATGCAGAGCAGTGCCATGTTATGAAGTACTGCCACTCTCTGAAGGATTCTCCTGTAAGTCCAAAGTGGAGGGCCAAGCCTTGACACCCTGGGCTCACAGGAGGTTGGTTGAATAATGCTAAACCAGATAGAATATAGAAGAGAAGTAGCACCGCATTCCTGAATTGGAGAGTCTGCAAGGAGCAGAGCCTGGGAAAGGTTGAAAATAGCACCCACAGCTTTTTATTTTTAACCACTGCACCAGCCAACAATTTGGAAACTTTGTCCAATTTGAACTTGGGCTTGAGGTCAGCAATGAAATTTTACATATCTCTTCCAAAATAGTTTTCTTTTAAGCCTCATGCACAATGGTCGTTTGCTCAGCTCTCCTGAAGGCCTTTCTCCTGGTATTAGAAAAGCAGCATCAAAAACACCCTAGAGACGCATTTTTGTAGATACATCTGGGCATGTCAGGCGCTTAATCATTAATTAATTTAATTGGCCAGAATTATGCTTAATTCTGGCCATTAAAATGTGTGACGGACCATACTGCACCTAGCTTGGGTGCTTCTGTCAAAATACAGCTTCCTCCAGTCTGGACCCAGGTATTATAGCTGAGCACCCAAGGACTAGGCGACACTAGCTTAGATGCAAACTGGAACTGGAACTCACTTTATTGTACTCTCACACAGAATATATACCATGCAAGATCAGATAAGAGATCACATTATCCTAACCAATGCAAACTGTAAACAGCACATCTAAGGAACAGCTACCATAAAATAAGCAGTAATCTAATTAAGCAGTAAGCTAATCAACAATCAACATAAACATATAACATCCCACAATAGTTCGGTAACAGGGTAAAGTGGACACAATATTAACTACCTCTCCAAGAGATGAGCAGACAGAGAGAAACAATAGGTGACACGTAAAGATGGAAATTCACACCTAGGAGGCATACAATGGAGAAATGATACCATGGGAGAAAGACACCTTAGTAAACAGATAGAAGGAGACCCCAGCCTCAGGTTGTTTTGAGCTGATTATAATAACATCTGCTCTGAGTCTCACAGTCTAAAGCAGTCATTGCTGGTTTGGGCACAAAGGTCCCATATCTGTGTGCTTCAGGGAGACATGGACCTGAATTGAAGCAAGACCATACCAAGGGTCCCCCAGGCACAAACCTCCCAAGAATAGAGCCCCTCTAAAGCCAGGACCCATAATCAGTAGACAAGAGGCTACCCTGCAGTCCCCCCCCCAAAAGCCACTGTCCTGGTTGGGTCTGTCACAAAATGAGTTAACGCTCAAGCGCTAAACATGTCTAGTGTTAACATGCTTTTAGATTTTTTTCTGCCTTTAAACGCCTGCATGGATACATAGGTTGACATTGAGGGGCATTTAGAGGCAGAAACAGAAATGTCAAATATTCCTAAAAGTGGCATTTTTTACCCCCAGTGTGCATGAGGCCATAAGGTTTTTTCAGTAGGACAAAGCGTACAATACAGATGATTTATGTTACATTTTTCTTTTCACCCCTGCTGAATAATATGCACATTTAAGTGTATATTGTGATACATGGTTGTAATTTTTGCAAGTAATTTCCCTTCCTCTCAGAAATTTTTATTAATAGTAGCTTATTGCTCACACCCTGGAATTGAGTCTCTCTGAGTTCAAACAAGGCTTTATATCCTTTCCAAAAGCATATTGCTTATATGTTTTGTGTGACGTGCTCTCTTAACACTACATTATCAGAGTGTGGAAGTGAACATGCTGAAGTAATGGCTGATTTGCTAGCACGACATTATAAATTATTTAGGTACAGTGTATAACTCAGTGCTGTGTAAATCTATATAATGATTCCACTGGAGTCTCCTACTGAATACTAAAAGCTGTTCTGGTCCATTATAGTCATTTTTTCTAACACTGTTATAGTTTACTAGTTTACACATTTTATAGCCCGCGGAGCTTGGTCAATAACAGTAATATATATATATATATATATATATATATATATATATATATATATATATATATATATATCTTATAAAGTTTGGGGGTTGTTTAGCTCAAGTGTAGCACCCGCTAGCGAGAACAGTCCACACAAATGATTCCTTTTCAGGGCTTTTTGGCCCACTTTTATTAAAGAAAATCAAACAAGGTTCCAGCAAAAGTGGTTTCCCTCGCAGGGGGTTTTCACCACCAGCAACAAATAAAAGGATATTCAGCCTCCTGGCTTACACATGCAGCATTGCAAATAAAAATACCAAGCCACCTGGCTCTCTTCAGCAGCAGACACAACACTGCTCAGGCTCCCACACTGAGCTCTCCTGACAACTGTCAGCGACCTCAGACTCAGGTCTCTGGCTTTCACCTTCCAGCCTGCACTCTCTGGATAATTCAGTGCACACCTGCACTCCCTGGGTTCTCACTGGACTCCTCAGGAGGGTGGAGCCCAGAACCATGGTCCTGACTCTACTATCAGGCCCACACACACATGAACAATCAGTGTGCCAGTGAGTCTCAAAACCCGGACCCAGAACTGGGGATTTCATCCCACCTGGATCTCTAAGAAATTCCCGGGCTCCAGTAAATAATGAGGAAACTGAAAAGCCAGTTTCCTCCCAAACAAGCAAACACACTGGAGCCCCTCAACCTGCCTAGTTGAAAATCCTGTTTTCATACACTGATGGGGTACCTCACTACCACTATATATATATATTTACAGGTGCATCTCATAAAATTAGAATATAATCAAAAAGTTAATTTATTTTAGTAATTCAGTTCAAAAAGTGAAACTCATATATTTTATATAGATGCGTTACACACAGAGTGATATTTTTCATGCATTTCTTTCTTTTAATTTTGATGATTATGGCTTACAGCTAGTAAAAACCCAAAATTCTGTATCTTAGAAAATTTGAATATTACATAAGACCAATAAAAAATTTAATAATATTTTTTATTACAGAAATGTTGGCTTACTGAAAAGTATGTCCATGTACAGTATAGTATGCACTCAATACTTGGTCAGGGCTCCTTTTGCATTAATCACTGCATCAGTGCGGCGTGGCATGGAGGCGATCAGCCTGTGGCACTGCTGAGGTGTTATGGAAGTCCAGGTTGCTTTGATAGCGGCCTTCAGTCTGCATTGTTGGGTCTGGTGTCTCTTATCTTGCTCTTGACTAGGGATGAGCCGAACACCCCCCGGTTCGGTTCGCACCAGAACCCGCGAACGGACCGCAAGTTCGCACGAACGTTAGAACCCCATTGACGTCTATGGGACTCGAACGTTCGAAATCAAAAGTGCTCATTTTAAAGGCTAATTTGCATGGTATTGTCCTAAAAAGGGTGTGGGGACCCGGGTCCTACCCCAGGGGACATGTATCAATGCAAAAAAAACTTTTAAAAACGGCCGTTTTTTCGGGAGCAGTGATTTTAATGATGCTTAAAGTAAAAAAAAAAAAGTGAAATATTCCTTTAAATATCGTACCTGGGGGGTGTCTATAGTATGCCTGTAAAGTGACGCGTGTTTCCCATGTTTAGAACAGTCCCTGCACCAAATGTCATTTTTAAAGGAAAAAATCTCATTTAAAACTGCTTGCGGGTTTAATGTCATGTCGGGTCCTGCCAATATGGATGAAAATCAGTGAGACAAACGGCATGGGTACCCCCCAGTCCATTACCAGGCCCTTTGGGTCTTGTATGGATATTAAGGGGAACCCCGCACCCAAATTAAAATAAGGAAAGGTCCCTATATACTCTGAACAGCAGTATACAGGCGGTGCAAACAAGACAGGGACTGTAGGTTTGTTGTTAAGTAGAATCTGTTTGTAATTTTGAACATTTTTAACGTGTTTAGCTCCAGCCAAAAAATCTTTTCTAAGCTTTTTGGAAAACATAGGGAAGGGTTATCACCCCTGTGACATTTGTTTTGCGTCTTTCCTCCTCTTCAGAAGATTTCACCTCACTTTTTTGTCCCAATGAAAAATGTTTTTTGAAAATTTGGGTTTTTTTGTGGAACAAGGATTGGAAAGCATCAGTGGAAAGGAGAAATTGTTTTCCCATATTAACTCTTACATGAGAGAATTTCCCTTCCTAGGGGTAGATTTCATCTCACTTCCTGTTGTCTCCTTCCGTTTGCAAGTAGGAGTCGTTTGTAAGTTAGATGTTTGAAAGTAGGGTCCTGCCCTATATACTCAGCAGAAATTTGGGCCTTAGGTGTTGCTGTGGCCAAAACACTGTAAGCCCTCACAGGGCCCTGCTGTGAAATATTAGATCAAGAATTGTAATTACATGCCCCTGTTGAACAGGAGCTGAAAAATTAGGCCTTAGGCACTGGTGCTGGTGCCACAACACTGCAACCCCTCACAGACACTCTAGTTGGAACGCAGGAACGAGCCCTGCTGCAAAGTATTGCATCAAAAATTGTAATTACACGCCCCTGTTAGACAGGGGCAGAAAAATTGGGCCTTAGGCACTGGTGCTGGTGCCACAACACTGCAACCCCTCACAGACACTCTAGTTGGAACGCAGGAACGAGCACTGCTGCAAAGTATTGCATCAAAAATTGTAATTACACGCCCCTGTTAAACAAGGGCTGAAAAATTGGGCCTTAGGCACTGGTGCTGGTGCCACAACACTGCAACCCCTCACAGACACTCTAGTTGGAACGCAGGAACGAGCCCTGCTGCAAAGTATTGCATCAAAAATTGTAATTACACGCCCCTGTTAGACAGGGGCAGAAAAATTGGGCCTTAGGCACTGGTGCTGGTGCCACAACACTGCAACCCCTCACAGACACTCTAGTTGGAACGCAGGAACGAGCCCTGCTGCAAAGTATTGCATCAAAAATTGTAATTACACGCCCCTGTTAGACAGGGGCAGAAAAATTGGGCCTTAGGCACTGGTGCTGGTGCCACAACACTGCAACCCCTCACAGACACTCTAGTTGGAACGCAGGAACGAGCCCTGCTGCAAAGTATTGCATCAAAAATTGTAATTACACGCCCCTGTTAGACAGGGGCAGAAAAATTGGGCCTTAGGCACTGGTGCTGGTGCCACAACACTGCAACCCCTCACAGACACTCTAGTTGGAATGCAGGAACGAGCCGTGCTGCAAAGTATTACATCAAAAATTGTAATTACACGCCCCTGTTATACAGGGGCTGAAAAATTGTGCCTTAGGCACTGGTGGTGGTGCCCAGAACCAAAAATGTTCTTACAAGCTATCAGCGTGATGATTGAGGAGGAAGAGGATAATTACTCAGGGATAGTCACTCAGCATCAGCATAGGCAGTCTTTGAAGGGATCTGAAAAAAATTATTCAGTTACATCAGCATCAGGTGCTTGGTAGCTGGTGGTGATCCAAGACTGATTCATTTTTATGAAGGTCAGCCGATCGACCGAGTCAGTGGACAGACGCACCCTGTGATCGGTTACCACGCCTCCAGCAGCACTGAATGTGCGTTCCGAAAGAACGCTGGATGCAGGACAGGCCAGTAGCTCAATTGCATACTGTGCAAGCTCTGGCCAGTGATCCATCCTCAAGACCCAGTAACCCAGAGGATTTTCGGTGGGAAAGGTGTCCAAGTCTGATCTTGCCCCTAGGTATTCCTGCACCATGTAAAACAGACGCTGGCGATGGTTGCTGGAACCGATCATACCTTGGGGCTGCGGACCAAAAAATTGTCTGAACGCATCGGTCAGACGGCCACCTTCTCCACCGCTCCTTCTTTGACTGACCGAAGCCTCAGCAACACGTTGTCCAGAAACAGGAGTTTGTAACCTCCCAGTCTCTGGGAACGCGTTGCACAGACCTTTCTGCAAGGCCTCCCGAAGATGTTTCATCCTCTGCTCCCTCTGCGATGGCAAGATAAGGTCCGCAACCTTACCCTTGTAACGTGGATCAAGGAGGGTTGCCAGCCAGTATTGGTCCTTCTCCTTGATACCACGAATACGAGGATCCTTACGCAGGCTTTGCAGGATCAGGGAGGCCATGCAGCGTAGGTTTGCTGAGGCATTCGGTCCGGAGTCCTCTGGGTCACTAAGGACAACAACGTCCGCAGCCACCTCCTCCCAGCCACGTACAAGTCCATGTGTTCCTTGGGACTGATCCCTTAAAGACTGCTGATGCTGAGTGCCAGGCTCCACCTCCATACTGACACAATCTTCCTCCTCCTCCTCCTCCTCCTCCTCCTCGTCCTCTTCCTGTGTGATCGGCGGGCACGCAGGAACACTGTCTGGATAAAGGGGGCCTTGAGAGCTAAGGAAGTCCTCCTCTTCCTGCCTCTGTTCTGCCTCAAGTGCCCTGTCCATTATTCCACGCAGCGTGTGCTCCAACAGGTGGACAAGGGGGACAGTGTCACTGATGCATGCACTGTCAGTGCTCACCATCCTCGTGGCCTCCTCGAATGGTGACAGGACAGTGCATGCATCCCTGATCATGGCCCACTGGCGTGGGGAAAAAAAACCAAGGTCCCCTGACCCTGTCCTGGTGCCATAGTCGCACAGGTACTCATTTATGGCCCTCTGCTGCGTGTGCAGCCGCTGCAGCATGGCCAATGTCGAGTTCCACCTGGTGGGCATGTCACAGATTAGGCGGTTCTTGGGCAGGTTAAACTCCTTTTGGAGGTCCGTCAGCCGAGCACTGGCATTATATGACCGGCGGAAATGCACACAGACTTTCCTGGCCTGCCTCAGGACATCCTGTAAGCCCGGGTACCTGCCCAAGAACCGCTGCACCACCAAGTTAAGGACGTGAGCCAAACAGGGCACATGGGTCAGTTGTCCCTGTCGGAGGGCAGAGAGGAGGTTGGTGCCATTGTCGCAAACCACCATTCCTGCCTTAAGTTGGCGTGGCGTCAACCACCTCTGAACCTGCCCCTGCAGAGCTGACAGAACCTCTGCCCCAGTGTGGCTCCTGTCCCCCAAGCACACCAGCTCAAGCACCGCATGGCATCTTTTGGCCTGCGTACTTGCGTAGCCCCTTGAACGCCTACGGAGCACCGCTGGTTCCGAGGAAGAGGCCATGGAGGAAGAAGAAGAGGAGGGGGTGGAGGAGAGAGGTGTGTCACAATCAGCATTTTGGAGGCGTGGTGGCGGAACAACCTCCAACACTACTGCACCTTGTCCTGCATCCTTCCCAGCTGCCAGCAGAGTCACCCAATGCGCCGTGAAACTTAAGTAACGTCCCTGTCCATGCCTGCTGGACCATGAGTCAGCGGTAATATGCACCTTACCGCTGACCGCCCTGTCCAGCGAGGCATGGACATTGCCTTCCACATGCCGGTAGAGAGCTGGAATCGCCTTCTGTGAGAAAAAGTGGCGTTTGGGTACCTGCCACTGAGGAACCGCACATTCCACAAACTCACGGAAGGGGGCAGAGTCTACCAACTGAAAAGGCAGCAGTTGAAGTGCTAGCAATTTTGCCAAGCTAGCATTCAACCGCTGGGCATGTGGATGGCTGGGAGCAAACTTCTTTCGGCGGTGCAGCAGCTGGGGCAGGGAAATTTGCCTGGTACAATCTGGCGTCGGTGTACCAAAAGCAGATTGCCCACAAGTACTTGGCTGTGACACACCTAATTCTACACCTTCATTCCTCTCACTGCAGGTCTCAGAGAGGACTGAAGGTCTAGTGGGGTTGGAAATCTCAGCTGATGAGGAGCAAGGAGAGATCCTCTTTGTTCTTTGGTGTGGGTCTTTTAGATATGCTTGCCAACGAACTGCATGGCAGGTCAACATATGTCTGGTCAAGCATGTGGTACCCAAGCGGGAGATGTTTTGGCCACGCGAGATACGCTTGAGACATATGTTGCAAATAGCAGCGGTGCGATCTGATGCACTCGTCTCAAAAAAGGCCCACACCAAAGAACTTTTTGAATAACGCGCAGAGACTGCAGCGCCCTGCACATGTGGAGCTTTGGGGTGTGATGCAGTCAATGTGCTGCCCTTAGGCTGGCCCCTGGAGGGCATCCTGCCTCGTTGGTGATGTGCCGCCTCCTCCTCCTCCTCCTCCTCCTCTCTCCTATCAGGCACCCACGTTGAGTCAGTGACCTCATCATCCCCTCCCTCCTCATCACTGGAGCAAACCTGGCAGTATGCTGCAGCAGGGGGAGCATGACTGCCAGATTGCTGTCCTTCTTGGGCACCCCCTCTGTCCGTGCTCATGTTACTGCCTTCATCGAGCTCAGTATCATCATCAGAGCCTTCCAAACGCTGGGCATCCTCCTGGAGCATGTACCCAACACTGTGGTCAAACAGTTCGAGGGAATCCTCATGAGGACATGGTGGAGCTAGGGAAGGAGTCACTGATGACATTGAGCTGAGGGAAGAGGCCGCTGCTTTGCCAGACAAAGCACCCTGGGCATGGGTGAGAGAGGATGAGGAGGATGAGGACGGCTTGGTCATCCACTCGACCAAGTTTTCCGCATGTTGCGGCTCAACACGGCCAGCTGCCGAAAAAAAGGCCAAGCGTGTCCCATGGCCACGTGCTGATGAGGATGCACCGTCTCCACGACCAGCACTAGACACAGAGCCTGCTTGCCCTCTCTTATTGGCTTGTGACTGTCTGCCTCTCCTTCTTGGCCTTCCAGACATACTAATGGCCTGTAGCTGCACTAAGCTGGGATAGAACACCTGTAATTTTCTTCAGGTAGCTTTATATACTGTAACCAGACAAGCCTGCCTGTCAGTAGGAAGATAACAGGAACGGATCTAGCTGAACACTGTGAGCAGGACGCACTGCACTAAATGTAAATAGCAGGAACGGATCTAGCTGAACACTGTGAGCAGGACGCACTGACTGCACTAAATGTAAATAGCAGGAACGGATCTAGCTGAACACTGTGAGCAGGACGCACTGCACTAAATGTAAATAGCAGGAACAGATCTAGCTGAACACTGTGAGCAGGACGCACTGCACTAAATGTAAATAGCAGGAACGGATCTAGCTGAACACTGTGAGCAGGACGCACTGACTGCACTAAATGTAAATAGCAGGAACAGATCTAGCTGAACACTGTGAGCAGGACGCACTGCACTAAATGTAAATAGCAGGAACGGATCTAGCTGAACACTGTGAGCAGGACGCACTGACTGCACTAAATGTAAATAGCAGGAACGGATCTAGCTGAACACTGTGAGCAGGACGCACTGCACTAAATGTAAATAGCAGGAACGGATCTAGCTGAACACTGTGAGCAGGACGCACTGCACTAAATGTAAATAGCAGGAACGGATCTAGCTGAACACTGTGAGCAGGACGCACTGCACTAAATGTAAATAGCAGGAACGGATCTAGCTGAACACTGTGAGCAGGACGCACTGACTGCACTAAATGTAAATAGCAGGAACAGATCTAGCTGAACACTGTGAGCAGGACGCACTGCACTAAATGTAAATAGCAGGAACGGATCTAGCTGAACACTGTGAGCAGGACGCACTGACTGCACTAAATGTAAATAGCAGGAACAGATCTAGCTGAACACTGTGAGCAGGACGCACTGCACTAAATGTAAATAGCAGGAACGGATCTAGCTGAACACTGTGAGCAGGACGCACTGACTGCACTAAATGTAAATAGCAGGAACGGATCTAGCTGAACACTGTGAGCAGGACGCACTGCACTAAATGTAAATAGCAGGAACGGATCTAGCTGAACACTGTGAGCAGGACGCACTGCACTAAATGTAAATAGCAGGAACGGATCTAGCTGAACACTGTGAGCAGGACGCACTGCACTAAATGTAAATAGCAGGAACGGATCTAGCTGAACACTGTGAGCAGGACGCACTGACTGCACTAAATGTAAATAGCAGGAACAGATCTAGCTGAACACTGTGAGCAGGACGCACTGCACTAAATGTAAATAGCAGGAACGGATCTAGCTGAACACTGTGAGCAGGACGCACTGACTGCACTAAATGTAAATAGCAGGAACGGATCTAGCTGAACACTGTGAGCAGGACGCACTGCACTAAATGTAAATACTAGGAACGGATCTAGCTGAACACTGTGAGCAGGACGCACTGCACTAAATGTAAATAGCAGGAACGGATCTAGCTGAACACTGTGAGCAGGACGCACTGCACTAAATGTAAATAGCAGGAACGGATCTAGCTGAACACTGTGAGCAGGACGCACTGCACTAAATGTAAATAGCAGGAACGGATCTAGCTGAACACTGTGAGCAGGACGCACTGACTGCACTAAATGTAAATAGCAGGAACGGATCTAGCTGAACACTGTGAGCAGGACACACTGACTGCACTAAATGTAAATAGCAGGAACGGATCTAGCTGAACACTGTGAGCAGGACGCACTGACTGCACTAAATGTAAATAGCAGGAACGGATCTAGCTGAACACTGTGAGCAGGACGCACTGCACTAAATGTAAATAGCAGGAACAGATCTAGCTGAACACTGTGAGCAGGACGCACTGCACTAAATGTAAATAGCAGGAACGGATCTAGCTGAACACTGTGAGCAGGACGCACTGCACTAAATGTAAATACCAGGAACGGATCTAGCTGAACACTGTGAGCAGGACGCACTGACTGCACTAAATGTAAATAGCAGGAACGGATCTAGCTGAACACTGTGAGCAGGACGCACTGACTGCACTAAATGTAAATAGCAGGAACAGATCTAGCTGAACACTGTGAGCAGGACGCACTGCACTAAATGTAAAGAGCAGGAACGGATCTAGCTGAACACTGTGAGCAGGACGCACTGCACTAAATGTAAAGAGCAGGAACAGATCTAGCTGAACACTGTGAGCAGGACGCACTGCACTAAATGTAAAGAGCAGGAACAGATCTAGCCTAATCTAGCTCTCAAATCAAATGACACTGTCTGTCTCTCTCTCTATCAGCACACCGGAACACACTACACAGGGCCGCCGTGCAGGCGGCCTTATATAGTGTGGGGCGTGTACTAAATCCCCTGTGCCATAATTGGCCAAAGCCACCCTGGCTTTGGCCAATTACAGCTCTCTCTACTGACGGCGCTGTGATTGGCCAAGCATGCGGGTCATAGTGCATGCTTGGCCAATCATCAGCCAGCAAAGCACTGCGATGCCGCAGTGAATTATGGGCCGTGACGCGCCACACGAATTTGGCGCGAACGGTCCATAACGTTCGCAATTCGACGGACGGTCGAACAGCCGATGTTCGAGTCGAACATGGGTTCGACTCGAACACGAAGCTCATCCCTACTCTTGACAATACCCCACAGATTCTCTATGGGGTTTAGGTCAGGCAAGTTTGCTGGCCAATCAAGCAATCATGATACCATGATCATTAAACCAGGTACTGGTACTTTTGGCAGTGTGGGCAGGTGCCAAGTCCTGCTGGAAAATGAAATCAACATCTCCACAAAGCTGGTCAGCAGAGGTAAGCATGAAGTGCTCTAGAATATCCTGGTAGAGGGCTGCGCTGACTTTGGACTTGATGAAACAGAGTGGACCAACACCAGCAGATGACATGGCTCCCCAAATCATCACGGACTGTGGAAAATGTTGCATTTAATTTGGAAATGGAGAGGCACAGAATTCAAGTTGCATGAAGTCAAGTGTGAAGTTTCCACAGTCCGTGATAATTTGGGGAGCCATGTCATCTGCTGGTGTTGTCACTTTTTGAATTGAATTATAGAAATAAATTAACTTTTTGATGATATTATTATTTTATGTGATTCACCTATGTGTGTGTTCATATGTGTATATATATATATATATATATATATATATATATATATATATATATATATATATATATATATATATATATATACACACTATATAGTCCAACAGAGGATGCTGCACAACAAAACAGTGCTGATTCTGTAGCAAAATAGCAGCACAAATGCTCGTACAAATAAACAACACTTTTGAGTGTCCCTAACCTTTCTTAAGTTGAAAAGGAGTGGGAATGGCTAAAACCTTTGCATGTTTATATGAGTTTTTGTACTGTTGTTTTTCAACAATAAAGAGTACTGCATAGATTTACCATGCTGAATTGTTGTGTCGCATCCTCTTGTTGGATTTTGTATAGACTGCAAGGCTGCAGTCCATCTGATTGCAAGCACATACTGAAGAGTTTCAGCCATACATGCTACCCACCCGTTTGGAACAGAATATATTTTGGGGTAGATGTAGCTATGTCTTGGTAAAAACAATCAGTTTTTATTTCTGCAAATAGGGAAACAAAACAGCTTACCTTCAGCATTAACCAACAATCCATAACATTTTGGCTTACAGGCATCACAAACTTGACCTACAATAGGGATTAGGGTTCCCAAATGGTCCAGGGGTCCAGAAACTGTCACACTAGCCCTGCAGCGTCTCAGCAGCCAAACAGTTCACAGCTCCCTCACCATTCTGTCCTGTTCAAAACAACACCTCATTGATACCTGCTAATTGCTTTCTGCCTCTTTCACAGGTGGGTGAACCCCTCCAGCCTGGAGGCCTCTTTCCCACCCAAGATCTCTGAATTCCTGGCCCCATTCAGGACTTAAACCTAGAAAAACTGCAAATCATTTTTCCCTCTTTAACAGATTACCCTGAAACCCCTTAACTTGTATGGTTGAGAATGCCTTAGCACTCAGAACTGCTCCTTTTGTCGTCCCTATTAAAGAGACTACAACCAGAATAATGATGACACAATATCTGCCTTCCAGGACCCATCCTGCACAATATATACTGTAAAGTATATCATATTAAATACAGTGGCCAAGCACATATTGTAGGGACGGCAGATGTTTTATAGTGATCACTGTGCATTATGACTACTCAAGAACTCATGTGATCCCACATGGGTAGATTAAACCATATGAGCAAGAGGGGCAGCTGTCCACTACACCCAAGAGACATTTAAAGCCCTGAATGAGCCATCAGCCAGTGTAGCAACTTCCCTGGTAATACAGGGAAACAAATTACATCAAATCCTTGTTTAGAGATGAGTGACTGCAACCCTTGAAATTATAAAGTATATAATTTGACCGCCAATGTATTTTTATATATAGTCTCGGCCCTCTAGAAGCTTATCATCTAAGGTCCCTATCTAATATGCATACATACAAATACTAGGGCCAAATTTAGACAGGTGCCAATTATCCTACCCGCACATCTTTGGAGTGTGGGACAGTGGGAGGAAACCGGAAGGAAGGACTAGTGCCCATCAAACGAAGTTAAAAGAAAGATGGAAACCCTCTGGGGGCTTTGGCAAGCTTTCTTGATGGTCAGTTGCACTTGATATTGCTTTCTAGTGAGGCCCATCATGATCTGATCCTGATCTCTCTGCAGGACATGCTTATATTGGATAACATAAAGTCACTTTTAACAAGTAGAGCAACTGAATGTAGAAAATGGATAATGTGTTGGGAGCCTGAGTCGCTGGACAAGTAACCTACTGTATGTTTCCTGAGTGTGTCTAATTGCCACATACTTCAATGATATATTTTCCAAACTAGTGATAGTTTTAAATAGGAATCTACAACGTGTACATCCTGCTGTGCTTATGGCTGTGTGTTTTGCCATACCTGATGCATATCTGCTAATAGTTTAGGCCATATCAGGAGCTTATTGTAGAATGCTGTCTCATACTGATTCAAGCAGAAACATGTAAGAGGCTGTACTCTTTAATGTCCATATATCACTTAAGATACACTGAACAAAATTACAAATCCTCTGTCAGGTAAAGCTATATCCATATATGTTTTTCAACTGCCTATTTAGCTACTAGCCTGGAGTTCAGCTTTCATTGAAATCAAGGTCTATTTATTTGAATTGCTACCAATAAGCTAGAAATCATAAGTCAAGCATTCAAATAATTAATTGAGTAAAACATTTCTTTTTTCATAGTGGCGGCTCCTGATTTACTGGATCCCAAATCAGCTACTCAGAACACCAAGCCAAGGCTCTCCTTTTCTGCCAAACCCAACCTTTTGTCCACTCGTGAGGAGAGGGGCATAACAGTGACTGTGATGAAATGGAAAACTGTGTCCACTGTATTTCTTGTGGTGGTTCTCTACCTAGTCATAGGAGCTACAGTCTTCAAAGCCCTGGAGCAGCCTTACGAGACATCACAGAGGACTACTATTGTGATACAGAAACTTAATTTTGTCTCTGAACATTCTTGTGTGAACACAACAGAACTGGATGAACTTATACAGGTAATTACTCAATTTGGTGTTGTAGAGGTAATAAAATGAATAATGATGGAATATGGACTTTGTTTTTTTTTACCACTGCTATTCCTTTATACTTTCTTTTGAAATTTACAAATGCAGCAATTTAGAAATTGGATGAAAGATTTGGCACTGGGAAACACTTTTTGAAAGATAACAAGTGCATTTTATATACAACAATATAGATCAGATCAAAATGAGGGACACATGGGGATGAAAAAGGGACAGAGGGACTTTGTTCTAAATTAAAGACAGTCGCTCGAAATCAGGGACAGTTGGGAGCTATGCATTGGGATACTGTTTGTGTGTAACCATCGATAATTGTGTCGTTTTCACAGAGAAGCAAGCTACACAGACTGGGAAGCAAACTCCCTATGATCACTCTTAAACCTCTGTTTTTTTGTGGAGGACTTAATTTAAAAAAAAACCTTTAAATATAATTGCGCCAGTAAGGAAAGTACCGGAAAGAGTAACCTCAACATCCTAAAAGGTAACCTCATTCTCATCAGTTGAACCCATGATGCTTTCTGATAGTCATAACCAAAAAACTTATAACCATTGACTTCTTTTTTACTAGTCAATATTAGACTTAAAGGGAAAAGCTCCCTAAAGAGGTGAAAATGAGGCTTCCTAAATCTGGCAGGTAGTCCACCATAGGTCCGAACAAATCTGTTTAAGCAAACCTATAATTAATATTTTGCACTCAACAAAATATAAAAATTGTCCGTGGGACTTTTAAAGGTACACCTGAAACGTGCCAAGTAAAATGTGTAAATGATTTATTGACAAACATTTAAAAAAAAAATCACATAATACAGAAAAGAAAATAAACTAAACATCAACATATTAGTAAATTTTACAATCATGTAATAAACCGTCCCATAAGACCTTCATATGTCATGAAAGTGACTGCCAACAGTCTAGGACAGCTGTGCTGGGTTTCGACACGTTTCGTGAGAGGAGTCTTGCTTTTACAGGAGAAGCACAGAGAGATGCCTGGAGATCAAGGGCATAAATGAATAAGTAATCCAGTACAAAAAAAAGGGGAGGAGGGGGATTCCAAATATTCACATATAGTATCCAGTACGTTCCACTTACAATTAATAAAAAAATCCTGGCCTCCTAGCGCCACCAGAGAAGTGAGTATGATACTTCTATTTTATGTGCTTTTTGAGCCTTTGCGGGGTCAATTTAACATGCTCTCATACAGCTCATGATACTTCCAGATAGCAGGGAGCATGTGACAACACTTGGCCAATCATCAAACACCAGGGCCTTTATATGAAAGTCTATAGCCCTGCATAAGCCTGATTTTAGCTCTTGGTGGCTGGAGGTCAGTACTATATATGTTGCCAGAGAGGACAAATAAATTGAACCCTTTCTTGTCAATCCACAGGTACACTTTAAAGTTTGCCAAAGTCCATTACCTTTGTCATAATGGTACGTGGGAACTTCTGAGCATGGCTTTTATAGAGATCAGAAGCACGATTCCTGAATTGTCCTTGACCGAAAAAGGATATCTAATAAGCTCATGCCCAGCTGACCAAACTACAATATGACCAAGGAAGTAATACATAAGACAGCAGAGCTCTTTTTCTTGTCTGACAGATTTCAATTTACGGTTAAACTTTCAAGTGGTTTCATCTCTTCCTGAGGTCAGACATGGCCGTTTCACGGCTCACTATGTAAAAGAAAAAAAAACTAAAATTACAGTAGAAGCGAGATAATGAAGTAAGGCTGAATACAGATGTTACTACAGGTTACATTGTAGTTGTAAAGTGACAAGAGAAGAGATATAGATGGAAAAGTGTGATTTATATTAGAGAGCCTACCCATTAATAAAATGAACAGTTCACATGAAAAGACAAACTGGGGACTCCAAATCACATTATTGCACTGGCTGCTGAATATAAAAAGTATTCCTTTCTACCAATACTTAACAAAATACTACTTCTGAACGCCAATGTGATTTAAAACCTGGACAAAGATTGCATGGTTTACGGCCATCATTAACATTGTATTTCACATCATTATAGACTTTAGATATTCTAATAATGATAATGGAATTGATCAATAGTGCTTACCAACTATGCAGAACCTAGGAATCATAGGAATAGATTTATTCCATATTAAACTGGAATAAAAATGCATATAATTATATATTTTTAAAAATCGATGTAAATTGTTAACTATGTCAGACAATACTATGAATAAGTCATAGATACTTTTTATTAGCATCCCCACTTACAGAGCACTATGTAAAAAAAAGAGGCAACCTCATTTTCAGTCAGACTGACCCTGTGAGGTAAGTTTGGAATGAGGTAAGAGGATCAGCAAGTCACTGTGAAGTGAGATTCATTTCTATGACAAAGCAGAGTTTTTGCAACATTGCTCTACCATGGGATCATTGTCAAATGACAGTGACCACAAGCAAGGAACAGGGACGGGACAAGGGGTGGCCCTGGGCTCACCGTGTATTGTAGGGATGGGGCCTCTGCAAATTCCTTCTACTATAAGGCTGACAGGAGTAGTCACAGTGGCATAACTACTTCTGTCATCCCAGCGCTGGAAACGGCAAGGAGAGGAGGAGAGAGCCAGTAGGAGGTCCAGGCTGTGCTCTCTCTCCCTCATAGGCTCGCACATAATAAAGGGGGGGGGGGGACACAGTTTGTCATCTTTACCCTGATCTTGTCCCGGCATGGGCAAGGAATCAATATATTTGAACCTTTAGTATGACCATGGCTGCTGACTACACCAGTCCATTTAAAGTGCATAGTGTCGGGTGGGCACATATTGCCCCAGGTGTATACTCATTTGAAGGTAAATGCACACATGCGTGCTGCCATATATGTACACGAGTGTTCTAACCTTGTTAAAATAGGAACTTCTTTGATCATAATGTGATATCAGGGATGGCATGTTAGATTTTGTTGGTGGTAGCCCAGTGCTGTTTGTGAGGTGCTTTCTGTGTCCAAAACAAGTTGAAATTGGGAAATTTTACTTACGGTCTATTAAAAAACTGTCCTTAAAGTGGACCTTTAATCAGAAAACTAAGTCCTACTAGATCACTTCAGGCTGGCCTCTTTTGCAGGTATAGCTATGTAAAATATAAAAAATAAGTGCCTATACAGTTAAAAAATCCAGTAATACACTGTCTCACCATGCTCTGCACATGCTCAGTTGCTTTTTTATTTTTCAGCACTGTGCCAAATTTGTAGGTGCAGATCTGCTGACAGCCTAAAGATTTACTGCTGCTCAGGTGCTCTGGGCTTCAGCAAGTTGGCAGCCTCCAACTAATTTTAGTGGCATAATTATTATTGTGGAATGTATGTTCCTTGCTAAAGAACATTATTTTATCAAGTTTTTATTGGTAAAGTTCCATTTTAACTTTAAAGCACCCCTTTAAACTTTATAAAGGTACTTGTGCGCACACCAAAAAAATAGTTAGCCAGCAAATTAAATGCAAAAAAATAAACTCAACAAATGAAAAACGACTAGCTGCCACAAATAGTGCTCACACACCCAAGAATAATGACAGTACAAGGAATAAATAAGCGGCGCTAATCTAAATAAATGGATTCCAGGAATGACAAAAAAATATAAGCTAATCGAAGATAACCATAAAAACTCAAAGATTGATAGTACTTCTAAAATACATGGATCCGTACATAACCAATAATAAAAGTTAAAACCAAATGGAGAACAATAACAATCGCCGAGCTGATAAAGAGGGGCTGATAAAGAGAGGAAAAAAATTCCAAATCCAGAACCATAAGCGGGGGGTAAAACTGCGGAAAAAACAAAAAACAAAGCACAAAAACACTAATCCCGGGATGCCGCACCTGAAAGAATGGACACCGCGGGAGAATAGCCAGAGGAAAAAAGCAGATACTAATTTAAAATTCTTCTATTAAGTGAATAATTGGTGATTCCTCAAGCGAGATAATCTATGTGACAAAGAAACCAATGGCCATAACAGGAAGAGAAATCCAGGTATGGAAACCAGTATATGTGAATTAATATTCCACTGATTAATTGCAACACTGAGTTGCTCACACTCTTTATTGCAATTAATCAGTGGAATATTAATTCACATATACTGGTTTCCATACCTGGATTTCTCTTCCTGTTATGGCCATTGGTTTCTTTGTCACATAGATTATCTCGCTTGAGGAATCACCAATTATTCACTTAATAGAAGAATTTTAAATTAGTATCTGCTTTTTTCCTCTGGCTATTCTCCCGCGGTGTCCATTCTTTCAGGTGCGGCATCCCGGGATTAGTGTTTTTGTGCTTTGTTTTTTGTTTTTTCCGCAGTTTTACCCCCCGCTTATGGTTCTGGATTTGGAATTTTTTTCCTCTCTTTATCAGCCCCTCTTTATCAGCTCGGCGATTGTTATTGTTCTCCATTTGGTTTTAACTTTTATTATTGGTTATGTACGGATCCATGTATTTTAGAAGTACTATCAATCTTTGAGTTTTTATGGTTATCTTCGATTAGCTTATATTTTTTTGTCATTCCTGGAATCCATTTATTTAGATTAGCGCCGCTTATTTATTCCTTGTACTGTCACCCCTTTAAACTTAACTTGCCCCTGCCTGAACCTACTCAACCCCTTGCCCAATGCTTAAATCTTATGCCGCGTACTCACGAGCGGAATTTCCGACAGAAAGAGTCCGATGGGAGCTTTTCATCGTGTATTCTGATCGTGTTTATGCCCCATCGGACTTTTCCCGTTGAAAATTTAGACGGACTTAGATATAGAACATGTTTTAAATTTTTCCAACGAAACTAATTACTATCGGTAAAACCGCTCATCTGTATGCTGTTCCGACGTACTAAAAACAACGCATGCTCTGAAACAAGTACGAGACGGAAGCGTTCGGTCTGGTAAAACTAGCATTCGTAATGGAGATAGCACATTCCTCACGCTGCAAATTCTGTGATCTTTTAACCACTTGCCGACCGCCGCGCGCCGATGTACGTCCAAACTTTGCCTGCGGATATCGTTGTTATGGCAGCAGCTAGCTGCCATAATCCCGGTATCCCCGTTTTCGTGCGGCGGTCGGCTTTCTGATAAAAGTGGTCCCTGCGGCGGATTCGCTGCGAGATCACTTTTATCGGTGGCGGGAGAGGGCCCCCCCCTCCCGCCGCGATCCGGTGCCCTCTGGCGCTTACCGGAGCCGTTGGTAGCGGCGGAGGCGATCGCGTCCTGCTCAGTGCTGTGCCTGGAGACGAGTGAGGCTAAGATGGTGCCCACTCGTCTTCATGACACTGCTGGGCGGAAGCGACGTCAAAACATCACTTCCGCCCACGCCTCTTAAAGGCATATTTTTTTCCAATGTAATTTTTTTAAATTACTTTTTTTTATTGCATTATAGTGTAAATATGATATCTGAGGTCTTTTTGACCCCAGATCTCATATTTAAGAGGTCCTGTCATGCTTTTTTCTATTACAAGGGATGTTTACATTCCTTGTAGTAGGATTAAAAGTGACACATTTTTTTTTTTTTTTAAACAGTGTAAAAATAAATAAAATAATGCAAAATAAATAATAAAAATAAAAAAAATGTTTTAAAAAACCCCCGTCCCGACGAGCAGAAGCATATGAAAATGGTGGTCAAACCACACATGTGAGGTATCGCCGTGACCGGTAGAGCGAGAGCAATAATTCTAGCCCTATACCTCCTCTGTAACGCAAAACATGCAACCTGTAGAATTTTTTAAACGTCGCCTATGGAGATTTTTGAGGGTAAAAGTTTGACGCCATTCCACGAGCGGGCGCAATTTTGAAGCGTGACATGTTGGGTATCAGTTTACTTGGTGTAACATTATATTTCACAATATAAAAAAAATTAGGCTAACTTTACTGGTGTCTTATTTTTTTATTCAAAAAAGTGATTTTTTTTCCAAAAAAAGTGTGCTTTTAAGACCGCTGCGCAAATACGGTGCAAAAAAAGGTATTGCAACGACCATCATTTTATTCTCTAGGGTGTTAGAAAAAAAAACATATATAATGTTTGGAGGTTATAAGTAATTTTCTAGCAAAAAAAACTGTTTTAAACATGTAAACACCTAAAATCCAAAACAAGGCTGGTCCTTGAGTGGTTAATGCGGTGCATCATTTGTGCTCTATAATGCTAGAAGAATGAAGTTGTTTTGCTGCTGATATTCACACAGATTTCTCACCATCTTATTTCTTTATTATTTCTCGTGATCTCATGATTAATCTTTTATTATTTTAAAGCCAGATCTCCAGAATAATGTTTAGAAATATTTTTTATAGTCATCTTTTTTTAGAATTATTTATTTCATCTCCTTTTTTTTGGATTATTGCAAAATTATTTTCTAGTGATCTCCATAATATTTTTTTTTTTTTTTGGTGTGTCAAGTTACCACAATAACATTATTATCTTGTATTTTGTAACCTCAAGGAGGCTTGTTGGTGTCCCTTGTTAATTTGACATTGTATTTTTGAAATGTACCTGCATACTCACAAACAATCTGTCCTATTTTTCTAAAAACACATATAGGCAAGTATTTTCAGAAAATAAACTATCCATTTATTCTGGGTAACAAAATAAAGAGGAAGGCAACGCTGGAGAAACTTTTGTAATTTGCAAAGCCTTTTGGCCCCACGGCACACATCAAGTCTGTGGGAAAAAAATTGTTATCTTGAGGAGTCCATATAATTTTGAGCCCAATCTGGTCCAGGATTCCCAGAGATCAGGACCAGTAGCAGATGATATCTATGTCCCCAGGCTGTGGTACTACACCAGCCTGCGTCTTCTGTCGGACCAGACTGAAGCCAGGCCATCACTTTCTTCTATTCCCTGCGGCCTTCCCTCCACGCTTCCCTGCAGACCTCCCTGCAGCCTTCCTTTCGAGGCTGTGGCTCTGGTGGTGGACTTATGGCAGGAGGAGGAGGAGGATGGGCAAGCTCATATACATGGCTGTTCTCTGTCAGCTGGCCCCTCAACCCCTTCTGAAGGGCCTCAACAATAATTCCCTAACAGAGGAAGTGTTGGCCCTCCTCCAATTTCAACAATCTTGTGGCTAGATAGCAGCCATAGGCCTCTTTAGCATCAGGGGGGCTTCTGAGGACATCAGTTGCTTCCCTAATCAGGCCCAGTGCTGCCTACTCCGTGATCGCTCCCTTCCTGGCCCTTTTTGTTTGAAGGCGGAGGGGAGGCACCTTGGATTGGGTGAGGCTCCTACTGGGCCCAGCCACCTCCTGGCTGACACTGGGCCCGCCCACCTCCTGGCTGTCACTGGTCACAGCCACCTCCTGGCTGACACTGGGCACGCCCACCTCCTGGCTGTCACTGGTCACAGCCACCTCCTGGCTGACACTGGGCACGGCCACCTCCTGGCTGACGCTGTGCATGGCCACCTCCTAGCTGCCACTTCCCAGACCCTCTTCCTGGCTGAGCTCATCCTGTGTATAAAAAAGGGACATAGTTTTAGTTTTTGCTTCATCAATCACACACAATTTTTAGCTCATGACTTGCAAATTGAATGTTAATAAATAGAAAAGACTATCATTCTGACCCCAGCATTTTTCTTTCTTGTCCCAATCATTTTTGGCCACTACTGTCTATTCATATGTAAATCACTTGGTTTTAAATCATTAATTAGTTATAAATTATAACATCTAGTTAACATCATTAATATTAGGAGAATAAATATGTAGTAAAATAATATACCTGGCTCCAGCTGGGCGCATCCACTTCTTTCAGGATGGAAGGCCCAGGTTGCTCCTCGTCAGCCTCTGCTGAGGTTGAGGGAAAGGTGGAGGGAAGGCTGCAGGGAAGGGTAGAAAGTGATTCCCTACCTTCAGTCTGGTCATCCAGAAACTGCAAGTTTTTGAAGTACCACAGCCTGGGTACATACACTTGCGCTGCTGATGCTCCTGATCTGAGTGATTTCTGGATCTTATTATGCCCCTTCTTATACATGTTCCTCAAGATTAGGGATGAGCTTCGAGTTCGAGTCGAACTCATGTTCTACTCGAACATTGGCTGTTCGCAAGTTCGCCGAACAGCGAACAATTTGGGGTGTTCGCGGCAAATTCGAATGCCGCGGAACACCCTTTAAAAGTCTATGGGAGAAATCAAAAGTGCAAATTTTAAAGGCTTATATGCAAGTTATTGTCATAAAAAGTGTTTGGGGACCTGGGTCCTGCCCCAGGGGACATGGATCAATGCAAAAAAAAGTTTTAAAAACGGCGGTTTTTTCAGGAGCAGTGATTTTAATAATGCTTAAAGTCAAACAATAAAAGTGTAATATCCCTTTAAATTTCGTACCTGGGGGGTGTCTATAGTATGCCTGTAAAGGGGCGCATGTTTCCTGTGTTTAGAACAGTCTGACAGCAAAATGACATTTTGAAGAAAAAAACACATTTAAAACTACCGCGGCTATTGCATTGCCGACAATACACATAGAAGTTCATTGATAAAAACGGCATGGGAATTCCCCACAGGGCAACCCCGAACCAAAAAAAAAAAAATGATGTGGGAGTCCCCCTAAATACCATACAAGGCCCTTCAGGTCTGGTATGGATATTAAGGGGAACCCCAGCCAAAATTTAAAAAAAAAATGACGTGGGGTTCCCCCTGAATTCCATACCAGACCCTTCAGGTCTGGTATGGATTTTAAGGGGAACCCCGCGCCAAAAAAACCAAAAAAAACGGCGTGGGGTCCCCCCAAAAATCCATACCAGACCCTTATCCGAGCACGCAACCTGGCAGGCCGCAGGAAAAGAGGGGGGGACGAGAGTGCGCCCCCCCTCCTGAACCGTACCAGGCCACATGCCCTCAACATTGGGAGGGTGCTTTGGGGTAGCCCCCCAAAACACCTTGTCCCCATGTTGATGAAGACAAGGGCCTCATCCCCACAACCCTGGCCGGTGGTTGTGGGGGTCTGCGGGCGGGGGGCTTATCGGAATCTGGAAGCCCCCTTTAACAAGGGGACCCCCAGATCCCGGCCCCCCCCCCTGTGTGAAATGGTAAGGGGGTACTTACCCCTACCATTTCACTAAAAAACTGTCAAAAATGTTAAAAATGACAAGAGACAGTTTTTGACAATTCCTTTATTTAAATGCTTCTTCTTTCTTCCTTCATCTTCTTCTGGTTCTTCTGGCTCTTCTGGTTCTTCCTCCGGCGTTCTCGTCCAGCATCTCCTCCACGGCGTCTTCTATCTTCTTCTCCTCGGGCCGCTCCGCACCCATGGCATTGGGGGGGAGGCTCCCGCTCTTCTCTTCATCTTCTTCATCTTCTTCTTCTTCATCTCTTCTTCCTTCTTCATTTCTTCTCCGGGCCGCTCCGCAGCCATGCTGGCATGGAGGGAGGCTCCCGCTGTGTGACGGCGTCTCTTCGTCTGACGGTTCTTAAATAACGGGGGGCGGGGCCACCCGGTGACCCCGCCCCCCTCTGACGCACGGTGACTTGACGGGACTTCCCTGTGACGTCACGGGGAATGCCACAGGGAAGTCCCCACGCCGTTTTTTTTTTTTTTTGGCGCGGGGTTCCCCTTAAAATCCATACCAGACCTGAAGGGTCTGGTATGGAATTTAGGGGGAACCCCACCTCTTTTTTTTTTTAAATTTTGGCTGGGGTTCCCCTTAATATCCATACCAGACCTGAAGGGCCTTGTATGGAATTTAGGGGGACTCCCACATAATTTTTTTTTTTTTTATTTTGGTTCGGGGTTTCCCTGTGGGGAATTCCCATGCCGTTTTTATCAATGAACTTCTATGTGTATTGTCGGCAATGCAATAGCCGCGGGTAGTTTTAAATGTGTTTTTTCCTTCAAAATGTCATTTTGCTGTCAGACTGTTCTAAACACGGGAAACATGCGCCCCTTTACAGGCATACTATAGACACCCCCCAGGTACGAAATTTAAAGGGATATTACACTTTTATTGTTTGACTTTAAGCATTATTAAAATCACTGCTCCTGAAAAAACGGCCGTTTTTAAAACTTTTTTTTGCATTGATTCATGTCCCCTGGGGCAGGACCCGGGTCCCCAAACACTTTTAATGACAATAACTTGCATATAAGCCTTTAAAATTAGCACTTTTGATTATTCATGTTCGTGTCCCATAGACTTTAACGGTGTTCGCGTGTTCGAACAAACTTTTTTCCTGTTCGCATGTTCTGGTGCGAACCGAACAGGGGGGTGTTCGGCTCATCCCTACTCAAGATCCCAATTTTACTTTCCAAAAACTGGATGGTTGCATTGGGGAACCGAGTCTTCATAAATCCCAGATTTTTTTCTACAGCGTTGACCTCCTAGCTTGTTTATTATAATATAAGGTGTTTTTCACCTCCCACAACTTCCTCATCTCCCTGTATCAGTCTATGAAACTGGTCATGAATTCTGGGTCCTTAAAGTGATTCATCTTTGCTGTAAGACAATACACAAGACAAAAACATTAATGTCAGCCTAAACTCTCATTATCATATCCCAATGTAGGCCTCAATCTTGAAGCAGTATAGGCTACTGTGATGGGTCAAGTTCAAATTTTACCTTCGTTTAGGACGCTCGCCACTTCTGTTCGTTCTTCCTCTGCACACAGAGCGTACGTACGACACATGCGTGTTAGCTTGATATACACTGTGCATGCGTGAAACTCCGCCTGCGTCGCCCACTCCTGACGTTCTTTCTAGAATATTCCCCGCCCCTTCTCCCTTCGACGCGCAGTAGGAGCAACATGGTGGATAAAGAGCAGGTGTGTGGTAATTTCACTAACGAGGAGGAGGAAAGCCGGAGCCCCAAACGACCCTATCTCGGAGGAGGAGATTTAAGGCCTCCAATATGGCTTTTATAGAGATGGTGGAGATGGTGGACATCTTGAGGAGGAACGACTATGATGGGAAGCATGAACCGTACACCAACCCTAATCTGAGAAAGGCCAAGATCATGACTAAAGTTGTGAAGAGTCTGCGGCAGAATTTTGGGGTACGACGCTCCAAGGACCAATTAAGGAAACGCTGGTCAGACCTGAAACTGAGGGAGCCGGATCAGTATAGAAGAATAAAGAGAGTGCTTCTAAAAAGTAAGTACTTGTCGTGTGTTCCTATCATTATTACTTGCATGCTGCGCCATGTGCTTTTCTTTACTGTTGTACAGTTTAAAATGGAGACTTTCATGTTCGTGGGCACAGTAATCGGTCGTAGGAAACATCGTTCGCTCATTAAATACGATGTTTTGGGCAGATACAGGTTAAATACATTTGTTCATGCCTATTTGTATAAAATTAAGTTTTGTACATTGCTGTCTAGATGTGTTTGTAACTAGAATGAAATGCAAGCTGGATTCAGTGTAATGTAAGGAGAGGGCACTCAGCAGCTGTTTACACATCTGGACTCAGGAGCAGTAGTGTGGGACATAAGAATAAACTTTTAGGGTGTCCCACACAGGTACTCCAGTGGATACTTGGGGTGTCTACATGTGTGAAAATTTTCACAAAAAGGTAATTATTCCAGCTTTGGTAAGGTAAAAAATCATGTCTTCAGCTTGGAACTCTGCCCAAAACAGACAATTGTACCCCACTTCACAGCAATGTTTCATATTCCTATTTCTGGACTCAATATCTGTGTGCTAAGTATACCTTTTGTTTCATTCTTATAGGGGAGAAAAGACTCAGAGGACACCACTCAGAGGACACCAGGGACCGCACACATCACCAAGAAGGGGAACTCAGCCCAAGACAACACCCTGAAGATCTGGAGGAAGGAGAGGTGGAGGAAGTGGGCAAGATTGTCACCAAAACAGGTGAGTTTCTGACACCCCAGCTTCAGGTAATATATGTATGCCTGCGTATTTATAATACATGTTTTTCATCCAATTTTTAGGTGATGTCCTTATTGTTGAAGAGCAAGCTGAACATTTCACAAGTGACAGTGCCCAAAGGCTCACCCACGACATAATGGTGTGGAATGGTGAAATCGACATTATAAGGAAGAAACTGAATGTTATGGAACAACAAATGAAGAACATGATTGATGTGTTGGGGAGAATATACATTTCTTTCAAATCCCATCCATTTCCACATTTGTTGGACTAAACCAATTTTTTTTTATACATTTTAAAAGCCAAATTTTGAAGATGCACACGGTGTGTCAACATGTGCTATCTGCCATCAGGGGGTCTGAATGTACGCGTTTTGTGGATGCAACCCCTTCCTCGTAATTCTAGTAGGTGAGAGGAAGGTGTTGCACCCCCAAAACACGTCCATTGATCCCCCATGAGGGTAGATGGCACATACTGACATTAGGCATGGGATCAGGAGGGAAATACCTATTTTGACTCCCAATTTGTGTGCATCTTCAAAATTTGTCTTTTACAAGGGTGACACCACCCCATCTGATGTAGGCAATATCAAGAAATTTTTGACACTATAATGTCTGATATTGCCTTCAGTTTTTATACGTTGAACTTTGTAAGTTTCAGAGTTGTGTATGTTATGTTTTAAAACATGCCTGTTTCTAAAAAAAAAAAAAAATTGAGAAAAAAAAAATATTTTTGTAAAAAATGTTATAACGCACATGTGAATGTGCACAGAGTAAAAAGTTTGCTAATCAACAATGTGTGGCTTCTTCTTTCAATGCTCAGTACCAGTTTTGGAAGTAATTTTGTGTTTACAGTGACAATGGGGCTTATTTACTAAAGGAAAATCCACTTGGCACTACAAGTGCACTAGGAGAACCTAGGAGACAGCCAAAAAGAAACACAAGCAATAAAGAAAATGCAAGACTTTATCAGATATTATTTTTTTATTTTTAAAAAAATATTTAAACATTGTCTGGAATTGCAATGGCCCCCTACCCGTAAAATAATTGACATATTTATCCCAAACTTCACGGGCGCTTTGGGGTGCCAAGCCAGGACAGCCAGTATCCAGGCCCGTCAGGGGATTAGCAGGAAGTCTGGCCTCAGGCCCAACTGAGGCAATATAATTGTGAGCATTTTTTCATAACAAATTGTGCAATATGCAGCAGGATAAAATGATGTGGTTGAGTTTGTATTCCGCCATGTGTATGGCTGTCAGAAACAGGCGGAACCGGCTGGCCATTATCCCAAAGGCATTCTCAACGACTCTTCTGGCTCTGGCCAGCACGTAGTTAAAAACCCTCCTCACCGGGGTGAGGGTCCTCTGGGGGAATGGCCTCATCAGGTGCTCGCCCAGACCGAATGCTTTATCAGCAAGAAAGACGAACGGGAGTCCTTCAATGTTGTCCGCATCAGGTGGCAATCCCAGGCCACCACTCTGGATCCATTGGTAAAACTCCGTCTGGGTGAAGACTCCTCCATCCGACATCCGGCCATTCTTCCCCACATCCACATAGAGGAACTCATATTGTGTTGACACCACCGCCATTAACACTATACTATTAAACCCCTTATAGTTATAATAGTAAGACCCCGAATGGGGTGGTGGCATGATGTGGACGTGCTTCCCATCTATAGCCCCTCCACAGTTGGGAAAGTCCCTACAGTCCGCAAAATGGGAGGCCACAGTCTGCCATTCCTGTGGCGTTGAAGGAAACTGTGGAGTCAAAACAGAAAAATATATATTATTACTTTTGCACATAACATTGCAAGCAGATTAGACATAAACATTCTTGGCCAACATCAGTATAACATTTGTTTTAAGGAGTATTTTAAGACAAAAATATAAGGTCCACTTATCAGATCCCCCCCCCCCCCCCCGATGGCCCATTGTAAAAAATTTAGGGGGGGAAGGTTCGAGCTGAGTTTGGGACCCCAAAAAAAGCCTATGGCACTCTGCCTGAATTTAAGGACAACAATAACATTTGTACAAATTTTAGGGGGTGTTTAGGGTAAGCACTACAATGGAGCTGACAAAATACATGTTAAGTGACTAGGCTATAGGTGTATATGGGCCCAGGATAGCATGCTGGGGAGGTTAGTGAAGGCAAATATGCATGAAAGACAAAAAAGGAGCATTAAAAGATTACAGCATGCATGAGAACAAAGGGGACATTCACAGCATATTACAATCATGGTAATTATGGAATGTGGAAAGAAATACAAAACATTAGCAAACATTAAATACATAGGCTGTGATGTTAAAGGAGAAAACGTACCCTAATATAGTCCTTCTGCAGGACCTAAATTATAGCAGAACAGGTCTCTGGGTTAATGATCCCCAGAGCCTGGGGGGAGATGCCTGTCGAGAACTTGAGGTCCTGCAGGCTTCTCCTAGTTGCCAAGTACCGCAACGTGGCGACTCTGCTCTGGAGTAATGGCTTGCCTCATGCAGGTATCCTGCCTGCTAATATAAGGGATCAGCAAAGCCAACAGGCGGTGAAAACGGGATCCGTCATCCGGAGAAAATTCCTGAAATCATCAGGGTTATTCTCCTGGATTTTAAGAAGCAAAGGCATATGAGAGAATTGGTCACTCTGTAGTAACCAATTCTTGGTCCATGAACTCCTCCCCACCCTGTTCATGGACTGGGCTTGGATCAAAGAATGAACCCCAACACCAAGCCCCCACACAGTATGAACTCTACGACGTGTGTTGGAGCTGATAGACAATCAACTTCTAGGCAGCTTTCTCTGCTGAGATAACAGACTACATGTATTTGTATGTCCATATGGAGGACATGAAGCAGCTAGCAAATGCTGGCTAAGCAGTCTCACTGAATGATCTTCTGATGGGAAAACCATTTGGATAATTATACAGGGGTATATAGGGGTAGTCATAAGGTTACACCTGTTAATGCTGACATCCTGCTGAGAGCGAAGTATTGTACTATCTCCTGTTTGGAGATAGTTTGGCCACCTCCAGAGACCTGAGGTCACATAATTGGAACAGAGAACAATGATGAACTTGTATGGCCTCTTGGACAAGCCTTCCTTAATGATGGATCAAGGATGTAATTTGTTTAGACTTGCCAATGATGGATAGAGCTCTTGCATGTATCACCTTTTGAGATAAAAATAATTGTTGTGGTGTAGAGAGTGGACTCCTTTCCTCTCCACCTTATCACCTGTGGTCCCTTACCATCATCCTCCCTCATGTGACAACACTGAAGAAATAACACTTTGCTACAATGTAAAGCAGTGAGTGTACAGCTTGTATAACAGTGTAAATTTGCTGCCCCCTCAAAATAACTCAACGCACAGCCATTAATGTCTAAACCACTGGCAACAAAAGTGAGTACACCCCTAAGTGAAAATGTCCAAATTGGGCCCAATTAGCCATATTCCCTCCCTGATGTCATGTGACTCATTAGCGTTATAAGATCTCAGGTGTGAATGGGGAGCAGGTGTGTTAAATCTGGTGTTATCGCTCTCACTCTCGCATACTGGTCACTGGTAGTTCAACATGACACATTATGGCAAATAACTCTCTGAGGATCTGAAAAAAGATTTGTTGCTCTACATAAAGATGGCCTTGGCTATAAGAAGATTGCCAAGACCCTGAAACTGAGCTGCAGCACAGTGGCCAAGACCATACAGCGGTTTAACAGGACAGGTTCCACTCAGAACAGACCTTGCCATGGTCCACCAAAGTGAGTGCATGTACCTCAGACTACTGGAACCATGTCCTGTGGTCTGATGAAACCGACTTATTTGGTTTAGATGGTGTCAAGTGTGTGTGGCGACAACTAGGTGAGGAGTACAAAGACAAGTGTGTTTTGCCTACACTCAAGCATGGTGGTGGGTGTATCATGGTCTGGGGCTGCATGAGTGCTGCCGGCACTGGGGAGCTACAGTTCATTGAGGGAACCATGAATGCCAACATGTACTGTGACATACTGAAGCAGAGCATGATCCCCTCTCTTCGGAGACTGGGCCGCAGTATTTCACCATGATAACGACCCCAAACACACCTCCAAGATGACCACTGCCTTACTAAAGAAGCTGAGGGTAAAGGTGATGGACTGGCCAAGCATGTCTCCAGACCTAAACCCTATTGAGCTTCTGTGGGGCATCCTCATACGGAAGTTAGAGGAGCGCAAGGTCTCTAACATCCACCATCTCCATGATGCCGTCATGGAGCAGTGAAAAAGGACTCCAGTGGGAACCTGCGATGCTCTGGTGAACTCCATGCGGGTTAAGGCAGTGCTGGAAAATAATTGTGGCCACACAAAATATTGACACTTTGGACCCAATTTGGACATTTTTACTTAGGGGTGTACTCACTTTTGTTGCCAGCGATTTATGGCTGTGTGTTGAGTTATTTTGAGGGACAAAAAAATTTACACTGTTATACAAGCTGTACACTCACTACTTTACATTTTGCAAAGTGTAATTTCTTCATTGTTGTCACATGAAAAGACATAATAGAATATTTACAAAAATGTGAGGGGTGTACTCACTTTTGTGAGATACTGTATATCCCTAATTGTAAATGAACCAAACCCTTATCTATACTGAAAATCATTGGTGTGCGCAGCCTGTTGCATTAGGGTGTGCACCCCAAGGCACAAACACACGTGTACATAAGCAGAGCAGTGGACCATGTCAGTAGTTTTTTATTTTTATTATTAACCTTACATAGGTGAGGTTGAAAAAAGACACAAGTTCATCAAGCCCAACCTATGTGTGTGATTATCTGTCAGTATTACATTGTATATCCCTGTATGTTGTGGTCATTCAGGTGCTTATCCCATAGTTTTTTAAACTATCGATGCTCCCCGCTGAGACCACCACCTGTGGAAGGGAATTCCACATCCTTGCCGCTCTTACAGTAAAGAACCCTCTATGCAGTTTAAGGTTAAACCTCTTTTCTTCTAATTTTAATGAGTTGCCACGTGTCTTATTAAACTCCCTTCTGCGTAAAAGTTTTATCCCTATTGTGGGGTCACCAGTATGATATTTGTAAATTGAAATCATATCCCCTCTCAAGCATCATTTCTCCTGAGAGAATAAGTTCAGTGCTCATAACCTTTCTTCAACTAATATCCTCCAGTCCTTTTATTAGTTTTGTTTCCCTTCTTTGTACTCGCTCCATTTCCAGTACATCCTTCCTGAGGACTGGTGCCCAGAACTGGACAGCATACTCCAGGTGAGGCCGGACCAGAGTCTTGTAGAGTGGGAGAATTATCGCTTTATCTCTTGAGTTAATCCCCTTTTTAATGCATGCCAATATTCTGTTTGCTTTGTTAGCAGCAGCTTGGCATTGCATGCCATTGCTGAGCATCTACTAGGACACCCAGTTCCTTTTCCATCCTTGATTAAACCAGAGGTTCTCCCCCCAGTGAGTAGATTGCATTCATATTTTTGCCATCCAAATGCATTATTTTACATTTTTTCCACATTAAACCTCATTTGCCATGTAGTTGCCCACCCCATTAATTTATTCAGATCTACTTGCAAGGTTTCCACATCCTGCGGAGAAGTTATTGCTCAGCTTAGCTTAGTATTGTCCGCAAATACAGAGATTGAACTGTTTACCCCATCCTTCAGGTCGTTTATGAACAAATTAAATAGGATTGGTCCCAGGACAGAACCCTGGGGGACCCCACTTTCCACCCCTGACCATTCCGAGTACTCCCCATTTATCACTAGCCTCTGGACTCACCCTTGTAGCCAGTTTTCAATCCATGTACTTACCCTATGGTCCATGCCAACTGACCTTACTTTGTACAGTAAACGTTTATGGGGAACTGTGTCAAATGCTTTTGCAAAATCCAGATACACCACGTCTACGGGCCTCCCTTTATCTAGATGGCAGTTCACCTCCTCATAGAAGGTTAATATATTGGTTTGGCAAGAACGATTCTTCATTAATCCATGCTGATTACTGCTAATGATACAGTTTACACTACTAAAATCTTGAATATAGTCCCTTATCATCCCCTCCAAGAGCTTGCATACTATTGATGTTAGGCTAACTGGTCTGTAATTCCCAGGGATGTATTTTGGCCCTTTTTTAAATAGTGGTGCTACATTAGCTTTTCTCCAATCAGCTGGTACCATTCCAGTCAGTAGACTGTCAGTAAAAATTAGGAACAATGGTCTGGCAATTACTTGACTGAGTTCTCTAAGGACCTTCGTTTGCAAGCCTTCTGGTCCTGGTGACTTATTAATGTTAAGTTTTCCAAGTCTATTTCTAATTCTATCCTCTGTTAGCCATGAGGGTGCTTCCTGTGATGTGTCATGAGGATAAACACTGCAGTTTTGGTTACTGAAGCCCCCCGATTCCCTCGTGAAGACTGAGGAGAAGAATAAATTCAATACCTTCGCCATCTTACCATCCTTTGTAACCAGATTTCCTTCCTCTTTCTTTATGGGGCCAATATGGTCTGTCCTCCCTCTTTTACTGTTTATATACTTAAAGAATTTCTTGTTATTTTTTTTAACTCCCCTCCGTTATGCCTTTCATGTTCTATTTTAGTTGCCCTAATTGCACCCTTACATTTCTTGTTGCATTCTTTGTAGAGTCTGAATGCTGATGATGATCCCTCAACCTTGTATTTTTTGAAGGCCTTCCCCTTTGCTTTTATATGCATTTTTACATTGGAGTTAAGCCATCCAGGACTTTTGTTCGTTCTTTTAAATTTATTTCCCAATGGGATGCACCGGCTAATACCCTTATTTAATATGCTCTTAAAGCAAACCCGTCTCCCCTCCGTGTTCTTTGTTCCTAAGATTTTATCGCAATTTGTATCTTCTAGCAAGGTTCGTAGTTTAGGGAAGTTGGCTCTTTTGAAATTTAGTGTCTTCGTATTCCCCTTATGTTTCCTATTTGTGCGATTTATACTGAAGCTAGTTGACTTGTGATCGCTGTTTCCTAAATTGACCCTTATTTCCATATCTGTGATCAGGTCTGTATTGTTGGTAATCAGTTGATCTAGTAACGCTTTGTTTCTAGTTGGTGTGTCTACCATCTGACCCATGAAATTGTCCTGCAAGACATTTAGGAACTTATTATGATTATGATTGCACTTCTCATCCTTGTCTCTAACCCAAATTGTAATAGGAGGTCCGTCTCCCCCTCCTCCCTCAGGTTAGGGGGCCTATAGCATACTCCCAGTATTATTTTCTACTTAGTTTCATCCCTTTTGACCTCTACCCATAAGGATTCCACCTCCTCCCTAGCTCCCTTAGTGATGTCATCTCTCACACTTGTACATTGTTCTTGATATACAGGCATACCCCTCCCCCTTTTTACCCTCTCTATCCCTGCGATAAAGGGAATACCCTTGAATGGTTGCTAGCCAATCATGAGAGCTGTTGAACCAAGTCACTGAAATTCCCACAAAATCCAAATCCTCCTCGTACAACAGTATCTCTATGTAACAAAACGTCCCACACTCCGCTTGAGTGCTTTCGTCATATACCGCTTCCTCCCAGTCTGAATATAGATATCAGATATTCCAACCACTCACAAGCACAAAACAAGATGATACTTGTTTAGTTGCTGAACATGGACTCTTTATTAGAACCAAAAGACAAGTCTTATATGCAGTAGAGAGGAGGCCCCCCTCCTGCTCATATTACTCTAACAATACACCTGTAACCAAAAACAGAATTAACATGAGCTAATTAAGTAATCCCTTAAAGCAGTCGATGTGACTCTGTGCCATCCTGAGCATTGTTATGATTAATCAGGATTTCACTACAGGTCAGACTTGTTGTCACTGAGCTTCACAAAGTAGATTATACATTATTATAAGTATAAACACAGGACACCTTCTCACAATAGCAGGAGCTCCAGCAGGAGTCGGCCTGTCTCTTATATTGCACTGAGGCCACAGTGATCAGCTCTCTCAACTAACATGTTGAGTTCAGAATCAAACAAACAAAGAATAGTCTTTATATATATCCTGGAAGATATTGTGGATAAATATTACTGTCCCATTTTAAGTAATTCAAGATATATTTTCTCAGTCACCCTGTGCCAGGATGGCACAGGGTGACTTAGACATAAGACGTGCATGGGGAGTTGAAACATGGGTTTCCCAACCTTTCCAAAGGATTCTTGGTTCCATGGGCCCTCCCGTCACACTCTAGTTCTCCCATCTCGTCCACCAGGCTTCTGGCATTGGTGAACATGCTATGCCTAATTATTTTTTACAATTTTTTTTTTTAATTATTATTTTTTACAATATTATTTTTTATTACTTTTTTTTACCATTTTTTAGGAGCCCCGTTATAGGCCTTTGGTGAAATATCAAGAGTCTAAACAGACCCCTGATGTCTCACTTTTGAGAAAGAGAAAGAAACCAAGGACAGAGAATCTCCTTTCCCTTTCCCTGCAGCCTGCAGTAAACGTAGTTTACCATGCTTCAGTTAACAATGAAGACAGAAGTGATCAGTACAGATCACTGACTGTGTTCATTCAGAAAAGGAAGGGGCTGGTTAATTAAATATTTACCAGCACTTCCCTGCTTCTGAGAGGAGCTCCAGGGGAGAGACAGGAAGCAGGGGGAATCAGCACAGCACAGGGCGATTAGGGTGTGATGCTGAAAAACAATAAATAAAGTAAGGTGCTATTTCTTTAAACTGAAAAAAACGTGTAATGTAATCCATGTAGTGTGTTCTATAATTGTGCCAAACATCCATACACTTAAATTAATTCCAAACTGTGATAAAAGAAATTGATAATAAATTCCCTAACAGATTCCATATAGTGTTGCAATATCAGCAAAAATACAAATATATTAAATGAAAAAAGAAAAAACGTAAAAAAAATGCAAAAATGTGCCAAAACTTCAAAGTTCTTCAATAAAGTCCAGTGTTACTTCAATCAAACACTTATTCCCATCCACCATGCTGTGCATAAAGAATCTTGAAAATAAACAGCTAGTGCTCCACCACGTGTGATAATGCAAATGCGCTCATCAGAGCCCTATGGTCAGAGAGACCAATATAGCCGTTCTCAAATATACTTCTCTAATATATACTGTATCTTCTCCCATCAAATGGTTAACATCAGTCACCTAAAAATAAAAAATAACAGGATAATCGGGCAATACCGTTTATTAAAACAATTTCATAAAAACATCCCCAATCAGTTGCACTTACATTAGAAAGTGCCCAGACGGGCACCAGCTCGATCAGCCTGTCAGGAAGTCCCTGATGACGCCTTTCCAGTGAAATGCATAGAGGTCGGGTCGCTGCTCGTTGTCTTGGATAGTAAGTGACATCACATCTGTGTGAGGTGGAATGCACGCCGGGGTTTGGAAGGTAACGGCGGTGCAGTTGGACTATATAGTGAACATTGAGCAAATTATTGTGGATGCATACAGGCTGATCAAACTGGTGCAAGTCTGAGCACTTTCTAATGTAAGCGTAATTGATCAAGGATGTTTTTATGAAATTGTTTTAATAAACGGTATTGCACGATTATCCTGTTATTTTTTTATTTTTAGGTGACTGATGTTAACCATTTGATGGGAGAATATACAGTATATATTAGAGAAGTGTATTTGAGAACAGCTATATTGGTCTCTCTGACCATAGGGCTCTGATGAGTGCATTTGCATTATCACACGTAGTGGAGCACTAGCTGTTTATTTTCAAGATTCAAGAATTTGGCGGTATTTTGCCCCATCCATTTTTTCCTTCTATCCTGAAAATTGCTCCAGTCCCTGCTGCAGAGAAACACCCCCATAACAGTATATTACCACCTCCATGCTTTACTGTGGAAAAATGTAAAATAATGCATTTGGGTGGCAAAAATATGAATGCAATCTACTCACTGGGGGGAGAACCTCTGGGGGGATCAAGGATGGAAAAGGACCTGGGGGTCCTTTTAGATGAAAGGCTCACCAAGCTGCTGCTAACAAAGCGAACAGAATATTGGCATGCATTAAAAAGGGGATTAACTCCAGAGATAAAGCGATAATTCTCCCACTTTACAAGACTCTGGTCCAGCCTCACCTGGAGTATGCTGTCCATTTCTGGACACCAGTCCTCAGGTAGGATGTACTGGAAATGGAGCAAGTACAGAGAAGGGCAACAAAGCTAATAAAGGGTCTGGAGGATATTAGTTACGAGGAAAGGTTGCGAGCACTGAACTTATTCTCTCTGGAGAAGAGACGCTTGACCCCACAAAAGGGATAAAACTTTTCCGCGGAAGGGAGTTTAATAAGACACGTGGCCACTCATTGAAATTAGAATAAAAGAGGTTTAACCTTAATCTGCGTAGAGGGTTCTTTACTGTAAGAGCAGCAAGGATTTGGAATTCCCTTCCACAGGCGGTGGTTTCAGCAGGGAGCATCGATAGTTAAAAAAAAAACTATTAGATAAGCACCTGAACGACCACAACATACAGGGATATACAATGTAAAACTGACATATAATCACACACATAGGTTGGACTTGATGGACTTGTGTCTTTTTTCCACCTCACCTACTATGTAACTATGTGGGGGACACAGCAAACATGTGAAAGAAGGTGCTCTGGTCAGATGAGACCAAAATTGGCCTAAAAGCAAAACACTATGTGTGGCGGAAAACTAACACTTCACGTCACCCTGAACACACCCAATGGTGTCCCTAGGGGGGGCCAGAGGGGGCCCTGACCCCCCCAACATTATGCTGTGCCCCACCATGTGCCCCCCCCCCCCTTAGGACAGGAGAACCAGCCTGTAAATTCCAAGAGATGCTAGACCAGCGCTGTCAATAGTAGGGGCAGGACAGCAAGAGGAGGCTGGGGAACCCCACAGTGGCAGAACACCAGGGCCCGGAGGCAAGACAACCTTTGCAACCCTGATAGTTATCCCACTGCTTTGGACCCTTATATTTTCTTGGTATGCTGGTGACATATATCTCTTGTTTTCTGCCACCCTGGGGGGTCCCAATACAGTAGGAAGGGAGCTCACTGCAGAACATGTGAAAGGGCCGTTGTGGGATTGTAGTAAAGGGCCCCAGGATATATATATATATATATAATTGCATTTTATAGTTGCCCCCCTACATTTGTCCTTGTCCCCCCATGTGCCCCCCTAAATATGAAAGCTGGAGACGCCACTGAACACACCATCCATGTTTTGGGGATGCTTTTCTTCAGCAGGGACAGGGAAGCTAGGCAGAGTTGATGGGAAGATGGATGGAGCCAAATACAGGGCAATCTTACAAGAAAACCTGTTAGAGTCTGCAAAAGACTTGAGACTGGGGCGGAGGTTCACCTTCCAGCAGGACAACAACCTTAAACATACAGCCAGAGCTACAATAGAATGGTTTGGATCAAAGCATATACATGTGTTAGAATGGCCCAGTCAAAGTCCAGACCTAAATCCAATTAAGAATCTGTGGCAAGACATGAAAATTGCTGTCCATAGACGCTCTCCATCCAATCTGACAGACCTTGAGCTATTTTGCAAAGAAAAATTACCAAAAATGACCAAAGGAAAGAAAAGCGCATAATACATGGGCTGCTTTATGGGGGGAAAAAACAGGGAGCATACAGTCAATAATGGTGACTAGTCCTTTGACCTTTGCTAGCCTTTTATAGGCACATCTTCCACAATTCAGGCCTTTTTTTTTTTAAGTGGCAGCTCAAGACTTTAAAATATTGCAAAAATAGATACTGGCAGCTCTAGTATATATAACAATTGTCCAAGTCTGATTCTGTCATGTACTTGATAGGGAACTGAAATGATAAGGTTGGCACCTCTTCCAGCACCATTGGAATGAAGACAGATAGTCATAAGGGACAGTCACAGGAGGGACCTGACTGCTGGTAGATAGTGATGGCAGAACCTTGGGCTGGAGATGCAGACTTGGAAGATCCAGCAGAACATACAGTATGGTAAGGATCAGCAGCACTGCAAGGAGATCGAGTGGAGGTTAAAGGGGAATTCCAATTGCACTGTAGATTCAGAAGGCGTAGTCCATTAACGCTCCCAATGAGTTTGCGGCATGAACACACAGGAATGACTGGAGACGTTGCTGGATGCAGCCAGTGCAGGCACCTGGTAATAGTGTGGAGCCAAATCAGAGACCGAAGCGTAGTCACATAGGAAGGAACTTGAAAGCAACAGTACAGGCAGAATCCAGGGTCAGGTCAGGGGCAAGCCAGGTTGGTATCAGGAATCATATACAGGACACAATCAAGGCACAGGATTCAGCTGAAGACCAGTCAGCACTAACATGAAGTTAGAACATCTGTTATATAGGCGCCTGGCACCAATGATGCTGCTGGGCATGCATGCATCTCCATACACACATGCCATGGGACACATGAACAACCACATGCACGCCTGGCTATGGTTATACACATGCATATTCCTTCGAGCCTGCTGATTAACAGGAATTCTCTGATAGATTTAATCAACCACATACATTTACCTACAGGAATATTTTATTACCTTTATTTCAAATGTGATATAGCTCCCCCTGCCTTCTCTGCACCATGGGTGGACATCATTTTTCCTTCCAAAGATTATACTGAAAAAGCAGATGCAGCCGAAACTTTGCATTGTGAATTTATGATTGAATTTCCTGTTTTGGCTTGAATACTGATCTAGTTCTCTTACAGTTTTTGTACGCTGTACGCACTAATAATTCTAATGAGAGATTCTGTGCACGGGGGAGCTTCTACAAACATTCGGAGCACGGGAAAGCTCATACAGAATAATGTATAAAGTTTTGCTGCGGGTGTTTTCTTATTATAAGTAAGGCCGCTGTGTGATTGCTGAACACAGAGAGATTATGGAAATATCTCTACTTCTCACTGACAGAGTTGTCAAGGCTAAATACACCGCAATCATTCACTTCATTTCAAACCCATTTAGAGCTATCCTCTATGTAGAGGTGAGTTTATTTGTAGCATTAGACAGGTGTGTTATCATGTGTCAACGTGAGCTTCCTTTACACGTTGCCATGCATTATTGATGCACGTTGACGTGCGTTTACAATGTTTTATAGGATTTGGAGTTACCAGCCATTGACCAAAGGTTGGTGTTTCCCGTTGCCAACATATTTTAATACATCAAAAGCATGCTATATTCATTTTCATGAGTTGCCACTGACTTTTATAGGCCTCCCAATACACTAAAATGCAGGACAAAATGGAAATATTAGTTTCAAAATGCACTGCAGTGCAGAAATGGGAACAGGCTCTATTTTTATTATAGGGAACCTGGACACAGGGTTGCACTTAAATAGTTACCTTAACTTCCCATCTAGATAAACACCGTCAGAAGGATAGGAAGTGAAGTTAAAGTGGAGTTCCACCCACTTTTACAACTCTTCAGTATCCCTCACTAAACTGTGCACTGTAAACGAATTGGATATTTTTTAAAAAAAAATCTCAGCACCTACTGTATATCTGCTGTATTCATTTTTCACTTCCTCCTCCCTGGCCCATTGCATCATTTCCTGTTTGCAATGCCTTCTGGGAAGGGGCGGCAATTTCCTCTGACACTGCCGTTACTATAGAAACCTGACCTGAAACCTATTACACTGCTTGTGCTGCACTGAGCATGTGCGAGATCTGCAAGGATGAGATCCAGGAAGAAATACAGTCTGGCTTCAGATGCCCACACTTAAGATGGCCCCGGCCTGCTGTAAGTTTATAAAATAACAAACTACTGCTATAAACTAACAAAACAGACCTTAGTTTACAGACTAACTTTACTAGAATACATTAAGCTTGTGTATTATAGGGGTATTTTTATTTAAAAAGTATAATTTCGGCCGGAACACCATTTTAAATCTTTCTAACTGTATCCACAAGTAAGAAAGAAAAGATTTGGCTGGACGTACAGTTTAATGCCGAAAAACCAATAGGTTGTTGGGTGTGTTAGGTTGACTTCTGCAGCAGCATGAAAAGCTGGTCTCATCTAGAATAGGTCAATAAAGGTGGAGTGGGAATAAAATACAAAAATAAAATCAGCGCTCTTTCAGTGAAATTAAAACAGCTGCATGCAATAAGTGTGGATATACAGTACACCAATAACCAAATTATAAAAAAAATTCTGCGCTAAAATAATAAAAGTGTCCACAAAATTGTGACCATCAACTGAGAGGGAGTTGGCCACTGGATGGTGTAGACTTTAGCTATGCAGTCTGGCCATCACTTGCTTGTAAGCGCATGTACCATCATGTTCCATACCTCTCCGCACACGTCTCCCAGACGAGCCAGGTACCAGTTCCTGGGATAGGCCACAAGTAATAACAGAACCGAGTCCAATATGCTTGTAAAAAACGTTACTTTCCAACTTCAAGGTGAACAACATCAGGGCATGCAATTACAGCACATATGATTTCAGGACATCAGATTCCAAAATGCAACCGTTATGCCGCATTTTACTTCCGTGCATGTGCACTTACTTAGCTTCTGTTACTGTTACTGGACAGCAGTTGGTGCTTTTTCCTGTTGGGCACACTGCTAGTCATTTTCCCAATTTCAGTTCTACTCAGGATATCAGGACCTCACCAGGTATTAGCCAGCTAGGAAATACCAGACACTGGAAGCTTCATATCCTTGCAGGTAGGACCCCCACTAAGTCTCATGGGGGGTCAACTACAGAGCTGAATTCTTATCTACTTGCACTCTCCACCCAAACTTCTCCCATCCTGTTACTACAGCAGGGATCTGTACCAGGAGTTGTGAGTATTCAACGTCTTCTAAGCAAGGGCAGCTTTGTTCTGAAAATTGATTTCAGCGACAGTTGCTGTACCGAAAAACTAATTTGATTCTGTCTTGCTGTCTCTGCTGTATTGAAGTGTAAGCATTCTGAATGTTGATATGTTCATTTCTACCCTTCATGTTGCCTGTCATCTCCGCATTTTCTGCTCGGTACTTTCTCTTCAACCGAAGCGGAATCCAAATAGGATACATTTTGTGTTTTGAAGTTACAAATTCCCCAGTGTTCTATCCTGTTAGAAAGGAAGGGCAACTTGATTGTAACCTGTTTTTAATGATTTAAAGTAGAACTATAGACAAAACTTTTTTTATGTTGGATAGAATAAGGGAGGATTATAACCTCTAGCAGATTTTTTTTTTAACCATCTGTGTCCCATTGCAGAGATTTCCCTTCACTTCCTGTCCCATAGCCAAACAGGAAGTGCGAGTAAAATCCCTGAAAATTAAGGGAATCCCTTGGAGAGCCCCAGGTCACCAGAACTAGTGTCCCCATTGGAAGATTTCCCCTCTATTACCTTTCTCTTTCTGGAGACATCCGAAAATATGTGATATACTTTTCCTTTCACTTTCAATGTTAATGGTAAACAAGACAAATAGAGATCTCCTTAAAGGGGGCACAGACAGCAATAAAAACCTAATAGCTGTTCTAATCCATCTCCCCTCTATCCAAAAAAATGTTTTGCTTTTAGTTATACTTTAACCACTTCCCAACCAGCCACCATTATTATATTACGGCAAGGTGGCACAACCCCGCAAATCGCCATAGGTGTACGTTGGCTCGGGAACTCGCTTTTGTGGGTGCGCGCGCTGCTGCCGGAGGCACGCGCGCTCACATTGGCCAGCAGGGGAGACAATCAGTGCATCCGATGCAGGCTTGATGTCCGCCGGCCAACCGCGATCATTCCCTGCAGTGACAGAATGGGGCTCTGCCTGTGTAAACAAGGCAGGTCTCCGTTCAGACAGGGGAGATCACACAGAGCCTGTCTTTCTGCTAAGCAGGAAGATGGATCTGTGTATTTCCTCAGTCACACAGTCCCCCATACAGTTATAAAACACCTGCAGGGAACACATTTAACCCCTTGATCGCCCCTGATGTTAACCCCTTCCCTACCAGTGTCATTAGTACAATAACGGTGCATATTTTTAGTAGTGATTGCTGTAATAATGTCACTGGTTCCCAAAAAAGTTTGAAAAATGTCAGTTAGGTTTCCGATCTGTCCACCGTAATGTCGCAGTCACTCTAAAAATCACTGATCGCCGCCATTACTACTAAAAAAAAACATAAAATAATAAAATTCTATCCCCTATTTTGTAGATGCAATAACTTTTGCGCAAACCAATCAATATATGCTTATTGGGATTTTTTTTACCAAAAATATGTAGCAGATTACATATTGGCCTAAAACTGATGAATAAATGAGTTTTTTAAAAAAAATTTTTAGAAAATTGTATACTTACCTGACGGTAATTTTCCTTTCCTGGTGCTAAAGCATGACAGCATATATGCATTTTTTTTTTAGCAGAAAGTAAAAAAATGTGTTTTTATTTTCAAAATTGTCACTCTTTTTGTGTTTATAGCGCAAAAAAATCTGGAAAATTAATAAACAAATAGACAGATAATGGAAAATGTTATACTTACCTGACGGTAATTTTCCTTTCCTGGTGCTAAAGCATGACAGCATATATGCATTTTTTTTTTAGAAATGTTTTATAGCAGAAAGGTAAAAAATGTGTTTTTATTTTCAAAATTGTCACTCTTTTTTTGTTTATAGCGCAATCACCGTAGAGGTGATCAAATACCACCAAAAGAAAGCTCTATTTGTGGGAAAAAAGGACTATTTTGTTTGGGGATGGGCTCAATGGGACAACACAGAGATTGCTGTTCCTGATTACTAGGAACAGCCGATCTTAGAGCTGTCCCCTGTCAGAATAGGGATCCATCTTGTTTACATAGACAGACCCCCGTTCTTCCTCTCTGTACCGTGATCGTGGGTGGCCGGTGGACACTATCTCATGCACGGACCGACGTACAGGTACGTCAGTTTGCGCAGCCGAGCCGCCTTGCCGCAGTATATCTGCTGAAGGCGGTTGGCAAGTCGTTAAACTGACTTCATTTGCAGACCAAAGTTTATACCTTTGATCTGTAAATTAATAAACAAATGAACAGATAATGGAAAATGTTATACTTACCTGACGGTAATTTTCCTTTCCTGGTGCTAAAGCATGACAGCATGTATGCATTTTTTTTTAGAAATGTTTTATAGCAGAAAGTAAAAAAATGTGTTTTTATTTTCAAGATTGTCACTCTTTTTTTGTTTATAGCGCAAAAAAATAAAAACCGTAGAGGTGATTGTAACGAGCCCCTTGCTCGCTCGGTTCCACTCTCCCGACACTCCTCTGCAGCTATAGAATCAGACTGCAGATCGCAACATCTGATGGTTCGGTCATCCGATGCTCCGGGACTAGAACTACAGCTATGTGCCGTTCTAATCCAGTTGTGTAGCTCAGAACAAACACCAGGCAGGCTGTATGTAAGTTCAAACAGGAATCTATCTTTATTGACAAATACAGGCTCTTTTATACAATAAAAGAGGAGGTGTGTACCTCCGGCTCATATTACTCTGAACATACACCTGTGACCAGAAACCTAATTAACATGGGCTAATTAACTAATCCCTTTAGACAGCCTAGATGGCTCAGACATGACCTTTAGGCCAGACTTGTAGCTCAGAAAACCCAATCAACATTATCACAATAGCAGAGTTAATTAACACAAACAACAATGGGGATCTAATGACTCTTAGATCCCATACTAGAGACTTATTTACAATACACATTCTAGCAGGCAACAGACAGACAGGTGGCTGGAATTTACATCAGCATCTCCTAACAGTATTTGTCCAAGCATTATGAGTCAGCCACTATTCCTAATATGGCAAATCCAGGGTCCCCAGAGTCTGTGTGTCCTGGGGGACCAGGACCCGAATCCACAGTAATACCACCTCAAGGGTCCACAGGCATACAGCTCACAAAGAGCACCGTTCCCCCAAATGCCAGGGCCCACGATCGATCGGCAAGAGGCTAGCATTTAGTCCCCTCCAAAAGTCTCTCTCCCGGCTAGGTCTGTCACAGTGATCAAATACCACCAAAAGAAAGCTCTAATTGTGGGGAAAAAAAGGACAGTTTTGTTTGGGTACAGCGTTGCATGACCGCGCAACTGTCAGTTAAAGCGACGCAGTACCCTATCGCAAAAATGGCCTGGTCAGGAAGTGGGTAAATCCTTTTGGGGCTGAAGTGGTTAATTAAAGTTGAGGTCTCAGTTGCATGAAATTGCAAATATGGATTTGAAGTTGCACGTCACCCTAAAGGCATCTCTATAAAGCACTAGCATAAGGACATTAGGAACAATAAACAAACTGAAAGCAAGAGTAATTGAAACAACAAACAAAAAAAAATATTTTTTTTTTCTTACATGACAAGGTTGACCACTTCAGCCCCAGAAGGATTTACCCCCTTAATGACCAGGCTATTTTTTGTGGTACGGCACTGCGTCAAGGGGTTAACTGTGTTCCCTGGATGTGTTCTAACTGTGTGGGGGATGGGCTCACTGGGACAACAGAGATTGCTTTTCCTGATTACTAGGAACAGCCGATCTTAGAGTTGTCCCCTGTCAGAATGGGGATCCGCCTTGTTTACATAGGCAGACCCCCGTTCTTCCTCTCTGTACCGTGATCGTGGCTGGCCGGTGGACATTATCTCATACACGGACTGACGTACAGGTACGTCAGTTTGCTCAGCCGAGCCGCCTTGCCGCAGTATATCTGCTGAAGGCGGTCGGCAAGTTGTTAAACTGACTTCATTTGCAGACCAAAGTTCATCCCTTTGATCTGTAAATGAATAAACAAATATACAGATAATGGAAAATGTTATACTTACCTGATGGTAATTTTCCTTTCCTGGTGCTAAAGCATGACAGCATATATGCATGGGTAGGCTCTGCCCCCCCTGCCCAATTACAGGACCGGTTATACTATATAAGTAAGTCACCTCCCACGAGGCATCATTCTCGTCACTTATCATCACTGTGAAGCCCTTATGGAGGGACCTATATGCTGTCATGCTTTAGCATCAGGAAAGGAAAATTACCATCAGGTAGGTATAACATTTTCCATTTTTCTGACACAAGCATGACAGCATATACGCATGGGATGTAACAAGCACCAAAAAAGAGGGTAATGATGAAGTGTTTGATGCTAGTGGATGGATCTATCTATATCTAATACAGAGTGGAAAAAATGTACTGTAGTTAAGGCTGCGGGATCCACTTTATAGTGATTGAAGAAGGTAGACCAGGTTGCGGCCCTACAGATTACTGCTGGTGTGACTCCTCTGAATTCTGTCCACAAGGCCGCCATACTTTTGGTGAAATGTGCCTTTAGTTCTTTCGGAGGTTCCACATTTTTTGCGACACAAGCTCTCCAGATGACCTTAACCAGCCAAGATGCCAACGTCCTGGAGGACGCTGCAAGCCCTTTCCTGCTTCCTCCTGGCGTGACAAACAGGTTTTCTGTCTTCCTAAAGGATCTTTAGGATGGACCCAACATCTAATCTGTGAGGAATTGCTGATGCCTCGTCCTGAAAGGTTGGAAGAACGATGTCCTGACTGTGATGAAAAGGTGTATTGACTTTGGGATGGTGGTGTGGAAGAGTCCTCAGTACCACTCTGTCTGGAAAATTACAACAGTAATTCCAGAAGTCATAGCCGTAAGGCATACCACCTTCAGGGATACGTTCCATATCGATGAGGATTGTCTCACCAAGAAGGGAAACTGAGACAACAGGTCTAAAACCACTTGCAAGTCCCACGGAGGTACGTATGATCGTTTCGGAGGATGAATTCCCACGCAGTCCCTCAGGAACTGGTGAATCGGGTGACACGAGGACCATTTGACTCCTGTCAGTGCAGACATCTTTGAGATTTGTACTCTAATGCCCTGTACACACGATCGACATTGGTCAGACATTGATCAGACATTCCGACAACAAAATCCATTGGATTTTTTCCAACGGATTTTGGGACAAACTTGTCTTGCATACACACGGTCACACAAAGTTGTCGGAAAATCGGACGTTTTTTCAGGAGCAGTGATTTTTTTAATGATTAAAGTGAAACAATAAAAATGAAATATTGCTTTAAATATCGTGCCTGGTGGGTGTCTATAGTATGCCTGTAAAGTGGCGCAGTTTTTCCGTGTTTAGAACAGTACTACAGCAAAATGATATTTCCAAAGGAAAAATTGTCATGTAAAACTGATCGCGGCTATAATGAATTGTCGGGTCTCGGCAATATAGATAAAACTCATTGAAAAAAGAGGCATGAGTTCCCCCCCCCCCCAGTCCATTACCAGGCCCTTTGGGTCTGGTATGAATATTCAGGGGAACCCCAAACCAACAATTAAAAATTTTTTGTGGGCCACCCCCAAAATCCATACCAGGCCCTTCAGGTCTGGTGTGGAAATTAAGGGGAACCCTGCACCAAATTTAAAAAGAAAATGGCATAGGGGTCCCCCCCAAAATCCATACCAGACCCTTTAGGCCTGAATTTACATCCCTGGACATTTATTTTTTTAATTTTTAATAAAGGACTTGTCCCAAGCTGTCTCTTGTCTTTTTTACCATTTTTGATATATTTTTTTGTGAAATGGTAGGGGTACAATGTACCCCGTTACCAATTAACATGGGGGGCAGGATCTGGGGGTCCTCTTGTTAAAGGAGGTGTCCAGATTCTGATAAGCCCCCCGCAACCACCGGGCAAGGGTTGTGGGGATGAGGCCCTTGTCCCTCCCTCTTTTCCTGCGGCCTTCCAGGTTGCGTGCTCGGATAAGGGTGTCTGGTAAGCCCCCCACCCGCATACCAACACAACCACTGGGCAAGGGTTGAGGGGATGAGGCCCTCGTCCCCCCCTCTTTTCCTGCGGCCTGCCAGGTTGCGTGCTCGGATAAGGGTCTGGTATGGATTTGGGGGGACCCCTACGCCATTTTTTTTTAAATGTTGGCGCAGGATTCCCCTTAAAATACATACCAGACCTGAAGGGTCTGGTATGGATTTTGGGGGGACCCTTACGCCATTTTTAAAAAAAAATTGGCGCAGGGTTCCCCTTATTTGCCATATCAGACCTGAAGGGCCTGGTATGGATTTTAGGGGGACCCCCACACACTTTTTTTTTTAATTTTGGTTCGGGTTTCCCCTTAATATTCATAACAGACCCAAAGGGCCTGGTAATGGACTGGGGGGGGGGGACGGACCCATGCTCTTTTTTTCAATTTGTTTTATCTATATTGCTGAGACCCAACAATTTATTACAGCCACGATCAGTTTTAAATGACAACTTTTCCTTTAGAAATGTCATTTTGCTGTGGTATTGTTCTAAACACGTGAAAAATGCATTTACAGGCATACTATAGACACCCCCAGGCACAATATTTAAAGGAATATTACATTTTTATTGTTTCACTTTAAGCATTAAAAAAACACTGCTCCCTTAAAAACATCCATTAAAAAAAAAAAAAAATTGCATTGATACTTGTCCCTGGGGCAGGACCAGGGTCCCCAAACATTTTTATGACAATAACTTGCATATAAGCCTTTAAAATTAGCACTTTTGATTTTTCATGCTCGTGTCCCATAGACTTTAACGGTGTTTGTGCATTCTTCTGAATTTTTTGTCTGTTCGGTATGTTCTGGTGTGATCCGAACTGGGGGGTGTTCGGCCCATCCCTACTGCTGAGTAGAATGACCCATCCATTGTCTGAGGAAGCCCATCTGATCCACCAGTGCGCCCACTTGACCATCGGAATCGTGGCAGACTGTTCCTAGGAGACTGATGCATCAAGATGCTGGGAGGTAGAACAGCCTTGATACTCCCTCGAACCTGGTTATGAGGGCTGATGCCTTCTCTGCAGGAAGTTCTATTGTATTCTTGTTGGTATCCAGGATTGCCCCCAGGAGTAGAAATCTCTGGGTGGGGTTCAGTTGGCTTTTCTGCCAATTGATGATCCATCCAAATCTTTGTAATGTCTGGACTAAGATGTCTTGATGGTTCAATAAGGTCTGCGGATTCTGTGCCACCAGCAGGATGTAGTCTAAATAGTGAAAGGCTTGTAGGCCTTGTTTGCACAAGATGACATTCACTGGAAGCAGGACTTTGGAGAACGTTCTCATTGAAGTGGAAAGGCCAAACATACGAACTGGAAGTGCTGGTCTCATACTGCAAAGGTATTTGAGGAATCTTTCTAGCGTGTGTGTTCTGCTCTATGCCAGCCTTCTTGGTGGGCTTTAGAGTGCGCAGCTGACCTTTTAGGGCTTGAGCTTGGGCCGTAACGCTGCGGAACGTCCTTGTTTCTGGAGGGACGTTGTTGCTGATAAGATTGCAGCCTATTACATATGCACTCTTTTGTGAAGACATAATAGATATACATACTGTACCTACCTGACCCTCACCTTAGGTTACATGGCTGGTCTCTGGGAGAGCTCATCATTGAATCTAAGGGAGCTACAGACAATAACCACTCAGTCACAGAACAAAGTTAGAGGACTATTGTAATTAAAAAATGTAGTTCCTACCTCTATCCTGGTAGAGTCCTCTGTGGCGCTGACAGGTTTCCCACTTCGGAGGCAAAGGATAATCAATGCCATTAGAGCCAATTGCTATGCTCAGAGGTCTCAAGGACCGCAGCTCACCTGGTACCCCGTGCCTCCACATTTCTTGTCTGCGCACCGCGCTCTGCCCTTCCGCCGCAGATAAAGGCTGGTGGAGGTAGGGACCCTCCCCCTGCATTGGTCTAACCATGGGGATCATCTGGGCCACTGCTAGTTCTGGTCCACTGGTTCCGGTGAACCGTAAGTGTCCCAGACGCCATCTTGTTCCACCCTGCCGGGCGGAAGTCCCCCGGGCGCCATCTTGGCGATCGCCGCCTGGTCCGGCCACTGGAAGTAGAGCAGATGCCATCTTAGGAGAGGGCAGCCACCCCAGACAGACCCCCAAAGCAGACATAAAAATGTATGATTCGGACCTGCTAACATTATCAGTGGCGTGCTGGGCGGTCGGGTGACACAGATCAAGCAGCTTATGTAGCCATAGCTAACCTGATGGCCAGTTGCCTGCGCTCCTCCATACCTGGAATATGAGGGGGGAGGCCTCCCCTATCTAGGAGCTTTACACCCTTTACAGCGGGGAGCATCGTCACAGGAGAGGTTTGAACCTGTGTTGCTCGGCCGGGTGAATCCGGCAAGGTGAGGGGAAAAAATTCTTGATGTAAACAGTGGCATAACCATCTGAGTAGTGAGAAAAAAAAGGAGAATGCTGCCTTGTGGGAGGTGACTTACTTAAATAGTATAATGCCACATACACACGGTCAGATTTTCCGACGGGAAATGTTGGATGTGAGCTTGTTGGCTGAAAGTCCGACCGTGTGTATGCTCCATCGAACATTGGTTGGCTGACTTTCCACCAACAAATGTTGGCTAGCAGGTTCTCAAATTTTCGGCCAACAAAACTTTGTCCGATCGTGTGTACACAAGTCCGTCGCACAAAAGTTCACGCATGCTCGGAATCAAGCAGAAGGAGCCCAAAGGGTGGCGCATTGGCTATTGAATTCCTTTTTATCGACTTGTCGTACGTCTTGTACGTCACCAAGTTCGTAATTGTTGACCAACATTTGTATGACCGTGTGTATGCAAGACAAGTTGGAGCCAACAACCTTCGAACAAAAATCCACGTTTTTTGTTGTCGGAAAGTCCGATCGTGTGTACGTGGCATAACCGGTCCTGGAATTGGATAGGGGGGTGGAGCCTACCCATGCGTATATGCTGTCATGCTTATGTCAGGAAAAGTAGACGCAATGTTTCTTTTTATCTGTCTCTTTTAGCAGCTGAGCAATGCTGTTGATAAACATTGGCTGTTTTTTTGTTTTCTTTTGTTTTGACAGCTGTGAGCAGCATAACTCCTCTAACAGCTGAATAAGGGCTCTTTCTCACTGGGCGGATCAGTGATGATCCGCCCCGTGAACACCTGCTTGCTCAGCGGGGATCGCTCCCCCGATCCCCGCTGAGCAGGAAGATGACAGGTGCATCGCTGCACACTGTGCAGCGAGGGACCTGTCAGAGCGCCGCTCTCCCCTATGGGGGGATCAGATGATGACGGACCGTAGTGTCACCCGATCCGACCCGAAAACAGATGGAAAAGTAGGGTTTTCCTCCGTTACACTTTTCGGATCGGAGCGGTCGAATGTCAGCGGACATGTCACCGCTGACATCCAATGCTCCATAGGGATACATGTATGTCCGTTTTATATCCGAAAACGGAAGGATGAAAAACGGACATACGGATCCCTCGTGTGAAAGAGGCCTTATGCCGCGTACACACGAGCGGACTTTACGGCGGACTTTGCCCGGCGGACTGGATTTCGTCGGACAATTCGATGTGTGTGGGCTCCAGCGGACTTTGTTTTCTCAAAAGTTGGACGGACTTAGATTTGAAACTTGTTTAAAATTTATCCGTTGAAATCGAGTCCGGTCGAAAAGTCCGCCGTCTGTATGCTAGTTCGACGGACTAAAAAGCCACGCTAGGGCAGCTATTGGCTACTGGCTATGAACTTCCTTGTTTTAGTCCGGTCGTACGTCATCACGTACGAATTCGACGGACTTTGGTGGATTGTGTGTAGGCAAGTCCGTTCATTCAGAAAGTCCGTCGTAAAGTACGTCGAAAAATCCGCCGGGCAAAGTCCGCCGTAAAGTCCGCTCGTGTGTACGCGGCATAAGTCATCAGTTGTTAAGCAAGCGGCCGCCCTTTTTTTTTTTACATTTCAGCTGTCAGTGGAGGAATCCCACTGACAGATGATATAACCGAGCCTGGAAGTATCGGTTTCAGGTATCGGAGCATTTGCACGAGTACCGATACTTGTGCAAATGCTTAGTATTGGCACTGATACCAGTATCGGTGCAACCCTAGTTAATACACCAAAAGTAAATAGTAAAAGTGATTTATTTATTTCCGGGCCTGTTCACACCTGTATATTAAGATAACGCACACGTATTATTGCGTGTTTCAAGCACAGTGTGTTAAGAAGCCCACTCATTTTGAATGGACCACAATGCACCAACGATTCTGCATGCCACAGTTTTCTTTTAATGCAATTCACAGATAGTTCACATCTTTGTGCTGTGGTGGATTACAATGCATATGTGCTGCAGTACATTGTGTAAGTGTGTTTGGGTGCTACTCAGAATGAATAGCAATGCAACGTGACACATTATTGTACATGCATTGCTATGCATTTGCATTAAGAAGTAGTAAAATGTAGGTTTTACAGTGCATTAAAGAAACACACTTGTGTGAGCTCTAATCCTATCATACACACGATAGGATTTGCCGACGGAAAATGTTTTATGGGAGCTTGTTGTCGGAAATTCCGACCATGTGTAGGCTCCAATTAGACAATTGGCAAAGATGAGTGGGACTGGGAGTACATACCCCCCCCCCAGATTAAACTTTGCATAATAATATTTTACGGCTAAGTAGATTTCAGCCTTAAAATATTACATATTGTCATAGAAGTCTTTACATTGGATCATAAAAGGAAGGACTGAGGAATTTATGTTATAGCATACATTTGTGTTTCCACACCTTTTTCTAGTCATGGTACCCTTTGAAAGTATGCAAAATCTTGAGTCCTCAGTCCCCCTCTCCCCTTTCACATCAGAGTCCTCAGCCAACCTAGGTTCACATTAGTGCAGGTAGGGAATGTGTGCATTTCCAACTTGCACAGAAAAATGTTGCGCTTTTTCTTTAATTCCTAGTGGCACCCCCCCCCCCACGCATCAGCACCCACGGTGCATTTTCATACATACCAAACAACATGGTGCATTTACGTTCTGTGCAATTTTTTAAAAGAAGTACAAGGGACTTCTTTCTCCATGTTTCACGCAGGTACAGCAGCCTATGCAAATGAATGGGCTGTTGTACCCGTGATGTGTGCCCACAAACATGCCACACTAGTGTGTACCAAGGGTTAGAGTCCTTAGTCTCTCCCTGCCCCCGTCCACCCCCTTCACATCAGAGTCCATCCCCTTCTGAAAGCTCTAGGGCTGCCCTGGATCAGAGTCATGTGTTTTGATGGTGCTGATGGCCGGTCCGCCTGCACCATGGAAATGTATGATGCTGTGCAAAAATACTAGCAGCACCCCTTACAACCCTAGTTTACCCACTAGGGTGCCTCGGAACCCCAGTTAAGCAATACTGCCTACATAATGAGCGAATATGGTTACCTCCATGTATAAATACCTAATGAATGGAAAAAAACGTTTTTTTTTAATCGTATACATTATGTACAAGCTGATTTCTTTGCCATGTTTATAAAAAAATAATATAGAAAAGATTAAAATTTTCTTTTAGAGGCTTCCCCCGTTGTTCAGAATGAAGGAAGAATTCCTTATTTGTAATTTGGAGTGAGAATTTGCTTTAATATGTGGGGTTATGTATTTCTATCACGTGTCTGGCAGATGGAAGTGGATGAGAGGACTGGAAGTACATCACAGTTTTCTGGATATATTATATCTTTGGTAATTTCTGCATTAGATCAATACAATTTGTTACGCTCTCCAGCTGTCATGCCTGTAGCAGACATTATGCCAGGTTTTAGGGGGCATAGCTCAAGTTGCCTAGCAACCGTCATGGAACAGGCACATCTTATGCTTTGTGTTCTGCAGTTAAAACATTGAATGCAATGTCATCTGAAACCAAAAAACAGTGTTGTGCAAACCTCCCAACTTCCCAGGAACTAGGGACACCTTGTAGCACACAAAATGCAGGTGGAGGACACACTCCTGCAACACCCCCTGTTTAAAGGACCAGGAGATGCAGATTTTTTTTTTTTTTTTTTTTGCATATGCAAATAATGATGATTTTTACCAGCTGCCTTTTCCTTTTTTTCAGCAATTCGAAATAGCAAATGCAACAGTTTAAGAGTTTGACCGAAAGTTTAGAGCTGGGGTGTCCAACCTGGGGCCAATGGGCCACATGCGGGCCAAGACGGCTGTGAATGCAGCCCAACACAAAATGGTAAACGTACTTAAAAATTTAAATTTTTTTTTGGAATATTTTTGTAAAAATGCAGCCAAAGAAAAAATTTGACAGTTTGATCTTCTCAAAGAAAAATCTCCCACTCTTTACAATCGTGTCTGATTCATGTCATCAGTTTCCGACAGCACCTATATTTGTGAGCAACTATTTTCAAGGCTGAAGCACATGAAGGGCAACATTAGAACCAAAATATCTGATGAGCACTTTGAGAATTGCTACTACATCCATCCAACCAGATATGGATATGTTAGTTTATCAAAAACAGTGTCAAAAATCGCACTTTTTTTTTGTTGCCCTCTTTTTACATTTATGATAAAAAATATTACAAAAAAATGAAGTTTACCGTGTTTCCCCAAAAATAAGCCAGGGTCTTATATTAATTTTGGCAACAAAAGACACAGTAGAGCTTATTTTCGGGGTAGGTCTTATCATGTAATGTGCTGTCTTCTCTCCCCCGCTCCCTCCCTGCCTGTCAGGAATCCCCAGTGTGAACTGAGTTAAAATGCTTGTAAAATCCTATAATCCACCCTATTACTGTAGTATATAATGTACAATGTGTGTGTTTCTGTAATATAATTGTGCCAAATACCTTCACCGATCCATGACCCGCCGAAGCTCTCTTCCCTACTCCAAGCACTGCAGGGGGGGGGATCCCCCGCTGACAGCTGGGAGGAGAGCAGCGGGAAGTCAGCTGAGCACCGAAGGTATTTGGCACAATTATATTACAGAAACACACACATTGTACATTATATACTACTGTAATAGAGTGGATTATGGGATTTTACAAGCATTGTGAATTAGGGCTTATTTTGGGGGTAGGGCTTATATTGCAACCCTTCTCGAAAATATCAGTAGGTGTTATTTTTAGGGTTGGTCTAATTTTCGGGGAAACATGGTAGCTAAGTACATTATGTGTATCAGTGATTGTTAACTTGTGATCTGCCCGACTTTTCTGCTCATCAGCTATTCTTATTGTTAGCGTATTTTATGTGTGGCCCAAGACAATTCCTCTTCTTCCTGTGTGGCCCAGGAAGCTCAAAAGGTTGGACACCCTTGGTTTAGAGCAATTAACTTTTTCATATTTAAAGCTGTAGGGTTTTTGACTCCTGACCACTTGACTATTAAAAAAAAAAAAAGAAAAAGAAAAAGTTTTAACTTAAAGGGTTAGTTCACCTTTACCAAAAAACTGCCTGTGCAGACAAGGTTCATCTGTAGATAATAACATCATGTGCAGCTCTTATTAAAGATGAATAATACCCTTGCTATAGGTGTAGGCCATTTATTTACCTTATGAAGCCTGACTGGAATACTCCCAGGACATTGCTAAGACTTGTTAAGTAAGGCCTGGTCCTTACTGCTCACCTCCACCATCACAGGAGTGAGCTCTGAAACGCTGAGCACAGAGCTACTGCATCAGGGGAGAGAAAACGCATGTGAGGGGGTTTGAATCTGAAAAAAAGCCCACTCCTGTGAAGGTGGAGGTTAACATTAAGAACTAGGCCTCACTTAGAAATGTCCTGGGAGTATTCCAGTCAGGCTTCATGAGGTATGTAAATGGCCTAAACCTATAGCAAGGGCCTTATTCGACTTTTGTCAGAGCTGCACAGTTTGTTTTTACATACAGACATCCCTAATCTGCATAGGCAGGTTTTTTTTGTAAGGGTGAACTAACCCTTTAAGATGTACTTTAAATAATATGTTTTTTTTTTTTATAGTAGTCTATACAACAGAGGTAAAATAGGGACAGCCAAGGCTAAAAGGACTGAGGAATCTGTTTGTAAAAGAGACTTTATTCTTTCAAGCTATGGCCATGTGTAAAAATGCTGTGTTCCAGCTTGCAACGGATTCAGCAGCTCCCAGGCTAATCTCTTATAGTAGGGGTTAATTACATGGTGCTTAGGTTCCTGTCCCCAAAAAAGAGCTCACTATCTTATAGGGAATATCTAGAAATGTTATTGTGTCTAGGGAGTGTCCTAAAAATTCACAATTTTGTCCTGAATTCCTGTTGAAAAATAGCATTTGACTTCCTGTCCCTAGGCACTACTGTTCTGTAGCCTATTATATATTTGTCTGTGGTATATGTTTATCTAGGACATGCTTCTGATTGCTAGTCTCACAAGTTTTGGAGTGAGAAATGGTAATGTGAGTACTGTGCCACTCACTATTCTCATAGCTGGAGGTGAAGCTGTACCTCATGATTCTCATGGCGTAACATCATCTTTCACATTATACAAAAAAATTGGGCTAACTTTACTGTTTATTTTTATTTTTTTAATTCATTGAAGTGTATTTTTTTTTTCCAAAAAAATTGCATTTGAAAGACCACTGCGCAAATACAGTGTGACATAAAATATTGCAACAATCACCATTTTATTCCCTAGGGTCTCTGCTAATATATATATATATATATATGTATATATACACTACCGTTCAAAAGTTTGGGGTCACCCAAACAATTTTGTGTTTTCCATGAAAAGTCACACTTATTCACCACCATACGTTGTGAAATGAATAGAAAATAGAGTCAAGACATTGACAAGGTTAGAAATAATGATTTGTATTTGAAATAACATTGTTTTTACATCAAACTTTGCTTTCATCAAAGAATCCTCCTTTTGCAGCAATTACAGCATTGCACACCTTTGGCATTCTAGCTGTTAATTTATTGAGGTAAGCTGGAGAAATTGCACCCCACGCTTCTAGAAGCAGCTCCCACAAGTTGGATCGGTTGGATGGGCACTTCTGGCGTACCATACGGTCAAGCTGCTCCCACAACAGCTCAATGGGGTTCAGATCTGGTGACTGTGCTGGCCACTCCATTACCGATAGAATACCAGCTGCCTGCTTCTGCTGTAAATAGTTCTTGCACAATTTGGAGGTGTTTAGGGTCATTGTCCTGTTGTAGGATGAAATTGGCTCCAATCAAGCGCTGTCCACTGGGTATGGCATGGCGTTGCAAAATGGAGTGATAGCCTTCCTTATTCAGAATCCCTTTTACCCTGTACAAAGCTCCCACCTTACCAGCACCAAAGCAACCCCAGACCATCACATTACCTCCACCATGCTTAACAGATGGCGTCAGGCATTCTTCCAGCATCTTTTCATTTGTTCTGCGTCTCACAAACGTTCTTCTTTGTGATCCAAACACCTCAAACTTGGATTCATCCGTCCACAACACTTTTTTCCAGTCTTCCTCTGTCCAATGTCTGTGTTATTTTGCCCATCTTAATCTTTTTCTTTTATTGGCCAGTCTCAGATATGGCTTTTTCTTTGCCACTCTGCCCTGAAGCCCAAAATCCCGCAGCCGCCTCTTCACTGTAGATGTTGACACTGGTGTTTTGCGGGTACTATTTAATGAAGATGCCAGTTGGGGACCTGTGAGGCGTCTGTTTCTCAAACTAGAGACTCTAATGTGCTTATCTTCTTGCTTAGTTGTGCAACGCGGCCTCCCACTTCTTTTTCTACTCTGGTTAGAGCCTGTTTGTGCTGTCCTCTGAAGGGAGTAGTACACACCGTTGTAGGAAATCTTCAATTTCTTTGCAATTTCTCGCATGGAATAGCCTTCATTTCTAAGAACAAGAATAGACTGTCGAGTTTCAGATGAAAGTTCTCTTTTTCTGGCCATTTTGAGCGTTTAATTGACCCCACAAATGTGATGCTCCAGAAACTCAATCTGCTCACAGGAAGGTCAGTTTTGTAGCTTCTGGAAGGAGCTAGACTGTTTTTAGATGTGTGAACATGATTGCACAAGGGTTTGCTAATCATCAATTAGCCTTCTGAGCCAATGAGCAAACACATTGTACCATTAGAACACTGGAGTGATAGTTGCTGGAAATGGGCCTCTATACACCTATGTAGATATTGCACCAAAAACTAGACATTTGCAGTTAGAACAGTCATTTACCACATTAGCAATGTATAGAGTATATTTGTTTAAAGTTAGGACTAGTTTAAAGTTAGCTTCATTTAAAAGTACAGTGCTTTTCCTTCAAAAATAAGGACATTTCAATGTGACCCCAAACTTTTGAACGGTAGTGTATATATGTTTTTGAGGATTCCAAGTAATTTTCTAGCAAAAGCTACTGATTTTAACTTTGTAAGAAACAAGTTGCAGAAAAAGGTTTAGTCTTTAAGTGGTTAAACTTCCCTCATTTACAGACCGAAGTTCATTCCTTTGATCTAAGAACGAAAAGTTACAATGTTTATAGTTATCTACCAGTGTGGACAATGTTGTGAAAAACTTGGCAGGCTGTCTGTTTTTTTTTCTTTTGACAGCTGTGTGAGCAGAGAACTCTCTACGCTTGTTACATGAATGAATCAGGAAATTCTGCATAGAGATCGTAAAGGGGGGTTGAATCGAGATCACGATTTTTTAACGATTAATCGTGCAGCTCTAATATACACCATTCAGAACAAGGCATTGTAGCTCAGCAATGGTGAAATAATTAGTTGCAAGGAGCCTACAGACATAACTGATGATAAGTACAATGCATACCTTTTTTTTGAGTACAGCTTCCAAAAGTTAAGGTCCTTTTTAAAAGCTCTTTAAAATGCCCCTTAGACCCACCAGAAGGTGACATTTAAGATAAATGGAGCAGATCTCTATAGCTTCTGGGAAGGCACATTGAGTTCTATAGGCCTTCGGCAGTGCACCCACTGTGTACTTGACTACGGCCAAACACTGTTGGTCCACAGCCAGCTTGTGTTCTGAAAATGATGTCTCATTTGTCATTACTGCCTTGTTCTAACAACTTTATTTCAAACTTACAGCATGTAATGGCTGCCATTAATGCGGGAATAATACCTCTGGGAAACGGCTCCAGCCAAAACAGCCACTGGGACTTGGGCAGCTCGTTCTTCTTTGCTGGGACTGTTATAACCACAATAGGTAGGACCTGCTTTTGTGTTTATATATCTCTTTATTAAAATTGTTATTAAAGTAACTGTCACCACAAAATAATGTACAAAAGAAGGCTTCCTGCAAACAACAAAAAAAACTGAATACGGACCTCTCTGGCAGGCAGTGACCCTGATCTTGCTGTCTTGAAGAGCTATGGTGGATGATCCCTCATCTTTCATATCGGCCACACATTTGCAGAATGCCTGTGTCTCCAGTGTTTTGCTTTGATTCCATCCTCTGGTTCCCATGTTACTACAGCACAAAGTAGTGGCATAGGAGCCTGTGGATGGAACCCCACAGTGGGAGACTCAGGCATTCCACATGCTCAAGGACTTTGATTCTAAAAGGTTTTCAACTACTGTAGCTCTTCAAGAGAGCAACAACAGGAGTCACCATCTACCAGAGAGGTATTAGTATTATTCAGATCCTTTTGCAAGGAGCTTTTTTAGACTTTTTTTTGTGCCAAGACTTTCACTTTAAAGAGTTTGTGTAGGCAAAACCTATAAGTATCCTCAAGAAATTTCTATAGGCAAGAGATGTCCATTTCACTCATCACAGGGCTGTAATTACCATAATGGTAGATGTATTCCTTATTTTTTCTTGGGGACTGCAGGCTGCAACCCCAACCAACCTTAAATCTATTAAACATTAAAGACACAGAAAAACAACCTAATGGCATGAAATGGCCGCGGCACTTTATTGATTGACCAAAAACATAGCAATAATGATAAATGATACGAAAACTGAATTCAGTTATGAGAACTTAAGCATATTCCTCAGATATCGCAAACGCCCACCCTGCATCCAGGGCGGAAGAAAACCACTTAAAAAATACCGCAACGGGTGGGAGAGAGGGAGCTTGTTGCTAGAAGGTCCAAAGAGGATCATTTCCAAACCCAGACTCCTTTTAACAGTCTCTTTCCAAAAAGTTCCAGGTGTTCCCAATGGCTGGACAAATCACCTGGGAAAAAGACTTAGGAAACCTTAAAGGGGCAGTGTGCCAGAATAGCTTTAATTACAGTGGCAGATACCAAAAGAACAGCTTGGCAAGCAAGGGGGGAAGGGGGAGCGGCAGCAGCCCCACGAAGGTTCTTTCTTCTGTCCACCTCTGGACTGTTGGGAAACACTTAATAAAAGGAGGTGCCAGGATTGTTGAGAGGAGTTAAAAGGCTCTTTGAAGTTTAGGAAGCAGAAAACCATCACTTGTTTGCAGGTCTATATATATATAAAAAAGGCTTTGTATATAATAGTGTTATCCCTGTTTGCTATATTGGCCAAATGTTGTGGCCACCATCATTGTTAACTGCTCTCAAAAAAAAAGTTTGCGTATAATGCAGACTGTATGCTACCTTTAAGAGCACATAGTAGTTTTCACTAAATATTCATATCACACAAAAGGCTTCATCCACTGCATATAATAAAGGAGCATGATGTGAGAATACAGCCCTGAATCACATTTCCTGACATCACTCAATGCCTACATTTACATCCTGTTACCTTTACCACAATGGTACATGATAGCACAATTCCAGGTAGAAAGGAGACATAGGAGGCCCTATGGAAAGAAGCACATAGCACAGAGGTCAGCCATGAGTTGGATGAGATTGAATGCAGCCTGTTCATTCTGTGTGTGGATCTAAAATTTAAAATTTAAAATTTAAATTTAAGCACTGAAAATGCTGGTGTGCTAGTTAGAAAATAGAAAAGCCACTTAAATTGATTTTCTTTATCTGCCACATATCTTACATATTCTCTATTCACCCCTGGCTTTATACCATCAAATTACTGTATATCACAAGTTAAAACTGTGTGCTCTTCTCGTTCTTGTCACTGTTAAATATCAGTTCTGATCATATAAATGGATTTTTTATGTATTCAAAACCATGTTATCAATAAGCATGTAATAAACTTGAGATAAGAGTGTAACCTGTACCTGTGCCCACACTATGGACATTCTTAACAAGCAGTAAATACATTTTATGACAAACCTTCACTGACCTCTGTAGCTGCAAGCACTGTGGGGTAATTTATCATCTAAATTTGTACCCGAAGCTTCCCAGTTTCACTTTTACTTTCTCTCTGTAGCTCAGCTCCACCTCCCAACAGTAAGTTGTCATCCTGTCTTCCTTCTTATCTCTAATGCAGAGGTGCTCAACCTTTTGAAGAGTGAGGGCCACTTAAAGCGGAGGTCCACTGAAAAAATAATATTAAAAGCCAGCAGCTACAAATAGTGCAGCTGCTGACGTTTAATATATGGACACTTACCTGTCCAGGGAGCCCGCGATTTTGGCAGCCGAAGCTGATCCGTCCTTCGGCTCTCGGCTGCTGCCGCCGCCATCCTCGGTAAGGGAATAAGGAAGTGAAGCCATGCGGCTTCACTTCCTGGTTCCCTACTGCGCATGCACGAGTTCCATTTTTGGGTGGAACTCCACTTTAAGTGATTTGGAAACCGGTCGTGAACCACAATGAACTATGGGGTTTTACCAACCTTTAAACAGCTCTTAGGCCCTTAGGCCTCATTTAGACTTGCAGTTGGAGGGAGGCAAAAATGCAAGGTTGAGCTGCATTTTTGTCACCTGCCAACCGCTCTCATAAGCTGCAATAGGCAGTAGACAGAAGTGTTCACATGCCACAGTGCTTCGCGCCAGTGGCAAAGATGACCCAACTTGTAGTGATCTCGCTAAACGCTACACATGCAAATCAATGGGGAAGCGCCACAAACACAAAGCAGTTGTAGCATGTTTGTTGGCAAAAATGGGTTTAAAACAGGCAGTGAGAAGGTGTCGCATTGCTTCCTCACCACCTGTCAGTAGCATCTGGAGCAGTAGCTCCGACATAGCACTGCAGTCAATCAGGATTTTGATCTGCGCCTGCATGGGAAAAGCACAGTTTAAGGCCCCTTTCACACTTGTCACTGTGGGCACTGGTAGGTGGCACTGGTGGAGCACAGACAAGGCACAGACAGGCACTCTCTGTGTGAGGGACCGATGTCCCTCTGACAGAAGCCAGTGATTGGCTTTGTTTTCCCCTGACGCTGGAAAAAAACCTGATTACCAATCTTCTATTTACATCACGTGATCAGCTGTCATTGGCTGACAGCTGATCATGTGGTAAGAGGCCTCATAAACTCGGTGATCACAGAGCAAACCTCGCACACCCAGCTGACAGCGTATGCTCGGAAAGACGTCTATTGACGGCCTCCCAGCAATTAAGGCCCGTGCTGTAGCCGTAATTCGGCTATAGCGCGGGCGGGAGGTGGTTAAAGCCCAACTGAACTTTTACTTTCAATCAGCTAATACATTTCAAGTCAAAAACAGCTCAAAACAAGAGGTGTTCAAAGTCTTAAAGCAGCTCCAGACTACCCCAGGCGGTCCTGCTGTGCTTTGGGCAAAGTGCAGCTAACCAGTGTTTTTTGTGCGGGTTAGCTGTACTTGCCCATAAACTTCTATTATATCCAGTGGTTTTGGTGTGGTTTCATAAGGCGCACCAAAGATGCAACATGTAGGAGTTTTGGTGCGCTTTCTAAAACCGCATCAAAACTGCACCACCTCATAGAACTCTATGGGAAAAGAAAAACGCAGGTTAGCGGCAAAGGAGCAGTGTGCAGCCACCCATACAGTTAGTTTTCTTTATAAAGCAGCCAAAGCCTGAGTAAAAAATCCTGTCTCTTGCCAGTATGCTGAAGAAAAGGGAGACAAAACCTGGGAAGTTGTGCATGTATTGCAGAGATGTACTGTGTGTATATAAAGGAACACTTTTTTTTAATCAGAGTATAGCATCAAGTCAATTAAACTTCTGGGATATTGATCTGGTCAGCTTCTTTGGTGTTAATGAAATTAACAACAGGTGCACTAGATGGGCAAAAATGAGATGACCTCCAAAACAGGAATGGTTTTACAGGTTGAGGCCACTGACATTTTTTTTCCCCTAGTCATCTTTTCTGACTGTTTTTCACTAGTTTTGCATTTGACTAGGGTCAGTGCCACTACTGGTAACATGAGGCGATACCTGGACCCTATAGAGGTTGCACAGGCAGTCCAACTCCACTAAGATGGCACAGATATACGTGCCATTGCCAGAAGGTTTGCTGTGTCTCCCAGCACAGTCTCAAGAGCATGTTGGAGATTCCAGGAGACAGGCAGTTACTCTAGGAGAGCTGGACAGGGTCATAGAAGGTCCTTAACCTAGTGTTTCCCAACTCCAGTCCTTGAGGTGCCCCAACAGGTCATGTTTTCAGGATTTCCCTCAGATGAAACAGCTGTGGTAATTACTAAGGCAGTGAAACTGATCAAATCACCTGTGCAAAATAATGGAATGCCTGAAAACATGACCAGGTTCCTCCTGGTGCACGACAATGCCCGGCCTCATGTGGCGAGAGTAGGCAGCCAGTTCCTGGCCCCCACACTTGCCTGACCTAAATCCAATAGAACACCTCTGGAATATTATGTTTCACTCCATCTGATGCCACCAGGTTGCACCTCAGGCTGTTCAGGAGCTCAGTGATGCCCTGGTCCAGATCTAGGAGGAAATACCCCAGGACAACATCCGTCGTCTCCTTAGGAACATGACCCGATATTGTCAGGCATGCACACAAGCACGTGGGGGCAATACAAACTACTGAGTATCGTTTTGAGTTGCTGCAATGAAATTTCAGCAGAATGGCCTAGCCTGCTGCATCATTTTTTTACTTTGATTTTCGGGGTGTCTTTGAATTCAGCCCCTCTGTAGGTTGATCATTTTAATTTCTATCAAACCATGTGGCATCCTTTTGTTCCTAACACATTACCCAGTCCATATCTAGCATGATATTTTTCCCCATTGAGATCTAATGTGTTTTCAAAGTGTTCCTTATTTTTTTTTTGAGCAGTGTTATATATATATAATTTTTTTTTTTTTGCCCAGATATACACTTTAACATGTAGCTAAAGAAAAGTTTATTTACATGCTTCTTCATATTTTTTTCTCTGTGTGATGGTTTTGTTGCTTTGGTTGAAACAGTGCTTCTCTCTGCTGTAATATTTTTCTGATGAAATGGAAATACTGTACATACCATTTACCTTCTGTTGAGCATTTCTCAGTTGGTTAGCATTCATACTAAGAGCTTGACATTTTTGATTGAATAAACCAGCCCAGGCATGGAACATTGACATGTCAGAGCACACAGATGCAGAAAGGAGTCAATTAATAATTTACTGAGACTGCAGAACATAACATTTTAATCACTAGAATGTGTACAAAATGTAAAAATAACGTAAAAGTATTCCTCTTGGATACACTCCATATCAGCAGTGGAAACCTTGAACAGGACACTTTCCTTTTTTGACGCTAAAATTTTGGTGCCATAAATTTTGTCACCCCAATTTTCAGCACAATTAGCTTTTATCGTGGCATTTGAAAAATGATCACACCCAGGAAAAATAATAATCATTTACCAACCTTTAACCCTTTAGCTGTGTTTTTTGCACACATGTTAAAAAATAATTTTAGGCCTGAAGATTACACAAAACCCGGAAACAGTATATATTTTCTGAAAGGAGACACCCTAGAGAATAAGAAAGTGGTAGTTCCAATTTTTTTATGTCACACGTTATTACCGCAAAGGTCTAGGAAATGCACAATTTCAGTAAAAAACACACCAAAGTGAATTGGATCGCAATCAACATTTTCACATGTAGGCACCCCGACGCATGCGTTTTTGTTCGTATATGCGTATATGTGGGGGTGGGGGGCCTCAAAGCATTTTTTGGAGGGGGGGGCATTTTATGTGCTTGGATGTAACTTTAATTTTTCAAAAAAAAAATGTATTTACTTACCTTTTTTTTTCATTGCATAGGGGACAAAAACCCAGTATGTCTCCTCTGGGCTCCACTGAATGTTTTGCAATGCAGATCGCATTGCAAAACATTACTTCCCGGCTAAGCTAGCTGGGGACATGGAAACACTGACCCAGGAAGTGACGCCATAGACGTTGCTTTCCGGGTCAAAACAAGAAGAGGAGGAGAGCGGGCGTGTATGCGCTTTTCTCCTTCCCCTCCAGCCACCAGCAACCGCCATGTTAGTCCTGGGCCTGCAGATGGGCAAGCAGAGCCCGGAAAGCATGGCAGGTGGGGGGGGGGGGGCGCCGATACCAGTGGTGTGTGAGCAATTGGGTGGCAGCACGAATGCTTTCATCTGACAGGCAGCCGTCTGCCTGTCAGTTTTACACACAATCCTGGTGGCTGCAGCCACTGGATTGTGGGTGAAACCCCCCACTGTCAGGTCCGTACAATGTACAGACCTGGCAGTGAAAAGATAGTAAAGCTAGGATTTGAAAAATGTAGCTACATACATAAAGCAATGGTTAAGAGTTAGTTTTAGGGTCAGGTTTAGGCAAAAGGTTAGGTTTAGGGGTCATATTGATTTTAAAGGCCAAGTTCACCTTTTCCAGAAAATAGCCTAAGCAGTCCAGGGGCTTCAGTAGGTATTAAAAAGATGTGCAGCTTTATAACATGTTCATTAATCTTATAGTCATACCTGTAGGGCATTTGGGCTCCCCTGGAAACTTGGCTGAAAAACTCCCACATCCTGCCTTATTGCTAGGATGTAGACATGTGCACTGCCGAAAAATTTGTTATTTCTCGTTTCATTCGTTTTTTTTTTTTTCGGGTCATTCGCTATGATCCCAATTCGAAAATTCGTAAATTCGTAAATTAGAAAATTAGAGAATTCATAAATTAGAAAATTAGAAAATCCAAAAATAAGAAAGAAAATCCAAAAATTAGAAAGAATAACTAACTAACTAATAGTAACTAACTTTATAAATTATAGGTATTGGAATTTCCTTTCAAATTTGGCTGTTAGTAACAAATACGAATTTATCCGAAGTTACGAATTATCCGAAATAATGAATGCCGCATCTAAACAAATGGAATGGAACAAATTAATAATAAAAAATAAGAAGAAGAAGAAAAAAGTTTTTTTTATTATTATTATTATTATTATTATTGTTATTTATTATTATTAATTTGTTACATTCCATATCTTTAGATATGACATTTGTTATTTTGGATAATTTGTAACCTCAGATATATTCGTATTCGTTATGTTAACTAACAGCCAAATTTGAAAGGAAATTCCAATACCTATAGTTAGTAATAGTTAAGTTATTATTAGTTAGTTATTATTTCAGATCTTCAAATTTTCAAATTTCTGAATTATCGAATTTCCGAATTATCGAATATTTGAATATTCTAATTTACGAATATTCCGAAAAATTAGTTAAAAAGGTTTTCGTTATTTTGGATATTTCTAAATTAACAAATTTGTCGAAATTCGGTGAAAAACTCATTTGGAACAAAACGAATTGCACATGTCTACTAGGATGTGAAAACCAATGGGTGATCACTCCCAGCATTACAGGAGTAAACGTCAACAATTTATACATCCTAACAACAAGGCAGAACATGGAGATTGCTAACTGGGAGTTGTTCAGCCAGGCTTTCAGAGGGCCCCAAATGGCCTACCAGTATGACAATAAAATGAATAAAGCAGTGGTTGTCAACTTACAATATACAGGGCACCTCAGTTGCGGCCCGTGATGTCTCCAAAGGGCCGCATGTAATATTTATTATATGTAATGCTAGAGAGAACTATCATATACTTAATAATGGAAATAGCCAGAGACTGTTCTACAGGACAGTTTTTTAGACTGAAGTCATGCTTTAGGGACAGTCAGTGACTAGGGACATGTTCGAGAATACTGCTAGAGATTATTGTTATTAAAACCAAATCAATTCTGCTTCTACTGACTGCTGGGACCCGAGGGCCTCAATTCAAACGCCAAAGGGTACAAGTTGGGCACCAAGGCTATAATGTACACTGCCAGGGCTGGACTGGGACAAAAATGTGGCCCTGGACTTCATCCAGAATGGTCCACTTTACTCCAAACACCTGGTGTTGGCGCTTTAATCTTCTCGGCACCATGGTTGATGTTGTGTCAGGATGATTGAAGCGCATTATTTCTATTATTACATTGTAATATAACATGAAATAGTTCAACTCACCATAATGCAGAATCAGTGGGAGCCCTGAGTGTGTCACCTGCCACGTCACTTGCCACATCGTCTGCCACTAGATGAAGTGTGTCACTTGCCACGGCACTTGTCAGCAGAGGCAGCTTGTCACTTGCCACGTCGCCTGCCACCAGATGCCGCATGTCACTTGCCACGTTACCTGCCACCAGATGCAGAACGTCACTTGCTACATCACTTGTCAGCAGAGGCAGCTTGTCACACACAACGTGACAGGGGAGGAGAGAGAGATACACAGCGCCAAATGTAGCATTAAAACAACTTGTATTCCACTTAAAGAACGTTACTGACAAAGTTAGTAGGGTGAAAGGCATTGAGACACTGTGCAAGAGTCCAGGCCTGTCATCGATCTGAATTAGGAGCCGCCACCGGGAACCGATCGGGCCAGTAGATGCAGAGCATCGGTGTGTACTACTACTTCCTGGTAGCGGTGGAACACATGATGGGGCGGACGTGATGTCATCATCCAGAAATGATGCAAGATGTGGGAGGTGACACATCCTTCAGGCCATCATTCCTCCACCACCAGGAAGTAGTAGTACACACCGATGCGCTCTGCATCTACTGGCCCGATCGGTTCCCGGTGGCGGCTCCTAATACAAATTGATGACAAGCCTGGACTCTTGCACAGTGTTTCAATGCCTTTCACTCTACTAACTTTGTCAGTAACGTTCTTTAAGTGGAATAAAAGTTGTTTTAATGCTACATTTGGCGCTGTGTATCTCTCTCTCCTCCCCTGTCTCTGAAACTGGCCCACTGAGTCATTGGCCCACCGGGAATCTCCCGGTAGTCCCGATGGCCAGTCCATCCCTGTACACTGCCATTTGAAAACAAATCTGCTTTTGGCCACATACATAAACTAGAGTAAACTAGAGATGCCTTCATGATTACCCGGTGAACCCTGAAACCTTGGGCACCCAAACTGAAACCACTGAAGCTTCCTGGCGGTATTGAGGTCTTGCTGCAACCACACCTGCATCCCATAGTTTCCTGTTGCACACATTGAGGCCACCTTTCATAGTGATGAACCATTACAAAGGTGCGGAAGGTGAGGGGAGTGGGCTAGCCCTCAACTCCACCAGAAGGTATTGAAGCTTTTAGTGCACCTGAGGTTTAAAGCTCAACGGAATTTCAAGTTTAAATCATCATAATACATTTCAGATGCATAAAAAAGTGTGCAAAGTCTTACAGATTTTCTTTAGAAAGCAGCCATGTGTTCAATATTTACCCCACCTATAAAATATGTAAATAAAAAGGGAGGATTAGTATGATCTTGTACATCGGCATATGTTGCATGGCCACCTAACTTGTGTTTGCAATTATTGTTAATGCCTTTAGGATGTGTCACGCAGTGTCTCACTTATTGTATCCTATGTTGTATTTTGAATTTAAATTCCTCAAGATAAAGAAAAAAAAAAAAAAGAAAGCAGCCAAGCCTGAGTAGAAAAGCCTGTTCCCAGCCAGCATACTGCAGAGAAGAACTCTTTTCTGGAGTCTTTCTGCAGGGGTCCAGCATTCCCCCTACTCAGTAGTGGTTAGTTCACTGTGATTTCCCATATGTTTTAAATAGACATTGCTAGAGACCACAGGTGGACTTCTTCAATAACACAAAATGTAAAAAATCTTTCCCCTAAATATATACAATCCTGACACCCCTTATCTCAAGAGCACAGTAGTGGTTGGAATAGGTAATAAACTTGTCCAATATATTTTTGCTCTTCAAAAACAGTTCCTGGGGGGTGGTTTGAAAAGTTGTTGTACTGGACTTGAGAATTTTGGCAGATCATCCCAAAAATGACCATATCGTTTGACTGTCATCGCATATCTATTACCAGCTGTATTGCATATGAAAAAAAAATGTTTTATTTTATTCTGTTAAAGAATCCAATTACTTCTCCAATAGACTGTAATCAAATGTAAAATGTTGTTACTATCAGGAAATAAATCATTTACAGTGCAATTTTCAAAAAACTTGAACCGGTTCACCTATCTCCTGAAATATTCCTATAGGAAAATCGTGCACAACTCACATTCCACATCAATGTCCAGAGGGACAGCCAGTGCAGTAAGCCCGGAGCCAAAAGACAGAAAAGAATAGGCAGAGGGCGGGCATGACAGGGTTAAGAGGGGTACTTGCAAGGTTGAGTGGTTGTAAGGAGGATTGTGATTGGTGGAAAAAAGTATGGGGGGGCGGAGCAGAGTTAACTGAGCTGGGGGAAGATCCCTCCCCAGCTCAGTTGGAGTTTGGAAGAACAAGCGTGCGGACATGGCAGCAGTGGAAGACCTGTTCGCTCGTTTAAAGGCCGAGGCGGCGTCTAGGGGACCTGGATGGCTGGAGGGCCGGCTAGCAGCGGCGCTGGGTGAGTATTCCCCAGCGGCCCCGGCGGTAGCGCACGAGTCGGCGAGCGGTAGGCGAACCAGGCCGCCTACTCGCTTCTCGCCTGACGCCCCTGGGCCTCTCCTTGTGCGGACGCAGGCGCAGAAGGGGCGAGCGGGTCGGCCGGTGTCTGGGCCGCCCGCGAATCGATTAGCGGCGCAGCAGGAGGGGGGTAGGAGGAGATCGTTTCCCCCTTTCACTTTGGAGCCTGGGAGGGATGAACAGAGGGATGAGGCGGGTCGGTCGGAGGCAGCACCTGTGAAGAGTGCAGCGGCGCTGAGAAGCAGGAGACAGGTGACTAATCCCCAGCCCACACGCTCGTTTGATAGGAAAGGACAGCAGGGCAGGACAGGACGGCAAATGCAGGATGTGGGGAAGATGGGGCACAGACAGAGGCTCAGCAAAGGAAGTGGCAGCACAACAGTGAGGAGAGCCAGCAGTCCTATTTCGGATGCTGGGGAAGATAGCTCAGGCCCTGAAAGCCAGGCCCCAGGCAGAGTCACGGCAGGGGCGGGCCTACAGCAGAGCATGGACTATGTGGCGGCAGCCGGTCAGGCTGGCTCAGCGATTGGTGGCCCCACGGTGGGAGAGGAGAGAGAGTGGGATGAGGGTAGCAGCTTTGGGCGGCACTACAGAAAGGAGGTCGTTGGGCCAAGAAAGGCGACCAAGAAATCGGTGGGCGGATCCTCTGCGCGGATAAGGAGTGGGGAGCATGGCACATCCGCGGCATCCAGTAGTGCAGCTGCTGGAGGGCCATCGGTGAGCGGAGCAGTTTTGGAGGAAGACAGGTCGGAAGGTGAGCTCTCGCAGTCGGACGGCGATGGGCAGCGAGAAGAGACGTGGCAGTGGTGACGGGACCTTCGGCTGGTGGACACGCTCCCAGGCAGCAGGGTAAGAAGACATGTATTAATAATTCTTGTAATGTGGGGTGTGATGTGGGGGCGGGGGGTGGGGGGGGTCCGGTATCAGCGGGGCGGTCGACTGCGACTGTGCCTGTTAATCTGGCCGCGCAGGTCACTGACCACGCATCGGCGGATGCAGGGTTGCATGGTTTTGTTACAGGCTTGAAGGAATTACTAAAGAGGTTTGAGCCAGGGCCAAGCGGGAGCCAGTCTCCGGCGGCGGCATGGGTTGATCCTGGGGTGGGGCGTGGGGTGCGGGAGGAGGCGGTTGCGGGCACGGGTAGCTCTACTGGGCCTAGTGCGGCGCGTGCGGCGCCCGTGGCAGAAGTCGCAGGGGCGGCTGTGCAGGCAGAGGCTCTTAAAACACCTGAAGGGGCTGCGGGGGAAGGGGTAAAGAAACAAGACTTAGTGCGGTTGGCGGATGCCGCAAAATGTGAAGTTTATGTGTGCTTTGAGGGTCCGCTGGGAGCACATCTAAAGCCGGAGGTGAGAGAAAAAATTTGGAAGGGGGAATACGTAGAGATTTTTGCTCTATTGCCCCTGGAAAAGTTTAATTTGGATAGAGTCAAGCCAGAAGATACTAAAAAAGAGGATGAGGAAAAAAGGAGGTATAGGCTAATACCAAGGACATTTACGAACTGGCTGCAGGCTTTTGCGATCATGGCAAGTGTGATCGGGGAGAAGAATCCGGAGCACTGTTCGGCATTGTTTTGCTACTTGGACGCCGTGGGAGAAGCTTATAGAGTCTACGGGGGCACGGCTTAGCTGCGGTATGATGAGCAATTCCGACAGCGGAGGGCCATCCGCCCGGCGTTGAGATGGGACCACAAGGACATCAGCCTATGGATGCGACTCATGACTTCCACTAGGACGACGGGTCAGTTTTTTCAGGGGGGGGCCGGTGGATCAGCCAACTCCGGTCAATCGGCCACAAGAAAAAAGGGGGTTTGTTGGCAATTCAATGAAGGGTCATGTAGATTTGGAGGGTCGTGCAAGTACAAGCGCGAATGTTCAGGGTGCGGGGGGAGCCACCCGCTATCGCGGTGTTTCAAACACGGAAAAGGCTGTGCCGGAGAGTCTGCTGGTAAAGGGGACAACGCCGGTGAGAGTGGGAAAGATGGAGCCCTTCCTAGATAGGTACCCGGATAGGGAGGCGGCACAATTACTAGCTCGGGGATTTTTGGAGGGTTTTAGAATCCCTTCTCGATTGGTTGACACGCCTCCGATGGCGCGCAACTTGAAGTCAGCGTTACTTCATGGGGAAGTGGTGGGTGAAAAGTTACAGAAGGAAGTTAGGTTAGGCCGCATGAGTGGTCCTTTTGCAGAAGTGCCAATACCGGATTTAGTAGTGTCCCCACTGGGGGTGGTGCCAAAGAAGGAGCCTAATAAGTTTAGGCTGATACACCACTTGTCATACCCAAAAGGGGGGTCGGTGAACAATGCCATCAATCCGGAAGAGTGTGCGGTGTCGTACACGTCATTTGATGCGGCTGTAGTTTGGGTTAGGAAGTATGGCCAAGGGGCATTGTTGGCAAAAGCGGACGTAGAGTCTGCTTTTCGCATGTTACCGGTTCATCCGGAAAGTTTTTGTTTACTGGGTTGTTGTTGGCAAGATGCATATTACATAGATCGTTGTTTACCTATGGGGTGTTCGATATCCTGTGCGTTGTTTGAAAAGTTTAGTTCCTTTATTGAATGGGTGGTCCGAGACGTCGCGGGATTGAGCTCCATCATCCACTATTTGGATGATTTTCTTTGCGTGGGACCTCCTGGGTCGGAAGTTTGTGCGGTCCTGTTGGCAACGCTGGAGCATATTGCAGAGAAATTTGGCATTCCGTTGGCGCCAGAGAAGACGGAAGGTCCCAAAACGGTGTTGAGTTTCTTGGGCATCATTCTGGACACCGAGGCAATGGAGTGTAGGCTACCGGAGGATAAGCTGGCGGCGTTACAGGTGGAAATTCGGTTTATCAGTGGGCTGCGGAAAGTTCAATTACGGGCGCTACAATCATTGCTAGGTAAGTTGAACTTTGCGTGTCGAATTTTGCCTATGGGAAGGGTGTTTTGCAGGCGGCTGTCTGCAAGTACGGCGGGGGTGGAATCTCCCAGGCACTACGTACGTCTGCTGAAGGCTCACAGGGAGGACCTGAAAGTTTGGCACACGTTCCTGGCTAAGTTCAACGGCAGGGCGTTGTGGATGGCAGGGCCAGTGAGTAATTTTGACATGGAGTTGTATACGGATGCGGCGGGATCAGCAGGTTTTGGAGCCTTTTTCCGAGGTAAGTGGAGTGCGGGGCCATGGCCGCAGTCGTGGAAGGACGCAGGTTTGCTGAAGAACATGCTGCTCTTGGAACTGTTCCCGGTGGTATTGGCAGTGGAGTTATGGGGTGAGTTGTTTAGGAATTTAAAGGTTAGGTTTCACGGGGATAACCTGGGAGTGGTGCAGGTGATCAATAAGGTATCAGCGGCGTCACCGCCGGTGATCAGGTTGCTTAGACACCTGGTACTGCGATGCTTACAGCTAAACGTGTTTATCTATGCGGTGCACCTCCCAGGGGTGGAAAATGTCGTGGCTGATGCACTGTCTCGCTTTCAGTGGGACAGATTCCGGGACTTGGTGCCAGGGGCAGAGCAAGAAGGGGTCCCGTGTCCGGACTGGCTGTGGAGGATTGCCTTGGAGGACTAGCAGGATGGATCAAACGGTCGGTGAGCGATGCGACGTGGGCTGCTTACAACAGAGTATGGCAGGAATGGGCAGCTCTGCAGAGTCAGGTGAAGGAAGGACACGAAGACCGTGAACCCAGGTTGTTAGTTCTATACTTCGTTTCCAGGAATTTTGAGGATGGGGTGTCGGTGTCTGGGATTGAAAAGAAGTTGGCAGCTCTATCGTTTTTGTTCAAGTTTCAAGGTTTACCTGATCTTACTAGGGAATTTTGGGTGAGGCAGGCATTGAAGGGGTACAGACGGGCTAAGCCGGGGAGGGACTCCAGGCGGCCAGTTTCGTTCCAGTTGTTGGGTCGGATTGTTGGGTGTGTGGATAATGTTTGTTCGACAGGATACGAGGTGGTGTTGTTCAAGGCGGCATTCGCCTTAGCGTTTTTTGGGGCATTCAGGATTAGTGAGTTAGTTAGTCCCTCCAAGAAAGAGAAAGGGGGGTTGGGAGGGTTGGATGTCAGATGTTGGGAGGACAGGTTGTCCATATTGGTTAAACGGTCAAAAACGGATCAGCGGGGCAAGGGTAGGACTGTGCAGGTGTTCTGGCTGCCCGGCTCTCCCTTGTGCCCAGTACATTTGGTGAAAAAGTTTGTAGAGATACGCCCGGGGGGGGAGGCCCCCTTTTTAATACATCAGGATGGGTCGTTTTTATCTCGCTTTCAATTTATTGCCATTTTCAAGAAATGTTTGGGGGTGTTAGGTTTGGGGGGTGAAAAGTTTTCATCTCACTCTTTTAGGATAGGGGCGGCTACAGAAGCTGTTCGGTGGGGATTGGACGAGGCAGCAGTAAAGAGGATTGGGCGATGGGAATCGAGGCGTTTTAGGTCTTATGTTCGCCCGCACTTGCTGTAGGTATATATATAAAAAAAAAATTATATATATATATATATATATATATATATATATATATATATATATATATATATATATAAATATAAAAGTTTTTCTGATGGGTGATAAGTAATGCAGGAGCATGGTGATATGTGTTGTTTTGTCGGTGATTTGTTGGGAGGTATTGATGTTTTTGGGGGGTTTTTTGTTTGTGTTTCTTTTTACAGGTCGACAGCAATGCCTTGTGTGGATCGTTGGCCACTCGTATGTCTGTTGGGGGGCCAGGAGGGGAGATGCAAGAAAGGATGGGAGACAACTGGGGTTTTCCAGGCAGGAAGTGTGTCTACGGTGGTTTGGGGTGCCGGGAATGCTGTGGGGTAGGACAGTGTCAGAAGTTCACAAATTTGCACGCCTGGACAGAGCGCCGGACGTGTTATTATTGCATGTGGGTGGCAATGATCTGGGTTTAAGGTCAATGTTGGATTTGGTGAGAGACATCAAGTTCGATTTTTGGCAGCTCAGGATGTCTTTTCCACGCATGCTCATTGTGTGGTCGGATATCGTGGCGCGCACTACTTGGAGACTGGCCAGGTCGGTTGATAAGATCAACCGGGCGAGGAAGAAGGTTAACAAAGAGATTAGCGGTTTTGTAGTGAGAAATGGAGGTCTAGCGATACGGCACCTGGAGTTGGAAGTTGATACCTGGAGATATTTAAAGAGAGATGGGGTACACCTGAATGATGTGGGGATAGATTTATGGGCATTGGGTCTGCAGGATGGGATCCAGCGAGCTTTGAGGGTGTGGCAGGGCGCACAAGGGTAAGGTGTTACCCTGGTGTGTGCTGTGGCGTGATGTTAGCCTTTGCGGGTGAAGGATTAAACCCCAGATATGTAAGAGATCGGGACCCATCGCTAGTATGAGGCCCGTTGGTGAGATTTCAGCTAACAAGGGTTTTAGCTTGAATTGGTTATTGGGGCACTGTGGGCTATTGGTTGATTGTCTCTGAGCTAGCTTGTCAGCTGGAGGCCTATTTTATAGTTATAGTACCGCAGTGCCTGAGTTTTGAGTTTTTACGTTTGGTGGGTTTTTCCCTGCAAAGACCAACGGGAGTGGTAGTTAAAAAAAGGATATGTCAGGTGTTTATACGGTTTATGTGATGTTGATGTTAAATTATTTTTGGATATGTTTAATAAAGGTAATTGGCTGCTACGGCCAATATTTTACTCCATATGGGTGTGGTCTCCAATTATTGGGGTAGAAGGTTGGGGTATGCAGCTAAGGGGTAATTGGTAAGAAAGGGGTAGCAAGTGACATCTGTTATACAGTAGTCAAGTAAGCCCGGAGCCAAAAGACAGAAAAGAATAGGCAGAGGGCGGGCATGACAGGGTTAAGAGGGGTACTTGCAAGGTTGGGTGGTTGTAAGGAGGATTGTGATTGGTGGAAAAAAGTATGGGGGGGCGGAGCAGAGTTAACTGAGCTGGGGGAAGATCCCTCCCCAGCTCAGTTGGAGTTTGGAAGAACAAGCGTCCCACCCTCCCTCCCTTTATCAGGTGGTAAGTTGGGTAAGTTAAGGGATGAAGTGGTATTACTGTATTGTAGAGAGGTAGTCGTGGCAGTGGCGTGATGTTGGCCTTTGCGGGTGAAGGATTAAACCCCAGATATGTAAGAGATCGGGACCCATCGCTAGTATGAGGCCCGTTGGTGAGATTTCAGCTAACAAGGGTTTTAGCTTGAATTGGTTATTGGGGCACTGTGGGCTATTGGTTGATTGTCTCTGAGCTAGCTTGTCAGCTGGAGGCCTATTTTATAGTTATAGTACCGCAGTGCCTGAGTTTTGAGTTTTTACGTTTGGTGGGTTTTTCCCTGCAAAGACCAACGGGAGTGGTAGTTAAAAAAAGGATATGTCAGGTGTTTATACGGTTTATGTGATGTTGATGTTAAATTATTTTTGGATATGTTTAATAAAGGTAATTGGCTGCTACGGCCAATATTTTACTCCATATGGGTGTGGTCTCCAATTATTGGGGTAGAAGGTTGGGGTATGCAGCTAAGGGGTAATTGGTAAGAAAGGGGTAGCAAGTGACATCTGTTATACAGTAGTCATGGAGAGTGACAGAGCCAGTCTGCTGGCATCTGATGTATTTCACATTAGACTTAATGTTCAGGATCAGCAGGGACACAGGATATTATTCTAAGGAAGGCTGCAGATACAGCCTTTAGGCCAGAGCTCACTGCCTGGGCATGGAAGCCTGTTTTCCAACAAGTAATCAGATAATCTTGGTAGTTTCTGCAAAAGCAGCACAAACATGTGGGTTAATGAACGCTTTTAAGTATGCTATTTGCTGAAGTTTATTTTCTGGCTGAAATGTAGAGTTTTAAAAAGTTTTTAAAGGGCACTCCAATAAAATAAGCAGCTACAGTACAATAACCACTGTCATAAAATGTATTTCTGGATTCTGTGAAGGCAGATGCTGGTTCTGTCTGTGTCCCTTATGATGATTTAGCCTGGATAAAGTAACACTAGGGGGTGGATTTACTAAAGGCAAATAGACTTTGCAGTTGCTCCAAAGCTTAGTAAATGAGGTAAAGCTTCACTCTGCAAAGAATACCCAATCACTTACAAAGAAAGAAAAAAAACCTGCATTTTTGCTTGCACATGATTGGATGATAGAAGTCAGCAAAGCTTCTGCTCATTTAATTAAAGTGGTTGTAAACCCTCAGATGATACAGAGATTAAAAAATCCTCCTACTACATAAGTTTTACATGTATATCTGCTGTCTTCCCCTTTCTACACTCTTTGGAAAGTGCAGATTGCGTTAGAAATCTTTCTTCCTCTTTCAGCAGTGGGTATGGAGTCTGGGCTTACACTGTGTGAGAGCTGATTGGAGGAAAGGGGCACCCCCCCTCCACATACGCAGAGGAACAAAGTAATATGCAGAGCTGTAGTCTGAATAGACAAGCTCCCTGATTATCTCCCTCTATGCACTCTCCCTGACACAAATTTTTTGGTACTGTTATCTTGTGTGTCGGAGAACTTGTCGGAAGTTACTCTGCTGATAACAGAGGAACGAAGCCCAAGAGAGAAACAGCACTTGGGGGTTTGGAGAGAGATAAGCAAACGCTACAGATATATATGCTTAGGTCAGATTTCATGAATGGGGTTTACTACCATTTTAAACTCTGGAGCAACTGCTCTTGCAAAGTGCACAGTCTATTTTCCTTTGGTAAATCAATTCCTAATTCTTCTGAGCCTACAAATATTTTCCGTGTCATAAACCCACCAAATGACACCAGAATGAACTCCACGCGCTAACTACACACCTTGAATAAGTAAATACTTTCCTCAATTAACTAAACACCTTCCTTGATCAAAATTATCCCCTCCCCTAAGTATCTTAATACCTACCCGGAGTAGTTAACCGCTTGCCGACCGCCTCACATACATTTACGTCAGCAGAAGGGCTCGTACAGGCAAAATCACGTTCCTGTACGTTGCCCTTTAAGAGGTGACCAGCGGGTGCACGCGGCAAGCTCCGTGAGTCGGGTCGCGGGTCCCGCGGACTCGATCGCCGCGGGCATACCCGCGATCGCCTCACGGAGAGGACGAACGGGGAGATGCTGTTGTAAACAGCATCTCCCCGTTCTGCCTAGTGACAGTGTCACTCGATCTCTGCTCCCTGTCATCGGAGCAGAGATCAGTGACGTCACACTCACAGTCCATCCCCCTGACAGTTAGTAATCACTCCCTAGTACTGATTTAACCCCTCCCCGCCCCCTAGTGGTTAACCCCTTCACTGCCAGTGTCATTTACACAGGAATCAATGCATTTTTATAGCACTGATTGCTGTATAAATGACAATGGTCCCAAAAATGTGTCAAAAATGTCCGATGTGTCCGCCATAATGTTGCAGTCACGATAAAAATCGCTGATCGCCGCCAATTAAAAAAAAAAATTTTTTTTAATAAAAATGCCAAAAAAATATCCCCTATTTTGTAAACGCTATAACTTTTGCGCAAACCGATCAATAATCTTTTAATAATCGCTTATTGCGATTTTTTTTACCAAAAATATGTAGAAGAATACGTATCGGCCTAAACTGAGGAAAAAAATTGTTTTTTTATATATTTTTGGGGGATATTTATTATAGCAAAAAGTAAAAAATAATGCGTTTTTTTCAAAATTGTCGCTCTAATTTTGTTTATAGCGCAAAAAATAAAAACCACAGAGGTGATCAAATACCACCAAAAGAAAGCTCTATTTGTGGGAAAAAAAGGACGTCAATTTTGTTTGGGTGCACGACCGCGCAATTGTCAGTTAAAGCGACACAGTGCCGAATCGCAAAAAGTGCTCTGGTCAGGAAGGGGGTAAATTCTTCCGGGGCTGAAGTGGTTAAACATCTCCCCAGTATTGGGATTAGACTCTTATGGCTAGTGTGTGTGTTAACCATTTACCCTGCAAACGAGATGGGAACAAGCTTAGGAACTCAAACCTGCTGAAATACCCAGCTTTTTGAAAGCTTTTGATTCATGTATAAATGCTTGCACGTGTCTGAACACATACTTTTGGCTGAAACAAAGAAATCAATTGAGCTTAATTTGCCTTTTTATAATTGAGAACAAGAACAGAGTACTTTCAGTTATGATTGTCACAAAACAGCATGAGGGTGTTATAAGTGAACAAAGCAGAAGTATGGATCAACAGACGTTTATGTAGCTTAATCCAACACCAGCTGAGAAGAGAAGCAATAACCGGCTGCAACAGCAGTCCAGACACCTGCCCACTCTATATTATTGCATGCCACTTGTAATGAGTTGCCCCTGAAAGTTCTTCTATTGAGCTAAGAGGAAAGTTCTTGCACTTTCTAACAAAAGAGAAATTGAAACAGTATCTTGCATCTTGTTCTTGATTTAATCACTTCAGCCTCAGAAGGTTTCACCCCGTTCATGACCAGGTCATTTTTTGCGATACGGCACTGCGTTGCTTTAACTGACAATTGCGTGTTCATGCAACGCTGTACCCAAATGGAGTTTCCTTTTGGTGGTATTTGATCACCTCTGCGGTTTTTATTTTTTACGCTATCAACAAAAAAAGACCGACAATTTTGAAAAAAAAACAATATTTTTTACTTTCTGCTATAAAACATACCCAATAAATAAAATGTATAGAATAAAAAAGTACCCCCCTGGGGGTACTTTTTCATTCCATACTCCAAATTAAGGGATGGTGGCAACACACATTGGAAACGTAGTTTCTCCGCTGTGGTTTCTCTCTTTAAATACTGTAAATAAAATGTAAAAAAATTTAATTTCTTCATCAGTTTAGACCAATATTTATTCTGCTAATTGTTTTTGGTAAAAAGAATCCCAATAAGCATATATTGATTGGTTTGCGCAAAAGTTATTGCTTCTACAAACTATGGGATATTTTTATGGCATGTTTATTTTTACTAGTAATGGCGGCGATCTGTGATTTTTAGCGGGACTGCGACGGACAAATTGGACACTAAGTGCCACTTTTTGGGGACCAGTGACACTAACACAGTGATCAGTGCTAAAAAAAAAATGCACTGTGACTGTATAAATTACACTGGCAGGAAAGGGGTTATCATCAGGAGTGATCAAAGGGTTAAGTGTGCTCCTAGGGAATGCTTTCTAACTGTGTGGGGGAGGGCTTATTTGGAGGAAGAGAGAGATCTGTGTTCCTGATTAGCAGGAACACAAGATCTCTCTCTTCCTTTCTGACAGAATGGCGGTCTGCCTTGTTTATATAGGCAGACTACCATTCTGCCTCTCTTACGAATGATCGGCGGATCCTGGCAGCCATTGTGGCTCGAACCCACTGATTGGCTCCTGCTGTGTTCAATCACAGCGGGAGCGGGTTGGCGGCGGCGCACGCCCCAGACCCCAAAGAGGAGACAACGTACAGGTATGTTGTTTCGCCCAGCCTTCAGACATCACCCTTATATATAGCAAAAGTTAAAGTGATTATAAACGATCACCTTGTAAAACAACCCATTCAGTTTAAAATAGAAATGAAAGTCAAAACATTTTCCTATAGGTATAAAAATACATTATTAATACTTTTTTTTCTCTTTTTATAAGTGATCACCTTCCCTCTGTTTTCAGCTGCATAAGAGCTGGGGGAGGAGAAGCAGCAGCACACTGAGCTTCCCAGTGAAAGGCTGTGCAGCATTTTGTATGAATCAGATTATGATTTTATCAGATAGGGGTCCATTTTAGTATGGAACCCCACCATATACTTTATAGCTTAATATAACTTTATTTCTTCACCACCTAAAAAAACCATAAAATATAATACAATTCATTTCTACATTGGATATGCCATTCCGTCTTGCATCTTTATCAATATGATGCTGTATTATGTATATTTTATATATCATTTATTTATGTATTTTGATATGTATGATTATGCACTTGCAGCGTGATTTTCTGTTGTTGATAATATTAACTAATATATAGTGTATATTTTATAGTACTGTTCACATAAGTACTTTTTAAATAAGTTGTAATTACATATGACAAGAATTCTTTTTATTTAGATTTACATTAAAGATAGTGCCAATTCTCTATGTTTATTTGTACTAAACACCATTTTAGGATGCTATTGCTATATAACCCCCTCCGTCTTGTAGATACCTCTTGCTGTGTACTCCGTGCTCCTGGTCTGTTATGATGCCATTGGTTCATAGATAGGAAGGGCGGGGGGTTTGAGCATATATTATCACTAGAGAAGATGAGGGTGTTACCTGAAGAAGGAGGCCACGCCTCCGAAACATGTTGTCCTAGCAATTGCATGAAGCTTACGAGAGGAGTCAGCTGCATCACTGTGCATCCCCTCCCTGGCCACGAGTGACATCAGGCAGCGCCGGCTGGTCCGTGCGAGTGCTTTGGGCGTTGTGTGTTACAAGGAAGCAGGCGGTCTGTGCTTACTGAAATACTTTACCACGCTGCTAGTTGCTGTGAGCTAACTGATCCCTACAGACCAGGAGAGGAGGCTATTATGGAGATGTTTATGCCATTTAACGCTGGATGTTTGTGAGTGCAACCCTCGTTTTTTATACACTTATCTTCATCTATTAAACGATAACACACTAGGGCTGGCGTGCGCTCTCTCTTGTCTTTTATATGTGCAGCAGGGCCGTGTCAGGACAAGTCTTATCATTGGAGGAGAGCACACTGAGTTCCCAGCATAGCTAGAGAACTGACCACGGTGTGCTTTCCTGTGCAAAACAGTATATTGATATTTGGGTTGCCATTGAGTAGCAAGGGATGCCATCGCCAGGGGAAAAGACCTACAGAGAGGGACCAAAGAAGATGCTCCTCTTTACTGCTTGTTTGGTCGTGTCCTCTCCGACATCATCATGTACAATGGGAGACCAACAGTCCTGCATTGTACATGAGGATGTTGAGAGCTTCCCAACATTATGAGAGTAGAGAGTGGCTTTTAGAGGCCCAGGGATAGGGTAAGTATTCCTCTACTTGACATCTACCTTAGATTAAACAAGCATTTTTTTTCTTGCTATCCAGGGGGGCAGTTTCTGGCTGACTGTAGATCACCTTTTTTTTTAGGAGGAGAGTCAAGTGAACAAGTTGAAGTTTTCCCAGCCAATCTCTTTTGCGTTCCCCTAGGAGAGGCTATTGTTAGGGAAGTCCATAAGTGTCCCCCTCTCCTCTCTATAGAAACTAAGATGTATCTTCAACAGAAGTATATGTGCATATCCTACTATGTTTGTGTAGCGAGGTCCCAGGCCTCCTTTGGTCTAATGAGAACCTCCAGAGCCAGAGACAGCTGACATCTTTCTATATAGAGTGGGTTACAAGGCATGGTGAGTGCAGTGCAAGATAGATTCATGGACACCAGACACTTCTTGAATGCAAAGAGATTTATTTTCTCTTGAACAGAACTGTGGGAGAGAGGGTTTAGGGCCAGGACACCCTTATGTAGTTGCAATGTTAATTGGCAGACTCCGAGACTTCTACAGGTAGACAGCCATGCAGGGAAAGGCATCCAGCAAGACACCACATCTACATGTGTAAGAGCACTGTCTCCTATGGCAACAGTCTTATAACAGTTCCTAACACAAGTTGTAACAAACTCCTTTACTCCCTCTACAATCACTTCTTGTAGATTCTAAGCCCACTGAGCTCCCAGTCTCTCTCACTAGACTCACTAGACTCACTTGATTCACTGCCACTAAATTCCGAGCTCCTCCAATCTTCTTACTCAGTATCCTTCTCAAGCGTCACCCCCTGCTGGGTCCCTCGCTTGGCACTCCAGATACTCCTCAAACATCACCCCACTGACTGGGTACCTGGCTTGGCACCTGCTGAAGTTTCCTGATTCTTCACCATCCCCGGTTGGTGAGAACACTGCTCCAGTACTTGCTTCAGCTACCCACAGTGGTCCCTGGTAATAAGGTGATTGGTCCCTTAGTGGCGACAGCTTTCCCTCTACCTCCGACCACGACAGGTTCTCCAGTCAGCAGAACCGTCACTTCTGGTTGGACTGCAAGCCGCAGTCCCAACCCTACGCTGCTCTCTTGCTTCTGGATAGGCCCTCAGATAGCCTGGCAGCCATATGTATCCAGGATAGGCCCTAATAGGCTCCACCCAGACAGCCGTCCAGGTGGCGCAGAACACTGACTCCACCAAATATATAGGTTCTCCCAGCAGGCTAATGGGCCTAAGAAAACCCCAGCCCATTGGCTGAGACACCCCATATACTCCTAATATGTCCTTGCATCAACCTTGTCTTATCTAATGTCACCTGGTACACGGCCACCCAGCGACAGAAGAGAGAAGTGCAGCAATTCCAGACTTAGGGTGAAATTAATTGATCCCTAACGATTGGCCAAGGCAACTATACCTGGCAGGTAAATTTAGGAGCAACCCTGCCTAAACATCAGGGTGCTACATCTGGTTAGAAAGATCATTTGTCAGTGGGTAGCCTAAACTGTCAAAGAATCTGTAACCATTACCTAAAAATGGGTTGAACGTGTAACATGTTCCCAAAGGTAAACATATCCTTTAAGGCAATCCTGGTAAACCCGATAATAGGAGTCTAGAATGCCCTGTTTAATAGTGTGTGTGTGTTTTTTGGTTTTTTTTTTAGTACTGGACACGATAAAGAAAAAAATATATGCAAGAAATCCCTTTTAAGGCTCGTGAAGACTTGCAGTTGGGAGGAGAATGCATTAAAAACATGCGGTTGAGCCATGTTTTTAAAGCCCCCTTCTTAAGCTGCAAAGGCAGTGGATGGGGGTATTCACATGCCAGGATCTCTATCCTTTGCTTGACACCCATCCAGTGGTGGCCGCTCATGCAGGGCGCAGTGGCGCCACCCCTCTAATCCATGCACCCGTCCCCTGATCTACATGCAGGGCGCCAGACACATGAATTCCAATTGGCTTTTTTTTAGAAGAACATGATTAGAGCCCGGAGCCCACCCAGTTGTGTGACATTAGCGAATTAATATTCGCTAATGTCTTCCTGTTTCTCCTCCCAGGCCAATCAGGAAGCAGGTCCTGAGACCTGATTGGCTACGAGTCCTAACTCCTGATTGGCCGGGAGGAGAAGCGACTGGCGAGACTCGGGAGGAGAAGCAGGGGGGAAGTCGCCTAAGTTGCGACCTTGATGGGGTAAGTGCGGTTCTGGCGGGGGGCCTGGCGGGCGACGAGCAAGTGATCGAGCAATGGGGGCAAGCGGCGATCGATTGAGCGAGCGTTGGGGGGTGGGTTATGTGGTTGATTGGCTCTGAAGAAGCTGAGCGAAACATGTCAGCACAGATCGACACTGCACACACGGAGCGGCACAAACGAAGAGTGCTCTGGTGGACTACCTCCATGTGGATTCTGTCCATGAGGCATTAGGAGCCTTATGCATGGCTGGGGAGTGATGAGATCGCACTGACTTACTTTGTGTATACTATCCATAGGACACCAACTCGCCCACATGTAGCCAGCCTCCTAGCAAGATACTACACGCACACCGCTCATATCTACCTGCCCTATCATACCTGCCCGCAGACCCCCACAACTACAGCCCAGGGTTGTGGTGAAGAGACCCTTGTGCCCATCAACATGGGGACAAGGTGCTTTGAGGTGGGGGGGTGCTCACTTGTCCCCCCCCCCCTCTTTCCTGACCTGCTAGGGTGCATGCATAAGGGTCTTCGTTTTAAAAAAATAAATAAATAAATTTTACAATTTTTTTACCGGCAAATGTTGTTATTATTCAGCTGTCAATGGGGAAGCCCATTGGCAACTGATGACTCATCGATAAGGACACAGCGGCCAGCTTCCCAGACCCGCTGTTTAACAACCAGTTTTTACTGTGCCCCGATTGGCCAAAGCTTTGCCCACTCAGGGAGCAGAATGCACTGTGCAGCGCGCTGAAGTCCTGATAATTTGGGTGTTCCCCGAATGGGGCGAAGAGCCAATGTTCGGCCTGAACTCATGCCCGGGCCAAACCATTCGCCCATCCTTAGTTGCCAAACATGACCCATTCAAGCGAATATGGGATGCACCGCAAATGCCCCACAACTGCCTGCCAGGCAAGCAGTTGTGGGTGTTAGTGCAGCACTTTCAGAGGCATGGCAATCTGACCGCACATTTATACTTACCCTTAGTGCACCCAAAATCATGATATGCTTGTTACCCAATATAGTTAATAACAATTAGAAAGGAATGTGACTGCATGTCTGTGGACACACTGGTATTGTAATAATATACTGATGCTGTATTCAGTGGCGGCTGGTAGTATCTTTTTTGGGGGGCAGCAAACAATGCACCCACAGCCGCCACCCCACCCCCCATCTGTAGGTGGGTCGGTCACCAGCCCCGCACTTAACCCATCTAGGTTGCGGGCAGCACTTCTTCCGGGCGGCGGCTTCCCCTGCGTCTCAGCATGACGGTGGCTTCCGCTGTGCAACTCCTTCCTCCTCCTCATAAGCAGCCAATAGGATCCCTTCTCCACTCTGCCAATTGGGTAACGGGTTTCAGGACTCACTCCCTGATAGGCCGGGAGGAGAATCTGGAAGACAATAGCGAATATTAATTCTCTATTGTCACAAAACTGGGTGGGCTCAGGGCGTAGGGAGCCTCCGGCTCTAATCATGTTTTAAAAAAGAAAACCCATTGGAATCCATGCGTCTGGTGCCCTATATGTAGATTAGGGGGGAGGCGCCTCTGCACTCCATATGGACGGGCTGCCACTGCTGTATATTGTAACATGTCAGTATTGTACTCACTTCATGAGAACTTGTAAAGTTAATGAAAGTGTAATTTTAAAATGCCTTCTTAAACAGTAATAAATGTCTTGCAGAATGATACTTCGTAACACAAACTGATCTGACAGCCAAATCAAAATTCACTGCTGTTTCTTTTTGCTCTAACAAATAATAGTATGTCAATTGCAGTCTTTCTAAATTACTAAAGGCATTTGACAATTGATAGTATGTGCAAAGTATACTCCCTGTTTTAATAGCAAGGAACTCACAGAGATCGATAATTACTGGTTTTCCCTGCAATAAAGCTTTAACCTTCTCGTGTTCTGCTAATAACATCTTGTACGCTTTATTGATTTTTGAACTTTACCTTGAAATTGAGACAATAACTAGAGTTGGGTTCCCTCGGGTGCTGTGGTATGCATAGGCTGTAGTGAATAAGTGGAAGTCTAGTTTTCAGTTGCCCTCTTCCCCATAAGGATGTACAGTGTACAGCTATAGATTGAAGCTGCTTTTTTTTTTAATTATAGCTTTTGATGTTTTTTTTTTTTTTTAGCTAGATTATGCTTTAAAAGGAAAGTAGAATAACTAGAATGGTTTTATCTTTTAATATGTGAGGCACTGGCCTGTAGGATTGTAGACAATGTACTGTATATATGTACTGTACTGTATATATCTTCTAGGTTTCTCACATACAGTACACATGATAAAGGGCTCCAGAGTTTATGCGGAAAAAGCTATTTTTTGTTTTCTTGAAAGTCCTCGACTGGGCATTGAAGCCTGGAGTCATTTTAGAGATTTGGGTGGGGGAAAATCTCCATTCCTAGGTCCACATCTTACCAGGTAACCAGACCTCATGATTAGTCTCAGCTGTCCAGAGGCCTTTATATTTGCAAGCTAACTGATATTTAGGGCTCTCTCTGTAGTGGGAGCCTTATGTTGGGTGAAAAGGCTGAGCGCTGACAGAACACTAAAAAAAAGTTAGTGCTGCCTGTTTGTTTCGAACAGTCCCTTAGGGCGGGGGTCCTCAACCTTGCTGGGAGCTGGGCCCTGTGGCGGGGGTTAGTAGTGGGCAGAGTGAGCCAGCACATCTTGAAGTGCCACCCTCCAACCACCAGAGGGTGCTCCTGAAATTTCTGCTCGGTGGTGCTACAAGAGGGATGTCCGTAACAGCTCCAGTGATCCTTACACTGGCTCCAGTGTGGGAATCCCCCTGCAGCAGTTCACCATCGGATCCATCCCACATCCTCCAGACATTGAATCCTGCACATCTTCTCTGCAGTGACATGCCTTTGTTCACAAAGTGTTTGTGAGTGCATTTTTAACTGTTCATCTCACTGTAAAACTAACTACTATACTGCTGCCTGGCACCCCTATCTTCCCCCTATCTCCTTTAAAGGCACTGGGTTCCCAGCCTGGACAAGGAGTGCTAGCCTTTAGCAGTCAGTCAGTAGTATTTCATATATTTACTACTACTACAGGATGTGACCCCCCCCTCCCCCAAACAGAAAAACTTCGCCCCTAGTCTGTAAGTGGGTTGACTTTCGCATGGCCGGTCCCTGGTGATGGGGAGGTTGAGGGTCGCTGCCTTAGGGGACACCTTGTAAATCAGAAACTGACCTAAGTTTCATTTTTGACAAGCAGATATTTTGTTTGTTTTATCCTTTGAACTTGCAGTACAAGCTTACCTACATTGAAAATGTATAAAAGTGTATAAATGTGCAGGACAAACCTGCTTTGACTGTTTCTGGGTGTCTTGTGTCTCATGCATGGGTTACTGCTGCCAATACCAGCTGAGCCTTTATCAGGTATACCTTGCTAGTACCGGGTTGGACCCCCTTTTGCCTTAAGAACTGCCTTCATTCTTCATGGCATAGACTTAACAAGGTGTTGGAAACATTCCTCTGAGATTTTGGTCCATATTGACATGATAGAGTCACGCAGTTGCTGCAGATTTGTCTGCTGCACATCCATGATATGAATCTCCCGTTCCACCACATTTCAAAGGTGCTCTATTGGATGAGATATGGTGACTGTGGAGGCCATTGGAGTACAGTGACCTCATTGTCATTTTCAAGAAACCAGTGGTGAGCTGATTTGTGACATGGTGCATTATCCTGCTGGAAGGTGCCATCAGAAGATGGGTACACTGTACTCATAAAGGGATGGACATGGTCAGCAACAATACTCAGGCATTTAAATGATGCTCATTTAGTACTAAGGGGTCCAAAGTGTCTGAATGTCGTAGCTGAAATCAAGATTCATCAAACCAGGCAATGTTTTTCCAATCCTCTATTGTCCAATTTTGGTGAGCCTGGTGTGAATTGTAGCCTCAGTTTTCTGTTCTTAGCTGACAGGAGTGGTACCCGGTGGGGTCTTCAGCTGCTGTACCCCGTCTGCTTCAAGATTCGATGTGTTGTGCATTCAGAGTTGGTATTCTGCATACCTTGGTTGTAACGAGTGGTTATTTGAGTTACTGGTGCCTTTCTATCATCTCGATCCAGTCAGCCTATTCTCCTCCGACCTCTGTCTGGCACCAACAACCATGCCACATTCAAAGTCACTTAAATCCCCTTTCCTCCCCATTCTGATGTTTTGTTTGAACGTCAGCAAGTCGTCTTCACCACGCTTAGATGCCTTCACCACATCTAGATGCCTAAATGCATTGAATTGTTGCTGCCATGTGATTGGCTGATTACCAATTTGTGTCACCAAGCAACTGAACAGGTGTACCTAATCACCTAATAAAGAGATAAAGGGAGTGTATAGTATATATATATCTATATATATATATATATATAGATATATATATATATAGATATATATATATATATATTTTTTTTTTTTTTTTTGGCAAATTAATAATTAAAACAGGGTGTATCCCTGTATGCCTGTAGATGATTTACCTTCCCCTTTTGCTTTGGTAACATTAGCGTAAACTTACTATTGCATTGTGATAATGTATTCTGAATGGCACTAATATGCACTTTGTCAACTAATGTGCATTGCAGAGCAGTGTGCTAAAAAACAAACGGCAACTGCCCCAACCTGTAACTGGCCTTAAAGAGGAGTTCCACCCAGGGGGGCCATTAAAAAAAAAAAAAAAAAAAGTCAGCAGCTACAAATACTGCAGCTGCTGACTTTTAATTGGACACTCACCTGTCCCTGGGTCCAGCGGTGCGGGGGATCGAAGCCCCGCTCGTCCCCCCCCTCCGCTCGTCGGCGCCGGCATTTCAACTGTGGGAGCCGGGCTGTGGCTTCACAGCCTGGCACCCACTGCGCATGCGCGAGCGGCGCCGAGCGCCGTGATTGGCCGCTCAATCACCTGGGACCTGCAATGGGTCCCAGATGATTGACAGGAGGGAGGGAGTAGAGCCGAGCCCTTCCTGTGCCAGGGGGAAGTGATGTCATCAGCCCAGGCAGACGAAGGGGCAGATTACGAGGGACCACCTAGCAACAGGCATTTAGAGGTAAGTAAAAAAAAAAAAAAATATCCAAATGTTTTTTTGGTTTTTTTTTTAGAATTTTTTAGATATGTTTGTTTTTTTGGGTGGAACCCCACTTTAAGAGCAAGGAACACATGGAAAGGCTACGCATGTCAAACAACAACAAAGAAAAATTCCCAGATCAACTTACCAGCAAGCCTGCAAAACCAAATGTTCTGTCTAACAGTTTACATTAAAAAGAGGGGTTTGGTTTGCACACATTTGCAAATTCTACCAAAATAGCACATGCACTTTTGGTGCGTTCTGGTGCAATAGGCAGCCCACTGAAAAGGAATAGGCTGCCTTAATGCAACGCTTATCAATGTGCATGTGTTAACGCACCACAACAGAGCAAATGGTTGGATTTACTATTACTTTTGGTATTGGTAATAACAGTCACTATGACAAATAGAGAGAGTGAATCTGCCCAATGGGGACACAGACAGCAATAAAAACTTGACAGAGTCTTCGCCACACTATGCAAGGCTAAAAAAAAAAAATATTTTACATACACTTATGTTGTTTGAGTTACATGGATATAGGTTTAAATTGTTGTGAAGTTGTTGGGTAGAATTGTTAAAGACAATCACCCATGTGGGTTACAGATGGTGTTGATGGTTCCCAACGTAGGAGAGAACAGTCTTCCCACATTTTGAAGAAAAGGGGGAAAACAGTGAGGTGTACATTTTAAAAGACAACTTCTTCACAAGAAGAGGGTGTGAAAGACATCATCTACGTCAAACTGGGACAGTTTCCCTAAACCAGGGTGGGGGCCTTTAACACCATCTGTCACCCGCATATAATGTCACTATAACATTTCAAAAAGCAAATACAAAAATGTCTTTCCTCATATTAAACCCCCTTCAACCCAACCTGCTGTACAGATATCTGAATGATATTAAAAACTATCTATCAACATATAGCACTACCCAAAATAAAAATGAATAAAGAGCTAATAATTCATATCATAACAAATAATTTATACAAATAAAAAAGGGATGCATTAAATCAATACATCAATGCATTAACAAATATAAATAATACAAGAATTCATGACAAAAATGTTGTGCAAATCAATAAAGGTGAATAGATCAATGCATCAATAATCTATCCAACAAGCAGTGCAATGAAAATATAAATCAATCAAAATGTACTGTATGTGATAAATTAATTATAATTCCATAAACCATGTAGTGTGTAACCCCTTAAGGACCACCCCACGCAGATATACTGCTGCAGGGCAGCCCTTCTGCACGAAATCACGTACCTGTACGTGATTTCGTGCACAGCGAACCCAATGTCTGCTGGACCCGGCGATCATTCTGAGGAGAGGCAGAATGGCGGTTAATTTTGCCTTGTTAGCCTGCTATTCTGTGCTAGGGGAAGATGGAGCTTTTGTGTTTCTGCTAAGCAGGAACACAGATCTCTGTCTTCCCCCAGTCAAAGCACCCCCCCCCCCCCCCCCGTTAGAAATCACTCATAGGGAACACATTTAACCATTTGATCGCCCCTGATGTTAACCCCTTCCCTGCCAGTGTCACTAGTACAGTGACAGTGCATTTTTTTTTAGCACTGATCACTGTATGGGTGTCACTGGTCCCCAAAAAAGTGTCACTTAGTGTCAAATTTGTCTACCGCAATGTCGCAGTCTCACTAAAAATCGCGAAAAATTCCATAAATATATCCCATAGTTTGTAGACACTATAACTTTTGAGCAAACCAATCAATATACGCTTATTGGGATTTTTTTGCCAAAAAATATGAAGCAGAATACACATCGGCCTAAACTGATGAATACATTTGATTTTTAAAACATTTTTTGGGGGAATGTTTGATAGCATAAAGTAAGAAATATTGTATTTTTTTTTCAAAAATATTGGGTTTGTTTTGTTTATAGCGCAAAAAATAAAAACCGCAGAGGTGATCAAATACCACCAAATGAAAGCTCTATTTGTTGGAAAAAAAGGACATCAATTTTATTTGGGTATGGCGTCGCAGGACCGTGCAATTGTTAAAATAACTCAGTGCCATATCGCAAAAAGTGGCCTGGTCATGAAGGGGAGTAAACTTTCCAGGGCTGAAGAGGTTAAACAAAAATCTAAGGTGAGAAATTCAAATCTGCCAATCACAATTGGAAGCTATCAGCCATAACCTTTGTATTTTTTTTTTCAGCCGGCGATTGCCTTTCTTTCACTAAAATGGTTAGAGCGGCTAATTAGCCACTGGATCGCTTTCAGAAGCGCCCCCACCGCATGCTGGTGTCTTGCCGAGAAGGTTCCCCTGGCAGATAGAGACCCCCCCCTGTACTGCGCATGCGCTGCACTTGGGCAATACGAACGACTACGGAGCTGCCGAAAATTGCCGAAGAAGAACAGCTGATCATCAGCTGTATACGGCGCCTGCGTACTACATTGTAACCTAAATCCACGTTAAAGCCCCACCATCCAAGTGGACATAGAGATAGAATAACAAAATGGCGAGCGCAGCGAGGCCATGCCCGAAGCGTGGCGAGTGTAGCGAGCCCGCGAGTGGCCTGTTACAAAGTTGTTGTTTTTTACTATTGTCTTGGCACGCAGGCGCTGTGTATAGCTGACTCAGGTGTTCAGCTTCGGCTCTTTTCGGCGGCTCCCTTGTTGTTCCTACTGCGCAAGCGCTGCACCTGCGCACTACAGGGGGGTCATTATCCGCCGAGGGGAACTTTTTTAGCATAACACTGGTGTTTCTCGGTTTACTGCTTTTACTGGCGAGCTCGGGAAATGATCCGACGGTTCATGCGGCTGGCCATAGAGGAGAACAGAGACCATATCATCTCCGATCCCCTCTATAATCTTTAAGGACTGGAGCACTGACATGACATCACTTCCGATCTAGGGTGGAAATAAACTTTTTTTTTTTTTTTAAAGCTAAAGATCACTTTGTTTTATCTTTTGCTTTTAAAGGTATAGGAGAGATTTGGGGTCTTATGGACCCCAGATATCTCCATAAAGAGGACCTGTCATCTCTTATTTCTAAATCAAGGGATTATTACATTTCTTGTAATAGGAATAAAAGTGATCAAAAGGGACAGTGTAAAAATAAAATAGATAAGAAAAAAACTGTAAAGTGCCCCATCTCTCCGTGTTCATACGCAGAAGCGAACGCAGACGTATGGTGCGCACGCATCTGTAAGCTGTGTTTACACCACACATGTGAGGTATCGCCACAAACGTTAGAGCGAGAGCAATAATTCTAGTGCTAGACCTGCTCTGTAACCCTAAACAGGTAACCTGTAGAAAAATTTAAAGTTTCGCCTACAGAGATTTTTAAGTATAGTAGTTTTTCACCATTCCACAAACGAGCAAATTTAAGGTGTGATATGTTAGGTACTGATTTACTCGACATAACATTTTATCTTATACTTTGCCAAACAATTGGGTTATATATTGTGTTTTTTTGCATTAAAATTAATTCAAGTGTATTTTCTCCTAAAAAATTGCATTTGAAAAAACACTGCGTAAATACCGCGTGACATAAAAAAATTACAATGATTGCCATTCCCTAGGATCTCTGCTAAAAAAAAATATATATATATATATATATATATATATATATATATATATATATATATATATATATATATAGATCTATATATATATATAGATCTATATATATAGATCTATATATATATATATATAGATATATATATATATATATATATATAGATATATAGATATATATAATGTTTGGGGGTTCTAAGTAATTTTCTAGCAAGAAATACATATTTTTACTTGTAAACAAAAAGTACCAAAAAAGGTCTTCAAGTGGTTATGTGTGTGCCTGTGCTTTATACTCTTCACAATGCGCACCAGTGATTTAACTCACTCATTAGATGCATGTTACAAAATGGCCACACAGAGCAGGGTAACATTACTCAAAAGTACAGGAATCCCTTGGTTTCTCTGAATTCCATACACTCATGAAATACAAAATGTATTTGCAAATACTGATGACATAGTACTCAAGCCCCTGCCACTGTGTTTCAGCCATATGGACATCATCAGAAGCACTCAGAATATTGTGATGTGAAGATAAATACATTGAACTTAACCCCACAGTACTCTGTGTGCTGCTGTTGGTACCCATATAGACAAAACGCGTTGAGAAGGGCTTGAGTACTATGATGTCAGCATGCTCAGAGGAGGCCACTCTCAGAGCAGAAAGTGGATGGATTATTCATGTATTGGTCTATGTACCTTTATTCATTTGCACAGTATTTTTGTCAATAATTATTATTATTTTTTTTTTTACAGTCATTGATGCATTGATGTATTGCTTTAGTGTACTTTTCATTTGTATAGATTATTTGTTATTACATGAATTTTTAATCTTTTATATATTTATTTTTTGGGTAGCATTTTATGTTGCATTTTAGCATTTCAACCCCCACCCATAGCCATATAACTTGAACAGTTAACACCTCTCCACGACTTAATGGCACCATGGTTATTAGATTATGTATTTAGGACAGGGTGATTTCACAAACTTTTTCTCCTGATATTATGTTCTTGGACAATCAACATCTGCCTTCACACAAAACATGGGGGTTAGATTAGGACAACTTAGTTATCAGTGTCGCTATTCTGGAATATGTTCTTAAAGCCTCATACACACATACACACTACAAATTTTTTTTTTTTGTTCAACCCAGCGGGCTGAACGAAAAAAACTGAAAGGTCAGGTCGGAACAATCTGATGTTAATACATCGATCTCCCCTGCTGTGCTATGGTGTTCTGACAGGGGGAAGGCCATGGATTAAAATATCCCAACTTTAAATTTTGAGAGGTGTTGCTATATAAAATGTTAGCATTATAATACAAATGTTTGATTTTCATGGGTAGTGAGCTAGAACATTTGTCTTTCCATTATTGTTAACCCAGACTTGAATCATTCACCAGTTCTTTGTGTACCTAGCGTGTGATGGATGTCACTATAAACAGGACTTTTATTGCTGACCACAGATCTGATTAAACAAACTTTTTTGGAGTCTTGGAACATTGTTTACGTGTTTCACTGAAAGAAAAACATATGTGATTTGCCATAAATCCAAAGTTGTCCATCTGTAATAACAGGTGAGTCACGCTAGCGTGATGCAGCGTGTTATTTTCCTTCCCATGGGAAATTCAATTTGTTAAAATCATACCCGGTCACATGCATTCTTTCCCGTTAAGATAAAGTACAGCTTTGCTTGTCACAGCAATATGTATTATACACAACAGCGAGATAACAAAGTATCACCCACTCAACCTCCTCCCGTACTCCATCAACAGCCCTTGGTAGGCAGGTCCCCTTCTTGGAGGCTACAAACTGCATACAGGAGAAATGCTTTGGCACAACGTTGTATATTTATGTGGAAACCAAAGCTATGCATATTACAGTGTATTTCAATACTAGAATGTTTTGCAAGAGAAAACCAAAAAGTAGCCTTGGAAAGCTTACTGTAGGCCCAGTGCCTACGTGAGATCAGTGATGGTGCCAGAGTGGACCAAAATGCAGGATAACTGCAGGATAGCTATCTTCACAGCTCCTCTCTCAACAAATTACTTTAATAGCTGGGGCTACATAATATTTATCTTTTGAGGGTTTTGCCATCTTCTATTTACCATCAGGTCGTTGATTCTATTTTTGAGACACAATAGGAGTGGGATCATCTTCATCCTGAGCAGCCAATCAGTGCCCCAAACAGATCCCTCCCCCACAAAAGCCCGGGTCCGGCTTACTAGTAGAAGATTGAAGCTCTTAAAAAGGTGAGTATTCTAAGCTTCCCTTGCAATCTTAGTATTAGTTTAGGGAGGGAGTGGGGTGGGGATGGCAAAAGATTAATTTAGAGTTTAGGTCTGCTTTTAAGAAATCAACACATTAGAAAACATCCACAAAACAAGGGTTGCACTTGGCTGTGGCTGGCAAAGTTCTCTGTTGGTTGCATTGTGTGTAGAGGTCAGTATGTTGGAGCCCACGGAAATAGGATTTTACAATGCTTCCCTTCCTACTACAAACCCAACACTTATGCCCTGTACACACGATCGGACTTTGATCGGACATTTCGACAACAAAATCCATGGATGTTGGCTCAAACTTAGAACTTAAACCAGAGTGCCAAATATCACCACAGGATGGACTGCGGAGATTTCATAGGTAGAGCAGTGCCAACGTCCTAAGTCTACAAATTTTCAAAGATACACCCAAGGGGAGTGGAAAAATGGACTTTGTAGGCACCAATCATAAAATTAAATATAAATATTTTATTATACAAAAAATCAAAAACATACACATTTTAAAACATTGCATTGTATTACCAAGCAATGACTAATACTCTCTCACATATACATCAAAGCATATAGAGGGGTATTTAATTTTATGATTGGTGCCTACAAAGTCCATTTTTCCACTCTCCTTGGGTGTATCTTTAAAAATTTGTTGGCTCAAACTTGTCTTGCATACACACGGTCACACAAAGTTGTCGGAAAATCCGATCGTTCTAAACGCGATGACGTAAAACACGTACGTCAGGACTATAAACGGGGCAGTAGCCAATAGCTTTCATCTCTCAATTTATTCAGAGCATGCGTGGCACTCTGTGCGTCGGATTTGTGTACACACGATCGGAATTTCCGACAACGGATTTTGTTGTCAGAAAATTTTATAGCAAGCTCTCAAACTTTTTGTGTCGGAAATTCCGATGGAAAATGTGTGATGGAGCCCACACACGGTTGGAATTTCCGACAACAAGGTCCTATCACACATTTTCCGTCGGAAAATCCGACCGTGTGTACAGGGCATTACAGGAACAAAATGTACACCCTGGTTTAGAGAATTTAGAGTTTAGGTTTCTTACCAAGTGCCCCCCCCCCCCCCCCCCATTATGTTCACTTTGTTGAATATACAACAGGTAAAAAAAGTGATGAACACGTCACCATTTTTCATTTTTCTAGGTAAACATATTTTTAAAGCTATTGACATGACATTTTTACTACATGTCGATAACAACCCATGCAATCCATACATACAAAGACACCAAAACAAATAAGTATAAAAATGAAGTTATGTGTAATAAAATTGAATGACACAGGGAAAAAGTATTGAACACGCCAACTGTTCAATTTAATACTTCATACAAAATCCTTTGTTGGTAATGACAGCTTCAGGACGTCTCCTGTATGGAGAAACTAGTCGCATGCATTACTCAGGGGTGATTTTGGCCCATTCTTATACGCAAACAGTCTTCAAATCTTGAAGGTTCCATGGGCTTCTTCTATAAATTCTGATCTTTAGTTCATTCCATAGATTTTCTATTGGATTCAAGTCAGTTAATTAACTGTCCTATTATAGCAGCTTTATTTTCTTTCTTTGAAACCAGTTGAGAGTTTCATTGGCTTTGTGTTTGGAATCGTCTTACTGAAATGTCCACCCTCGTTTCATCTTCATCGTCCTGGTAGATGGCAGCAGATTTTTATCAAGAATTTCTTGGTACATTTTTCCATTCATCCTTCCTTCAATGATATGAAGTTTGCCAGTGCCAAATGCTGAAATACAGCCCACACCATGATGTCCCCACATCCAAACTTCACTGTTGGTATGGGGGTGTTTTTGGGGTGATGTGCAATGCCATTTGACCTCCAAACATGGTGTGTATCATGGTATCCAAAGATATTCTCCCAGTATTTCACAGGCTTGTCTAAATGTTGTGCAGGAAACTTTAAACAAGTTTAAACATGATTTTTCTTCACCAATGGAGTCTTGCGTGGTGAGCGTGCATAAAGGCCATGGCGGGTGAGCACATTACTTATTGTTTCCTTTGAAACAATTGTACCTGCTAATTCCAGGTCTTTCTGCAGCTCTCCACAAGTGGTCCTTGGCTCTTGGACAACTCTTCTAATGATTCTTTTCACTCCTCTGTCTGTAATCTTGTGAGGAGCACCTGGTCATGGCCAGTTTATGGTGAAATTATGTTCTTTCCACTTCCAGATTATGGGCCCAACAGTGTTCATTGGAACATTCAGAAGTTTAGAAATCCTTCTGTAACCAATGCCATCAGTATGTTTTGCAATAATAAGGCTGTGAAGGTCTTGAGAGAGCTCTTTGCTTTTACCCATCATGAGATGTTTCTTGTGTGACACCTTGGTAATGAAACACCTTTTTATAGGCCATCAGTTGAGACTGAACCAGCTGATATTAATTTGCACTGACAAGGGGCAGGAATGCTTTCTAATTACTGATAGATTTCAGCTGGTGTCTTGGCTTTCCATGCCTTTTTTGCACCTCCCTTTCTTCATATGTTCAATACTTTTCCCTGTGTCATTCTATTTTATTACACATAACTTAATTTCTGAACCTATTTGTTTTGGTTTCTTTATATGTATGGATTGCATGGGTCGTTATCGATCATGTGGTGAAAATTTTTAATGTCAATAGCACCTTTAAAAAAATTTTTACCTAGAAAAATGGTGATGTGATCAATACTTTTTTTTACCCGCTGTATTATACCTACACACTCCCTTCAATATATTATATAAAATTTCCTGAGGCAGTATATCTGTAAATCAGTCAACTGTATGTGGACACTTATCACACCTATAGGAGCTTTTTGCAGCTCCTTTACACCTAACTCATCAAACCACGGAGTTGGCTTTGTGCACAAGGGCACAGTCACGCTGGAACAGAAAATAAACTACCCCATACTTTTGCTGCAAGCTTGGAAGCGCCCAATTATCCAAAATGTGTTTGTATACTGCAGCATTAACAGTACCCTTCACTGTGAAATAGAAGCAGCACAGTTAAAAAATAACACACTTACTGGCTGGATCACCAGGTGAAAATCAAGGAAAAAGACTAAAAAATAAGGCAGCCACTACATTTAAGGATTGGTGAGCTGCACAATTTAATACATTGTAGTTTTTAGATTTAATACTGCTTTAATTTGTGACCCTTACATCAGTGGTTCTCATTCTCAGTTCCCAAGCACCCCCAACAGGCCATGTTGTGGGAACTTCTCTTAGATAAAATAGCTGTCCAAAATACCAAGCCATTAACTCTGATTTAACCACTTAAGGACCGAGCCTCTTTTTGACACTTGTTGTTTACAAGTTAAAATATTTTTTTTTGCTAGAAAATTACTTAGAACCCCCAAACATTATATATATATATATATTTTCAGACAATTTTGCAATTTTTTAGAAAAAAATACAGGTTTTTGACTTAAAAAATAAGACAACAGTAAAGTTAGCCCAATTTTTTTTTAGATTGTGAAAGATAATGTTACGCTGAGTAAATTGATACCCAACATGTCATGCTTCAAAATTGCACCCGCTCGTGGAATGGCGACAAACTTTGACCATAGGCGACAGTTAAAAATTACTATAGGTTACATGTTTGGAGTTACAGTGGAGGTATAGTGCTAGAATTATTGCTCTTGCTCTAACGATCATGAGGATACCTCACATGTGTAGTTTGAACACCGTTTTCATATGCGGGCACGACTAACGTATGCGTTCGCTTTTGCGTGCGAGCTCAGGCGGGACGGGGAGCTTTCAATTTTTTTTTTTATTATCTATTTTACATTTAATTTTTTTATTTTTACACTGTCCTTTAAAAAAAAAAATGGGTCACTTTTATTCCTATTACAAGGAATGTAAACATCCCTTGTAATAGAAAAAAAGCATGACAGGACCTCTAAAATGTGAGATCTGGGGTCAAAAAGACCTCAGATCTAACATTTACACTAAAATGCAATGAAAAATAAAAATAAAAAAATTGTCTTTTTTTTTTTTGCAAAAAAAAAAAAAATTTCCCCTTTAAGACGATTGAGTGAAGTGACGTTGCTTCCGCCATTCAATGTTATGAAGCCGAGTGAGGACCATCTTCCCCTCAATCTGCTACATGCCTGTCAGGAGGGAAGGACGCGAACGCAGGACTCCCGCCACCCTGCCGCGGAGACCACTTTTATCCAAAAGAGCGCCGCTCATCGTTCTTGAAAATACCGGGGCTATGGTAGCTATTGGCTGCCATAACAACGGTATTTAGCGTCAAAGTACCGACGTACAATGACGGCGATTTGTGCTAAGTGGTTTTTACATTGCCTGTGCAAGAAAAGGAAAACCTGCAAACATGGTCTGTTAGAGGACAGAGGTTGAGAACCACTGCCTTGCATATCTGTAGTGATCAATGCAAAAATACTCTATGTGTGTAAATAAAAAAAGTTAACTCATATTAAACCATAATGAATAATGCGCATCAAATAAATGGTGAAATAACAGTCTTAGAACATATAATTCACTTATTCATAAGAAAGAAGTAAACTTGAAAGAGAAATATACGAACGTCCTAATGTGAAAACTTGAAAATGACGTGTAAGAATCCCAAACCACCTCACAGAAAAGTGTGCCAGTTCCCTTACCAAATAGTAATGTAAAAAATCAGCAAGTGTTACTAAACCCACAACAATAAAATCAGTCTGTATATGCAGTAAAGCATGCTTGTTATACTCACTGTGGAAAATAAGGGGTTTATCCTCTGCATTGTGTAAAACGGCTGTTTGATCCTGTCCTCGTGGATCCTCCCCTTCTTTTACTGTCCCCAAACCATCTGCTGATAGTACAGAGCCGAGGATAGCACTCCGCACATGCTCAGTATGGTGTATATTGCTAGAGAGGTGTTTTTTTTTGCAGGGGATGTGATCAGCACAGGGCCAATCAGCACTGTCCAGACAGACCGTCAGGGGTCCTGCAGCCCCATAGGACAGTCAGAACAGAATGAAAAATCCTCCTACAAGCTTTAACCAGACACTCATAAAAGTCATAAGACTGCTATATAATGCTGATAAGAAAAGTTATTTATCAGTTTATATTTACTAAAATAAATCCATTTCCATGTTCTGTGTACTGTGGGAGACCAGATATAGTGAATACAGGGTCCTGGGTTTAGTAACACTTTAAGTGTAAAAAGGACATATGGAAAATATTTTTTTGTGTGTGCGCTTGCAGAGATTGGCTCCATTCAAAAAGGAAAAAAAAATTTGGCTGCAGATACATTGTAAACATGCCAGCTGCATTGGTCTAGGCATACCACCATCCCCTACATGATAGTGCTCCAGCCTGGTGATAGGTCGCTCAGAGAGATAATTATACCTGGGAAGGGGGATAACCCTGCCTACTTTCTCCATACTCTGGGTCTTGGGGTATTTCAGGGGGCTGTGACAGAGATTCCAGAGGTTTAAAGTGGTTGTAAACCCTGTTACACCACTTGTACTTACAGGTAAGCCTATGATAAGGCTTACCTGTAGGTACTGTAAATATTATTGTTATTATTATTATACGAGATTTATATAGCGCCAACAGTTTACGCAGCGCTTTACAATGTATAAAGGGGACAACACAATTACAGTACAGTTCAATACAAAAGGTACAGGAGGGCCCTGCTCGTAGAGCTTACATTCTAAAGGGAGGGGGTGGTGGTACAAAAGGTAATAGCTGCAAAGAATGATTTGATGGGGGTGGCTCAGGGACAGTTATGTGGGTGTGGGATAGGCTTCCATGAATAAATGAGTTTTCAGGGATCTCCTAAAGGTGGACAGGGTAGGGGCTGATCGGACATACTGGGGCAGAGAATTCCAGAGGATGGGAGAGGTTTACCTGCATGGTTAAGAGATAATTACCATTTACGCTTGTGCCGACGTCATTGGCGCACGTGCACTGAAGAAGTGGCTTGATCGTGCCATTTCTAAAGAACCTGTGTCGTGACTGGTGGCTCCTGTGAGCATGTGCGGGAGTGATGTCATCGCAGCTCCGACCAATCACAGTGCCGGAGCCTGCAAACCCAGGAATAACTCCGGGAGATATGTCGCCGGTCACAGCGGTGTACGGGGACTGCTGCAACAGCTTCGATGAAGATAAGTATTTCATAATGAGCTAGTATGCGATGCATACTAGCTCATTATGCCTTTTGTTTTGCAGGGTTTTTTTTATATGAATTTTCAACCACTTTAATGAAATATGAAAGCTTAGCTCTGTCCACCTATTGTGCCTACAATCTGCCCCTTGGCTTAATTCTTCCTATATGGTAGCTGATACTGCAGCGTGAGATGTGTCACTTATTGTAATTATCTGCTTCCTCAGGTCAGACATTACTTCTGTTCCCGCATGTGAGTGATTTGATCATTTAGAAACACAGATGAGAAGTTATCTGCTAGCGGGGAAGGCTACAAGTAGATAAAGTGAATTCATTGTAATGAGTTGAATTAAATTGGACATGTATCACTGAATGTGTCTTGCAGAATGAGTTATACAGAGCAGTTTTTTTTATAAAGATTTTTTTTTTTTTAGGAGTGCTTCTTAGGGAACAGATTGATTGAGCTAACCGCTAACCAGAACAGTACTAGAGATTCCACTTAAAGGATAAGAGCACTTCTGTGATGAAACTAAAGAATGAAATGTTTTACTGCTCCTTGTACCTTGATGATTCTGTGCCAGAAGCCATATAATGACGCTTCCTGCGCAGGACATTGCCTTGAGTAGACCACATACCTCCTTTGAGCCTCTCCCAGTTCATCCCTGCTAGAAATGTAAAGGGTTAGCCTTCAGAAGTGTGAGAACCTGTAATGCTTCTTTGATATGATTGCACATTCAGATCACAGAACCTTGTGTATATATCTGAAGACTGCTGAAAGCTGATGTGACAGAAGTAGATATGCAGTCAGATTGACTTTGACCGTCTTCATGGACTTTCCTCCACTTTCCTGTAACAGCAATGGTGCAGGGGGTTTAGGCATGAGTGTAATGTACAAATGATGGAATTCTAAGTTGTCCTTTATTCATTAAAATGGCAAACAGTCCCAAGTATCATTAGGAGACAACAAGACTCTAATGTATTTCAACCCAAGCCTTACTCATAGCTGGCTCATTACAACACTCCTCTGCCTTTTAAACACAGCCGGGGGCGTGGAGGAGTCACCAACAAAGCTGTATCTCTCCAATCAATATTAATTAAAAAAAAAAATTAGAAATGACCCTATGCAAAATGGCTAGGCAAAAAGGTCTATAAAAAAATTTCACAATCAACAAAACAAATCTTAAAATAAAATAAACTCTGTTTATGGGACTATGATTAACCCCTCTTTTTGATTTCACCCTTCTTATACACTCTGACTATGATGGCAGTTCATTATTTTGCCTGATATTGATATTTTATATTGTTTTCGTTCTTCCATTGAAAACTCAATAAAAAAGATTGAAACACAAAATAAAAGAAACTAATATTTTAAAAGGCAACACAAAATCAGTTATACTAAAGGATATACTCCCAAAAATATATTAAAAGAACAAAAGAAAGAACACCAAATATGAAATCTGCCAATCATAAAATGTATCTCACCCCAAGACCTAACCACAAAAAACTGCTTTATGTGTTTGGGAGAACTGGTATATCCACATACTCCGGGCATCCGCTCGGTGTCCAGATCACAAACTCCAAATTGCTCAAACCAAAAGAAAAAAAAAATCAAAAAGTAGCTTAATCCCACCTAAAATTCAATCCATTTAGTATAGATCTTGTGTGTCCAGTATACCTCTTTCCAAATGTTTACTATGCAAATCTCCTCCTCTCCTGCCGGAGTAACTTCTTCAATACCCTGAAATTGAAAAGATCATACTACCATTATGTATCTCCAATAAATGTTTGGAGGCACACATTTGTGGCAGTGTTGAATTGTAAGTCTGTTAACCTGCTGCATATTTTCACTGGCAAGTTGTACCAGCCCTTTTCAACCAGGGTGCCCAGGCACCTTGGGATGCCTTGAGGTATCTACAGGGGTGCCTTGGCAAAATGACAAAAAATGGCCCAAAAATTGTATACAAGCCAGCGAGTGAAATAAGTCTCTGGTGTCCTAACAACCAATGACATCAGTTAATAAGGACGAAGGGTGCCTGCACAGAATCCTGGTTTGACCCTCCCCTGCCCCTCTCTTTCAGCACTGGGGTCACATTAGCTGAGTGATGGAGAGAAATTGAGGGAGAAGAGAAACATTGGAATACTAGTCAGTGCCAGTGTGCAAAAGTGTATTTGCTTTGGCGGAATAAATCACCTCTAACGCTGGGCGTCCTACGTGTGTGGATGTTGCTGCATTATGTAAAACTATTAGCATAGTTTTTTACATTTTAGAATGTGGTGCCTCAAGACTTCCATAATTTTAAAAGGTGCCTTGAGATTGTCTTTAATTGTAAAGGGTGCTTTGACCAAAAAAAAGTTGAGAAACACTGAGTTGTACACTTGCAGAGCACTTGAAGGACAAGTTCTAGTTGACACTTTTCGAATTTGTAGAACATTTGCATGGCAAGTCTCTCACAAGATCAAAGTTGCAGTAGTGATTCTGCAGCAAGAGCTCTGCAAGTCTACAACATGACATTTCAGCCACAGTGACCCCTGTGGTGGGATGACTATTGCACAACATAACTGAACCAGAACTTTGAGCAGACTTGCAGAATGTTTGCAAACAAAGTTTACTTGGAGTCATGCAATGCAGACTTGCTGCAATTGTGCAACAGACTTGTGAAGCCCGGCAAGTCTATCATTAGCTTAGTAAGTCATTTTCAAACTTGCAGCACAATTGCTTGCTATCTGGGATGGCTTCTGGGTTCTGACCATCCCTGTATTGCTCCCCAATATGAACTCATATGGGTCTGATCATACAACCCACATATTGGATATTGCAGACCTTACATTTAATCAAATATACTACTATTGCAAGTGTTGCCATTGTTATACTTTCTTATAGGAAAGATCTCTTTGGTCACTAACTCTCTTAGCTTCTTTGTAATATAATAGACTTTCCACCACTTGCACATTTTGTATTTATATTTACAAAACCCTTTAACTTGGAGCCGAGTCAGCATGAGTGTGTGGAGTAATTGCAGTGATGAGCTAACCGTACTTGGGTTTGGTTCGAGGCAGGTTGGTGCGGAATCCAAACCCAATTAAAGTCAATGGCAGCCGATTGTTAAAAAACAGTGTTGACCATTTTATTGGCTAATAGGTGGCGGAATGCCAAACAAATGACATGGGGAGCTGGATACTGCCAGGGGGACATGCACTAAAGCAAAAAAATAAATTAAAAAAATGAAACATTCCGTTTGGCGGGGGGGGGGGGGGGGGGGGGGGGCTACGATTTTAGCAATTTTTACAGTAAAACATTAAAAATGCGAAACTCCATTAGATAACATGCCTGGATGATACCCTGACCCTACTAGGACTACTACTACACTACCTATAAATAGAGGAACAAAGTGTAACACATGGCTACCACTGATATGTATATCCCACAGGATAAAAAGTGTGTGCTGGTAAATATTGCCTGAACCGTATGAAACCACAATGCCATATGCTATAGGCAATTTTACCAGCACACACTTTTTATACATGCCTTTTGGAGTTCCCAGGGGCTAGGGCTTTATCCAGATGTCCTTTGAGAGGGTTGTGTAGGGGAATTGGGATCGGGGATGGACAAGGGATGCTGGTTTCATATAGTGCCTTACAAAAGTATTCATACCCCTTTACATTTTCCACATTTTGTCATGTTAAAACCAAAAACATAAAATGTATTTAATATTTATATATTAATTTGTAAAAAAAATGTGAAAAACATTTATCATTTTCCTTCCACTTCACAATTATTTGCCACTTTGTGTTGGTCTATCACATAAAATCCCAATAAAATACATTTATGTTTTTGGTTGTAACATGACAAAATGTGGAAAATTTCAAGGGGTGTGAATACTTTCAATACTTTCAATACTTTCAAGGCACTGTACATGGTTGTTTTTTAAATAATTTTTGATAGTTTTTCTAAGAAATATAGTGCACAGTAGACATATGTTGGTGTGTCATGTTCCACTTTTTCTCTCTATTTTTGGTTAGTTTAATTTCCTGTGGTGACACCCACCAAGGTATGATTCAGTTACAATTAGTGAAATCCAGTACCATTAAGATCTGTATAATTACAACCTACTACAGCAAAAAAGTGTGATTAAATTATCTCTAAAATGACATCTTCTAGCTGCTTCATTCTGTTTGTAAACAGTGCGACCAGGGGTTCTCTTTATCTATACCAAACCCTTATCCTAGATGAGGGTCTGGTAAAGACATCAATGGGGTACACACACAAAAGAAAAAAATAAAACGCATGGGTTTCCTCTGCAATTCCAAGGCCCTCCTGAATCATACCAGGCCACATGCCCTGAAAATGGGAGGGGGGGTATCTTGCCAGGGTTGATACCTCCTGACAAAACACCTTGGACAAAGTCCTTTTGCCTACAACCAAGGCCTGGTGGTCGTGGGGGTTTAAGGGTAGTGAGCTTATCAGAATTTGGAAGCACCCTTACAAAATGAGGGGGTATCCAGACAGATACCGCCCCCGGCAAAATTAAATGAGTGAGTGGTACATGCTACTCCTACTCATTCACAAAAATTTTAAAGTGTAAATAAAATCACAGACACTAGACATTAAAGACATTATTGTCTTTAACAATAATAACATATTCCCACAATGTACACCCATAGTCAAACTATATAGATGTAGCAATGTAGATCCACGTCAACCATGATGCCCATTGCCCGCTGACATGCTGAAAGAAAAAATTGCTGACTAATGTCTGTTCCTGTCTATTTACTATACAAATAAAGCACAAGTCTTCAAAAATTCTGTATACTCAACGATCAGAAGAAAAATTTATGTATCTAAAATAGTGAGTAAAAGAAACACAGTTGACACACATCATTCTGACAAGATAAATGAAAGATGAATCAAATAACTAATGCATTTACTATAACATTATGAAGTATGAATATATATAAGATGAAGGGTAGTATATATCACTTGTGAAAAGTGGAAGCTGAAAGCATAGCAAGGAAAAAAAATTGTAGTATTCCACCAAATATAAAGCAAGGATGACAGGAGACTGATGAAACCACACATACATTATAATCATTTTAGAACAGATAGCATGTTAAAATGAGTGTTAGTTTAATGTTCCTTAATAATTTCCATTGCTTTTATAGAACTTCTTTTTATTCGTAGAAAAAGGCAAGCTGGAGCTATGTGAAATAAATAATTTTGACCTCCCTCTGCTATTGCTTCAATGATTCATAGCTCCCACCACCATCCTTCCTGCAACTACCTCTTCTCCTCAAACCCCTCTACTTCCCCCAGGAAGTACAGACAAAGGACCTTCTTATGATTTACTGCTATTGATATATTGCACGGAATTGTACTTAGGAAAGGTCTACAGAGACACATGGAGAAGCAAATTACATAGAAACTGCTTAAAGAACCAGTCCAGTCTATGGTGCAGGACCTTCTTTAGAAACTACCTGTAAAGCTCTATGGAACAGAAACTTCTTTAGTAACTAGTACTTATAGTGCTAAATGGATGTATAGGAAATACCTGTAGAACTCTGTGATGTAGGACCTTCCTTAGGAGCTTCCTGTAGAGTTCCATGGAGCAATTAATTCATTAGAATTAACTATTGAGCTATATTGTGCAGAACTTGTTCAGAGATTATCTTTAAGGCTTCACTACCTAAATAATGCTATAGCACTTTAACTCCTTAGGAACAACCTGTACAGCTCTGTGGAGCAGGAACCCCCTAAATTCCTTAGTAACTAAATGTAAAGTTTTACGGAGAAGTCACATCCTTGGGAAATACCTACCAAGCTTCTTGAGTCTTGTAATCTACTTCTAGATTTTTTTTGGCAAGGGACAGTCTTAGAATATACCTATAAAGATTTACCAAGATAAAGGAATCCATTTAGGACCTACCTATAATGGTCTGTGATGCAGGACCTTCCTTAGGCGCTACCTATTGAGCTCTATAGAGCAGGCCATTCCTTAGTAGCTACGTGTAGAACATCAACTTCCTTTGGAACTACTTATTAAGGTTTATGGTGCAGAATCAGACTTATAAGCTTAGAAGAGGAGGTGTAGATCGCGCTGGACTGACTCGATCAGTCACTGTTGTAGGCTATGTAGGGTATGGGCAGATGGAAAGAATTGGTTTAAAGAGGTTCATGCCCAGTTGGAGGAAAAGTTGGTGGTGAGCCCTGTTCAGGCCTGGGCTGCTACCTTGGAGGACGGCCTTATGGGAGACTCCATTGTGTGTTTAGAAAGAAGTGAAAGTAAAGGAGCGTTTGATATCCAAAGATGCTTGGTATATGGAAGTTTGCTGACTCTGAACACACAGCCAGCATTTTGGGCATCTAGCGGTCCGATCCATGTCCCAAAGGCACCCTCCAACAGGATCATTCCATAACCACTTGTATTAGCAACCCTGATGAAGGGGGAGTCCTTAGTCCCCCGAAACACGTTGGCCTCTTTCTATTGCTGAAATTTTAATAAAATACTTTTATACCTACCTTTACTGGATACTGGGCACTCCTTTACTTTCACTTCTTTATAACTTATAAGGCTCTTCAGGTACATGACATTCTTGGGATCTACATATAGAATTAAATGGTGCATAGTCCTCTTTGAGAACTACCTATATGACTCTATGGCACTCCTTTTCCTCTGAGCATCTAAAGCCTGAGCAATATGGACTTGCAACTTGCTATACTAAACTCCATTTCCTTAAACTAAATTACTGTGTAGCAATCCTCTGGTTACCACTCTATACACATGTAGCAAGATTTTTTCATTTCTCTCCAGGCTAGCTGGGTCTCACACTTTCTTTACCACCAGAGTTCAGTCAGGACCTCCCTTTCCCCCCAGTAGTGAAGTCCAGGACTTCTGTCCATCTCTTATTTCACTACTTCTGTTGTCAAGGTTGATTGTGGCCCTGGCCTTATGACTGAATGAGCATGGTCTAAAATACCCATTTGATTATGGGGATGCTTCCAAAGCAAGGAGAGCCAGTAATGACTTAACATCATCCATAGAAATTTCTAGGGAAATATTTGTATACAGTATTTTTCACTTTTGTTATTTTGAGTAAGGTCGGCCATAGACGGTCGATATTTGAACCATGTGTGGGCAGGCTGAATGTACCAAGTTGATTTATAAACCAACTTGGGTACAACCCGTCTGCTGGTTTTGCTTGCGAATATCACTAGCGACTGCTTTAGCCGATAGCAATAATCACTGTTTTCTCCCAGCTAGGATGGCTTCCCCTTCCCGCCCCCGTTGGAAGCAGACAATGGCCCGGCACAAGGGATTGACCTGTCAACACTGTCTGTTGATGGAGGAGTCATGCAAATTTTATTCCTGCAACCCGTGGTGGCAGGAAATAAATTCACACTGTCTATGGCCTGCCTAAATAAGACAATACAGACTAGCAACTACTGCTTGCAATTAGATAACACAAAGTAAAGAAAACCATCGACCTAAATTTAACACTTTTTACTTTTTTTTTTTAATAATACAGTAATGCTGGAGCTGTAATTGAAGTAGTTATCTTAGGAGAACACGACTCAGGATTAAAAACAAATTATGCCTTCCCTTGAAAGAACGGTAAAATAAAAGGTACACCTCTTAACTTTAAACCCTTTAGAAAAGGCTACCAGGCTTTTGGCACAGTTCCATACTTTTTGGACTTATAAATAATGCCAGTGCAAAATTTGTTGCCTTGTAAATTTGTTTTTGACCTTGAGAAACAAAAGTGTGACAGCTATCCTTTGTTTTTTTCTGTTCTTGTAGGTGATAATGGCGTCACACAAGACAATTGACAGATGAACCCATCCCTTCCCAAGCAATTTCCTTCTCAGGCGAAGTTTATTGAAGCCCATTGCATCACTGAGCAGAACATTAGGGTTTCCACATCATACCTGTACCGCTGCTTCCAACCAGAATTGCAGAGCCTTCATTCTTGCTCTTAGGCAGGTACATGAAGTTGGTTGCGTATCTCTATGCTATAGTGCTTCAGAGAAGCTCAATTTCTTTTTAATGAAAATAATAAGAAATTAACATTAATGATTATCCGTATCTTGTTCTACATACCCAAAGAGTCAGGCTGTAATGTTTGTAACAGTCTAAGCTCAATAAAATTCTGTTACAGTTAAGGGAAGATTCTGGTGGGCTCGTCCACACACTAGTTTGTTAGACCTTTCAGGGATCTGGTTTCTGTGGCCATGAGGTATTTCTCTACAACAGGGGGAATAATATATATTATGATCAGGGTTTTGGAATACAAATTTTTATATTTACTTTTTTAAGGTAAGACAAATATGAAATAATACATACAGTATATCAGGCTGGCAGGGAAGCCTCTGGCACCCTTTCACATGTTTTTACCTCTTTTTGCAAAAGGCTGTTGTTTACAGAGCTCAATAACTCAAACTGAAACTTACAAAAACAAATTGAAGCAGTAACTCCTTTCCCTCTTGAATATTTCAATGAGAGACATTATGCTTGAAAGCAGGATAATTTCTACTCTGCTATCTATTTAGGTAAATAATATTGCTGTGGGAATCCTTTGTCATGTATAAAATGTATTTTGAAACAAAGATTGCATGTATATACAGTATAAACACAACTTTTAAAAATGTATAATTTAGTTTCCCTTTAACAATAATTTTACCTGACATGAAAGCAATATAAAGGGGTTGATTTACAAAAACTGAAGAGTGAAAAATCTGGTCCAGCTTTGCATAGAAACCAATCAGCTTCCAGTTTTTTTTTTAGATTGAACAAGCTGAAGTTAGAAGCTGATTGGCACAGTTGCACACAATTTTACACTTTCCAGTTTTAGTAAATCAACCCCAAAGTCTACCAATGTTGTGCTCCTTTTGGAAATGTTAGTTGCCTGGAGTTTCTTGTCACAATATTATTCAAGGTTGGAAGCCCAGAAAGTATGACATCCAAGTAACTAGCACATTCAGAAGGAGGTCACCATTGACAGCCTATGCAATTCTATCCATACAAATTTACTTTAAAGGTACCCTTTTTATTCTGGCCTAGTCCAAAAATGTCTCTTTCCCATATTTCCTCAAAGTAGATTGATAGACAATTTCACTTAATGCACGACACTCACTCACTCACTCACGACACTCACTCATATGCAATAGCAATTGTGTGTTAAAATATTTGCAAGATGTGGGTTATACTGCACAGCAAGAACTTCTAAAGCTAGTGGGTGCTAGTGGGAACTGTGGCGGTAGCAAGGCATGGTATAGATCCAACTTTATTGGAAACTTTTCAAAACTTGCAAGATGGTTACCCAAACAACAGTTCTTTCAATATTTGTAACAACACGTTCTACTGGCACAGTCAAAATTAAAGTGGAATTCCAGGCTGGAACTAACAAAACTTAAGATTGCTCTCACCCCACTTCTAACACCTATACTACCAACAAGTATATGCATCGTCCTTCTCCAGAGTAGTTAGTATAGGTGTTAGAAGGTGGGTGGGAGCAGTAAATTCTAGCTTGGAATTCCACTTTATGTATATTGAAGTATGCTATCACTCTCCATAGGTATGAGGCTGAACTGGGTACTATGCTCCATGTTCTATTCAGATATCGGCAGTTGGTTCTTGCTATTGAAATTCTATTTGGATATCGGCAGTTGCTTCTTGACACCATTAATGTGGTATTTGCTATTAATATATCTGCGGACCTGAGAATTGCATTCTATGGTTATTAGATGAAGAACACTACACCCTACATAAATATACCACTATTATTAGATTGTTGTTTATCGACCAGAAGCTGATAAGAGGAGGATATCTCCAAGTCCTTCTACTCATGTGCTGTGGAAAAATACAGTTAGTATTCTACTGCAATGAGAGAAACTGGTGTTTCAACATAGCGGTGTCCAAACAAGTCTCTAAAACTATGGGAAAACTGGTTAGGGACTCCGTGATCAGCACTACTGTAATTGACTTGATCTTAGATAGACTTCAAGGTTGAGAGCTCAAGGATACTACATCCAGATATAAATCATTGTGATTGATGAAACAAATCACCAAAATGATTAAACTGTGGTAGTACCTATCCACTTGGTTTCCCAAGTTACTTTACTTTATTAAGACCCTGTCAAAATACTCAAGGTTACAATAATTATCAGATACAGAATTCAGACAATGTGGCACAGTAAATTGAATTATTTTGGGCAACTGAGTGTGTTCATGGTCTAAGTGCCATTTTTCAGGTCTCTGATTTACAATAATGAAGGCCTGCAATACACGTAGCGAAAGACTGTGTTGATGCGAGAATCCCTCCTGCCAGGCCATTGTCCTCTCTTAGTGGGGGGTGGAGGAGGGCAGGGGAAGCTGATTATTGCTAGCAGCTATAGCAGCCGCTAGCGATAATCGCAGGTAAAACATGGCATGCTAGTTTTACCCAAGTTGATTGATAAATTTGGTACATTTAGCCTGCCCATACACGGTTGGAATCTCGGCCGGTTCCTGCTAAACTGGCAGAGATTTGAACCATGTATTGCCTGCCTTAGGTATGTTATAATTCTAATACTGTTGTACAAGGAGGTTTATGGAAGGTGGTTAGTGGGGATTGGGATATGTACATTTTGTACTGAAAAAACTTTAATAAAAATGTATCTGATTTAAAAAAAAAAAAAACAAGATACCTTTTCAGCTCTCCAAATGTTTTACTCCAGCAGGTATTTGCAATGGAAGATAGTGTATACCAGAAGTTGTAGACTCACTTGATAAGAGGGCCCCAAGCGAGGCTCCTGACATCAGCCAAGAACCGACTGTAACACTTTAGTGCAACTTTCCTTTAAAACAGGGGTCTCCAAACTTTCTACACAAAGGGCCGGTTTACTGTTGTTCAGATATTAGGGGGGCCGAACTGTGGCCAGTGGGAGTACAAAATGTCCCAGTGTCAGTGGACCATTATTGTTTCACTTTAAGCATTGGGTCCCATTGTTGGTGTCATTTGGAGGAATTGTGCCCCATCATTGGTTTCACTGGGCCCCATTGTTGATGTCATTGGGAGGAATTGTGCCTCATAATTGATGTCATTAGGAGGAATTGTCCCCCATCGTTGATGTCATTGGGAGGAATTGTGCCTCATCATTTGTGTCATTGGGAGGAATTGTGCTCTCCATTGGTGTTAGTGAATAAAATAGCACCCCGAGGGCCAGATAAAAGCAAGCTGAGGGCAGCATCCAGCCCCAGGGCCGCAGTTTGGAGACCACTGCTTTAAAGTGTTACCACAATAAATGAATTCCTGTTTTTAGTTTTACTAAACCACCTTATTTCTGGCGGTTCCTACTACTCTATCTCATTGCTAACAGTATCGTTCAATAATTTAGTGCAAAGAAAAAAAGATAAGGCGCAGGTTCCCATGGCAACCAGTCATTTTTTTGGCTTATTATATTGGTGTTACAAAGATTGCGACCATGCAAGTTTGTTTTTGAATTTGTACGACAAATGTGTGACAGCTGTAAGCACCCCTGTCAACGTTTAATGGCTTGTCTCAACGCTATAACTGCTACATCTGCGGAATTGCTTGTTCTGTTGAAGAGTAACGGACTTACAGGCTAGATCACCAGGTGAAAATAAAGAAAAGAAAGCCTAAAAAAGAAAACACATGCAGCCATCACAACTAAAAATAAATTGCGATATGGCACTGTGATACTTTATCTGACAATTGTGCATTCATGTGACGCTGTACCCAAACAAATTTATGTCCTTTTTTCACACAAATAGAGCTTTCTTTTGGTGGTATTTTTTAGTTTTAAGATCGACAATTAAAAAAAAAAAAAAAAAAACAATATGTTTTACTTTCTGCTATAAAACAAATCCAATAAAAAAAATGTACAAAATCCATTTTTTTGATAAATTTAGGCCAATATGTATTCTTCTGCATATTTTTGGTAAAAAAAAATCCCATTAAGCATATATTGATTTGTTTGCGCAAAAGTTATCACGACTACAAACTATGGGATATATACTGAAATTTATATTTAATTATTTTTTTACTAGTAATGGCAGCGATCAGTGACAGTGGGTCTGCAATATTGCGATGGACATTCGGAGAGGGACACTTTTGACACTTTTTGAGGACCAGTGACACTAATAAAGTGATTAGTGCTAAAAATATGCACTGTACTAATGACACTGGCTGGGAAGGGGTTAAACATCTAGGGCAACCAAAGGGTTAAATGTGTGCCTAGCCAGTGTTTTGGTGTACTATGGGAGATGCTTTTACTAGGGGAAGTAATTAATTTTTTTCCCTGCTTTACGGGGAAAGTAAATCTACTTCCCCCTGACAGAACAGGGCCCTGCCTTGTTTACATAGGCAGAGCCCTGTCCAGTGTAGATTCATGATTATTGCCAGGTGCCGTTAGTAATCCATTGAACGGCACCTGCTGTTTAGGCATGAGCCCATTGTTCAAGTCGAACGTAAGTTAGACTCAAACATCGGGTGTTCGCCCGTTTGCAAAACAGCAAACAATATGCAGCGTTTGCAGAAAATTCAAAAGTCGCAGAACGCCGTTAAAGTCTGTGGGACACTAACATGAAAAACCAAAAGTGCTAATTTTAAAGGCTTATATGCAAGTTATTGCCATAAAAAGTGTTTGGGGACCTGGGTCCTGCCCCAGGGGACATGTATCAATGCAAAAAAAAGTTTTAAAATCGAACGTTTTTTCGGGCAGTGATTTTAGTAATGCTTAAAGTGACACAATAAAAATTAAATATTCCTCTAACTATCCTTCCTGGGGGTGTCCTTAGTATGCGCATTTTCTCCGTGTTTAGAACAATACCACAGCAAAATGACATTTCTAAAGGAAAAAATGTCATTTAAATACTCGTGGCTGTAATGTATTGTCGGGTTCCGACAATATAGATAAAAATCATTCAAAAAAATGTCATGTGTCTCCCCCCCAGTCCATTACCAGGCCCTTTGGGTCTGGTTTGGATATCAAGGGGAACCCTGCACCCAAATTTAAAAAAAAATTGCGTGTGGGTCCCCCCAAATCCATACCGGGCCCTTCTTCTATGGATTCTAAGGGGAACCCGGAGCCAAAATTTTAAAAAATGGTTTAGGGGTCCCCTCAAAATCCTTACCAGACCCTTATCCGAGCCCGCAACCTGGCAGGCCGCAGGCAAAGTGGGGGACGAGAGAGCGCCCCTCCCCCGAACCGGTGTTCCCATGTCGTACAAATTTTTTGCCTGTTCGCAAGTTCTGGTGTGAACCGAACTGGGGGGTGTTCAGCTCATCCTTGCTGCTGATTGACATCTGCTGTGTTTAATCACAGCATGGCCACCCCCTTCCCGGAAGTGGCAGATCACATGCCTAGTACGTAATCTGGCGCAGCCGAGCCACCTTGCCACCGTATATCTATGTTATACGGTTGGCAAGCTGTTAAGCAAGAAGCATGGCCAAGTCTTTTTGGCCATACTTCTCTTGTAAGTCACTGGAGTGCTTTTACTTTTGCACGCTCTTCACTCAGAATTCACTGACAGCGCACTGTCGGCTGACGTGGCAGAGCCGTTCTGGGCTCTGGAAGGATCCTGACAGTAATTGATTGACTGCTGCCTCTGCCTCTCAAGCTGTGGCTAAAGGCCCGTACACACGATCAGACTTTTTGACAACAAACACGCAAATTAGCTGTTTTGGAGCAACATCCGACCGTGTATACGCTCCATCGGACAAACTTTTTCTGTTTGAGGGCGCCCCCTCCCCCAAAGCACCCACCCCCCCATGTTGAGGGCATGCGGCCTGGTACGTTCAGGAGGGGGGGCGCTCGCTCGTCCCCACCCCCTTTCCTGACCGGCCAGGCTGCGTGCTTGGATAAGGGTCTGGTATGGATTTTGGGGGGACCCCATGCAGATTTTTCGGCGTAGGGGTTCCCCTTAAAATCCATACCAGACCTAAGGGCCTGGTATGCCCCTGGAGGGGAACCCATGCCGTTTTTTTTTTTTAAATTTGGCGTGGAGTTCCCCCTCAAGATTCATACCAAACACAGTGCCTGGCATCCAAGTCGGATCCCCGCACCAGTGTGAACCCGGCTCGCAAGGTGTCAATCTCGCCGATAAAAGCAGCGAGATTGACACAATATCAGACAACAATACAGAAGTTGACTAAAGGGTGGTGATAAAGAGCTGAAAAACCACGTGATTTGCTGAAATTTGGCTGAAAAGATTCTGCCGTGTGTATGCAATACAAACTTATGGCCAACGCCCTTTGCACAAAAATCCAAGGGAAAGTTTGTACAAAGTCCTATCGTGTGTATGTCACAGTCAGCTGTTCCCACCACTCTCCTGCCCGGCACTTCAGTGAGCGCTGCAGGCAGGCTCTTTATTGCAGAAGAGACATGCAATGTCTCTTCAACAATAAAAGAAAACTACCTGCCTGTTTGCAGTCTTCTCTGCAATGTATGCGCAAGCTCAGCTCAGTTTACATTCCAGCACAAATCCTGTATGCTGGGATGACAGCATACAGGATTTGTGCTGAACTCCTGCGCATGCGCAGGAGTGACATCATCCCACAACATTCAATGAAGATGGCTGCAGCCCAGCACCCCAATGAAGCCAGGCAGAAGATGCTTGCGCCAGTGAGCCACACTGAACCATTGAAAGAGAGGTAAGTATTGGGGACTTTAGTTTAAGTAATCCAACAGTACAAACAAATAGCCACTGCCCCCAGCTATTGCAGCAAGGAGCACATGGAAAGGCCACGCATGTCAAACAAAACCCAAAGAAAATTCCCAGCTCAACTCACCAACCAGCCTGCAACCAACCAAATTATCCTGTCTAACAGTATGCATTAAAAACAGGGGTTTAGTTTGCCTCTTGACGGCACCTCTTTATTATCTGCAGTCCTAACTCCAAATTTTGAGAGCCTCCACAGTGGAAGCACATGCATTATAATGGATAGGCAAAGGGCCAGTGGATAGGCAGAGGGCTTTGGTTTTGTTTTAGTTTAAAACGGAGTTCCACACATGGAAATGGAACTTCAACTTATCAGATCCCCCCCCCCTCAGGTGTCACATTTGGCACCTTTTAGGGGGGAGCAGATACCTGTCAAATCCAGGTATGTGCTCCCACTTCCGGGCATAGATCGCCGCAGAAAGTGCCCATGTGCGGCCCCACCCATTGTCCCACCCATTGTCTTCTGGGAGACACACAGGTCCCAGAAGACAGCGGGGACCATTCAGAACTCGCTGTGTGTGCTGAGGGCATGATGACGTAACGTGCGTCACGGAGGGAGGGAGGAGAGCGTGTCACCTGGAGGAGGAAGCGGGCTCTCCCAGGATCTCAGCTGTATGCGATCCCTCCCCAGAATGGTGATCCGTGTTGAGAGGGCCATGTATGGCTCCAGGAAAGGAAGGAAGACCCCCGGACGCCGCTGTTGAGCGGACCCGTAAGGAGGAGAAAGTGAACGAGCCTCCGCACGCCTCACGACGCTGCCAAGTGATCTCGGGGAGGAAGAAGGGAAGCGGCTGTGCTGACAAGCATAGAGGTGGACGGTGATCGTAGGAGGTCGGGCTTGTCTGTGGTCCCCCCCACCCCTGTACCTCTCCCTAGGTGGGATACCGGATAAAACGGAGAGTAACCAGCAATGAACACCTGGAGCCCAGGACTTTGGTAAAGTACAAGCATTTTTTTTTCTTTCCTTACCTCTCTTGTTGCACACTGACATAGCGGAACGAGGCAAGAAGGAGGTGATCCGAGGGAGACAGGAGAAGATAATGAAATACCTATACTACCTTGCTGATTTAAACAAGGGAAACTTGTAAGCATCTGAAACACTGAAGGAAGGGATATGCTGAATAGTGCCCTATATATATTGGAGAAGTGTTGTGAAAGGGAGAAGAATATATGAGGCAAGACTCTGTTACATATTCCATCTCAGAAAAGTAAAGTGTAAAGAAAATTATACAAATTGTATGGTCTGTTTGTATGGGAGGACTGTAAAAGGCCATATACCTGGAAGGGGGATTAAAGGAGGTTAGGAGTGAGGAGAGACAGACTGAAATTATCTCTAAGTGGAGGAGCGGAGAGGTGAGATTTTATTGCTGGACACAAATTTGCAATCCCCTGATCCACTACGAACCCCGTAAGGAGAGGACACAGGCTCGGCCGGTGAATAGGGTCTTGTACGTTTAAGAGACTCCCTGGGGTTAAATATACCCCCTTCCTCTTCTTTCCCCCTCTACCTCTCCGGTGGCCTCTCCCATAGGGGGAGGGAGTAGGTTGAATTAAAAGCTGGGGAAACAAACAGGAGGGGCAAGAAAGAGGGGAACGATGAATAAAGCAGCAGCTAAGTCAGGAAAAGGGGGAGCACCTAAAACCCCGAAGGACAAGACCGTTGGCAGCACAATAAAACAATACATGTCCCAAGGAGCTAGTCCAAGAGGGGGGGACCTAGAGGCCCAAGGAGGATCAAGGACAGAGAGAAAAGGGGGAACCCCAAATAAAGGGGAAGATAAGAAGGCGCAATCAAGAGAGAACTCCTTAATGGAAGGAGAGATGGAAATGAGCCGGGGGGGAAGATAGAAGAACAAGTGCCCAGATGCTTTCCAAAGAGGAACTGAGTAACATGCTCCAAAAAATGGAGAATGCAATAAAATCCGAAATAGGCCTGGTGAGAGCAGACCTGGGAAGCCTCTTAGAAAGAGTAGAAATAACTGAGAAAAAAACGGACGAATTAGATCTGAAGTTGAGGAATCTTAAAGAGCAATTAAAGATTTCTAGACAAAATCAGAAGATAATTCTCTACAAGATCGAGGACCAAGAAAATCGTGATAGAAGACAGAATTTAAGAATCCGCTCTGTTCTGGAAAATAAAGGAGAAGATCTCAGGAAGATTGCCTCTGCAATTTTGGGCCCACTCCTTGGAGAAGAGGCTGTAGAATTCCCCAAGATAGAAAGGATCCATCGAGTTGGAAGATTATATAATAAAGATCCCCAGAGGCCTAGAGATGTAATAATCAGATTTAGATTTTTTGAGGACAAAGTGGCAATTCTATCTAAATTGAGAATCAAACCCCCCTAAATTTTGAAGGATCAGAGATTCAGGTGTATACGGATCTTGCGCCCGAAACTCTAGCAAGGAGAAGGCTCTTGAAACCCCTGCTAGATCAGATGAGAGGTCAGAACATAAAATATAGCTGGGGGTTCCCGGCTTGCCTAATGGGCTATAAAGATGGAAGTTCAGTAAGACTAAGGTTCCCTGAAGAATTGAAGGACTTTTGTGATAAGCTGGACATACAAGAGCCAAAATTGCCAGGCTGGGAGGAAGAGTAATCTGGAATCGCTTGGGGGGGGGGGATTACAGATGTGGAGGGGTGGGGAGTGAGGGGGAAAAGTGAGGGGGTGAAGAGGGATAGGTGGAAGAAAAGGGAGATAAAAGAAAGCATGAAGGAGGTCTGTCCGGGAGAGGGGTGGAGCGGTGGAGAAAAGTGGGGGAGGAGCCAACGTGGATGCCGGCTTATCCCTTCCTGTTAATACCATCATGTAGGAAGGGGAAAGGGGCACGCTCGAAGTCTCACCTCAAAATAGGAGATTCGCTACGCTCTATGGTATCCATAGCGCTTGGCGAATGGGGGGCCAAAGGGTGGCCGGGGGGAGGGAGGGAGGGGGGGGGTGGGGGAGGGGGGGAGGGGGGTGGGAAGGTAGTCTGTGCACAGGGTTAAAAAAATCTAAGGTTAACGCAGTAATGCAAGTTCAATTCAAGAAATATGCAATGAGATGGGGAAGCTAAATTTCATGATCTATAATGTTAGAGGTCTCAACACGCCCAGGAAACGACATAAGATTTTGGAGGAATTGGAGAGATACAAAGCGGATGTGGTATTTCTTCAAGAAACCCACTTGACATATGGTTCTAACACTAAGTTATGGTCAAAAGCTTTCCCAAACTGCTTCTATGGGGACACAATAACAAAAAGGGCAAGAGGAGTGGCAATAGGAATAGCAAAGGAGGTGAATTTTAAAGTAGAGGAGAGATTAACGGACCCAGGGGGAAGGTACATCTTTCTGAAAGGCTCCCTTGAGGGATGGGAATGTACATTAGCCAATGTGTATGCGCCAAACAAGGAGGCCAGTGGATTCTTAGTAAATACATTGGAAAAATTAATGGAGTTTAAAAAGGGGGGCCTAGTCCTGATGGGAGATCTAAACCTCTGTATTGATCCAGAGGTGGACAGTACATCGCGTGCACTGGGGAAGACGAACGTGAATTTGAGAAAGCTACAACGGAAGTTCCATTCCTGCCAACTGGTAGATTTATGGAGGATTATGAATCCTAATAAGAAGGATTACTCGTTCTACTCCCCAGTGCACGGGACGTACTCTAGGATTGACTATATTCTGATTGAGCATTCACTCCTTGATAGAGTCGTAGAATCTAAGATAGGGACCATAACATTGTCGGACCATGCCCCAGTTAGTATGGAAATGTATGTCTCCAACACCCAAAGAGTTCCAGTAACTTGGAGATTAAATGAAGACCTAATACAGGACGAAACAAACCTAAGAATAGTAGAACAGGAGTTAAAACAATACTTTCTAATAAACGATACAGGAGAGATTTCCGGGCCCTCCCTGTGGGTGGCCCATAAGGCTTATATTAGGGGGATTTTAATAAAACTGGGAGCAAAGAGGAAAAGAGAAACAAGAGAAGAAATTAAAAAATTAACTGAAGAAACACATGATCTGGAGCAGGAGCACAAGAAAGGGCTAGGCCAAGATAAGAGGGTGTACCAAAACTTAATCCTAAAAAGAGAAGAACTAAAAGATTGGATAGCTAGAGAAACAAAAAAAGTATTTTATAAAGTGGCAAAAGAAAGATATCAGAGTAGGAATAAGAGCAGCCGACTATTAGCCATAATCCTGTGGAGAAAGAAAGCTAGAAATTATATAGAAAGAATTCAAAATAGCAAAGGAGTTATGGTTCACACAACAAACGAAATAGGGGAATCCTTTAGGAATTACTATAAGGATTTATATACAGTAGGGAAAAATAAAAGTCAGGACAGATCCCATAAAATAAAGATAGGAGAATTTTTGAAAAAAGCAAATCTCCCTAAGATCACAGAGAATTGTAAGGATAATTTAGAAAGCCCTATAACGATAGAAGAGATTAATACAGCACTAGGGGAGTCAGCTCCGGGAAAAAGTCCGGGTCCTGATGGACTTACTTCTCTCTATTATAAAAAATTTAAAGACATACTAACCCCTAGACTTTGCGAATATATGAATGGGTTGGGCACCGAGTTTGAGCTAAGTAGGGAGGCGCTGAAAGCCGAGATCACGGTTATTCCAAAAGAAGGGAAAAATGCTACGATTTGCTCTAGCTATAGGCCAATATCGTTGATCAATACAGATGTGAAACTATATGCTAGAGTATTAGCAAATCGGTTGAAAGAAGGGATGAGCGAATGGATACACCCAGATCAAGTGGGATTTACCCCAAAAAGAGAAGGGAGGGATAATGGGGTGCGCACCCTTCTCCTTCTGCAGAACATCAAGGATAGGGGGCCCCCAGGTCTACTCTTGTCTATAGACGCAGAAAAAGCGTTTGACAGAGTGGACTGGGGGTTCCTGTTCCAAACTCTCAAACACCTGGTATTGGGCCCGAAGATGATGGGATGGATCCGTGCCTTGTATAACCACCCTACGGCCTCAATAAAAATCAATGGGTCCTCTTCGGCCACTTTCGAAATGGAAAATGGGACGAGACAGGGTTGTCCCCTGTCCCCCTTGCTCTTTGTTCTCTCCTTGGAGCCGCTGCTCTCGGTGATTAGGGAGGACCCGGATATAAGCGGATTTTGGGTTGGAGATGAGGAGCATAAGGTCGCAGCCTTTGCTGATGACGTGCTGCTCTTCATAGCCAACCCGAGAATCACAATGCCAAATATACTGAAAGTACTCAGACAATATGCGGAGGTGTCTAATTTTAAGATAAATTTGGCAAAATCCAAAATACTGAATATTAACATAGGTAAAAAAGAAGAAAGTAAGCTGAAAAAAGAATTCCAATTTACATGGAAAAAAGAAATAAATTATTTGGGTATAAAACTAGCAAACTCATTAGGGAAGATTTATAAACTAAATTTCATTCCACTACTTAATGAAATAAAAGCCGAGAATAAAAGGATAATGGGTAAACCACTATCGTGGTTAGGTCGCATTAATGCTATAAAAATGATTCTGCTACCAAAAATCATTTTTAAGCTACAGATCCTCCCACTGGCAATACCTCAGTTTTATCTAAAGAAACTTAATTCAATCATAATGAAAACAGTTTGGAAGGGCAAGAGTCTCTTTTGACATTATAAAACAGGAAAAAAAAAAGGGGGTTTGGCGGTTCCCGACATTCAGGGTTATTACAAGGCAATATTGGTGTCAAGAGCGATCGAGTGGGTCAGAGATAATAAACACAAGAGATGGGTGAATATAGAAAATAAATTAAGTAAGGCACATTTAGGACACATAATTTGGAACCCCCCACATCACAGACTATTAGACGGAAGTACACACACATTGACGAAGGTGGTTATTAGAGCGTGGGACACAATACATAAACAAATAAACAAGACATTTAACTCCCCCTTAATTTCACTTAGGGAAAACGATTATTTTGCACCGGGGAAAACGAAAATAGGTGGTAACTGGATTAAGAAGGAAAAGGCACAGTTAAGAGACATAATACAAGAAGGAAAGATTGTTCCGTTTCACGATTTAAAGCACAATAGGGAAGCTTGGGTGATAGATGGATGGAGATACCTCCAGCTAAGCCATTTTGTTGATCGCCTGCCACAGCCAATAAGGTCTGGAAAAGAGCTCTCAGAGTTGGAGAGGCTGTGTCTAGCGAACAATACTAAGGGTATAATATCCAAAATTTACAAAATGGGGCTGATGGCGGGTAGGCGGGAGGTACCTCCATACATCACAAAATGGGAAAGACAATTAGGATCGCAGATAGATAGCAATACTTTAAGAAAAATATTGGAACTGACCCATCGCTCGTCGATTGATACCAATGTTGCTGAAATGAATTACAAGATCTTGACAGGTTGGTATGTTACCCCTGACAAAGCATGTAAATACCAAAGGGATAAGACATCGGAGTGTTGGAGGGGATGCAAAGGAGTGGGCAATATGGCCCACATGTGGTGGAACTGTCCAGAAATTAAAAGATACTGGGTAAAAATATTGGGGTTTATCAAGGAAATAACAAAGATAGAAGTAAAGGCAGACCCCTGGATGGTATTACATCATGGAATAGGAGGGGAGGTCAAAAAGTATAAAGAGTCCTTGGTGCCACACTTGCTTAATGCGGCTAAAAAAACTATCCCAAAAAAGTGGCAGATGGTAGAATGCCCATCAATATGGGAGTGGGTCAATGAAGTGGAAGGTATTCGCCTGATGGAAGAAGGGAGTTTTGGGAGGGATGGCGACACAATAGGAGAAAATAACAACTGGCAGTGTTGGAAGGAATTTAAAAAACGGTGGAGTATCACCGAGGGACTGAAAACTAGATTTAATTGAAGAGAACAAAGTTATCCAAGGGTGCACAGATAAGTGGGGGGGGGGGGGGGGGCGGGAGGGAGGGGAAGGGAGTAATGGTGAAGGGGCAGGGTTTGGGGATTATATGGGGTAGTGCTGAGGTAAAAAGATAAAGTAAAGACCTCTAGTATGAATTTCTTTTTCTTTATATACTGTTTTTTGATAATAAACGATTTGTATGTCCGCCATCAAAGCTACAATGATGTGAAAAAGTTGAAGGGACATGGATGACACTGACAAGGTGGATTAAGTCTCTTATAAGATTCACTGAGGTGGCAAAAAAAAATAAAAATAAAATAGAACTCGCTGTGTGACTCGCACATGTGCAGTAGGGAACCAGAAGTCCGAAAGTCTTCACATCCTGGTTCGCTTACCAGGAATGGCGGCAGCAGCACTCGTGAGTAGATCTGAAGATCGGATTCGGTTGCGGATATCACGGACTCCCTGGACAGGTAAGTGTCCATATATTAAAAGGCAGCAGCTACAGTATTTGTAGCTGCTGACTTTTATTTTTTTTCCCAGGCTGAACTCCGCTTTAAGTAGACAAGACAAGCAATAAAGCCTAACTCCAGCTAACACATCTTATGCAGTTATGGCAACCTTTTTTTCTGTTGGAAAAAAGTTTTAACATATGAAAAAAAAGCTGGGCATTGTCAGTGTTACAGTAGATGGTTTGCCCCAACCTAATGTGGAAAAATAACAAATCTACCGTATATACTCAAGTATAAGCCGAGTTTTTCAGCACATTTTTTTGTGCTGAAAATTCCCCCCTCAGCTTATACTCGAGTCAAGCACTTTTCTGCAACAGAGAATGACATATACCGAACCGACTTTGGGGCCCTGTATCTCGGGGCCACTTGGTGCTAGGAAAATTTGGTGTGCAAATCTAGTGGAACTAGCACTACAACATATCCAAAGCTGGGGTTCCTAGCACCAAGTGACCCTGAGATACGGGCCCCAAAGTTGGTTCAGAAAATGTCATTCTCTTCTGCAGAAAAGTGCTTGACATTTTCCAAACCGAATTTGGGGCCCCGTATCTTGGGGCCACTTGGTGCTAGGAACCCCAGCTAGGGGGCTAGGAACCCCTGGATATGTTGTAGTGCTAGTTCCACTGGGTTTGCACACCAAATTTAGGGTTCCTAGCACCAAGTGGCCCCGAGATACAGGGCCCCAAAGTCAGTCAACTGTGTCCATCTGCGGCAATGTCATTTTGGGACCCTTTGGGTCCAGAGACCCCAAATTTTGGCTGTAGCTAGGGGGCATCTAAGAACCCTTAACTACCGAGTTTGAAGTTCGGGGGACCTATGGCTGCAAATGGGCACAGTGAGGCTGCAAATGGGCACAGTGAGGCTGCAAATGGGCACAGTGAGGCTGCAAATGGGCATTGTTGACTCTCTTTTCCACTTACAGTAGCTGCGTATTTCTTACCCTAGGCTTATACTCGAGTCAATACATTTTCCCAGTTTTTTGTGGTAAAATTAAGTGCCTCGGCTTATATTCGGGTCGGGTTATACTCGAGTATATATACGGTACTTGCTGGAAAAGCAGGTAATTAACGATTTTACAGGAAGGACTCCTGAAAAAAATTAAAACTTCTGTGTTAATGATAATGACAGACTGCATCGTATTTGTCATATTTAAAGGTTGCTAATATTCACAGTGTATTCCTTTTATTATTCATTTTATTATTAATACTACGTACTATTCCACTGCATTCATCTCCCATATGAATCTAATAGCTCTTCATGTGTTTGTCCGCAGGATTTGGAAACATCTCACCACGAACAAAGGGTGGGAAGATTTTCTGCATTATCTATGCCCTTCTGGGAATTCCTCTCTTCGGGTTCTTGTTAGCCGGGGTTGGAGATCAGTTGGGAACCATATTTGGAAAAGGGATAGCCCGGGTGGAAGACATATTTGTAGTAAGTATATACAGTAACAGTATACTATATTCAATTTTATTTAAAAGACATGACTAAATGAGTACCAAATGTACATTTTTCAGAGAAGCTGCAACAAAAACAGATTGTTAGTATAAGGGTAAACCCAGAACCCAAAGCTGCTGTTCCATGCTGATTGGAAAGCTCTTACTCCACAGGGGTTGTTTCAGAATTTTACAAAGTGGCCACTTCTTCCACACAGAGAGCAAGGGTCCTTCTCTGCAGCAAGTTAGCAGAGAACAGGCTTTTCTACTCAGGCTGTGGCTGCTTTCTAAAGTCAACGGGTTAAATTCAGAACACCTCTCGTTTTGATCCACCTGGAATTTATTTGGTTGACTTAAAGTGAAGGTTTACTTGGGCTGTAAATACCTGTATGTAGTTTCGTGCTCGAGTCACTGTGGGCACGCGCAATGTCCGCCAGCCACCCGCGATCGCTCCTCAGAGAGGCAGAACGGGGATCTGCCAGTTTACACAAAGCAGAACCCCATTCTTGCAGGAGAGTACAGTGAGATCGACTGTTCCTAGTGATCAGGAACAGCAATCTCTCTGTTCTCCCAGTCAGTCCCCCCCCCACAGTTAGAAACCCCTCCCTAAGACACACCTAACCCCTTGATCACCCCCCAGTGTTAACCCCTTCCCTGCCAGTGTCATTTATACAGTGATCAGTGGCTATTCTTAGCTCTGATCACTGTAATAATGTCACTGGTCCCAAAAAAGTGTCAAAAGTGTCCGATCTGTCCAACGCAATGTCGCAGTCCCGCCAAAAACTTGCCGATTACCACCACTACTAGTAAAAAAATAAATATGTAGAAGAATACATATTGGCCTAAACTGAAGAAGAAATTAGTTTTTTTACTTTTTTTTGGATATTTATTATAGCAAAAAGTAAAAAATATTATTTTTTTTTTCAAAATTGTGGCTCTTTTTTCTTTATAGCGCAAAAATGCTTAATAATAATAATAATAATAATAATTAATGACACCTAGCGCGCTCATCCATTTTTTTGCTTAACCACTTGCTGACCGCCACCGGTAACCTGCTCCTACTGTGATTGGACACAGCAGGAGCCAATCGGTGGGACTGGGACCCACCGATCGTCCTGGACTCAAGAAGAACAGTGGTCTGTCTATGTAAGCAAGGCAGATCGCCGTTCTGTCAGTAGGAAAGGTATTGATCCTGTGTTTCTGCAAAGCAGGAACACGAATCTCTGCCTTCCCATAGTACAAGTACCTCCCCCATAATAACCAAGCACAGATTAGACACACAGTTAACACTTTGATTAACCCTGATTTTAACCCCTTCCCTGCAATTGCATTTTTTTAGCACTGATCACTGTATTACTGTCACTGGTTCCCAAAAAAGTGTCTCTTAGTGTCCGATTTGTCCACTGCAATGTCGCAGTCTTGCTATGAGTTGCTGATCGCTGCCAGTACTAGTAAAAAAATAAATAGATAAATTTTAAAAAATGCATAAATCTATCCCATAGTTTGTAGACGCTATAACTTTTTGCAAACCAAACAATATACGCTTATTGGAATTTCTTTTACCAATAATATATAGCAGAATACATATTGGCCTAAATTTATGAAGACATTTGATTTTTTACATTTTTTTTTATTGGATATGTTTCATAGCAGAAAGAAAAAAAATATTGTTATTTTTTTTAAAACTTGTCAGTTTTTTATGGTTTATAGGGCACAAAATAAAAACCACAGAGATGATCAAATACCACCAAAAGAAAGCTCTATTTGTGGGGAAAAAAAGGACATCTATTTTATTTGGGTATAGTGTTGCACGACCGCGCAATTGTCAGTTAAAGTAATGCAGTGCCATATCGCAAAAAATGGCCTGGTCATGGAGAGGGGTAAATCTTCCGGAGCTGAAGTGGTTATTTGATTTATCATCGTTGTGTATATTGCACAGGATAGTGGGAAGAGCTACAGGGGTGGTGTATGAAAAATTGTGACATTAACTTGTGGCGCAGTGTTTTTTGGATTTGTGAAAGATGGTTGCTTGATGCTAAAAAGGCTGTTAAAAGTTCTAAACCTTACCAAAAACCCTAAAAAAAAATTGAGGTATACTAGGTCAACATGTTTTGTTAGTTTATTTAAGGAATTTACAATAGTCCTTCTACAGACATTTGCAGCATGGCAGATATAATCCTGTCTTTTGAACAGAGGGTGCAAATAAAAGATAAAAGAATGAGATTTAAGCAACGCTTAACTCTGCCAATGTTTACAGAATCTGCTGCCAAATCCAAACTGTTCAGCTGATAAACAACCCAACACTGCAAATCGAGCGAAAAAACGCTCTGCCTAACGATGTCTGCCAAGACCCTGCAATTCCCCCACACCTATTACCCAGCATAGAGACAGCATGTGGAAAACAGCTTCTATAACTGTTATCTTGTCTCCGCATACATTCGCCCATGGGGAGAGGCTAGAGATGGATATTAGGTCATGGCTCCCGACTTTTGCTGGTCATTGTAAGCACCCCTGTCACTGTTAAATGGTTTGTCTCAACCCTTTAACTGCCACTTTTGCTGGACAAGTTGGTCTGTTAACCGCTTGCCGGCCAGCCGCCACAGTTATACTGCGGGAGGTTGGCTCGGCTGCGCAAATCGCCATAGCTGTACGTCGGCCCGTTTAATAGCTATATCAGGCGTGCGTGCGCGTGGCTGCCAGCCGCGATGTCTGCCGGCCACCTGCGATCGCTCCACAGAGAGTCAGAACGGGGATCTGTCAATGTAAAAAAACAGACCCCCGTTCTGTCAGGGGAGTACAGTGAGATCGATTAGATCGAGTGATTAGGAACAGCGATCTCTCTCTACTCCCTGTCAGTCCCCTCCCCCCACAGTTAGAATCACTCCCTAGGGAACACTTAACCCATTGATCGCCCCCTAGTGTTAACCCCTTCCCTGCCAGTGTCATTTATACAGTAATCAGTGGCTGTTTTTAGCTCTGATGACTGTAATAATGTTACTAGTCCCAAAAAGTGTCAAAAGTGTCCGATCTGTCCGCAGCCCCACTAAAAATCACTGATCACCGCCATTACTAGAAAACAAAAAAATGATAATAAAAATGCCATAAATATATCCCCTATTTTGTAGATGCTAGAACCTTAGCACAAACCAATCAATTGCGATTTTTTTCCATAAAATATGTAGAAGAATACAGATTGGCCTAAACTGATGAAGAAATTTGGGTTTTGTATTTATTTTTTTGGATATTTATTATAGCAAAAAGTAAAAAATAGTTTTTTTTTCAAAATTGTCGGTCTTTTTTTGTTTATAGCGCAAAAAATAAAAAACACAGAGGTGATCAAATACCACCAAAAGAAAGCTCTATTAGTGGGAAAAAAAGGACATCAATTTTGTTCGGGTACAACGTCGCATGACCGCGCAATTGTCAGTTAAAGAGATGCAGTGCTGTATCACAAAAAATGGCCTGGTCATTTAAGGGTTTAATTCCTTCCGGGACTGAAGTGTTTAAAGAAAGCTGGAAAATAACAGATTTACTGGTCAGACCAACATGTGAAAATAAAGAAAAAAGCCTTAAAAAAGAAAGCTGATGCAGCCACCACATCTACTATAAGAGTTGGAAAGCTACAAGAAAATACATTTTTGTTTTTGAGTTTAATACCTCTTTAACCATATCTCTCTTACACAAATAAAATAAGTTATTTAAAAATAACAATCACTTTAACAGGGGGCACAGACAGCAATAAAAACTGACAAGCCTTCTAATCCCTCTCCACTCTCCAAAACTACAACTACAAAGTTTTGCCTTTAGTTATACTTTAAATAAATGTAATAATATACCTTTTTGGATGATCTGTATACCACGGTCAGTGATAAACTGTGCAGTTTCTCCAGTGCTGAGAGTTCAGCCTGTATCATGTGACCTGGCTAGCTCTGAGAATAAGTACCGTATTTATTGGCGTATAACACGCGCCGGCGTATAACACGCACCCCAAGTTTAGGAGGGAATTTTAAGGAAAAAAACTTTTAGGAGGGAAGTTTAAGGAAAAAAAACTTACATTTAAATGCCCATCAATGCAGCGTTATCGTGTCCATCTGCAGCCTTGTCAGTGCAGCCTTGCCCCAGTGTCCAGTGCAGCCTTGTCAGTGCAGCCTTGCCCCAGTGTCCAGTGCAGCCTTGTCAGTGCAGCCTTGCCCCAGTGTCCAGTGCAGCCTTGTCAGTGCAGCCTTGCCCCAGTGTCCAGTGCAGCCTTGTCAGTGCAGCCTTGCCCCAGTGCAGCCTTGTCAGTGCAGCTTTGCCCCAGTGCAGCCTTGTCAGTGCAGCTTTGCCCCAGTGCAGAATTGTCAGCGCAGCTTTGCCCCAGTGCAGCTTTGCCCCAGTGCAGCCTTGTCCCCAGTGGTCAGTGCAGCCTTGTCCCCAGTGTACAGGATAGTGGGAAGAGCTACAGGGGTGGTGTATGAAAAATTGTGACATTAACTTGTGGCGCAGTGTTTTTTGGATTTGTGAAAGATGGTTGCTTGATGCTAAAAAGGCTGTTAAAAGTTCTAAACCTTACCAAAAACCCTAAAAAAAAATTGAGGTATACTAGGTCAACATGTTTTGTTAGTTTATTTAAGGAATTTACAATAGTCCTTCTACAGACATTTGCAGCATGGCAGATATAATCCTGTCTTTTGAACAGAGGGTGCAAATAAAAGATAAAAGAATGAGATTTAAGCAACGCTTAACTCTGCCAATGTTTACAGAATCTGCTGCCAAATCCAAACTGTTCAGCTGATAAACAACCCAACACTGCAAATCGAGCGAAAAAACGCTCTGCCTAACGATGTCTGCCAAGACCCTGCAATTCCCCCACACCTATTACCCAGCATAGAGACAGCATGTGGAAAACAGCTTCTGTAACTGTTATCTTGTCTCCGCATACATTCGCCCATGGGGAGAGGCTAGAGATGGATATTAGGTCATGGCTCCCGACTTTTGCTGGTCATTGTAAGCACCCCTGTCACTGTTAAATGGTTTGTCCAGTGCAGCCTTGTCAGTGCAGCCTTGCCCCAGTGTCCAGTGCAGCCTTGTCAGTGCAGCCTTGCCCCAGTGCAGCCTTGTCAGTGCAGCTTTGCCCCAGTGCAGCCTTGTCAGTGCAGCTTTGCCCCAGTGCAGAATTGTCAGCGCAGCTTTGCCCCAGTGCAGCTTTGCCCCAGTGCAGCCTTGTCCCCAGTGGTCAGTGCAGCCTTGTCCCCAGTGTACATTACATGATGATCGCCGCCGACAGACACAAGTTTAGTTTGTATTTTTAAATATGGCGTCGCGGAGTTCGGAGGGACTCGGCGGCGCTCGTTCAGCTGAACGAGCGCCGCCTAGAACACAGTAACTGGGCGGAGCCGAGATACACATAGCCGAGGGTTCTCGGCTCTTCTCCGCGCTGTTCACAGTCACGCCCAGTCCCTATGATGGACATAACACAGGTCCAATGGCGGGACTGGGCGGGACTGTGAACGGCGCCGAGAAGAGCCGAGAACCCTCGGCTATGTGAATCTCGGCTCCGCCCAGTCACTGTGTTCTCGGCGGCGCTCGTTCAGCTGAACGAGCGCCGCCGAGTCCCTCCGAACTCCGCGGCGCCATATTTAAAAATACACGCTATGTGAATGTCGCGGCGATCGCTCCGATAGATCACAAAATAGCGGGGATCGGCGTATAACACGCACCCACGATTTCCCCCTGATTTAAGGGGAAAAAAGTGCGTGTTATACGCCGATAAATACGGTAATTATCCTCTCCAGCATAAAAGACACAGCTGAGCGTGTTCAGGTTGGCTACCCTGCCTGTGTTAGCTGGCTTTCCCCAGATAGACAGTGCAGGATGGGGAGGATCTGTGCATACAGGATAAAACAGCCTTTTTACAGTATAAGAAGCATGCTATGCTGCATATACAGACAGATTTTACTGTTGTGGGTTTAGTAACACTTTAACAATAATGCTGTATATCATGGCCAAAACAGTGTTTTATCTAATCTCATATTTATTTCATACTTTTTTTTACAGAAATGGAATATAAGTCAGACAAAAATTCGTATCATCTCCACTGTCATCTTCATTTTATTTGGATGTATACTATTCGTCGCCATTCCAGCGCTCATTTTTCAACATATCGAGAACTGGCATACCCTCGATGCCTTCTATTTTGTGGTCATCACTTTAACAACAATTGGATTTGGAGACTATGTGGCAGGTATGTTTGAGATTGTGTATAACGGGTGAGATCAGTCTCATGACATTTTTTATGTAATCTAAACTCTGCAATGAATGCAAATTCTTTATAGTCCAACTGTAGTGTCAGATCATTTTATCTGTTTATAGCCCTGTGTCCCACATTTTAAGATATTGTATATGACTGCTTTCTGCAAATCCATTATAGTATTGCAGTTAGGCACACTGGGGTTGATTACTAAAAGCAAATAGATTGTTCACTTAGCAATAGACGTTAACTTTGCAGGGGAATTTAACCCAGATCTTGGTGAATGAGGGGAAGCTCTATCATCTATCACGTGCAAGTAAAAATGTTTTTTTTTTTTTATTTTCCTTGCATGTGATTAGGTATTCTATGCAATGTGGAATCTTAAGACACAAAGAAGAACAACGCCATCTAAGTGCAGCAATATTAAATCATTTTATTCCAAGGTAGACAATTGGAAACTCACAAGATCATAAATGTATCAGCGCATTGGAATGATTAAGGAGGTTCATCCACTCATAAGGGAAGGCAGTCGGCTCGCAGATGGAGAGGCAGCTGGTAGTCCGGCTAACGCTGGTGGCTCCCTGCACGTCACTTCCGGTTGGAGAAGGAGTAGGGAGGAGCGCGCGTTCAGAGCATGCGTGCTCCTTCATCAGTCAATGTCAATGCCCATATTAGAAGTGTTATTTAAGGTCTATACGGCCAGGAAGTGTGGATGCGGTGCCAAAGCAACCGCTCACAGGTGATTATAATACATATTAGACTGTTCTAATTGATTGTGATGAGGTGGCCAATACGGGGGGCAGGATGAGCTCATATAAAACACGAATAAACGTGAAGCTAAAAACATTAAAAAAACAATGGCTTGCATAGCAATAAATGGTAAAACACATATAGTGTTATACAGTAAACATTTCATGTTATACAATTTAAGCAATCAGACAATCAAAAGGTCTCATAGTAGCAGTAATGGGAGATTGATGTACATGGAACTTCAGAAGCACAAGAATAGAAATGAGAAATGGATATAAAAATAAAGATAAAAAAAAATATTTGAAATAAAAAATAAAATAAAAATAGAAATAGAGATGAGAAAGAGGAAAAACAATATATGTATATAAAAAAAGGGGGGTGTAGAAAAGGAGTGTGAATACAGATAAAAATAAAAGTGAAAATACAAAACTACAAAAAATAATAAAAATGAAAATAAAAATACAGATGAAGATAAATAAAAAAAGGGGAAGGGAGGAAAAAGTGAAGGAAAAGTGGGAGGGGAGGGAGATGTAGGTAAAGGGGAAGGGTGGGTGGGTTGGAGGGGGTTTGGGAGGGGGAATAATGGAAGATAGTGAAAATGACTAAGGACATAATAGAAGCATTATGAACAACCATTAGGGGGGCACTGGAGGTACTTACTATTGAAGAGCTTACTATTGGAGAATGTCTAGGAGGGGAATAGGACCGTAAGGGTCAGTAACCTAAAGCAATTAATAATAACAAATGTTGGCCAACAAAACAAGGGAAAAATAAAAAGTATAGATAGACTGATATACATATATGTCTCTCAAATCCTCATGTTGGTAAGCTGAGAATATTAAATAGTTATTGGTAACATTTGCTATTATTAATTACTTGTTAAAGGGGGCTTCCAGATTCCGATAAGCCCCCCAACTGCAGACCCCCACAACCACCGGCCAGGGTTGTCGGGAAGAGGTCCTTGTCCATATCAATATGGGGACAAGGTGCTTTGGGGTGGGGGGCTCTCTCTTCCCCGCCCCCTTTCTTGACCTTCCGGACTGTCTACTCGGATAAGGGTTTGGTATGGATTTTGGAGGGACTCACATGCTGTTTCTTTGGCGTGGGGGGTTCCCCTTAAAATCCATGCCAAACCGAAGGGCCTGGTATGCTCTTGGAAGGGGAACCCATGCCGTTTTTTTTTTTTAAATTTAGCGTTGAGTTCTCCCAAAGTGCCTGGTAGTGTCAGGGATCAAGGTCGGATCCCTGTTCATTGAAGTTGGATGCATATCGGACTTCAAATCGCAGGGCAAAGTCGGATCCAAAGTGGTATGACTGTCATGTCGTACCCGTGTGAACCCGGCCTAAAGAGAGTATTTAATTACCTGCACTCTCTCTCTCTAACCAGCTGATGGAGCACACATGAGTATGCAACTTTAAAGTGGCAATTTTAGTACATTCCCTACGCTCTCGAGAAAATTTTCTTGCAAAGTGCAATCTCATCTTTGAACGTGATCAGTCTATTTGTCGTAAATAAATTCATTTGTGTTGCTTGAAAACAGTGATAGAAGTTGAGATACCCATATAGAATTATTGGCAGTAGGAATTTATAATCCTAGCATTTGACTTTGAAAGCATTGCACTATTTCCTTCTTGTAAGCCCACCTTAACAACTCTACTTTCTACTCTGCATCTTAGACAGAAGGACGCACTAAAACGAAAAGTCTTATTGCAACTTTCAACTTGTGCGTGATAACAAAAACAGACTTCCGCTAATTATACTACCTGAATTGAAAAACGATTTCATATTTGGAGTTTTACATTAAAGTGTTACTAAACCCACAACAGTAAAATCAGTCTGTATATACAGTAAAGCATGCTTGTTATACTCACTGTGGAACCTAGGAGGTTAATTCTCCACATTGTGTAAAAAGGCAGTTTGATCCTGGCATCTCTGATCCTCACCTTCTTCCACTGTCCCCTAATAATTTCCTATTAAAACAGAGTCTATGGAGTCAGACTGCACATGCTCAGTTTGGTGTGTGTTGCTAGAGAGCTTTTTTTTCCTTAGGAGAGTGCATATGTTCAGCACTGTCCAGACAAAGGGTCAGAGGTCTTGCAGTCTGATAGGACAGTCAGAAAACTCCTACTCCTACTACTGCTTTAACCAGTGCTTGGCTGGACACTGATAGAAATCACAAGACTAAAGGTATTTAACAGTTTATATTTACTAAAATAATTGCATTTCCATGTTCTATGTACTGTGGGAGACCAGATATAGTATACGGAGTCCTGGGTTTATTAACACTTTAAAGGACTATTATGGAAATTGTAAATAAAATATTTGACTTGTGGTCTGTAATTTCAATATTTTATATTCTAGGTGGCTCAGATATTGAGTATCTCGACTTCTATAAGCCAGTGGTGTGGTTTTGGATTTTGGTGGGTCTCGCCTATTTTGCTGCTGTTCTTAGTATGATCGGGGACTGGCTGAGGGTGCTATCCAAGAAAACCAAGGAAGAGGTGAGCTGACACCAACTAATCATTTTAGGAATGCCTGTACAGAAGTCCTGGCTAGTTGACATGGTGGTTAGCGGATAGTCCAGTAAGAAAAGTTTTGTAAAATCACAGCTGTGGTAGATATTTAAGAAAAAAGAAGCAGGAGCCTTAAGTCTGGAGTATATTCTAATGACTTGAAAGGAAGTCTACATTGTTTTGTTTTTTTATACATTCATTTATTATAATTATGAAATGTTGCATGTGAATATTCTATGTTTACCAGTTTCAGCCAGAAGGTAGAGATCAGTGCATGATCTATCCTCTGTGAAGTGTCTTTTTTAAGACAACTGCTGTTTGTCCTACAGTAAATGAGTGATAGGATGGACATACGTCTCATCTGCTTGAGGAGAAATCAATTTTTACACTGGTACTTTGACATAATCAATACAACCTACACTCACCGAGAAATTTATTAGAGGCACTATGTTCTAAGTAGGGTCTCCTGTTCATTGCAGGCATTGATTAAACATTCCACAAACATGGCTAAATTCTGGTCCATGTAAACCTAACTTCATCAAGAACTTTCTGTAGATTTGTCAGCTGCACATTCATGCTGTGGATCTCCCATTGTACCATATCCCAAAGGTGCTTTATTGTATTCTGATGTAGTGGTTGGCCTACCATCTGTGTGCCTCATCAAAAATAAACATTGATTATGCCAGGTTACATTTTTACCATCTTCAGTTGCCCAGTTTTATTGAGCCTGTGCCCACTGCAGCCTCAGCTTTGTTTTCTTGGCTGACAGCAATGGAACCCTTCATGGTCTTCTGCTGTTGTAGCCCATCTACCTCAGGATCTGACAAGTTGTGCTTTCCTGCTCACCACAGTTGTGGTGGAGTTACGTAGCCTTTCCATCAGCTCCAACCAGTTCATCCATTCTTCTGTGGCTTCTCTTATTAACAAGACATTTCCTTCTGCTTCTGCTCACATTTTGAGTAAACTCTACAGACTGATGTGTGTAAAGATCCCAGTAGATGAGCAGTTACAGAAATACTCAAACCAGCCCGCCCAAACAATTATGCCACCGCCAAAGTCACTGAGATAATTGTCTTTTTGGGTTTTGATGTGAACATTAAAGAGTGAGGAAACTTTCCCACACAATTTCTTTAGCCTTTTGTCCCTTTTCCCCCCTAAAGCAGGTCTATCCCCCCTTCCCCTTCCCCAATACCTATACTACTTAGATATCACTCCGAGACCCATGGCATTATTTACATCCTTCTGCTGGCTTCTTGATTTGACATCTGTGGCTGCAGAATTGGGCAGTATAGGGTTCTATTTGGCTTTAGACCCCCGGTGCCCAACCTGTGGCCCGAGGGCCACATGTGGCCCTTTAGTACATGATGTGTGGCCCTCGGACCTCAGCAGATTTTAATGGGAACATTGATTAGAGTAATAGCATTAATCGCCACTAGCTTCAGGTATTATGTTCCCAGTTTTATATTGTTTTCTGAAGAATATTCCCAGCCAAAAATGTAGCCTGTCCGCATTCTCTCACCCTCATTTCTTCTATTAGGTCTGCAGGTTCTGACAGCTCTCTCAAGCATTACATCTATTGAACATTGTGTAAGGCCCTTTGGTGATGTCAGAGGCTGCAATTGAGCCCCCCTTTACCTTATTAGTTAACAACCACTGCTGTAGATGGATGAGAGATGATCTGTGTACCGATAGAAGTTAAGGGGACTGAACTGTGCATGCGCAGATGTGGGGTCAAGAAAGTTTTATTTACCCTTTAATTGCCACGTCTGATATATACCTGCATTTTTCAAACTACTACATTGTTGGCTGCTCCGATAATTGCATATATAAGCAGGTGTACAGGTGTTCCCAATAATATGCTCAGTGAGTTTATACCAAATATCCACTTATGAACTTGTTCTTTTTAAAAAGTTTACTTCTGGTTTAAAAGTACAGCTATCCTTTAACGATAAAACCTGCGATGAGAGGAACATGGAGTGAGTGAAGGGGAACACAGTGTCACTTGAGTGACAGCTCTGAGTCTGCTGGGACTGCTGACATCACATCCAAGATGGTGGCACCCAGCAGAAGTCTAATGCCCCGTACACATGGTCGGACATTGATCGGACATTCCGACAACAAAATCCTAGGATTTTTTCAGACGGATGTTGGCTCAAACTTGTCTTGCATACACACTGTCACACAAAGTTGTCGGAAAATCCGATCGTTCTGAATGCGGTGATGTAAAACACGTACGTCGGGACTATAAACGGGGCAGTAGCCAATAGCTTTCATCTCTTTATTTATTCTGAGCATGCGTGGCACTTTGTGCGTCGGATTTGTGTACACACGATCGGAAATTTTGTTGTCAGAAAATTTTATAGCCTGCTCCCAAACTTTGTGTGTCGGAAAATCCGATGGAAAATGTGTGATGGAGCCCACACACGGTCGGAATTTCCGACAACAAGGTCCTATCACACATTTTCCGTCGGAAAATCCGACCGTGTGTACGGGGCATTAGAGCTTTTGGATGTCTACTTAAGGGAAGTTTTTTTACAGGTAAATGTACATAAAGTCTTATAAGAAGATTGTTGTTGAAATAAATGGTCTGGTTACAGGGTCATTGCAAAATTATGTTTAATGATTTTTTTGATGATGCATTACTGGGAAATTGCATTTTTAATATTTAGCCAGTGTTCTGCATAATTCTTGTTTTACATTGTGTCAGCTCCTGGTTCATACATAAAATGTATTTCAGTCAATAAAAGGTCACCATGTGCATTAGCTGTCAGTTCTCATTCATTTTAATTTAGTGTTTTCAATGTCAGGTGCCAAAACAATTTGATGCAGTCTGTTCAAATTTACACACTGTAAGATTTTTACTTCTGCATGTTACACGGTCCTGCTGATAAATCAGCCATCACCCATAACTTTTAGGGCACTTGCTTAACACTAAAGGATTGTAGTACTTCTAATATATGTGTATTACTGTGCCATCAGGGGAGCTTGGGGATCCCTCTTAAAGTCAGCAAAGGCTTATTTGCAAATTACTGGTTCATATCGCCAGGAAAGCCAGTTGGCCTAAGTACCCGGCTTTCTATCCTCTACCACAAAGTCTTGCTCACACTACTGCATTCTAATCTGATTCTGGCAGTCAAGTCGCCTTGGGAGCAGCAGAGATTGCAACATCAGAAGCTTCAAAAGTAAAGGTTAAGGATGGCCATACATTATACAATTTTCTTGTTTAACCACTTAAGGATCGTAAAGATTTACTCCCTTAATGACCAGGCCATTTTTTTGCAATACGGCACTGCGTTGCTTTAACTGACAATTGTGCACTGCACCCAAACAAAATTTAAGTCCTTTTTTTCCCACAAATAGAGCTTTCTTTTGGTGGTATTTGTACACCTCTGTTTTTATTTCTTGCACTATAAACAAAATATAAAAAAAGAGCGACAATTTTGAAAAATAAGCAATATTTTTTACTTTTTCCTATAATAAATATCCCCCAAAAAAAGAAACAAATTTCTTCCTCAGTTTAGGCCAATATATATATTCTTCTACATATTTTTGGTAAAAAAAAAAAAAATCGCAATTAGTGTATTTTGATTGGTTTGCGCAAAGGTTAAAGCGTCTGCAAAATAGGGAATAGATTTACTGTATGGCATTTTTATTTATTTTATTTTTTTTACTAGTAATGGCGGTGATCAGATTTTTAGAAGGACTGCGACATTGAGGCGGACAGATTGGACACCTAACTGACATTTTTGACACTTTTTTGGGAACCAGTGACTTTATTACAGTAATCAGTGCTAAAAATATGCACTTTTATTGTACTGACACTGGCAGGGAAGGGGTTAACATCAAGGGCAATCAAGGGGTTAAATGTGTTCCCTGCAGATGTTTTCTAACTGTATGGGGGATGGGCTTCCTGGGGAAACACACAGATCCGTCTTCCTGCATAGCAGAAAGGCAGGATCTGTGTGATCTCCCCTGTCAGAACGGAGATTTGCCTTGTTTACACAGGCAGATCACCGTTCTGTCACTGCGGGGAACAATCTCGGGTGGCTGGCGGACATAGAGTCTGCCCCACCCGCTGATTGGCTCCCCCGCTGGCCAGTGGGTGCCCACAGAATAGAGTTTCCGAGCCAACGTACAATGACGGCGATTTGCGGGAACGAGCCGACCTGCCGCCGTACAATGACGGCGGCTGGTCGGCCAGTGGTTAAATTCTTGTAGGTTTACCTTCGACTATGTATATAAGAGGGGGGAGGTTGGGACTTTGAATGAGGCGTGCTTGGTGGGACCAATCAAATTCACATAAGTCCAAACATATGTATGTTTATTGAGACCAATGATCGACATGGCATACAGAACAGTATTGCATACATAAATCGTAAAAATGAGTCAATCACAGTATATATTGAAGTAACATACATAACAACAAGGCATGAACAAGTAAATGGTACATCCTAATCCTCCATTGGCCAGGGTACACCATTGAAAATAAAAGAGAGGGGTAAAACCATCCAAAATCAATCGATGTATGTGGGATGCATCAAGGTGGGCTCTACGCGTTTCGTGGAGTAGTGTAGTGCAAGGGCCTGCCTGCATACAAATTGAAAGTGTTGAGGTTTCACTTCATATTATATGGTTTTGGTAAATCTAAAGGAAAATTGTACAAGGTAATTGTATAATGCATTGCCAACCTAAGTTCACGTAAAAAAAAAAAAATGCACATATTTTTACAGCAAATGGAGAACTGGGTGGAGGGAGTTGTGTGTGTCTATTAGCACACACTTGTCTTTTTCCTTCCCACCTGGGTAGGTAAAGAAGACACCCACAAACAGGCAGTGGGGGGGGGGCAGCTTCCTTGGGCCCCCTCCAGGACAAAAGCAAATAAACTCAAGGACAAAGATATGTGACAATAGGCATGTCTGGACTTCATCTTTTGAACTTTAAAAAAGAGGATTTAACATAGTTACATAGTTAGTCAGGTTGAAAAAAGACACAAGTCCATCCAGTTCAACCTTAAAAACAATAAATAAATAAAATAAAAAATATCGTACAATCCAATATACCCAATTTTATACCCTCAGTTGATAAAGAGGAAGGCAAAAAACCCCAGCAGAGCATGTTCCAATTTGCTACAGCAGGGGAAAAAATTCCTTCCTTATCCCCCAAGAGGCAATCGGATTTTCCCTGGATCAACTTTACCTATAAATGTTAGTACCCAGTTATATTATGTACATTTAGGAAAGTATCCAGGCCTTTCTTAAAGCAATCTACTGAGCTGGCCAGAACCACCTCTGGCGGGTGATTTATGTATGCAATCGATCTGTACCATTTAACGAACTTCCTTCTTCTGTATGATACACGGAGGGCAGCTGAGCGATAGGTTCCAACTAGAGCACTTTCACACTGATCTGCTGGAAAAACGATTTTGCCTCGATTTTATTGCGTTTGCGGTGCGTTTTTAAAGGATATGTGGCTCAAAAAAATCCAAAGATTTCTTCACAGAGCTGTGAAAATGTGGAATAGACACCCGCCAGAGAGGGTAGGTAGGAAGAGGGGAAAGGGAACATTTTTAAGAATAGTTATGCTTTTCTTCCACTTTAACATGAAGATGACACAAAAATTGTTAGTCTGGTTGCATTACATATCATTTTTATGAATGAATGATTTGTATAGCGCTGCACATGCAAACTGAATCGCCTCAAGGCGCTAGATCTCTCCTGTGTTGTCCAGCTCCTTAGAAGAGGTAGGTCTTGACTTTCTTCCTGAAGGCCTGATGTTTTTCTTCCATGCGGATGTGGGTAGGTAGAGCGTTCCATAGCTGTGGTCCTTGGACTGGGAATCTTCGTTTTGTTTTGTAGCGGGTTTTTGGAATAAGGAGGAGGTTTTGGTTTGAAGATCGAAGACTGCGATTGGGTGTATAGTGCTTTATTTTCTCGCATAGGTATTCAGGAGCGTTTCCTTGTATACATTTGTGGGTGAGGCAGAGGGTCTTGAAATTGATTCGGTTCTTTACGGATAGCCAATGTAGGCTCCTCAGAGAAGGGAAGATGGATTCCCAGGATTTTTTTCCTGTTAACAGTCTTGCCGCCGTGTTTTGGATGAGTTGCAAGCGCGCAAGCTGATATTGGGGTAATCCTATGTAGAGGGAGTTTGCGTAGTCAAGTCTGGAATTGATGATTGTTCCAACTATTGCTGCTTTGTCCTCTTCTGGGACGAAGGGGATGAGTCTACGTAGCAGGTGGAGGAGATGGTGAGATTGGCTGACTACTGATCCTATTTGTGCATCCATTGACATTTCTGAGTCAAAAATGACTCTGAGACTCTTGGCTTTGGTGCTTGGAGAGATGGTCTGTCCGAAGATGGTGGGTGGTGTCCATGGGGTCTTAGTTTTTGAATTTTGATTTGCGTGTAGGAGAAGATGCTCTGTTTTTGATCCGTTGAGTTTAAGAGAACTAGTGGTCATCCAGTCGTCTATCAAAGTGAGGCATTTTTCTAGTTGCTGATGATGGTCTTTTTCTCCAGGGATGCGAAGGTAGAGTTGGGTATCATCAGCGTATAAGTGGAAGCAGAGGTCCAATTTTCTGATGATTTTGAGGAGTGGGCGGATGTAGATGTTGAAGAGTACTGGTGACAATGGTGAACCTTGAGGGACTCCGCAAGAGATTGCCGGGTTTCAGAGGTGAAAGCTCCTAGTTTCACTGTCTGAGAGCGATTTCCTAAGAAGGATGCGAACCATTGTAGATCTGGATCAGTGACTCCTGCTACTTCTGTGAGGTGGATGAGTAGAGTATTGTGGTCCACTGTTCGAATGCTGCACTGAGGTCCAACAGTACCAGGAGACATGATTCTCCATCAGCTGCTTCGAGGGCGTCGTCCCATATTTTGAGAAGTGCCGTTTCTGTGCCATGGCCTGGGCGGAAGCCTGATTGCAGAGGGTCTAGAAGTTTGTGCGTGTCCAGGTGGTGTTGAAGCTGTTGTACTACCGCTTTCTCCATAATCTTGGAGATGGTGTTGAGGCTTCTTATCGGTCTGCGATAGTTAGGGTCCTTAGGGTCGAGGTTGGGTTCCTTTAGGAGGGGTTTGACGATGCCATGTTTGAGGGCGGTTGGAACAGTCCTTTCTTTGAACGACTGGTTGATGAGGTGTGTTATAGTGGGAGCCAAGATGTCGGAACATTCTTTCAGGAGTTTTGTGGGAATGATGTCGTTTGGTGATGTGCTGTCTCTGAGGCTTCTGATGATGTTTTTGGTGGTGTCAGTGGTGATTTGGAACAGTGAGCATTTCGGTGCTTGTGTGATGATCGTATTGATTTTTTCTTTTTGCTGTGGTTGAATGAGATTGGTTGTTTTTTTCTGTTGGATTGTTTTCCGGATGTTGTCGATTTTATCGATAAAGAAATCCGATAATTCATTGCAGAATTCTTGGGTTTTGTTTCCTGGGGGCTCTAGACAGGCAGGGTTTATTGTCTTGGTGACTATTTTGAAGAGTTCCCGAGGGCGGTTTAAGGCTGATGAGATGGTGTTTGAGAAATGTTCCTTTTTTGCTTTGAAGATTGCTTTGTGATATTTCTCCGTGAGTGCTTTGTAGTTTGTGTGGTTTTCCTTTGTGGGTTTTCTTCTCCAGGCTAGTTAGTTAAAAAATTGGTGATTTAACACATTCTTATTCAACCAAAAACTGACCCTTCCAATGGCAGTATTTACAGTGCTCTCAACTCAATCATGACTGCACAGTATGTACCCTTCCTATATATTGTGAATTTTTGTTGCTTGTTTGAAATGATGACAGCTATTAAAATTTCAGTTTCTATTTTGTCCAAAGGTAGAACAAAATAACCAACACTGCTACTTTGTTACCATTGCAGTTCCATCTAAAACACTGATGTTATTAAGTTCTGCAAGTAAAATTCCTTAAACACATTTTATAATATTCTGTTTTCTATTTCCACCTAAACACATTGCTGCCAGTTGGAAATGAAATACATTGAGATGAGTTTTGCCTCTGGCAGAGCTGTGATTCATAGAAGATGGCAATGCGATGTTAGCTGGCAGAATATTCCATATCTGTGGCATTAAAGTGGGGTTCCACCCAAAAAACAAAAATACCTGGAAAAATTCTAAAAAAAACCCCAAAAAAACATTTGGATATTTTTTTTTTCACTTACCTCTAAATGCCTATTGCTAGGTGGTCCCTCGTAGTCTGCCTGTTCCTTTGCCTGGGCTGGTGACATCACTTCCCCCCAGGCACAGGAAGGGCTCCGCTCTGCTCCCTCCCTCCTGTCAATCATCTGGGACCCATTACAGGTCCCAGGTGATTGAGCGGCCAATCACGGCGCACGGCGCCGCTCGCACATGCGCAGTGGGTGCCAGGCTGTGAAGCCACAGCCCGGCGCCCACAGTTGAAATGCCGGCACCGACGAGCGGAGGGGGGGGGGGTCGAGCGGGGCTTCAATCCCCCGCATCGCTGGACCCAGGGACAGGTAAGTGTCCAATTAAAAGTCAGCAGCTGCAGTATTTGTAGCTGCTGACTTTTAATTATTTTAAACATCCTGGGTGGAACTCCTCTTTAAGAACAGGCGGTGATATCAAAGCGGCATTAAAGTGTTACTAAACCTCACTGTAAAACCTAAAGAGTTATTCCTGCGCATTGTGTAAAAAGGCTGTCTGATCCTGTCTTCTCTGTTCATCCCCTTCTTCCACTGTCCCCAATCCATCTCCCGATAGAACAGGGGCCGGGGGACAGGCTGCACATGCCCAGATTAGTGTTTATTGTTAGAGAGGTTTTTTTATTTTTCTTATGGCAGAGTGCATGTAATCAGCACAGGGCCAATCAGCAGTGTCCAGACAGAGGGTCAGTGGCCCTTCAGCCTCATAGGACAGTCAGAGCAGAATAAAAACTCCTCCTACAAGCTTTAAGCAGACACTGATAGAAGTCACAGGACTGCTCTAACTCTCTAACTCCTGATGAGAAAAGGTATTTATCAGTTTATATTTACTAAAAAACTATTGCATTTCCATGTTCTGTTTACTGTGGAAGACCAGATATAGTGAATCCTGGGTTTAGTAACACTTGTAGTACTACTAAAATTTAGTCTGGTGATAAGCAAATATGGTCACTAGCCTAGTCACTGACTACCATCCTTACCCCTTGTCTTATATACAGTAGCCGATGACAAGTCAGGGAGCTGTCATTTGATGAGCAGTACCATCGGGATCAGTCGTGTTTGCTGGGCTTGTCGGGTTTTCCACTTTGCTGAGTCAGCCAAAAAAAAAAGACTCGTGAAATGTTTAGGTGTCTTTATTTCTAGGTTACATTTTTTTTGTGAATGAGTAGGGGCACTATGTACCCCTTATTCATTCATGTAGGGGGAGCAGTATCTGGGGGGCCCCCACGTGTGAAGGGGGTTTTAACACAGACACAATGAGGTTTGGTACTTCCAAACCACTCTATTTGCACATGTGTGGGAAAACTGCACATGTGCCGGTTTGCTGCCCGGCTCTGCCAGGACTGGAAGACCAGTTGGAATGTCTGGGCAAAGAACCCTGGGGGAGAAGGGGGGACAGTAGGGGACAGTGCAGTCTCCAGTCAGCCTGTTGAAGTAGAGAGGAGTGAGGAACAGAAGAGTGCTTGCCATCCTAGGGTACAGGGTTGCGTGTTTAGATCCATGAACACATTGTATGGAGACAACTCTGAATGCAAGAGTGACTCCATAGGATGCTGCAAGAAAAAGGAGCCACTCTGAAAAAGGTAACCTGGGGCAGCAGTGATGGCACCAGCTCAAACTGGAACATAGGCAAGGATTAAAAGAGGAAGCAGCTGCATACTCAGTAAGTAATTAAATCAGCTCCTGAAAGTGCTTAAAAAATCCTCTGCATTGTGTAAAAAGGCTGTTTGGTCCTGTCTTCTGTGATCCTCCCCTTCTTCCAAAGTCCCCAATTCATCTCCTGATAGGACAGAGGCCAGGGGACAAGCTGCACATGCTCAGTTTAGTGTGTATTGATAGAGAGTCTTTTTTTTCTTGGGAGAGTGCAGGTGATCAGGCCAGGGCCAATCAGCACTGTCCAGACAGAGGATCAGGGGTCCCGCAGCCTCATTGGACAGCCATAGGAGACTAAAAGCTCCTCCTACAAGCTTTACACTGATTGAAGTCACAAGACTGCTCTAACTGCTGATGAGAAAAGGTATTTAACAGTTTATATTTAATATAATAATTGCATTTCCATGTTCTGTGTACTGTGGGAGACCAGATATAGTGAATGCAGGCTCCTGGGTTTAGTAACACTTTGAAAGCAAACAATATTTTGAAGTACTTTTGAATGACATTCGTCAAGTCATCCAATGCACTGAGAATTTTTGTATAAATGTTCTTCAATAATCTACTAGTGTAATGCCAGCCTCTAGATGGCCATACATGGATCGGAATTGGACGAGCTGAATTTCGATCCATGTATGGCAGGCTGGTTGTACACAAGTCGATCTATTGATTGACTTGTGTACAACCAGCCTGCCGGGTTTTTGCCGAACAATTAGTGCCACTGGCAATAGCCAGAAAAACTGATGATTGTATTCTAATGGTGGGGAATTCGGAATTCAATAGCTCAGTGCAGAGGGATTCCCCCATCCACATTGAAGGGGTGGATGGGGTAGCAGCTCATGTATTTATTTATTTTCGTTCAACCCACAGGTTCAATGAAAAAATTAACCAAGTATGGCTGGCTTTGGTTTCATTACTTTTGTACCCATACAGAGTTCCTTTAATGTGCATCCATAGAATCCAGTGCCATTATCGCATCCATTCAATCTATACAATAATGCATGGGTCTTCAAACTATGGCCCTCCAGTTGTTCAGGAACTACAATTCCCATCATGTCTAGTCATGTCTGTGAATGTCAGAGTTTTACAATGCCTCATGGGATGTGTAGTTCTGCAACAGCTGGAGGGCCGTAGTTTGAAGATCCCTGCAATAATGCATCTCTACACTTCTGCTTTAATACACATCCATACAGCTCTTGGTTTATGAACTCCATATGACTACTATAATATATGCTGTATTTATTAGGATGTTACTGATTTCTAAACAAAGGAGATGGTATATTTTAAAGAAGGAAATTATTGAACACATTTTTAATGACATTAAAAGAAAAAAGAAATTAAAAGAATTCATTCATTTTATTTAAGACATAAAAAGTCGTCTATCTTATTCGTACGATCTGGCCGCTACTGAACACAAAATAATTTAAATGGTTTAGACTATGTTAAGGTCTCTCTGAGATTTGTGTTGTGTGAATTACCGTATTTTATATTTTCCATTTTTGCATTTTCTTTATTCCTCAAGTGTGAAAAAAGAAAGCCCTGCAATTAAAGCATTAAAACCATAGCAGAATTATTTGTACTGCTAACAAGCTGGCTTCTGAATTCCACCCAGAGTCTCAATGTGAGCTGTAAATAACAGCCACCTGGGTGACTCCGAGTGCTAGCGGCTTATAACAGGCGTTCATTTGTTTTCTTGAAGCTGGCAGAAATAAAGGAGCACAGATTACTTCCTCTTTTTTTCTCATCGATATAAAAAGTTGGCAAGTGAAATACAAAAATAGATTAAGTGTATTTAATTTTTATATCTATCCATATAGCCCACCTCCTTTATTTTTATTTTTTTAATCGGTGCCTGTGCCAATTTTTTTTTTTTTTAAGTGCTGCTCACCTGCTCTTTACTTTCTCCTCCTCCATCCCTGCTGGCCTGTACTCTTCCAGTTTAAATGACATGTAGCATCATTCATCCCATTTCCTGTGAGCCCATGGTTTCATGGACACAGTACTACTCTCCTATTTCGTTTTTGTTATCAAGCTTAACTGTCGCTTTTGTGATGGCTAGGCACTGCCAACTACCTTTCCGCTGTCCAGTGATAGTGCCCTTGTGGCCACCAAGGCGCTCTAATTGTGCAGTGAAACAGCAGCTAATAGGGATTAACCATGAAGTCACAGAAAGCCAGACCCCAGTAACAAGTGGAAACTAATGCCGCGTACACACAAGTAGACTTTTCGACCGGACTGGTCCAACGGACTATACGACTGACTTTTGAAGGACTGCCAACAGACTTTCCGAATGAACGGACTTGCTTACACACAATCACACCAAAGTCCGACGGGTTCGTACGTGATGACGTACGACCGGACTAAAATAAGGAAGTTGATAGCCAGTAGCCAATAGCTGCCCTAGCGTCATTTTTTGTCCGTCGAACTAGCATACAGACGAGCTGACTTTTCGATAGGAACTGGGTCCGGCGGAGTTCCGATGTAAAGATTTGAAACATGTTCCAAATCTAAAGTCCCTCAGATTTTCGACTGAAAAAGTCTGCTGCAGGTCCGATGAAGCCCATACACGGTCGAATTGTCCGCCGGACTCGGTCCGTCGGACCAGTCCGGTCGAATAGTCCGCTCGTGTGTACGCGGCATAAGTCCTCATTGACACTGTAGTCTGTGAATGGGCCATATCTTTAAGTGGCTGGAGCCACCAGGTGCTGCGTGTAGGCAGCCCATTCATGTCTATAGGAAAGCAGCAGCTGCATGGACAACGCAGCTCGTCCCAATTTGACAGCCATGCAGGTGTGGGTGAGCAGCTCCATTTCACCATGAGAGACGTCTGAGCTGAATTGTCAGGTGCAATGGCAGTGTGGTGAGATTTTCACCTCTAATTCTTGCAGCACTCTGGTTGACACTTTTTAAGCTGATTTTACTTATATATATATTGTAAGTGCAATGTATGAAGGTTTATTTGAATAAACATTGGTGTGCTTGACGTTATCACACTAGTGGAGCTCTTTCTTTGTATCTCTCCCCATGTGATTGCATCTATCTGCCCATTGTGTGTGGAGAGGAGCAGATCATTGGCTTAACCAGCAACACTTTATGGGTAAAGTGTTGCTGCCAAACATGAGAGTGTTATGCCATGTACACACGGGCAGACTTTTCGACCAGACTGGTCCGACGGAACGAATCCGTCGGACAATCCGACCGTGTGTGGACTTCATCGGACCTGCAGCGGACTTTTTCGGTCAATAATCAGACGGACTTCAGATTTGGAACATGTTTCAAATCTTTCCGACGGACTCGAGTCCGGTCGAAAAATCCGCTCTTCTGTATGCTAGTCTGATGGACGAAAACCCATGCTAGGGCAGCTATTGGTTACTGGCTATCAACTTCCTTATTTTAGTCCGGTCGTACGTCATTACGTACGAATCTGTCGGACTTTGGTGTGATCGTGTGTAGGCAAGTCCGTTCGTTCGAAAGTCCGTCGGAAGTCCTTCGGAAAGACCTTCGGGCCTTTGATGACGAAAAGTCCGCCTGTGTGTACACAGCATAAGGCAATATTTTTTGGTGAGTTCAACACTAACGGGGAGCGGGCTGCAAGACACAAATGGTGTAGTCTGAAGACTCTATCACCCTTTGGATACCTTTTTATGTTTGAAGGACATTCTTTAGCACTTTTTATATATATGGACTTGTGTCACTGAATTTCCATTCATTTTTTGCACTTTGTTTGTTATTTAAGCGCTGCTGATCACCTCCGTTTGTCTCTGAGGTGATATTTCATATCTACATAAAGATTGCCTAGGCTGCAGTATAAGAAGACTGCTAAGACCCTGAAACTGAGCTGCAGCACGGTGGCCAAGACCATACAGCGGTTTAACAGGACAGGTTCTACTCAGAACAGGCCTCGCCATAGATGACCAAAGGAGTTGAGTGCACATGCTCAGCGCCACATCCAGAAGTTGTCTTTGGGATATAGACATATGAGTGCTGCCAGCATTGCTGCAGACATTGAAGGCACTCCGCCTCTCCCTGTAGCAGAGCGGATGTTCCTTTTGTGAGGAAGAGTTGCCGTGTGGTGTGGTGTCCTGTCCTTTCCTGAGACTCCTGTCTGCCAAACCAAGACTGCTTTCGCCATGCACATCCATCCATGATTTTGAAACGATATGAGGAGATTTTGAGTATCATGAGTTTCGCTGGGTGTTTCTGGAGATCGCAATATTATCCCCAATCTATCGAGGATAGCTGATGTACCTGATATGCTCTGGAAGGCTTTTCTATATGCAGGCTTCCCTTGATCCTCTGTAGCGGGGGATCACAGGCTTCTGGTAAGCAGTAACCCCTTACTTACTGGTGGTGGATTTCTTCACTAGTTTTCTTTTTATTTTGAAGATTGCACCGTATATGGATGGACTTTAACTGTTCACGGGTGATACTGCCGTGTAGGCTCTTTGGACACAATCTTATTTGATTCATTAATTTTGTCATGAGATCACTTTTTGGACAAAAAAGTGTTTTGTGAATTTTTTATTTTTGTTTAGTATTTAAATGATTGCACCTATTGGGATTTATGACCATTTCAATATTAGGTCGGTGTATGAGAACACACTTATTCTAAATTTTTTATATGTTTAGCGCGATTCTATGGTTTCCAATTTTGATTACTGTATTTATGTTGTGCAGGAGAATTGCTGCTGTAATTGCTCACATGTTATTCTACTGCAATCTTTGGGATTGGGTATATGTATTTTCATTGACCTTAGCGCAGTTTGTTTTCCCCCTATTTTATTGAAGGGGAGGGAGGGTCCACCTGTCAGTGCTCAGACCATACGCCGCACGCTGCATCAAATTGGTCCGCATGGCTGTCGTCCCAGAAGGAAGCCTCTTCTAAAGATGATGCACAAGAAAGCCAGCAAACAGTTTGCTGAAGACAAGCAGACTAAGGACATGGATTACTGGAACCATGTCCTGTGGTCTGATGAGACCAAGATAAACGTATTTGGTTCAGATGGTGTCAAGCGTGTGTGGCGGCAACCAGGCGAGGCGAGGAGTACAGGCGTGTCTTGCCTACAGTCAAGCATGGTGGGGGGAGTGTCATGGTCTGGGGCTGCATGAGTGCTGCCGACACTGGGGAGCTACAGTTCATTGAGGGAACCATGAATGCCAACATGTACTGTGACATACTGAAGCAGAGCACGATCCCCTTCCTTTGAAGACTGGGCCACAGGGCAGTATTCCAACATGATATCGACCCCAAACAGACCTCCAAGATGACCACTGCCTTGCTAAAGAAGCTGAGGGTAAAGGTGATGGACTGCCCAAGCATGTCTCTAGACCTAAACCCTATTGAGCATCTGTGGGGCATCCTCAAACGGAAGGTGGAGGAGCGCAAAGTCTCTAACACCCACCAGCTCTGTGATGTCATCATGAAGGAGTAGAAGAGGACTCCAGTGGCAACCTGTGAAGCTCTGGTGAACTCCATGTCCAAGAGGGTTAAGGCAGTGCTGGAAAATAATGGTGGCCACACAAAATATCACTTTGGGCCCAATTTGGACATTTTCACTTAGGGGTGTACTCACATTTGTTGCTAGAGGTTTAGACATTAATGGCTGTGTGTTGAGTTATTTTGAGGGAACAGCAAATTTACACTGTTATACAAGCTGTACACTCACTACTTTACATTGTAGCAAAGTGACATTTCTTCAGTGTTGTCACATGAAAAAATATATAATAAAATATTTACAAAAATGTGAGGGGTATACTCACTTTTGTGAGATACTGTATATTGCAATAAGAGGTAATTGGAGTGCGGCTGATTTTTTCCTATTTTCAATAAAGAGTGGAGACGGACTGTGATGGCCAGAACCTAGGTTGTCCATGTGAAGGAGAGGCCAGTCTTGAGCGAAGCTATGGATCTGTGACTGCATTTCAGGGCTAAAATCAATCCCAAATGCATTCCAGGGGCACGCAAATAATATGTCTCCCACTTGCGGTGCCATTGATTGTCAGGCAAAAATTTTTGTTGGCAAAAGGCACGCGGGAACCAGGCACACCTTTTGCCAACAACATATAGAAAAAAATGCACAAACTATAAGTTTAATAACCAAAAAACACTACGGCGCTAACACTGTGCCCATCCTACAGTAATAAAATGTCATATACCAGGTAAAAAAGAGGTATTGAAGGATACTTATTCCCGAAGGTATAAGAATAAAAATTTCACTTAGTAGAAAATGGCTGCCACTGTGGTGCTGGCAAGGCTGCTTTCATTTGTGGGCTGAAAATTCATAATCTGTAAAAAAGGAAGGGAAGGGAAGAAAACGCCAAATCGGCATAGTGTAGCACAATTTATTAAGTAAAATATTATATAAAACAAATAGAACTCACAAGCAGGTGAGGGGGAGAGAGAGGATGAGAGTCCACAGTGGATTGTAATGAGCTGGGAGCTGTGTGGTAGTCCTTGGTGGAGAAGTAAGCTGGCTGTGGTGGGGAGCAAGATGAGCCTGGAGTCCATGCAGGGTGACCGGCGCCAGGCTGCCCTGTGTGGCCGTGAAGGTATATCCAGAAATCGAATGTCTGCCCAAAGACGATGTGTCCAGCTGGATTTGTCGCTCGTAGGGCATCCCATTCAAATTCTCTGACCCCGAGATCACTACAAGTCTTAGCAATTACATAGGTGTCTGAGGAAGAAACCATGACATGCAGCAGGGGACACAGGTACCCAATACCTCCTGACTGAGACTGCAGCACTGAAACACAGGGAAAGAGCCACGAGCCACCAGAGAGATGAATGTACTACCCCTTCTATTGCAGATAACTGACGTTTATTAGGGACCTGTTATTGCTTATATCCCAATTTAATAAACAGTTTGCTGTCATCAGCTGAAAGAACATTTGGTTCCCTTAGAGGCAGGGAACAGATAAAAACGAATAAAGAGTTTTCTGAAGTCATTATGATAATACGGCTTGTGTCTGCCTTTTTTTTTTTTAATCCTGGATATCATCAGTACAAGCTCAGCATTATAATTCTCTATCTAAACATAAGAAACATTTGTAATTGAAAGCCTAATAAACTGGAAAATCAAATTTGTTTAAGTAGCGTTGCTTGGTGCAGGTGGGACTTTATGGCTTTTTAACAATTGTCTGCTTTTATAGAGCACGTTTATTTCAAAATAGAAAAAGAATGCATAATTATATGGAAAGCAATTGTTCTGAAACAGTGGCCTGGGTGCAATTAATCCTTCCTCTGGTGTATTTATTGGAATCAAAGAACAACATTTTGGTTTTAAAGCTCATCTACAGAACAAGTGCTGGGCTGCATTGTTCAATCTGTCCAAAATGCAAGAGTCTGAAAAAAGCTATTGCTTGCAATGGTGCCAGTTTACACCAATGCTCTGAGTTGCTGACCTAAAAATCTTTCAGGTTGTATTTTATTGCACCACAATCAGTGTTAATTTAGTCGACTAAAACATTTTAGTTGACTAAAATGACTAAAACATTTTACATTTTAGTCGACTAAATGAATACTATTTTAGTCGACTAAAATACGACTAAAACTAAAACAATTGCAGAAGACTAAAACTAAAATGTCATTTTAGTCCTAAGACTAAAATTAACACTGACCACAATATAGAAAGCTCTTCAGATATTAGTCAGTTGTTACTGGTTTGACTGACGCTGTCTCCCATCCAGCAGCCACTTTCTTTAGCTGTGAAGATTTGAGAAAGGTACCAAAGTTATTGGCAGGAGAGATTTCCCTTTGAAAACCTCTGCCAGCATAGGCTGTATAGACTATTGATGCCTGTATCCCTCTTGTGCTCAGTTCATAAAGAGATACACTATATGGCCACAAGTTTGCAGACAGTTTACCATCATACCTACTATCTAGGCCAAAAGTATGAGGATTCTCCTCCACATTACTGAGTTTAGGTGTTTCCAGTGAAGGGTACTGCTTTTTCCTTAAGTCTTAATTTGTATCTTTTTCAGAAGGACAAGGTAATAGTTACATCGCCATTAACTTAAATATTCAAAAAGATGTAGTACATCTGCCATTAATTACCCAGTGGTCATAATAGAGAGGCTTGTAGGCGGTGTGTCCTCACCTTGTCAATATAATTAAAAGAGTTTTAAAGTCTCGTGGTTTTTCATCTTAAAGGGGTTGTAAAGCCTTGTTTAAAAAAAACAAAAAAAAAAAAACATACATGCCATATTTACCACCAATGTGCAGTTTGTTCTGCACAGAGTGGCCCCGATCTGCCTCTTTTGGGGTCCCTCAGCGGCGCTGGTGGCTCCCCCCCGCATCGAGTGTCCACATTGGAGAAGTGCTGTCCTTGGTGGACAACCATGCGGGCGCGCTCCCGGGTCCCGCATCTGTCTCCATTCACACAGAATGCAGGACTCGGCCCCGCCCCCCGGCGCCACGTCATTGGATTTGATTGACAGCAGCGGGAGCCAATGGCTACGCAGCTATCAATCTATCCAATCAGGACACGAGACACCAGCTACAGATGGTGTGCTCGTTCCCGGCCGGAAGATGACAGAGTGCAGGTAAGTAAAAGGGAGGGGGGGGGCTGGGGGGCTGCAGCACTACAGAAGTTTTTTTACCTTAATGCATAGAATGTGAAAAACCATGAGGGTTTACAACCCCTTTAATGTATTCTATGCATTAAGGTGAAAAACCTTCTGTGGTGCAGCTGCCACCCAGAGGCCCCATTTTACTTACCTGAACCCGCTGTTTCCAGCGACGAGAACAAGCCCAGCAGCTCCAGCCGCTGTCTCTGGTCCTCTTTGGATAGATTGTCAATCAAATCCAGTGACACGGGAGCTGGGGGGCGGGACCGAGTCCTACTGTCTGTGTCAATGGATGCAGAAGCAGGACTCTGGAGCATGCCTGCACGAGTGCCCCCATGGAATGTGGCTCTCTGTGGAGGCACTTGATGAGTAGGAGTCAGGAGCGCCACGGCGGGACCCCAGATAAGGAGGATCTGGGCCGCTCTGTGCAAAACCCTCGCACAGAGGAGGTAAGTATAGCATGTTTGTTAAATTAAAAAAAAACAAAAAACAAAACTTTACAATCACTTTAAGAATTGGAGTCAGGAAGGGATGACCTAAAAGAATGGCTACCGGGGAAAAAAAGATAAAGGATAGAAGAACAAAATGGGAGTGGAGGAGGGGTGGGGGGTAAGAAAGGGGTTGAGGGGAACAGGGAGGTGAGGGAGGAGAAGGATGTCCTAGTGTGTCATTCTACAGTGCCAAGTATCAAAAAATGAGAATAGGAGCCACAGGTTTTGATCTTCATTGTGAACATCGTCCAATAGAACCATGTGCGCCTGAACTTTTCCTGCTTTCCTTTCAAAGTAGCAGTGATATTTTCCATATGATGAACCTCAGTAACCTTGGAGAACCACAGTGCCATTGTTGGAGAGGATTCCTGTGTCCAGTGGGCAGGAATACATGCCTTAACCACGTTCAGAAGATTGATCATAATTATCTTTTTTATTTGTGTCTGAGGGAGGTGTGAGAATTGTAGCAAGTAGCACACTGGGTTGCCCCCTAGTCTGTCAGTTTTTGGATTATGGGCCACACCTCAAAGCTCAAAAGCTTAAGCCCGGGTTCACACTATAATGCGCTGTGCATCCCTGTTCACCGTTTCAGGGACGAATCAGGGCCGATTCTATGCCTGAATTCGGCCCTGAAACGCAGCCAAAGATGCACAGCGTTTTTGTGCAGTGCGCACCGCAGCCGCCCCAGAGATATGTGAACCGGCTCCATAGGGAGCCAGTCACATTCTCCTGCTATGCAAATTAGATGTGCGGAAACGCACATCTAATTCGCATAGGTGTGAACCCGGGCCTAAAGTTTAACGCAGAAGATATGGAGAAATGTCCTTCCTCTCCACAATGCCATCACATGTCAGACATCTTAGGAAACATTTTATGTAAGGCCCTCTGCATTTTATACCATCTGGTTAGAACTTTGAATCCCAATTCCTGATATTTGTTCGCAATAGAGGAATAATAAACAAAATGGAGTATATCATCTCTTTGAGTATCAGTAAATGTAGTCCCAAGATCTCATTCCCATTTAGGCAGGAGTGGGAGCACAAAGAAATCAGATGGCTGCTTTAGCAGCTTGTAAGTGGCAGAGACTGTAAGGGAGGATGGACCAAAGATGAGGCAGATACGTTCAAAAGGCAATTTTCAGGGATAGGAAAATCCCCATTTGAAAACAGAGAAAGATAATTTTGTAATTGTTGTAGATGCCACGCAACCAAAGGCGGGATAAATGTGCTGTAGGGCATAGGCTGGTTCCGGACGAGGCTCACATAAAAAGTCCCTAAGTCTATAAGTTCCCAATTGTAGGAGTTGCCTGAAGTGTCTGTCAGAGAAGTCCGGTAAGAACTCTGGGTTGCCTAATACAGGAGCCAGTGGAGAGCTGGTTCCAGCTGGTCCATTGCCCAATTAAGTGCCTGCACAGTCAGCCTATGGTGGGGTGGTTGTTGAGATCAGGGACTAGATCCATGTGGATCGATTCTGATTTCCACAGTAGCTGGTCGCTGGCCATATTGGCTGGTAGCAATGCACGTGGAGCATCTGAGCATCGTTCCGACTCTGGTTGCTATATACGTCCCTTATCAGGATAAGTTTCAAACATTTTACTTGGAGAATAAGTTAACAAGATGGCATAGACAATCGACAGTCCCTAACTTCAGGCTTGTAGCTGCCCTGGCATACCTGTTCAAGCAAAAGTCCAATACTGGCTGAGACCATGTCTGAAACTTAGCTCCGACTGTGGCATAATACTGGCCATCCAGACTCCGGTAACTGCATCAGTCGAGCCTGGCAAGGTGAACCAGGTCTAAACTGATCTCCTTCTTCTCTTTTGCCCTACTACTCTGCATCATTACCCTCTGGTTCTGGACCTCTGTCCCTTTTATATCACACAAAACCAGGGGTAAGACTCACCTAGAAAAAACCTGTGAATTACAGTTAACCCCTCATGTAACCAGTAGTAACCACTACCTGCCTAGACACCTGTTCCCAATCCAGGAAGATCTTGGCTGTGCAGCTTGCGAAGGTTCTACTGGCTGGGCACACACGTTTGTTCTGTACTCTCCTTTCGCAGCATGCACCAGCAAGGAGCACAAGCTCTCCATAGTCCTTGAAGATTTTGACAACCAGCTGTGCTGTACAGACAAGCTGCATAGCTGATATCTCCCTGGATCAGGGACAGGAGAGACTGGCTGGGAGGCTGGCGGGACCCTACAACAAATGTGTTACCGAACCACTTTACATGAAAAATGTTCATGTCTGATTAGTTTACTTTTAAATCTTAGAATTACCTGTTGTCAGCTGTGGAATTTCAGCCCACGTATAACTAATTTACAGCACATAATAAGTATCTGGGAATTTAACTAGCTTGGTATTAAAGCAAGCTGTTTATTGACTGTGAACAGAAAAGTGGATTACCGGCAGTAAAGTTTCTCTGGTGTTATGTTATTTGCACGCACTATGAGCACGGTTATTTGGAATCATTAACATTCATTATTAGCTCTGTTAGATTATGCAAGTTGGCTGCTTAAAATACATTTGCATAAATATAATTTGAGTTGAAATATGTGGCACTGCTGTATTTAATTTACTTAAGCCAAACTTTTACAAAATCTTAAGAATGTATTTACCATTAATGAGGCGCCTAATGAGCTGTTGTCTGATAATTAAAGAAGAGCAAGCCAGGCTAAAAAAATCACCAGAAAGCATAAGTAACATGAGGCCATGTCTTATATATTTATTTTTGAAGATCAGGCAGAGCTCTTAGGCCTTGTTCAGATGGGCATAGTGAATGGGCCATTTGTTCAATCACCCCTAGCCAGCAGGTGCTGCATGCAAGCAGTCTATTCATGTCTATGAGCATGCAGCAGCTGCATGGTCACAGCAGCTTGTCCTAATGTGACAGGGGTTGTCGATGTGGAAAAGCTGCTTTGAACGCAGACAGTGTGCATTTGGGGGCCACTCAATGGTACCTGCATACCTGTCACATTAGTATGAGCAGCTGCGATCACACAGCTACTGCATCCTCATAGGCATGAATAGACTGCTTGCTTACAGCAGCTGCCGGTTTGGGATGGATAAACAAACAGCCCGTTTACAGTGTACAGACATCAGCTGTCCTCTGCACAAGGCCTTAGGGTCCTTTTACACAAGAGCCAACAGTTCTGTCTAGAAAACTGATGAAAAAAAGTACAAGAAAGCTGAATCCCTAGTGCATCAGTTTAAATATTTGTCTTCAGTTTTCAGTTTACATCAGTATACATCCATGGGCATCCGCATGGGGGGGCAAGCCCCCCGGAGCAAGGTGCTCACACATGGACACTCAGGGCCGATCCCAAGTGGGTGCCCAGGGTGCACCGTGCACAGATTCCGCAAGCTGCTGCAAAGGGGGGGGGGGCGCTGAAGCTGTGGCAGTCACTTACTGTTACATTCAGCAGCAGCGGCGCCACCCTGACTCCCTAGACTCTTATTGCACCGTCCGTTGGCCTCTCTCTGCTGCCAGCTGCACTGGTTGCTAAACTCAACTGCCGCATAGCATCCAGCAACCAGTAACTCCAATGCAATATTCCCAACACACACATTCCTGCAGAAATGGCTGTATATTCAATTAAGTGCTGAAGTGACCATCGGCTGGAACCGCATACAGTCATAGAGAGAAAATGTCACCAGCACACCAGGATCTCCAAAACTGAGTCCAAAATTTTAATCAATGATCACATAGTTACAAAAGAGGCAACGTTTCAGAGCCACGCAGGACCCCTTCATGCGTGCTCCGAAACGTCGCCTCTTTTGATCATTGAATAAAATTTTGGACTCGGTTTTGGAGATCCCAGTGTGCTGGTGACATTTTCTCTCTAGCAACCAGTAACATCACGTAATGAGGCAGAGGCGAGGCCCCAGCATTCATAGTGGAGGAGGAACTTCTTCCACCTTCACGCCTGGTCAATTTTGGCTCGACCCACCTCCTCTATCTTCTCCAGGCAGCGCGGCTCAGAGCCTTGAGGGAAGGAAAGGAGCACACCTGAAGAGCTGAGTGTGAGCTGTCCACCTGAACCAGCACCTGCCTGAGGTGAGGCAGCCTGTGTCCATGTTCTGGAACTCATCTAACAGCACTACTTGTATAATTGCAGTCAAGGTGTTAAATTAATTATTTCATGATAGATATGAGGGAGATATCATTGCTAACCTTCTAAAAATGCTCTTTACCTGGCTGTAATGCTGACCTGTGGGTCTGACTGCTTTCTAAGCCAGAGCCTATATGCACATCAGAAAAGTTTAAGGAAAGTTAAAAATTCTTATCTGCATACCTCCTCCGGGTTAATGAATATAAATATTGGAACAACAGAGCCCTGGTGCTGCCATCTTCAGAAAGAAAAGTCAGTAGTGGAAACCTCTGGAAACATAAAAACAGATTAGAAATTGCTAATCAGACAATAGCAGCTTGATCCTTCTATTAAAGCGGAGTTCCAACCACATATATCATTTGTTTTTTTTTAAACCTGTTACAATCATAGCATGCTAATTTTGCATTCATTAGGCTGGTAAATTGTGCAGCTTTTGTTCCTATTTTATTAAAAAACAAACCTTATATTCCTCCTGCTTGGGCATTGCAATCTTGCTTGTGGGCAGGCGAAGCCCACAAGGATAAACTTCCATGTTTACGGTGTTGCTGAATAACCAGCATGCACCGTCCGTTCTCGCGCATGCACACATTGCATCGATGAGAGCCCTCGACGCTGCCCACTGACTCCTGGGAAAGAATGACACACATCTCCCAGGAGCCCTAGCGAGCGCAGGCACCTAGGGAAATACGTAAATCGCTGCAGAGCTGAAGAGGCAGAATACAAGAGACCCCATAACAACAGTGAAGAAGGGGTGAGTAAAAATAAAATAAAATGTCCAATTGTTGTTGCTGAAGGATTATGATGTATATTTCTGTAAAGTATATTTTATGGGTGATACTCTGCTTTAAGCTTTTGCATCAGGTTTCTCAAACCTTTGCATGCCTGTGCTTTATATCATAATGACTAAGCACCTCCCCTTCATGACATTGTCAAAAAGAGGCGGAGCATGGGCGACCTTAAAATGATGCTCTCCCCCCCCCAAAAAAAAGTTCTGTGAACGCCCATGTATACATGTATTCTTTTTAGCTGTGAAGACAATAATCATAGGTGAGAAAAGTAGAAACCAAAAATATGTTTCTTGTCTAAAAACTGATGTAAATCGATGCTATCTACTTACTGTGTTTCCCCGAAAATAAGCCTGGGTCTTAAATTAATTTTGGCAACAAAAGACACAGTAGGGCTTATTTTCAGGGTAGAGCTTGTCATGTACTGTCTTCTCTCCCCATCTCCCTCCCTGCCTGTCAGCAATCCCCAATGTGAACACAGTAAAAGTCCTAGTAAAATCCTAGATTCCTCTATTACAGTAGTATATAATGTAAAATGTGTGTATTTCTGTAATCTAATTGTGTCAAATACCTTCTTATAGCGCCGCTCAGTGCTTCCGTGACCCGCCTGAGCTCTCTTCCCCGCTCTGAGCACTGCGGGGGGGGGGCGAGATCCCCCGCTGACAGCTGGGAGAAGAGGAGGAGAGCAGTGGGAGGTCAGCTGAGCTGAGCACCGAGTGGTGCTATAACAAGGTATTTGACACTAGATTACAGAAACATACACCGTTTACAGTATATAATACTATAATAGAGAGGATTCTAGGATTTTACAACCACTTTAAACTAGGGCTTATTTTGGGGGTAGGGCTTATATTGCAGCCTTTCCCGAAAATCACAGTAGGTCTTATTTTCAGGGTAAGTCTTATTTTTGGGAAAACATGGTACATCTATTTATTTCTATAAAAATGAAAAAGGACACAGACTTTTTCCATATTTCTTCTGTGGACGTAAAATGACTTGCATGTAAAAGGATGTAAACGCTCCCCTAAGACATCTGACTTGTGTCAACCCCCTCAATGCACACTGTAGAGGTTTGGCGGTCTCTGGAGGTGTGGAAAGTGGAGGTGGAGGGGAGCCCTAGGCCTGGGGGGAACTGAACAGGGCTGGGGTTGGTACTGCAAAGGGCTGTGGAGGGGCCTGAGGGAACTGGAAGGGGCTGGGAGGTAGTGCAGGAGGCTGGTTGTTGAGGGTCCTGCCTTTTTTTTTCAGGAGAGGTCTGTGGGAGGCTGCCCTGCTGTGCATGATTGATTTCCAAACCTTCCCCTGATGCTGTGACTGTTGCTGAAGTTCCTTCAGCTCTTATAGCTCCATTAGATCCAGGCCACCTATTCACTATGGGCTTGGTGCTACCCCCAGGATCACTAACCTCCGCCTAACATGTTTCATCATGTGTTACGAAACATGCCGCTAATGACGAAACATGTTTGGCGGAGCATATAGGTTGAATGTGTGCTGGAGGGAATGCAACCTTGTATATTGGTTTGGCCTTGCACTTCTCCCAGACAGCGCTGTTCATCTGCCTTGTGTCAGTAAATTATGAAAGCGGGTTTCTGTATTTTAAAATTTGAGTGCATGTTTGCATAAATTAGATTTATCCAGTGAGCACTACAGGTTTTTTTTCTCTGCTTTTTTCAGCAGTATCATTGGGAGTTTCTCCCTGGAAGGCTTTGCCTTGTTGGATAATTATTGAAGCTGTTTCTTGTAAGCTTAATGGAGTCATGCTGTTTGCACATGTTTAGCAATCAGCTGCTGCACCTGCAGGGCTATGATGAGAAAAACTGCAGGGTCTGCATCCCTTTAGATGTGATTTCCTATTGGTAGTATAGCGCCGTACACACGATCAGAATATCGTACAAAAAATACCACTTTCGAAGAAATCATACGATAATCTGATCGTTAGTACACAGCTTTCAACTAAAATTTTCCAAAGGGATAACTACGAAAAAAAAAATTTGTACGATACCAGATCGTACAATTTTCATTTATTCAGTACAGTTTTTGTCCGAAAATACAATACAAATACATTACATTACTTCTGAATTTTGTTTGCTGTCATAGGAGAATTTTCGTACTTAGTAACCTATTCGTTTTCGATATGGAGACTAGCATGCATAAAAAAAAAAATAAAATGGATGAACATTTGCTTGATAATCTCATTGCGTGTACCAGGCTTTACTCACCAAAAATGAAATTTTGTTGCAGGGGATGCTAAAAATCTAACTTGTATCTTAGTGCAGACTTCTGGGAAAATTTGTGAGCCAATCACACAAGCAGGAAATGATGTTTCTGGGGGGTGGTCAGTACACATTCTGTGTACAGAATACCTCCAGGTAGCCATATTGCATTGCATTTAACAGAAAATTACAGAGCTTCAAATTGAAAAGTAAAGGTAATTGTTAATAACATTCAATTACAATATGACTTGTGTCGCAATTGTATATGCTATATATATATATATATATTTTTTTTTTATTTGCTATTTTTTTCCCCACAAAATTGAAGTTACCCTTTAAGCCTTTTGAGTGCAGCAGACATCTATACATATAGTAAGGAATTCTCATGTACCCCGCCAGATTAGCATGCTTGCTCTGGACATGTCCAAAAGAAAAATAGAATCTACACCAAATATTTGAGTCTTAGCAATAGTTTTAATATGTTCACCTGATACATACAGTATGCACCTTGACATACACCAATAAGCCAGAACTTTATGAACACTGACAGGTTAAGTGCTTGCCGACCAGCCGCCGCAGTTTTACTGCGGCAGAATGGCGTGGCTGGGCGAAACAACGTTACCTTACGTCGCTTCGCTTTTTGGCCACTAGGGGCGCGTGCGCGCCCGCAGCGTGTGCCCGAAGCCGATGCTGGCCCCCAGAAGGCACCCGTGATCGCTCGTGATCTGTGTGTGTAAACACACAAATCCCAGTTCTTTCAAGGGAGTAGAGAGAGATTGTGTGTTCATACTAAGTATGAACACCAATCTCTCTCTCCTCCTAGAGAGTCCCCTCCCCCCACAGTTAGAAACACCCCCAGGGAACACAGTTAACCCCTTGATTGCCCCCTAGTGTTAACCCCTTCCCTGCCAGTGACATTTATACAGTAATCAGTGCATTTTTATAGCACCGGTCACTGTATAGTTGTCAATGGTCCCAAAAATGTGTCAAAAGCATCAAATTTGTCCGCCGCAATATCTCAGTCCTGATAAAAATCGCAGATCACCGCCATTACTAGTAAAAAAAACTAATAATAAAAATGCCATAAATCTATCCCCTATTTTGTAGTCGCTATAACTTTTGCGCAAACCAATCAATATACGCTTATTGCGATTTTTTTTTTACCAAAAATATGTAGAAGATATATATATATATACATATATATATATATATATATATATATATATATATATATAAATTAGTTTTTTGATAAAAAAAGTGGGATATTTATTATCGCAAAAAGTAAAAGATATTGTGTTTTTTTCAAAATTGTTGCTCTTTTTTTGTTTATAGCGCAAAAAATAAAAACCGCAGAGGTGATAAAATACCACCAAAAGAAAGCTCTATTTGTGGGGAAAAAAAGGACGTCAATTTTGTTTAGGTACAGCATCGCACGACCGCACAATTGTCAGTTAAAGCGATGCAGTGCCTTATCGCAAAAAATGGCCTGGTCATTGAGCAGCCAAATCTTCCGGGGCTGGGGGGCGTGGTCTGGACATGGCCGAGTGAAGACGTGTGCTTGAGGAGCTCCCGGTCCGGCCCGTCCTTAACCAGCTTTTATTCAACATATACCTCCTCGGTACACCTGGAATGTACTCCGCTGGGAAGCGGAGAGGAAAGCAGAAGAAGAAGGAATCCCCCAAACCGCACAGAAATACCGACATACAGCGGTATCTTTTAAACAACCAAGGGGCCTCCCCGATCACCAAGATGGCGGACGCCACGAGGCCTGGTCCATCTGCTGCTGCACAGTCGCGGGCCTCCTCCACATCCCTATCGGGACCAGACAGCCTGGATGTGGACTGTAACATACCGGAGGTGTTCCGATCGGGCACCGCAGCACAGTCACAGCAATCCCCCATGCCACTGATCCTACAAGCTGATGCTGAGTTGAGAGCTCTGTTACAGGCTCTCCCGACCCGTTCGGACATAGAAGCCATAGTCAGCAGAATGGAAGCAACTCATCGCAAGGAGATAGCTGTAGTGAGACAAGAAGTGCACTCACTATCGGAGCGAGTGGAGACTGGAGAAGCCTCAGTGACGGCAATGGAACGGAGGATATCGGCGGTAGAGGCAGCACAGGCATCCCAAGCTGAGACTATTCTCAATCAGCAACTCCATATGGAGGAAATCGAAGACCGCAGCAGGCGCAACAATCTGCGCCTGAGGGGCCTGCCAGAAGCCACTGGATCGGAAGACTTAGCGGCGACTGCCCTCGCCATCTTCAGAGATCTAACAGGAACCTCGCTTCCCCCTAACTTGTCCTTCGATCGAATCCACAGAGCCCTCGGCCCGCGCTCCGCCGACCCAGACAGACCGAGGGATGTCATCTGTCGAATCCACCAGTACTCACACAAGGAGCTAATACTCCGTTCAGCATGGGAGAAAGGAGAACTGGAGTTCGACGGCGCTGCTGTGCGTATCATGCCGGACTTATCTAGAGCGACACTGCAGCGGAGGGCCCTGTTGAAACCAGTCCTGGAGGCTGCCAGGCACAGCGGTCTCACATACCGATGGGGCTTCCCTATCTCGGTCACATTCAAGAAAGCCCAGCACTCTTTTACCCTTCGGACCCCTGCAGACCTCCCTGCTCTGTTCTCCTTTATGGACATGGAACCCATTGCAGTGCCTGACTGGCTACAGCTGCTACAGCGCTCCAACCCCCGTTCCGGAATGTCGGGCATAAGAAGAGCCAGATCACCCAGACCACAGAGGAGCCGGAGCCAGCGCAGATCTCGTCTCAACCCTGCAGAGGCACCAAGAGAGGACTGAGCGGTACCTGTATTGTGGTGAGATACTAAAGACCAGCGTTCCCCCTGATGTTCCACTTACCCCGTCTGTGTTAAGCTGGATTTTGTGGGCCCCCCCGTCCCCTGATGGTCCCTCTTTACCAGGATGATAACTCATCGCTGCCGCCTGGGAATCTCCCTCATGGTCTGGCTGGCCCCCGCCCCCCCCCCCCCCTGACTATGGTGTTCGTTATCACCAACCATGGAGAAGCATTGACGGCTGACGGGGAGGGAAGATGGGGGAGCTCGCTGTGTGGGACCCTTGCATAGGCAGAGAGGTTTCTGAGTGCTCTCTGCATCTCCACCTGTATGGGTACACATACTGTTGAAATGATCTGTGGAGGGTTCTGGAGGGAGGGGGGGAGGGAGGGAGGAGCTGCGTGCAGGGAGGGGGGAGGCCATTTCCCCATGCTCGCTATACCCACTGGGGGAGAACCTGCACGTCTCCTTTGAGTATTCGCCCACCTCCTCACCCCACCAGGACTATCTCCAACCAAAGCCTGCTGTCACAGGTCTTGAACACACTTTCCTTATACAGATGGGCTGAGGGGACACTCTGGTAGTCACTTAGGAGACCCTGGTACATAATCTGGAGGACACCAGGTGTTCCAGCTTACCCTACCACGCTGAGGACACAAGGAATATGTGCCTGACCCAGTGGACTGGAATGGAGGAACTTCACAGTTAGCTGCTATATGTATTTACCTAACACTGGGAGCTGAAGTTATGTGGGGTGAACCATGCGGTGTGATTGTAATGTGATATACTGAAGCTGCTGCAGTTGTATAGCCTAGAGAATGCCCACTGTAGAAAGCTAGGATTTGAGCAGTACCTACCAGAATGAGCCGTACCCATAATGCCACCAATATACTCGGAGGACCCTGGGAGATCTGCGGGGGAGGGGGTGACGGGGTGGGAATCGTCCGGAGGGAGGGGGAACACGGCTGTGTTCCTTACTACTGATCCTCGGGTTCACTTTAACACAAGTGGACGGGGGGATAGGTAACTAACTAGGTCTAAATGGATCCTTTAGTATATCTCCTGTCTCCCCCTTCTGGGGGGGGGGGGTTGGTTTTCTTTTTTCTTTAGAAACATTTAAGTTGTTATGGAGTTAATTATTAATTTACGTTATCAAGCTGGGTGGCGTGGAGGAGATCGGGAGACTCCCTCTCGGTCAACTCTTACCACTTCCCACTTAGGACGGAGCACCTCCCTGGTGTAAACAGGGACACGCTTCTTAGCAAATAAGTTTATTTGCATTTAGGTATACGACAGTCAGATTCAACTGTCAGTTATCTGTCTTTTTGGACAGTTACGTACTCAACTCTTCTATTTTTTCTCTCCCTCTTTTTCCCTCCCCTTTTCCTTTTTTTTTTTTTTTTTCTCTTTTCTCCCCTCATCTACCCTCTCCTTTACCCAACTTATACTGATATCTACTTGTTCCTCCCCCCCTTAATTCTCCCCCACCCCCTCTTTTCAGCCCACCCTCTTTACTAACACCCCTGGACCCGGGCGACAATGGACACCATTACCATCCTCTCACTGAACGCAAAGGGTTTAAATGTACCAGAAAAGAGACGCATGCTATTACATGATCTTAAAAGAGCACATGCAGACATAGTGTTTCTCCAGGAAACGCACTTTAAGACCGGTAACCCACCCTGCCTTAAAAACCGGTACTTCCCACATTGTTATCATGCCACCAATGTAGCAGCCAAATCTAAAGGAGTATCCATACTTCTATCGGGAGTGGTGCCGTGGACATGTAGTGACACTTTGGTGGACACTGACGGCCGCTACATGTTCATTAAGGGCTGGATAGGAGACAAGAAGGTCACGTTAGCCAATATATACGCCCCTAATGACCGACAGGATACCTTCCTGCACCGCATACTGGCGTTATTAGCAGAATTCAGAGAGGGTCAACTAATCCTGGGGGGTGATCTTAACATACCCCTAGTCCCTACGGTAGACACTTCCTCGGGCGCCTCATCCGTACGCAAGAGCACACACAAACGCATAATCCAAGATCTGCACGATGCCCAACTATTGGACATCTGGAGATTACACCACTCAGGCGACAGAGACTACACTTTCTACTCGTCCCCGCACAAAGTGTACTCAAGAATAGATTACTTCTTTATCCCCCACAGCCAACTAGAAGCTGTTCACAATGTAGAAATAGGCAATATAACATGGTCGGATCACGCGCCTATCACCCTGCGTTATAACCTGACATCCACTCTGAACATTAGATCGAAATTTTGGAGACTAAATGAAAGCTTGCTCCAGACACCAGAGGTAATGACAGACGTCACAAATGAATTGAAATGTTACTTTCAAACTAATGACACCGAAGACTGCGACCCTGGTATTCTATGGGAGGCCCACAAAACTGTGATAAGAGGGGTATTAATTAAACACGGCGCCCGCATTAAACGAGAAAGGGAACAGCAACTGCTTCTACTCCTTCGTAAGATTCATGTAATTGAATCACAACACAAACAGACTCCAGTTCCCTTATTAGAAACAGAACTACTCTCCCTCAGAAGACAGACAGTAGACCTACTACATTATAGAGCTAAAGCGGCGCTACAAATATGTCAAAAATTCTCCTACGAATCCGGGAATAAGTGTGGGAAATTACTAGCCAAAGCAGTTAGAAGTCATAAATTAACCACATATATCCCCCATATCACAGCCTCATCGGGACAGAAAAAGACCACTCCAACCCAGATAGCGAAGGAATTCAGGGACTACTACTCGTCCCTATACAACCTTCCAGTTCGACCCCCGAACAACACGACGATAGATGATTACATATCGACAGCTCAAATACCCCACATATCGACGACAGTAAGTACAGACTTGGAAGACCCCATTACCGTAGAGGAATTACAGCGAGCGGTAGGTGGGATGAAACCTGGCAAAGCTCCGGGCCCTGATGGGTTCACCCTACAATATTACCAAACCCTCCTGCCGCTACTGGCTCCTCATATGGTTCGGATGTTTAACTGTCTGGGAGAGGGAACCCCCCTACCCAGAGACACTCTGAGGGCACACATCTCCCTTATACCGAAAGAAGGTAAAGATGCGTCAGCATGTGGAAGCTATAGACCTATATCCCTGTTGAACGTAGATCTCAAACTCTTCACGAAGATCCTGGCCAATAGACTGACCCAACACATACCGGAATTAGTTCATGCAGATCAAGTGGGGTTTGTCCCTGGCCGAGAGGCGAGGGACAACACTACTAAAGTACTCAACCTCATCCATATAGTCTCGACTACTAAAACCCCATGCGTCTTCCTTAGTACAGACGCGGAGAAGGCGTTTGACCGGGTTAGTTGGACTTTTATGTCTTCAGTCCTCAAAAAGATCGGCCTGGGGCGTAAGATGCTACAATGGATCCTCACCTTATATTCCAACCCCACCGCCCAGGTCAAAGCCAACGGAATACTTTCAGACCCTCTCCCTATATCAAATGGTACCAGACAGGGCTGCCCGCTCTCCCCTCTTCTGTTTGCCCTGGCCCTAGAACCCTTTCTATGCACTATACGAGCTAACCCGGATATATCGGGCGTGACAGTAGGGGACTCCCAATATAAGATTTCAGCATACGCTGATGATCTGATGTTCTCCCTAACCAACCCGGTAGTGTCCCTACCAAACCTACTCAGGGAATTTGATAGATATGGAAGTTTATCCAACCTAAAAATCAATTTTGATAAGTCAGAGGCAATGGGGATTAATATCTCATCGCCTAGATTAAGCTCTCTAAAATCACAGTTTAGATTTAAATGGTCCGATGCTTCCCTCAAATATTTAGGAACCCAGATCCCTAACGACCTCAAACACACCTTCGGACTCAACTTCCCACCATTACTAACAAAGACTCGCGTACTTCTGGAAGAATGGAACAAGGGCCTACACTCCTGGTTCGGCAGGTGCAATTTGCTAAAAATGTCTATACTACCGAAATTTTTATACTTATTTCAGGCACTACCGGTCAGGATCCCACCCCAATACTTTAAGCAAATACATTCCCTTTTTATTAAATTTGTCTGGGCGAATTCAAAACCTAGGCTGCGCAGGAGTTACCTGACATTACCCAAACAATTCAGTGGACTAGCTCTTCCAGACTTGCGGAACTATTACCGGGCAGTTCACCTAGGTAGAACAATAGACTGGAACAGACATGGTCAAAACAAACTCTGGACGCAATTAGAACAGGCTCAGTCCACAGTCCCCTTGAAGGGTGCGGTGTGGTGCTTTGACCAGCTCCCACCAGACTTGAAGACACACCCGGTAATAGGCACAACCCTTAAAATAGGCACATATATTCTCTCTACTACCTCCATCTCCTCTAGAGACTCCCCTCTCTACCCGATATTGGGAAACCCGTCTTTCCCCCCTGGACTAGAACAATCAGAGTACAAGACACTTGCAATGACCGGTAAGGACCGAGCATCACGTTTTCTGGTTGAAAACCAATGGCCCTCTATCTCAAATCTAACTGATGCGGAGGGACAATTCCAACTACCGTTCTGGAAAGCAATTAGAATACACCACTTCTTACACTCGATCCCTAACCCAGCACAATTTAACCGAGATTTAACGACCTATGAAGAGTACTGCACAGACGAGGGAACGTTGCCACGGGTACTGTCTAAAACATATGAATTGCTCAATTCCCCTATTGAACAACCTGACCTGGCATTTATACAGCAATGGGAAACAGATTTACAATGCAAGTTTACTAACACACAAATTCAAACGATTATCAGATTCTCTCTAAAAACATCTATCTGTACAAAAATACAAGAACTCAATTATAAGATCCTGACCAGATGGTACTACACACCTCAAAGGCTACACACGTACTTCCCTAATACTACAGACAGATGTTGGAGATGTCAGACTGACATTGGGAAGCTCCTCCACATCTTCTGGTCTTGCCCTCTGCTTCAGCACTTCTGGACAACAGTCCGGACGATCACCCAAAAATTTACAGACCATGTGATAAGCGATGACCCAGCTTTCATCCTGCTCCATGCCACTTCAATACCCGCACGGAGATACAAAAAGTCCATAATCAGACACCTACTGGATGCAGCTAAATATTGCATCCCACTTCTGTGGAAGAAATGCACACCGCCGACCATTGGGTTATGGCTACGCAGAGTGGAGGAGATCAGGAGGTTGGAGGACTTGGTCCTGACGACACATAACAAACAAGAACAACATTCCAAGACATGGAGGCTATGGATGATGTTTATATTCTCTGATGAAGGGATGGCGCTACTTGCCACATGAATAATAAAAACCCACAGATCTGAAGATGGCGTGCCATGTCGCCCGGGCCCAGGACCAACCCCCCTCCCTACCCCTTCCCCTCATCTCCTCTCTGACTCCCCTTCCCCTCCTTCCCCTTTTTTTTTTTTTTTTTTTATTATCCTCTACCTCACTGGAATTTCTACGCTCTTTTCTTTTTCTTTTCCACTTTAATCACCATACTTTAGCTTGCCCTGCCTTTCTCTTAACATATCTCTCATCTATGATTATATGTCCTTTGGTCACTCAGGGAATAGGCAGTAGAAACAGATGTGCAACCACAAGGACGTGGTGAGACCTACTGTACACCGTTTTATCTTGTAGATGGAAGATATGGAAGACGTCAATCCTATTTTGATTATAGCTGGTACAGATGTTAGGATTACCACTGTCGCATCTTACTAAATGTGAACACCAGTTGTTAAGAATGGCACTGTACAGCAGTATCTGTCGCTTCCATCCTCTTATTTATTTGAGTTTTGCTTTGTTTTCTCGGCTCTTATTCTTTGTCTTTGTATATTTTTGTATATTTTTGTTGTTTTGTTTTATTCTTTGGAAAATAATAAAAATTATATTTGAAAAAAAAAAAAATCTTCCGGGGCTGAAGTGATTAAAGTAGGGTATACACCTTGAGTTTTGAAGGAAAATAAACTCATATACCCCAGATCCACACAAGCAATGCAGATAGAGGGATCTTTCCTGCTGTTCTATTGTATCCCCCCCCCCCCCCCCCAAATTCCTGTAGGAATACACTGACTGACATTGGCTGCAAGCGTTGATCAAATGCTGGTTTTGCAGCAGGACATTTCGACAGAAGCTTCTGTTGAACAAACAGCAGTGCACACAGAGCAAAATGTGTTTTAGTAAATAGCATTTAGAATCTCTTTACAATGGCATGTGAAAGTCTGTGGCAGCAAATTAAAATGTTGTCCCTGAAGTTGAGGTGCTAAAAGCAGAAAAAATATGGAATTGCAGTTTGTTGTGTATGGGGCTGCTGCAGACCGATCAGGGTGCCCATACTGACTCGTGCTTACAGCAAAAAAACACCTACAATGGGCAAATGAACATCATTACTGGACCACAGAGCAACAGAAGAAGGTGGCCTGGTCTGATGAATCAAGTTATTTTTACATCATGTCGATGGCTGGGTGTATGTGCGTTGCTTACCTGGGAAGGAGATGGAAGCAGGATGCAGTATGAGAAGGAGGCAAGGCGTGTGATGCGTTGGGCAATGTTCTGCTGAAAAACTTTGGGTCCTTCCATTTACGTGGCTGTTTTTTGACACGTACCACCTACCTAAACATTTCTGCTGACCAAGTACACCACTTCATGGAAACAATATTCCCTGATAGCAGTGGCCTCTTTCAGCAGAATAATGGGCCCTGCCAAACTGCAAAAGGGGTTCAAAAATGGTTTGAGGAACATAGCAATGAGTTTGAGGTGTTGACTTGGCCTCCACATTTTCCAGAACTCAATCCAATCAAGCATTTGTTGGATGTACTGGAAAAACAAGTCTGATCCATGGAGGCCGCACCTCGCAACTTACAGTATTTTAAGGATCTGCTACTGATGGTGCCACATACCACAGCCTACCTTCAGAGGTCTATTGGCGTAGAGTTGCACTAAAACCACCGAAATGCATAGAATGGATTCACGTTTTTATTTTGCATTTGTTTGTCAAATAAAGCCAAAATTCTTGACACTTAATTTTTCCTACATAGCCTTTCCTACTTAGTTCAGAACCATTAAAGGTTTTTGCAACAATCCAAAATAACCTTTCACCAATGCTATTTCTTAAACTATACTCGCTCGTTGTTAACAGTGCAGTCATTTATTTAAAAATTGATCTTAAAGTGGGGTTCCACCCAAAAAAAAGAACATACCTAAAAAATTCTAAAAAAAAAACAAAAAAACATTTGGATATTTTTTTTTTTTTTACTTACCTCTAAATGCCTGTTGCTAGGTGGTCCCTCGTAATCTGCCCCTTCGTCTGCCTGGGCTGGTGACATCACTTCCCCCTGGCACAGGAAGGGCTCGGCTCTTCTCCCTCCCTCCTGTCAATCATCTGGGACCCATTGCAGGTCCCAGGTGATTGAGCGGCCAATCACGGCGCTCGGCGCCGCTCGCGCATGCGCAGTGGGTGCCAGGCTGTGAAGCCACAGCCCGGCGCCCACAGTTGAAATGCCGGCGCCGACGAGCGGAGGGGGGGGACGAGCGGGGCTTCGATCCCCCGCACCGCTGGACCCAGGGACAGGTGAGTGTCCAATTAAAAGTCAGCAGCTGCAGTATTTGTAGCTGCTGACTTTTATTTTTTTTTTTTTTTAATGGCCCCCCTGGGTGGAACTCCTCTTTAAGGCTAATATCACACAACCATTGGATTTTAAAGCAGAGTTTAACATGCATTAATGTATATCGTTATTGAACATTTCAGACATATTTTACAGGCGTTGAAATCCCATCAACTGACACTCTTCTGTTAGATTGTTTCTTTTTTTACAATGTTAAAATGTAAATTAGCACTTTTGCTTTCCAACTGCTGCTGTAACCGCCATAGGCATGTTTAAATAGAAGTGAATGGACTCAGTTGCATAGCGTCAATGACTATTTTATTTTTTTCATTATCACAAAAAGTCCTCAAAGCAACATAAACTATTTTCCATTTTTTTCTAAATAGACATAGGTAAAGCCGAACAAATGAAAAACATAGTGCCGCCAAAGATATTCTGTTTTTATGTATTGAAAAACGTATTAGGCTGTTTACCAGTGTGTAAGTAGGGCAAATTAAATTTATCTAATGCAGTCCAATTTACCTTGATCAGATGGAATACTAAGTGCTTTTACTATTACCATGTGCAGTGAGTGGAGTGAAATGATAGAAAGGGCTTTACAAAGAATTGATTTAATCTCTATCTGCAGGGACTGAAGTTCAGAATTCTTCTGAATACATCTGGACTTCCGCAGAAAAACTCATCTGACCTCTCTGGTGTTTAGGTTTCACTAATTAATGTACGCTTTCCCAGAAACATTAATATGGAGCAAATCCTGGAAAGGATGTATTATGCTTTAGTGCGGCAGTTCTGAACCGTCTCGTTTATACTAAAGCCCAACTCCATCCATAAATGGAAAATGCATAGACAGCCAGGAGGAAGAACACCCATAAGAGGAACCCTTCTACATTTTGGACAGTTTTAATGTCCATGTCTGGTACCATATCCTACGTATAGACATCAAGAAAAAAACATAACTACAAAAAAATCAGGACTTTAACGGTACCACACAAATTCTAAAATAAGTTACATAGTAGGTGAGGTTGAAAAAAGACACAAGTCCATCAAGTCCAACCTATGTGTGTGATTATGTGTCAGTATTACATTACATATCCCTGTATATTGCGGTCATTCAGGTGATTATCTAATAGTTTCTTGAAGCTATCAATGCTCCCCGCTGAGACCACCGCCTGTGGAAGGGAATTCCACATCCTTGCCGCTCTTACAGTAAAGAACCCTCTACGTAGTTTAAGGTTAAACCTCTTTTCTTCTAATTGTAATGAGTGGCCACGAGTCTTATTAAACTCTCTTCTGCGAAAAAGTTTTATCCCTATTGTGGGGTCACCAGTACAGTATTTGTAAATTGAAATCATATCCCCTCTCAAGCGTCTCTTCTCCAGAGAGAATAAGTTCAGTGCTCGCAACCTTTCCTCATAACTAAGATCCTCCAGACCCTTTATTAGCTTTGTTGCCCTTCTTTGTACTCGCTCCATTTCCAGTACGTCCCTCCTGAGGACTGGTGCCCAGAACTGGACAGCATACTCCAGGTGCGGGCGGACCAGAGTCTTGTAGAGCGGGAGAATTATCGTTTTATCTCTGCAGTTGATCCCCCTTTTAATGCATGCCAATATTCTGTTTGCTTTATTAGCAGCAGCTTGGCATTGCATGCCGTTGCTGAGCCTATCATCCACTAGGACCCCCAAGTCCTTTTCCATCCTAGATTCCCCCAGAGGTTCTCCCCCCAGTGTATAGATTGCATTCATATTTTTGACACCCAAATGCATTATTTTACATTTTTCTACATTGAACCTCATTTGCCATGTAGTCGCCCACCCCATTAATTTGTTCAGGTCTTTTTGCAAGATTTCCACATCCTGCGGAGAAGTTATTGCCCTGCTTAGCTTAGTATCGTCTGCAAATACAGAGATGGAACTGTTTATCCCATCCTCCAGGTCATTTATGAACAAATTAAATAGGATTGGTCCCAGCACAGAACCCTGGGGAACCCCACTACCCACCCCTGACCATTCTGAGTACTCCCCATTTATCACCACCCTCTGAACACGCCCTTGTAGCCAGTTTTCAATCCATGTACTCACCCTATGGTCCATGCCAACGCACCTTGTTTTGTACAGTAAACGTTTATGGGGAACTGTGTCAAATGCTTTTGCAAAATCCAGATACACCACGTCTACGGGCCTTCCTTTATCTAGATGGCAACTCACCTCCTCATAGAAGGTTAATAGATTGGTTTGGCAAGAACGATTCTTCATGAATCCATGCTGATTACTGCTAATGATATCATTCTTATTACTAAAATCTTGTATATAGTCCCTTATCATCCCCTCCAAGAGTTTACATACTATTGATGTTAGGCTAACTGGTCTGTAATTCCCAGGGATGTTTTTTGGGCCCTTTTTAAATATTGGTGCTACATTGGCTTTTCTCCAATCAGCTGGTACCATTCCAGTCAATAGACTGTAAAAATTAGGAACAACGGTCTGGCAATCACCTGACTGAGTTCCCTAAGTACCCTCGGATGCAAGCCATCTGGTCCCGGTGATTTATTAATGTTAAGTTTCTCAAGTCTAATTTTAATTCCGTCCTCTGTTAACCATGTAGGTGCTTCCTGTGTTGTGTCATGAGGATAAACACTGCAGTTTTGGTTACTGAAGCCCCCCGATTCACTCGTGAAGACTGAGGAGAAGAATAAATTCAATACCTCTGCCATCTCCCCATCCTTTGTAACCAGATGTCCTTCCTCATTCTTTATGGGGCCAATATGGTCTGTCCTCCCTTTTTTACTGTTTACATACTTAAAGAATTTCTTGGGATTTTTTTTGCTCTCCTCCGCTATGTGTCTTTCATGTTCTATCTTAGCCATCCTAATTGCATCCTTACATTTCTTATTGCATTCTTTATAAATTCTGAATGCTGTGGATGATCCCTCAACCTTGTATTTTTTGAAGGCCTTCTCCTTTGCTTTTATATGCATTTTTACATTGGAGTTAAGCCATCCAGGATGTTTGTTCGCTCTTTTAAATTTATTACCCAATGGGATACATTGGCTAATGCCCTTATTTAATATGCTCTTAAAGCAAACCCATCTCTCCTCTGTATTCTTTGTTCCTAATATTTTATCCCAATTTATGCCTTTTAGCAAGGTTTGTAGTTTAGGGAAGTTGGCTCTTTTGAAATTCAGTGTCTTTGTGTTCCCTTCATGTCTCCTATTTGTGTGATTTATACTGAAACTAATTGACCTGTGATCGCTGTTACCTAAATTGCCCCGTATTTCCACATCTGTTATCAGGTCTGTATTGTTGGTAATCAGTAGATCTAGTAATGTTTTATTTCTAGTTGGTGCGTCTACCATCTGACCCATAAAATTGTCCTGCAAGACATTAAGGAACTGGCGAGCCTTAAATGAATGCGCGGTTCCCTCCGCCCAGTCTATGTCTGGATAATTAAAATCCCCCATTATGATAACACTTCCCATCCTTGCTGCTAATCCAATTTGTGATAGGAGATCCGTCTCCACTTCCTCCCTCAGGTTAGGGGGCCTATAGCATACTCCCAGTATTATTTTCCCCTTAGCTTCATCCCTTTGGAGCTCTACCCATAAAGATTCCACCTCCTCCCTAGCCCCCTCAGTGATGTCATCTCTCACATTCACTTGTACATTATTCTTGATATATAGGCATACCCCTCCCCCTTTTTTACCCTCTCTATCCTTGCGGTATAGGGTATACCCTTGAATATTTGCCAGCCAATCATGAGAGCTGTTGAACCAGGTCTCTGAAATTCCCACAAAATCCAAATCCTCCTTGTACAACAGTATCTCTAGTTCACCCATCTTGTCCGCCAGGCTCCTGGCATTGGTGAACATGCCACATAGTTTAGACCGGTCGCATATTGTCCTCGTATTGGGTGTTTCAAGATTGCAACTTGGACTTGCTACTATACTCACCTTGTGTTTTTGTGCTTTGGTTAACCTACCACTAATGCCCCCAATACTACCCTCTGGAATATCTTCCGCGCTGGCTATCACTGTCTCTGGACCCTCCCCCCCATCGCCTAGTTTAAAAACCCCTCTAACTTTTTGGCCATCTTCATTCCCAGCAGATCTGCACCCTCCTCATTTAGGTGCAGTCCGTCCCTTCTATAGTACCGGTTACCGACTGAGAAGTCGGCCCAGTCCTCCAGGAACCCAAACCCCTCCTTACTACACCAGCTCTTCAGCCACTTGTTTACTTCCCTAATCTCCCTCTGCCTCTCTGGTGTGGCTCGATGTACCGGTAGTATTCCTGAGAACACTACCTTGGAGGTCCTTTTCCTCAATTTAGCTCCTAAGTCCCTAAAATCGTTCTTTAGGACACTCCATCTGCCTCTGACTTTGTCATTGGTGCCAACGTGCACCATGACAGCCGGGTCTTCCCCAGCCCCTCCCAGTAATCTGTCCACAAGATCCGTGATGTGCCGAACCCGAGCGCCCGGTAGACAACATACTGTTCGGCGCTTCAGGTCTTGGTTACAGATTGCCCTCTCTGTCCTAAGAATTGAGTCCCCTACCACCAGAATCTGTCTTTCCTTTCCCTTTGCTGCCCCCCCACTCTCACTGGAGGAGTTCTTCCCCTGGCAGCTAGGAGAGTCCCTCAACTCCAGCAGTGCTGGTCCCTGACTGGTTACACCAATGTCACTCAATGGAGCGTACTTATTGGGATGCTCCAGTCCTGGATCGGCCTCCCTGGCACTTCCCCCTCTACCCCTCCTGACTGTCACCCATCTACTCTTTGCTAGTGCCAGCACCTCTTTGTCTCCACCCGCCTCTGTGCTGGCCCCTGCCGGCACCTGCCGTGTACGTTCCTGGCTCACCTTTAGTATGGAGGGACTTCTCAGTGCTGACAGTTGCTTCCCCAGATTCAGAACCTGGGCTTCCAGGGAAACAATGTGCTTACATTTTGCACAGCAGTATTCGCCCTCGATCGGATGATCAAGGAACGCATACATGCGGCAAGATGTACAAAGAGTCGCCTCTCCACACCCGCCGGGCATCGTACCTATTAAATTTAGTGAGGATTTGGGGATTTTACCCTGTCCAAATTACCTAACAACTAGGTTCCTGGCACTAATACTCAAGACAATACACAGGTACACAATACACAAGTACTAACGATCCACACACACTACTCAGACAACACTCAGATACTCACACTACACAGGTACTATGACCCCTGTTATAACCTCCTCTTTTAAACTCTTGTTTATAACTCCCACTTAAGAAAGCTCCACTTACACCAAGCTCCACAGCTTCAAACTGAGCACGCTCAACTGAGTCCTACAACAAGTTAAATAGTCACCTGGGAGCAATTAACCACACCCTTAATTGATAGACTGATGAAACAAAAAAAAAAAAAAAAAAGAAAAGCTATTTAAAAAGTGACAGCAAAAGGCAAGATAAAAACTAAAAGGAAAAGTCCCCAAAATGCAACCCAGCAAACACCAACAGACAGCAGCAATACACACACCAACAGACAGCAGCAATACACACACCAACAGACAGCAGCAATACACACACCAGCAGACAGCAAACACCAACAGACAGCAAGACTTGTATACTCTAACTCTTGTTTATAACTCCCACTTAAAAAAGCTCCACTTACACCAAGCTCCACAGCTTCAAACTGAGCACGCTCAACTGAGTCCTACAACAAGTTAAATAGTCACCTGGGAGCAATTAACCACACCCTTAATTGATAGACTGATGAAACAAAAAAAAAAAAAAAAAAAAAAAGAAAAGCTATTTAAAAAGTGACAGCAAAAGGCAAGATAAAAACTAAAAGGAAAAGTCCCCAAAATGCAACCCAGCAAACACCAACAGACAGCAGCAATACACACACCAACAGACAGCAGCAATACACACACCAACAGACAGCAGCAATACACACACCAGCAGACAGCAAACACCAACAGACAGCAAGACTTGTATACTCTAACTCTTGTTTATAACTCCCACTTAAAAAAGCTCCACTTACACCAAGCTCCACAGCTTCAAACTGAGCACGCTCAACTGAGTCCTACAACAAGTTAAATAGTCACCTGGGAGCAATTAACCACACCCTTAATTGATAGACTGATGAAACAAAAAAAAAAAAAAGAAAAGCTATTTAAAAAGTGACAGCAAAAGGCAAGATAAAAACTAAAAGGAAAAGTCCCCAAAATGCAACCCAGCAAACACCAACAGACAGCAGCAATACACACACCAACAGACAGCAGCAATACACACACCAACAGACAGCAGCAATACACACACCAACAGACAGCAGCAATACACACACCAGCAGACAGCAAACACCAACAGACAGCAAGACTTGTATACTCTAACTCTTGTTTATAACTCCCACTTAAAAAAGCTCCACTTACACCAAGCTCCACAGCTTCAAACTGAGCACGCTCAACTGAGTCCTACAACAAGTTAAATAGTCACCTGGGAGCAATTAACCACACCCTTAATTGATAGACTGATGAAACAAAAAAAAAAAAAAAAAAAAAAAAGAAAAGCTATTTAAAAAGTGACAGCAAAAGGCAAGATAAAAACTAAAAGGAAAAGTCCCCAAAATGCAACCCAGCAAACACCAACAGACAGCAGCAATACACACACCAACAGACAGCAGCAATACACACACCAACAGACAGCAGCAATACACACACCAGCAGACAGCAAACACCAACAGACAGCAAGACTTGTATACTCTAACTCTTGTTTATAACTCCCACTTAAAAAAGCTCCACTTACACCAAGCTCCACAGCTTCAAACTGAGCACGCTCAACTGAGTCCTACAACAAGTTAAATAGTCACCTGGGAGCAATTAACCACACCCTTAATTGATAGACTGATGAAACAAAAAAAAAAAAAAAAAAAAAAAAGAAAAGCTATTTAAAAAGTGACAGCAAAAGGCAAGATAAAAACTAAAAGGAAAAGTCCCCAAAATGCAACCCAGCAAACACCAACAGACAGCAGCAACACACACACCAACAGACAGCAGCAATACACACACCAACAGACAGCAGCAATACACACACCAACAGACAGCAGCAATACACACACCAGCAGACAGCAAACACCAACAGACAGCAAGACTTGTATACTCTAACTCTTGTTTATAACTCCCACTTAAAAAAGCTCCACTTACACCAAGCTCCACAGCTTCAAACTGAGCACGCTCAACTGAGTCCTACAACAAGTTAAATAGTCACCTGGGAGCAATTAACCACACCCTTAATTGATAGACTGATGAAACAAAAAAAAAAAAAAAAAAAAAAAAAGAAAAGCTATTTAAAAAGTGACAGCAAAAGGCAAGATAAAAACTAAAAGGAAAAGTCCCCAAAATGCAACCCAGCAAACACCAACAGACAGCAGCAATACACACACCAACAGACAGCAGCAATACACACACCAACAGACAGCAGCAATACACACACCAGCAGACAGCAAACACCAACAGACAGCAAGACTTGTATACTCTAACTCTTGTTTATAACTCCCACTTAAAAAAGCTCCACTTACACCAAGCTCCACAGCTTCAAACTGAGCACGCTCAACTGAGTCCTACAACAAGTTAAATAGTCACCTGGGAGCAATTAACCACACCCTTAATTGATAGACTGATGAAACAAAAAAAAAAAAAAAAAAAAAAAGAAAAGCTATTTAAAAAGTGACAGCAAAAGGCAAGATAAAAACTAAAAGGAAAAGTCCCCAAAATGCAACCCAGCAAACACCAACAGACAGCAGCAATACACACACCAACAGACAGCAGCAATACACACACCAACAGACAGCAGCAATACACACACCAACAGACAGCAGCAATACACACACCAGCAGACAGCAAACACCAACAGACAGCAAGACTTGTATACTCTAACTCTTGTTTATAACTCCCACTTAAAAAAGCTCCACTTACACCAAGCTCCACAGCTTCAAACTGAGCACGCTCAACTGAGTCCTACAACAAGTTAAATAGTCACCTGGGAGCAATTAACCACACCCTTAATTGATAGACTGATGAAACAAAAAAAAAAAAACAAAAAAAAAAGAAAAGCTATTTAAAAAGTGACAGCAAAAGGCAAGATAAAAACTAAAAGGAAAAGTCCCCAAAATGCAACCCAGCAAACACCAACAGACAGCAGCAATACACACACCAACAGACAGCAGCAATACACACACCAACAGGCAGCAGCAATACACACACCAACAGACAGCAGCAATACACACACCAGCAGACAGCAAACACCAACAGACAGCAAGACTTGTATACTCTAACTCTTGTTTATAACTCCCACTTAAAAAAGCTCCACTTACACCAAGCTCCACAGCTTCAAACTGAGCACGCTCAACTGAGTCCTACAACAAGTTAAATAGTCACCTGGGAGCAATTAACCACACCCTTAATTGATAGACTGATGAAACAAAAAAAAAAAAAAAAAAAGAAAAGCTATTTAAAAAGTGACAGCAAAAGGCAAGATAAAAACTAAAAGGAAAAGTCCCCAAAATGCAACCCAGCAAACACCAACAGACAGCAGCAATACACACACCAACAGACAGCAGCAATACACACACCAACAGACAGCAGCAATACACACACCAGCAGACAGCAAACACCAACAGACAGCAAGACTTGTATACTCTAACTCTTGTTTATAACTCCCACTTAAAAAAGCTCCACTTACACCAAGCTCCACAGCTTCAAACTGAGCACGCTCAACTGAGTCCTACAACAAGTTAAATAGTCACCTGGGAGCAATTAACCACACCCTTAATTGATAGACTGATGAAACAAAAAAAAAAAAAAAAAAAAAAAAAGAAAAGCTATTTAAAAAGTGACAGCAAAAGGCAAGATAAAAACTAAAAGGAAAAGTCCCCAAAATGCAACCCAGCAAACACCAACAGACAGCAGCAATACACACACCAACAGACAGCAGCAATACACACACCAACAGACAGCAGCAATACACACACCAACAGACAGCAGCAATACACACACCAGCAGACAGCAAACACCAACAGACAGCAAGACTTGTATACTCTAACTCTTGTTTATAACTCCCACTTAAAAAAGCTCCACTTACACCAAGCTCCACAGCTTCAAACTGAGCACGCTCAACTGAGTCCTACAACAAGTTAAATAGTCACCTGGGAGCAATTAACCACACCCTTAATTGATAGACTGATGAAACAAAAAAAAAAGAAAAGAAAAGCTATTTAAAAAGTGACAGCAAAAGGCAAGATAAAAACTAAAAGGAAAAGTCCCCAAAATGCAACCCAGCAAACACCAACAGACAGCAGCAATACACACACCAACAGACAGCAGCAATACACACACCAACAGACAGCAGCAATACACACACCAGCAGACAGCAAACACCAACAGACAGCAAGACTTGTATACTCTAACTCTTGTTTATAACTCCCACTTAAAAAAGCTCCACTTACACCAAGCTTCAAACTGAGCACGCTCAACTGAGTCCTACAACAAGTTAAATAGTCACCTGGGAGCAATTAACCACACCCTTAATTGATAGACTGATGAAACAAAAAAAAAAAAAAAAAAAAAAAGAAAAGCTATTTAAAAAGTGACAGCAAAAGGCAAGATAAAAACTAAAAGGAAAAGTCCCCAAAATGCAACCCAGCAAACACCAACAGACAGCAGCAATACACACACCAACAGACAGCAGCAATACACACACCAACAGACAGCAGCAATACACACACCAGCAGACAGCAAACACCAACAGACAGCAAGACTTGTATACTCTAACTCTTGTTTATAACTCCCACTTAAAAAAGCTCCACTTACACCAAGCTCCACAGCTTCAAACTGAGCACGCTCAACTGAGTCCTACAACAAGTTAAATAGTCACCTGGGAGAAATTAACCACACCCTTAATTGGTAGACTGATGAAACAAAAAAAAAAAAAAAAAAAGAAAAGCTATTTAAAAAGTGACAGCAAAAGGCAAGATAAAAACTAAAAAGGAAAAGTCCCCAAAATGCAACCCAGCAAACACCAACAGACAGCAGCAATACACACACCAACAGACAGCAGCAATACACACACCAACAGACAGCAGCAATACACACACCAACAGACAGCAGCAATACACACACCAACAGACAGCAGCAATACACACACCAACAGACAGCAGCAATACACACACCAGCAGACAGCAAACACCAACAGACAGCAAGACTTGTATACTCTAATGCCGCGTACACACGGTCGTACTTTTCGTCTACAAAAGTCAGACAGCCTGTCCGACAGACTTCCGGCAGACTTTCGGTGGACTTGCGGCGGACTTGCGGCCTACTTTCTAACGAACGGACTTGCCTACACACGACCACACAAAAGTCGGTCGGATTCGTACGTGATGACGTACACCGGACTAAAATAAGGAAGTTCATAGCCAGTAGCCAATAGGTGCCCTAGCGTGGCTTTTTGTCCGTCGGACTAGCACACAGACGAGCGGATTTCGGGGTCCGTCGTAGTTACGAAGTAAAGTTTTAAAGCATGTTTCAAATCTAAAGTACGTCGGATTTGAGGCTAAAAAAGTACGTTGAAAGTCCGGAGAAGCCCACACACGATCGGATTACCAGCCAGCTTTAGTCCGTCAGCGTCCGTTGGACTTTTGTAGACGAAAAGTACGACCGTGTGTACGCGGCATAACTCTTGTTTATAACTCCCACTTAAAAAAGCTCCACTTACACCAAGCTCCACAGCTTCAAACTGAGCACGCTCAACTGAGTCCTACAACAAGTTAAATAGTCACCTGGGAGCAATTAACCACACCCTTAATTGATAGACTGATGAAACAAAAAAAAAAAAAAAAAAAAAGAAAAGCTATTTAAAAAGTGACAGCAAAAGGCAAGATAAAAACTAAAAGGAAAAGTCCCCAAAATGCAACCCAGCAAGCACCAGACAGCAGCAATACACACACCAACAGACAGCAGCAATACACACACCAACAGACAGCAGCAATACACACACCAACAGACAGCAGCAATACATACACCAACAGACAGCAGCAATACACACACCAGCAGACAGCAAACACCAACAGACAGCAAGACTTGTATACTCTAACTCTTGTTTATAACTCCCACTTAAAAAAGCTCCACTTACACCAAGCTCCACAGCTTCAAACTGAGCACGCTCAACTGAGTCCTACAAGTTAAATAGTCACCTGGGAGCAATTAACCACACCCTTAATTGATAGACTGATGAAACAAAAAAAAAAAAAAGAAAGAAAAGCTATTTAAAAAGTGACAGCAAAAGGCAAGATAAAAACTAAAAGGAAAAGTCCCCAAAATGCAACCCAGCAAACACCAACAGACAGCAGCAATACACACACCAACAGACAGCAGCAATACACACACCAACAGACAGCAGCAATACACACACCAGCAGACAGCAAACACCAACAGACAGCAAGACTTGTATACTCTAACTCTTGTTTATAACTCCCACTTAAAAAAGCTCCACTTACACCAAGCTCCACAGCTTCAAACTGAGCACGCTCAACTGAGTCCTACAACAAGTTAAATAGTCACCTGGGAGCAATTAACCACACCCTTAATTGATAGACTGATGAAACAAAAAAAAAAAAAAAGAAAAGCTATTTAAAAAGTGACAGCAAAAGGCAAGATAAAAACTAAAAGGAAAAGTCCCCAAAATGCAACCCAGCAAACACCAACATACAGCAGCAATACACACACCAACAGACAGCAGCAATACACACACCAACAGACAGCAGCAATACACACACCAACAGACAGCAGCAATACACACACCAGCAGACAGCAAACACCAACAGACAGCAAGACTTGTATACTCTAACTCTTGTTTATAACTCCCACTTAAAAAAGCTCCTCTTACACCAAGCTCCACAGCTTCAAACTGAGCACGCTCAACTGAGTCCTACAACAAGTTAAATAGTCACCTGGGAGCAATTAACCACACCCTTAATTGATAGACTGATGAAACAAAAAAAAAAAAAAAAGAAAAGCTATTTAAAAAGTGACAGCAAAAGGCAAGATAAAAACTAAAAGGAAAAGTCCCCAAAATGCAACCCAGCAAACACCAACAGACAGCAGCAATACACACACCAACAGACAGCAGCAATACACACACCAACAGACAGCAGCAATACACACACCAGCAGACAGCAAACACCAACAGACAGCAAGACTTGTATACTCTAACTCTTGTTTATAACTCCCACTTAAAAAAGCTCCACTTACACCAAGCTTCAAACTGAGCACGCTCAACTGAGTCCTACAACAAGTTAAATAGTCACCTGGGAGCAATTAACCACACCCTTAATTGATAGACTGATGAAACAAAAAAAAAAAAAAAAAAGAAAAGCTATTTAAAAAGTGACAGCAAAAGGCAAGATAAAAACTAAAAGGAAAAGTCCCCAAAATGCAACCCAGCAAACACCAACAGACAGCAGCAATACACACACCAACAGACAGCAGCAATACACACACCAACAGACAGCAGCAATACACACACCAGCAGACAGCAAACACCAACAGACAGCAAGACTTGTATACTCTAACTCTTGTTTATAACTCCCACTTAAAAAAGCTCCACTTACACCAAGCTCCACAGCTTCAAACTGAGCACGCTCAACTGAGTCCTACAACAAGTTAAATAGTCACCTGGGAGCAATTAACCACACCCTTAATTGATAGACTGATGAAACAAAAAAAAAAAAAAAAGAAAAGCTATTTAAAAAGTGACAGCAAAAGGCAAGATAAAAACTAAAAGGAAAAGTCCCCAAAATGCAACCCAGCAAACACCAACAGACAGCAGCAATACACACACCAACAGACAGCAGCAATACACACACCAACAGACAGCAGCAATACACACACCAGCAGACAGCAAACACCAACAGACAGCAAGACTTGTATACTCTAACTCTTGTTTATAACTCCCACTTAAAAAAGCTCCACTTACACCAAGCTTCAAACTGAGCACGCTCAACTGAGTCCTACAACAAGTTAAATAGTCACCTGGGAGCAATTAACCACACCCTTAATTGATAGACTGATGAAACAAAAAAAAAAAAAAAAAAGAAAAGCTATTTAAAAAGTGACAGCAAAAGGCAAGATAAAAACTAAAAGGAAAAGTCCCCAAAATGCAACCCAGCAAACACCAACAGACAGCAGCAATACACACACCAACAGACAGCAGCAATACACACACCAACAGACAGCAGCAATACACACACCAGCAGACAGCAAACACCAACAGACAGCAAGACTTGTATACTCTAACTCTTGTTTATAACTCCCACTTAAAAAAGCTCCACTTACACCAAGCTCCACAGCTTCAAACTGAGCACGCTCAACTGAGTCCTACAACAAGTTAAATAGTCACCTGGGAGCAATTAACCACACCCTTAATTGATAGACTGATGAAACAAAAAAAAAAGAAAAGCTATTTAAAAAGTGACAGCAAAAGGCAAGATAAAAACTAAAAGGAAAAGTCCCCAAAATGCAACCCAGCAAACACCAACAGACAGCAGCAATACACACACCACACATAAGTAGATTTTATTCTGACAAATGCTAAAAAAACTGTTGAATTATAGTAAAGATTGTAAAAATACATGTATTATACAGCTTCAATTGATTTCCATATCACATCATGCTTTACTCGTTATCCATGACCCCTTAAGGTGATGAGTTGCTTGCTGGAACTTCAACGCATGTCACGGGTCAACGGCTCCATCAGGAAGTCAAGCACAAAGAAACTGTAGAATTATAGAGAAAATGTATTAATATCTAGTTCCATTTTATTTTATTTTTTTAATCAGCTGTCATTTTGAAACCACAATTACATTACATAACCTGTTGCATATATAACAATCACATACACATAAGGTTGTAATAAAGTTATACGACTCCTGATAGCATCCTCATGAAAGAAAAAGATTAGAGGCCCGTAATAGGTGACCCGCGGTCTGGCAACTGGCCATAGGTTCAAGAGATGAACGTCTATGATGGTATACTGGAGGTAAACGGAGGGGTACAGTATACGTTCATCTTCTCAGGGGTCATGGATGATGAGTAAAGCCTGATGTGATATGAAAATCAATTGAAGCTGTATAATACAGTGCCTTGAAAAAGTATTCATATCCCTTGACATTTTCCACATTTTTGTCATGTTACAACCAAAAACATAAATTTATTTTATTGGTATTTTATGTGATAGACCAACACAACGTGGCACATAATTGTGAAGTGGAAGGAAAATGATAAATGGTTTTCAATTTTTTTTACAAATAAATATGTGAAAAGTGTGGCGTGCATTTGTATTCAACCCCCTTTACTCTGATACCCCTAACTAAAATCTTGTGTAACCAATTGCCTTCAGAAGTCACCTAATTAGTAAACAGAGTCCACCTGTGTGTATTTTAATCTTAGTATAAATACAGCTGTTCTGTAAAGCCCTCAAAGGTTTGTTAGAGAACCTTAGTGAACAAACAGCATCATGAAGGCCAAGGAACACACCAGACAGGTCAGGGATAAAGTTGTGGAGAAGTTTAAAGCAGGGTTAGGTTATAAAAAAATATCCCAAGCTTTGAACATCTCATGGAGCACTGTTCAATCCAAAATCAAAAGAGTATGGCACAACTGCAAACCTACCAAGACATGGCCGTCCACCTAAACTGACTGGCTGGGCAAGGAAAGCATTCATCAGAGAAGCAGCCAAGAGGCCCATGGTAACTCTGGAGGAGCTGCAGAGATCCACAGCTCAGGTGGGAGAATCTGTCCACAGGGCAACTATTAGTCGTGCTCTCCACAAATCTGGCCCTTATGGAAGAGTGGCAAGAAGAAAGACATTGTTGAAAGAAAGCCATAAGAAGTCCCATTTGCAGTTTGTGAGAAGCCATGTGGGGGACACAGCAAACATGTGGAAGAAGGTGTTCTGGTCAGATGAGACCAAAATTGAACTTTTTGGCCTAGCAAAAAGCTATGTGTGGCGGAAAACTAACACTGCACATCACCCTAAAGACACCATCCCCACCGCGAAACATGGTGGTGGCAGCATCGTATTTTGGGGATGCTTTTCTTAAGCAGGGACAGGGAAGCTGGTCAGAGTTGATGGGAGGATGCATGGAGCCAAATACAGGGCAATCTTAGAATAAAACCTGTTAGAGTCTGCAAAAGACTTGAGACTGGGGCAGAGGTTCACTTTCCAGCAGGACAATGACCCTAAACATACAGCCAGAGCTACAATGGAATGGTTTAGATCAAAGCATATTCATGCGTTAGAATGGCCCAAACAATGTCCAGACCTATATACAATTGAGAATCTGTGGCAAGACTTGATAATTGCTGTTCACAGACACTTTCCATCTAATCGGACAGAGCTTGAGCTATTTTGCAAAGAAGAATGGGCAAAAATGTCACTCTCTAGATGTGCAAAGCTGGTAGAGACATCCCCAAAAAGACTTGCAGCTGTAATTGCAGTGAAAGGAGGTTCTACAAAGTATTGACTCAGGGGGGCTGAATACAAATGTACGCCACACTTTTCACATATTTATTTGTAAAAATTTTGAAAACCATTTAACATTTTCCTACCACCTTTTAATTAAGGGCCACTTTGTGTTGGTCTATCACATAAAATCCCAATAAAATACATTTACGTTTTTGGTTGTAACATGACAAAATGTGGAAAATTTCAAGGGGTATGAATCTTTTTTCAAGGCACTGTACATGTATTTCTACAATTTTTAATATCATTCAACTGTTTTTTAACATTTGTAAGCATAAAATCTACTTGTTTTAGAATTTGTGTGGTACTGTTAAAGTTCTGATTGTTCGTAGTTACGTTTTTTTTTCTTGACATTTTAAAGTCACAGAGTGGGAAAGGAGTAGTTATTCCATTAGGTTTTTATTGTTTGTCCCTGATAGGGAGAGTTCCCCGCATGGTCACCTTGACAGGAAGTGGGGAGACAGCAATAAAAACTTAAAGTGGAAGAAAAGCCTAACTATAACTATTCTTAAAAATGTTCCCCCCTCCTCCTACCTAGTCTGCCTAATGTGTATAAAAAAACATCTGTGTACTTATCTATTTTCAATCCACTCCATTCTGGTCACATGATCCTGCTGCTCCACAATGGCTGTGAATTCCCAGAGCCATGATGTCACCTATAGGCTCCCATGGCCTGCGTCCTGTGCTCCCTCCTCTCCCTTGCAGCAGCGGCTCACTGACAGAGCAGAGCCGGAGTTTAGGGATTACATGACTGGACCAGAGCAGATTAAAAACAGTGGTTCTAAGGGCAGAAGGTTTTTTACTCCCTTGTCCCCTTTTATACTGAACCCGATCTCCATCCAGCAAAATGAATGAGAGCAGCGGATCTCTTGGCTTTCTCCCTCTACATTGAATTAGACAAAGCAGCAGGAGCAATTGGATCCTGCTGCTATATTTCGACCGTGTGTATGCCCCATCGGACTTTTTCCGTTGAAAATTCAGATGAACTTAGAAAGAGAACATGTTCTATATTTTTCAGACGGAACAAATTACTATCGGAAAAAATGCTTGTCTGTATGCTGTTCCGAGATGGAAACTATTGGCTACTGGCTATTGAACTTCTGTTTTCTAGTTCCGTCGTACATGTTGTACATCACCGCGTTCTGGGCGGTCGGAATTTGGTGTGACCGTATGTATGCAAGAAAGCTTGAGCGGAATTCTGTGGGAACTCCGTTGGAAAAACCTTCAGAGTTTATTCTGACGGCAAAACCAGTCGTGTGTACAGGGCATAAGTGTGGCAGTTTAGTACGTTAATGGCAATCAAAGGGTTAACAACTCACAAGGAGAAGGTAGATCATGCTCATCAGAAGTAATAGTCCCTGCTGCAGCTGGCCAGGTGACCCGGATGGTGGATTCTCCCACTGGGTAGGAGGCAGGACAGGCCCCCCGGCAAGACTGTGGAGCCTCAGTGCTCCCGAGATGACAGTCCAGGAGTCCTAGGCGGGCAGAGATTAGGTCTGCGTTCCGGGGTTCATCAGGCAATGGGGGAGCCATGTTGTGAATGGTATTTATGGGAAACAGAAGGATGGGCTGGACTGTGCAGGAAAGGAGTGAGGAAGGCGGCACCAGCCAGAATACTGCCCCAAATATTACATGTTCCCCCAAGCAGACTATTTGCCTAATGATGAGCAATGTCAGTGAAAAAAGGCTATAGACAATACTGAATATAATAACAAGCATACTTACAGAAAAATAATATTTTGCTTGAGATGTGAAAAAAGAGAGACCCTAAGACCCCTTTCACACTGAGCCACCCTGGGTGTTAGTGGTACAGCGGCGCTATTTTTAGCGCCGCTTTACTGTAGTTTTAGCGGCGCTATTCGGCCGCTAGTGGGGCGGTTTTAAACCCCGCTAGTGCCCGTAAAGGGGTTAAATCCAGCCGCAAAACGCCGCTGCAGCGACGCTTTGCCGGCGGTATAGCAGTACTGCCCCATTGTTTTCAATGGGCAGGGGCGCATTAGGAGCGGTGAGTTCACCGCTCCTAATGCGCTCCAAAGAAGCTGCTGGCAGGATTTTTTCTGATGCCCCGCCCTCGGGCTTTCCCACTGGAGTGAATGGACCCGCTGTTTCAGGGTGCTTTGCAGGCGCTATTTTTAATGCTATAGCGTCTGCAAAGCACCTCAGTATGAAAGGGGTCTAAGGGTCCTATATAAAATAAAACAAATAATAAATGGATAGTATCGCAAACTATAACATATGTGTGTGTGTATATATGAAATATAAAAGAACAATTCATTTTTCCTTTGGTGGTAAATTCTTTTTTACCATGTTGGACATGTTTACAAGTCAGGCAATGTTGTTTCCGGCATTGTAACATGTCTCTGATGTTGAAGAATGTTAGTTACGGCCTGATCCTGGTGGACGTAGACTTGTATTTGCTGGGGGCAATCTGTTTTTTTATGTTACGTGCTTGTCTATATGAGATTTTGGGTTTGGTGGTGATAGAGTCCTGAAGGTGAGGGTCTTCCATCAATATGGACCAATGTTTCTGCATGATGCGTTCCATATTCCTGAATTGAGAGTGGAATGAATCTCATTGGTTGTGTGGAGGATTTAGACTGAGACAGAGAGCTTTTCAGGGGGGATGCCCATGAGGTAGAGCTTATAGGCTTCTTTAACAAGTGGGTTGGGATAGCCCTTTTCCTTAAATTTCTGTTTCATCAGGTGGCCGTGTTTTCGTAGTCTGATTTACGTGCGCAATTGTGCCTCAAGTGGTTGAACTGACTCTTGGGGATGTTGCCTTTCCATTTTGAATAGTGACAACTGTGATCATGTAAGTAAGAGTTGCCCGGAGTAGATATGCAGTACTTCTGGGCATAGATGGTATTGCCTTTGTGGCATAATTCCAAATCTAAATAGGCCAGTTTGTCTGAGTCTTGTACGGATGTGAAGGATAGGCCCATATCGTTTTCATTACAGTATGATACAAAGAGGTCTATGGATGCTGGGTTTGCAATCCCATATTATCACAATATCATCTATGTAACAGCCATAGAATATTATGCACCATGATTATTGTTAGTCCAGATGTATCTTTGCTCCCACAGGACCATGGTGAGATTGGCATAGCTGGGGGCCAAGTTGGCCCCCATAACTGTGTCGTGGGTCTGTCAGCTACTAACATCCATTAAGATTCCAGTTTACTCTATTCAGTTATACAAAAAAGATGCCACTGCCCCCATCTATAGCTGGCCATCGCAGTAAGCACCATTGGAAGGCTACATAAGGTATAAACAGGGCCAAGGATGAATCCAAGGGAAAATACCAAGCTTACTTACCGACCAGCTCGCAGACAACCAATTAAACCTGTCTAACAGTATGCGTTAAAGCAGGGGTTTAGTCTGCACGCATTTGCAAATGCATGCGTAAGCCACAGAGCCGTAAGCAAAAAATGGCCTGGCCATGAAGGGGGGTAAATCTCCCGGAGCTGAAGTGGTTAATTGAACAAGCTGAAGTTAGAAGCTGATTGGCTACCATGCAGAGCTTCACCAGATTTTGTCTGGTTTTAGTAAATCAACTCCATTGTATATCATCATTGTTCTCTATGCTTTGCTTCACTGAATAATATTCTGTTGATTGCACATTGATGTTCTGTTGATTGCACATCGACTGACCTTCCCATGTTCTACATTTTTTGTACCTGCAGGTTGGGGAATTCAGGGCGCACGCTGCCGAATGGACAGCCAACGTCACAGCTGAGTTCAAGGAGACCCGAAGACGCTTGAGTGTGGAGATCTATGACAAGTTCCAACGGGCTACCTCCGTTAAACGCAAACTATCAGCGGAGCTAGGGATGAGCCCCACCCAGGAGATGACCCCGTGCAAGAGAACCTTATCCGTGAACCACCTGAGCAGCGAAAAAGAGACCCTGTCATCTATGACTAAATACGACAGTATCTACCTGAATGGCTTGACTCCACACTGTGCTACTGAGGAGATCGCCGTGATTGAAAACTTTAAGTAGCACCTCTACACCAACTCCACCTACAAATGCTACATTTGCCATAGATAAGACTACCAGCATTTCTGCATGAGCTCGGAATCAATGTAGACAGAATATACTGTTAAACACATATTTCATATTGGCTACTACGTTCAACAACGTCTAATGCCTTTCTATGCCCAGACTATTTTTTTTTCTAATGTGCCATAAAAACCTGCAACATTACGGAAATATAATCTTCATAATTTTCTTAAACCTGTTAATGTTCGAAATCAGCCTGGCGAAGGAATGGATTGTTTTACGGACTACATTTTTGTAACTGGAAAAATCATTAAGATACTGTACAGCCTTTAACCTAAGAAACTTCATATCAGTGCCTTAAAACGTAAAGAAACACAACCTCCATAGCTGATTTTTTTTAAAAATTTTAATGAAAGGGCATCTGTCAGGATGGCAATTACCTGCAACAGCAAAGGCTCCTATCTGAAGTTGGAGGGCGCATTTGCCCAATTACTGGAAGTGGTGCTGCATCTGGGGAAAAACACACCACCGCACCATAATGCAAAGTCTGGAACCGCCACTGCTTCTTGGAGTTGGGCAGTGAGAGGTAATAGCCATCCAGACGGGTGCCCTTTAAACTGGAGAATGTATTTTATTGGCTTATTCTTGTTGCTTTGATGAATAACTACAGCAGTGCCTCAATGCAAGGCAGGAAAGGACAGGATGGCACAGGAATTTAAAGGATAAATCCACCCAGCGGTTACATAGGAAGAGTTTTAGAAAAAAGCAAGCTGAGGAGTAATACTTTAGACATATTTCCAAAAACAATACATATTTAAATAACTCCTTTATTTAGCAGTACATGGCAATCATAATCTCACCATTCCCTGTTTTCAGTTAGCAGACTGGCGGCAGACCATGAATATAAAACATTGCCTACAGAGAACTGTATTTTATGGCTGTTACCATGTTGTGTAATACTAAACTTTAGCAGCAGGTGGCATTGTAGGGGAATTCCGCAAATTAGCGCTAGAAGTTCAGTATAATTTATCTGCATCATGAGGGGACTCCTAAATCTTTTTAGAACTTCAGTGATCTCTTTAGCTGCAGGAACAGTAAAGCAATTCATCCTTAAATTTACAACTGATCTGAGCCCCATTACCATAATGCCGTGCTTCATACATAGGGCCCTTTCATTTCAATAGGATAGCCTATTCATTTAAATGGGCTGCCCTACACGTGACAAATATGGCAAAGAAGCTCATCCACCTTTTATAACTTGCCATTATTGCCACTCTTTTTTTTAACCTGCAAAACCACGTGTCTTGCTTGTCACATTTGGGGTGCCATTAACAATGAATGGCACCACAACGCAACACGAAATGTATGCACTTTGTGAATGGTCCCACAGCCTTCTGAGATCTGTGACATGTCCCAGAAGGCTGCGGGCAAAGAGAGGGAGGCCATAACTTCCGCTTGGATTGCCTAGGATATCCTATCAAAACGAGGTCCCCAAAAACAATTATGTACCAAATGTGGTGGGGGGGGGGGTACATAAAGAAGAAATTTTCCCTTTCGGGTGCAGTTCAGCTTCTAGAATATGTAAATATTTAAATGCCCAAAGCCTGGTAAAACTTCCACTTTAAAGTGGATGTAAACCCTCACATATACCCAGTAAAGTGAACAGCCTCAGATAATACACAGAGATTTAACAAATCTCCCTACATAAGTTTTACATGTATATCTGCTGTCTTCGGCTTTATATACTGTTTAGAAAGTGCACATCATGTTAGATGATTTTCTCTTCCTGGTTAGCACTGCAGTGAAGCCTGGGCATACAGCCAAGACAGCTGATTGGAGGAAAGGTACACACCCCCTCTCCTCATAGGTAGAGACTTTCAGCTCTGTTCATTGAATAGTTTCGGGCTCTGCTAATCTATTTATAGCATCCTCCCCAACACAAAACTCCAGCTGCTTTTATCATATGTGACACAGAACTTGTCAGGAGTTATCAGGCTGATAACAGAAGAATGGAGCAGGAGACAGCTACGGAACATAGTACTTTGAAGAGAGATAACAAAACACTGCAGATATATGTGCCCAGCTCAAATTTCATGAATCAGGTTTACATCCACTTTAAAGTATACCTGTGCTGAGTCAAATAAAAACAGTTTGACACTACTGTATAGCATCAAACATTGCATCAGCAAGCACCATAAAACACTTGTACGTATCATAGACACCTTAAGCCCTGGTTCACACTGTGTCATGTGACTTGAGTTCAAAGTCGCATGACAAGTCGTGCCCCATTAGCGGAAACAGAACCGTTCTAATAGGAGCGACTTGACTCGCTCCTACTTAGAAAAAGGATCCTGCACTACTCTTGGTCTGACTTCAATATGACTTGTATTGACATCTATTAAAGAAGCAGTATGCAAGCCACGATGAAGTCGCACCAGCAAGCCGGATCCATAGTCACGCAACTTTGAAGTCACGGCAGTGTGAACTGGGGCTAAAAGGGTCCTGAGGAGTGTTGCCGAATGTCAATTTCAAATTCCAAAACCTGTTTCATATCCAGCCAAAAGCCACTGCAGAAAATGTGAAAATAAGTCTGTATATGCCTTTCTTCCCTGAACCTGAATGTCTTCTGATATCACTGTAGTTAGGGTCTGTGTTGATGGTCTTTTGTTCGCTTCTTGCTTAATATTTTCTTTAAAAAAGTGAACTTATCCTTTAACTCTGAAATTATTTAAAACCCAGATTAATTTTCCGTTTAACCCCTTCCCGACCAGCTGCTGCAGTTCTACTGCAGCAGGTTGGCTCCCATGGGCGAACCGACGTAGCTGTATGTTGGTTTGCCTTTTGACCACTAGGGGGCGTGCGCCCGCGACGCCGGGGCCTATGCGCGCGCGACCGGGCACCCGCGTTTGCTCCACACAGAAATAGAACGGAGATCTGTCAATGTAAACAGACAGATCTCTGTGCTGTCAGGGGTGAGGAGACCGATCTGTTGTTCATACTAAGTATGAACAATGATCAGTCTCCTCATCCAGGCAGTCCCATCCTCCCACAGTTACAATCACTCCCTAGGTAACACAGTTAACCCCTTGATCGCCCCCTAATGTTAACCCCTTCCCTGCCAGTGACATTTACACATTAATCAGTGCATTTTTATAGCACTAATTGCTGTATAAATGCCAGTGGTCCCAAAAATGTGTCAAAAGTGTCCAATCTGTCCGCCATAATGTTGCATTTCCGATAAAAATCACTGATCGCCACCATTATTAGTAAAAAAAAAAAATTTAAAAATGCCATAAATCTTTCCCCTATTTTGTGGACACTATAACTTTTGCGCAAACCAATCAATATACGCTTATTGCGATTTTTATTACCAAAAATATGTAGAAGAATACATATCGGCCTAAACTGAGGAAAAAATGTGCTTTTTTTAAAAAAAGAATGGGGATATTTATTATAGCAAAAAGTACAAAATATTGTGTTTTTTTCAAAATTGTCAGTCTTTTTTTTTTTTACCGAAAAAAATAAAAACCGCAGAGATGATCAAATACCACCAAAATAAAGGTCTCTTTGTGGGAAAAAAAGGATGTTAATTTTGTTTGGGTACAACTGCACACGGCCGTGCAATTGTCAGTTAAAGCGATGCATTGCCGTATCGTAAAAAATGGCCTGGTCATTGAGCAGCCAAATCTTCCGGGGCTGCAGTGGTTAAACCAGTTTAATACATTCCAGGTGTATCAGAGGTGTGCAGTCTTACAGTATTGTTTTTTAGAAAACAGCCACATTCTTAGTAGAAAAGCCCGTCCCCTGACAGCATACTGCAGAGTGGAAACTTTGCTCTCTGTATGGAAGCAGTGGTCTCCATGCAGAGGTTTGACATACCTACTGCTCAGTCATGGCTAGAGCTGACCAATTAGCATGAACTTTGTTGATTGGAGAGTTTTAGTTCTACACAGAGAGCAAGAATCCTTTTTTTTGTTGCATGCTGGTAGAGGAGAAGCTTTTTAGTGCTATAGACTATATCAGACTTCTAAAGAAAATAGACTAATGCAGGCCATACATGGGTCGAATTCCGAACAAATTTTCTTTTGGAAATCAGAAATTTTGTGCGTTTTGTGATCAGATGGTGCCACCATTAATTTCTAAATTTGACCAACTAAGCCTTCAATTTCACCTCCTGTTGCTTCAGAAAATAATTTTTGTGGCTGGTAATCTTCTTTTCTTTCCAGGTCATGCGCATTTCTTTTTCCATTCTATTTCTCCCATCATTAATTAGAAATTCGGTTTTCCAAAAATTTTCCAACATGCCGAACACTCAAATGAAAATTGGCTGCAGTCCACTAATGGTGCGAAATTCAAACAAAAATTCTTTGTTACATTTTTCAAAAAAAAATTATGCCCTGTACACATGACCGGTTTTTCCGTCGGAATAAACTCTGAAGGTTTTTACGACGGAGTTCCGACAGAATTTTTTCCGATTAGTAATTTGTTCCAAAAAATAGGGAAAGCTGCGCTAAAAATGAAGTCCATAGCAGTTGACATCAGGAAAACAAAATGTCCATTGGGAAATATGAAAAATAACAATGACACCACAGTGTGCATATACAAACATTGTGCCCAACCACCGTAGCTGTTGATTAAGCTTACCAGACGGTAAGCTTAATAAGGCAGATGGCTATAGCCCAGCCAAGGCCTCTAAGCTTGTTGAAGATCACAGTATTCGGATGGCAGGGAATCACAGTATTCAGATGGCAGGGGATTAATCACTAGGACCCACTTCCGGTATCCACGTACTCAATAGAAAGCCCAGGTAGCCCAAAAGAGAAGAAGACTGGCCATAGTGTGATATCCTCCAAACGTAGTCACTTACATTTAAAACAGCAATATCGCGCATACACAAGCCGGCCGGCATGTAACAAAAGCGGAGCCCGTTCTCCTACTCCGATGGCGTGGTGACGTCACTGCGTGCCTTCCCAGACACGTTTCGTCATCATCTGACGTTGTCAATGGGGAACTAATTTGTTCCGTCGGAAAAATATAAAACATATTCTCTATCTAAGACTGTCTGAATTTGACAGAAAAAGTCAGATGGGGCATACAAACGGTCGGAATATATGATGAAAAGCTCCCGTCGGACTCTTTCTGCCGGAAATTCCGCTTGTGTGTACGCGGCATTAGTTTGGAATTCGACTCATGTATGGCCAGCATAAGACTTTGCACGCCTTTTGTTTTCATGCACCTGGAATGTATTTAGCCAAACTAAAAGTTCACTTGGGCTTTAAAATGAATCTGACAATTTACCTGTTTAGATAGTACTCCCATCCCCCAACCTATTTATGTTTAATCTAAAAACTCAGTCGGGTTTTGAACAAGTTACACTAAAAACTTTTGGGAGAAAGACAAGGTTAAAACTTCTAAAACTTGTTACAGGGCACCAAGAACAAAAATATAATTTAAATGATACATACACTATATTGTCAAAAGTATCGGGACGCCTGCCTTAACACGCACGAGAACTTTAATGACATCCCAGTCTTATGCCCCGTACACACGGTCGGACTTTGTTCGGACATTCCGACAACAAAATCCTAGGATTTTTTCCGACGGATGTTGGCTCAAACTTGCCTTGCATACACACGGTCACACAAAGTTGTCAGAAAATCCGATCGTTCTGAACGCGGTGACGTAAAACACGTACGTCGGGACTATAAACGGGGCAGTGGCCAATAGCTTTCATCTCTTTATTTATTCTGAGCATGCGTGACACTTTGTCCGTCGGATTTGTGTACACACGATCGGAATTTCCGACAACGGATTTTGTTGTCGGAAAATTTTATATCCTGCTCTCAAACTTTGTGTGTTGGAAAATCCGATGGAAAATCTCCGATGGAGCCCACACACGGTCGGAATTTCTGACAACACACTCCGATCGGACATTTTCCATCGGAAAATCCGACCGTGTGTACGGGGCTTTAGTCCGTAGGGTTCAGTATTGAGTTGGCACACCCTTTGCAGCTATAACAGCTTCAACTCTTCTGGGAAGTTTGTCCACAATGTTTAGGAGTGTGTCTATGGGAATGTTTGACCATTCTTCCAGAAGCGCATTTGTGAGGTCAGACACTGATGTTGGATGAGAAGGCCTGGCTCGCAGTCTTCGCTCTAATTCATCCCAAAGATGTTCTATCGAGTTATGGTGAGGACTCTGTGCAGGCTAGTCAAGTTCTTCCACCCCAAACTCACTCATCCACACTATATTGCCAAAACTATTGGGCCACCCATCCAAATCATTTGGTGGAGGGGGTATTATGGTGTGGGGGTGTTTTTCAGTTGTTGGGCTTGGCCCCTTAGTTCCAGTGAAGGGAACTCTTAAGGCGTAAGCATACCAAGACATTTTGGACTATTTCGTGCTCCCAACTTTGAGGGAACAGTTTGGGGATGGTCCCTTCCTGTTCCAACATGACTGCGCACCAGTGCACAAAGCAAGGTCCATAAAGACATGGATGAGCGATTTTGGGGTGGAGGAACTTGACTGGCCTGCACAGAGTCCTGACCTCATTCCGCATGCATGTAAAGGCAAGTGGCCCAATACTTTTGACAGTATAGTGTAATTCAATACAGAACATGCTCACCAAGTGTGGATACTAACCCCTCATACAGACACGTTCTCTGGGCGTTAACCCTTGATATACCAGCCTAGCTTGAAAAATTGTATCACAACAACGGTCACACTCCAATAAGTAGAGTCCTTAGAAACTTTTACTGAGCAATATAAAAGACATGCAACGTCAGTCAAAAAAGCAGAGGAAGAATGCATTTCACACTTATTGTGATTTAGAAAAAAGTGCCATGTGTGCAAAAACGTGTTGGTTTCTTGACTGCTCTTCCCAGTGCTGTGACTTTGAAGCTCAGTAAAGGATCCTAAGGAATTGGAGTGGAATCATTCTTGTAAGACAATCACACACAGACAGCAAACACCACAGCGCACAAGGCTTCTGCACACAAACGTGTCGACGACACCATTGCATCATAAAAATACTCAGCCTTCTCTGTCTACCTCCTTTCCTGGTGCTCATCAGAAATGTAGAATTCATCAGGCAGACAATGATAAATTGCAATAGACATCACATATTAGGAGAGACAACCAAGCATAGCAAGGTCACACATCACTGCCAGTCTCCACATTCAGTTATTCCAATTTCCATCTGTAGCTTTTACCTGTACTGCTCACATATACCTCTCCATTGACATTCACCCCTCCACTGCAAGAAACCTGAATACAATTACATTTCTTCTCAACAATGAAAAATGCCCAACAATAAACACCCTTAAAATAGAACTCAACTGTATCTGAGTATCAGATACTAGAAACACGATTTAATTCATGTTTAATATTTACAGCAAAAACATCCATTAATGTCTCCATGCCTAATTTTGTTGATCAATCACTTCGAACCCCCCTCCCCCCCTCTAGTATTTCTAGCTGCTGCCATCTTGAGTAAGGGCAGAAGGTTGATGTAGCATTCACTTCCTGGGATCTATCTGTTCCTAACTCAGGCATGCAAGCAATAGGGTGTGCTTAGCTGAGAAAGCCCCTCCTCCCCTACTTTAGATGAAAGAAAAAAATACCATGAGGACTCCTGCGATATATGACATCATTTTGGCCTAGGTCAGAAACCAGGAAGTAACTGAAGAAATGTAAAACAAGTAAATATAAAATGCCCTTCTTTCTTTTTACTAATGCAATCAGCTACGATTAAAAATTGTAGCTGATTTTAAGAGTTTAGTAAGGCCTGGTTCACACCTATGCATTTTTTGGGTGCATTTTCAGTGTTGCAGAAACACACTACAGTCCATTTAACATGGTTTCCTATAGATGTAGTTCACATATGTGCATTTTATAGAAAGAGCCAGGGTTTTTTTTTTCTGGTTTTTGGTTCCCTAGACTTCAATGGTTTAAAGATGTATATTGAAAAAAGCAAAATACACCTGCAATATGCAAACTGCAACCTGCACAACTGTGAATCAGGCATTAATGCTGAACTCCAGGCAACTTCTGAAATGAGTCTGTAATATGCTTAACCCTATTCTGTATACTCATCTCATCCTGCACCAAGAACCTGTCTGTGAAAACAGCATGGAGATCCTATGTTAAACCACACAGCACCAGAACACAGTGATCCAGAGGACGGAGTGTGAAAAGAAGGGGTTAATTACCAGTCATGTACAGCAGTAGAGTATTGTTGGCTACACTCAGCAATAACTCTAGCAGTTTCAGTCATTTTAAAACAGCTTTTAAAAAAACAATCCAATGGACCAACACAACCTACCACCATCCTTTCCATATGGATACAAATGTAAATACTACTAGTGGTAGGTGCCTTGTCCCATTTGATTTTCTGAATCAATGTGCTCTGGGATGGGATGTTGGCAAACAAATATTTGTGTGATGACATACAGAGAGTTATAGCTGGCCTAGAGGTTTAGAAACTCATGGAATAGTGTCTGTGTGTTTGCCAATTTGTCTACCATAACAGCAATAGTAAACCAGCCCAAGTTGGCAGCTTTGATCTTGAAGTACACTGCAGAAGCCCCATGAATGTTATATACAAATTCTGACCTTCAAATAGTTGGAGAATAGACATACCTTGCACAAGGCAGTTCCTATAAGATGATTAGACACGGTACATTGTATTTAAGGTTGGTGGCAAGTCTATCTACTTGCCAACAAGTAGTATATTACATTTGAAGGGCTACCTGAGCTTCTGAAGGCCACGTTCAAGGACTTATGATAAGTACTAAGAGTTTATGGTGCCTGCATTTATTGGTTACTTCTTTGTTCAGCACGGGATTTCTTTGCCACACAAAGAAGATAACCCCAAAAAAATGGAATTTCCAGTTTTCCTGGAGTTCCATACCACAGGTCCATTAAAATGAAGGTTTATGCTCATTAGTTGGATGATTTACCCACTCTAATGCCCCGTACACACGGTCGGATTTTCCGACGGAAAATGTGTGATAGGACCTTGTTGTCGGAAATTCCGACCGTGTGTAGGCTCCATCACACATTTTCCATCGGATTTTCTGACACACAAAGATGAGAGCATTCTATAAAATTTTCCGACAACAAAATCCGTTGTCGGAATTTCCGATCGTGTGTACACAAATCCAACGCACAAAGTGCCACGCATGCTCAGAATAAATAAAGAGATGAAAGCTATTGGCTACTGCCCCGTTTATAGTCCCGGCGTACGTGTTTTACGTCACCACGTTCAGAATGATCGGATTTTCCAACAACTTTGTGTAACCGTGTGTATGCAAGACAAGTTTGAGCCAACATCCGTCGGAAAAAATCCTAGGATTTTGTTGTCAGAATGTCCAAACAATGTCCGACCGTGTGTACGGGGCATAACTGTACTTTGTTGGGGTGGCATATTTTTTTCCCCACCTACAGTTCACAGTTTCAGAATATTTTCTATTTGCAAAAAGGTACGAAAAGGTTTTCCCATTAGGAAGGCATACTAAAAGTTTGAACTTTAGGTAAAGTGAACCTCATTTGGCCAAATCTAAGGTGCTAGTTATAGCTGATAGTATAAACTTTCAAAGAATCCTTCTCATCCATCCTCATTCAGCTTCTGATCTGCTAAGCCAGGTATACAAACAGTGACTTTCTAAAGCCCCCACATGGTAAAGCACAGACGTGCCAATAGGTTGTTCTTGCCACATTCAGTATAGTACAAAACGGAATGGGAGGGTGGGTCTCCAAAATACAGGAGTGAAAAAATTTCATTGGAACTCTGGGCTGCATTTTTTGATGGCAGAAGATGGATGAAAAAATGTACCTGCTGACAGTCACTGTTAGGTAGCACTACTACTTTAGTCAAATGAGAATACAGGTTTGCTTGAGCACTGCCACCCAAAACCATTGGGTGTATTTGTCCTTTGAAATGTACAGTACTTGTAAGCAGAGCTTTAAAAAGAACCTGTTGCCTACTCACTGTGGATTTTCATGGGAATTAGCCAATCAGCTGCTAAAAAATAATGGTATTCATTCAATACAAGGTACAAACACTCAATAAGGCAGTGCAGATGGTGATGTCCACCTTGCAGCAACCCAGGCAGCCAATCAGATTTCAGTTTACCAAAGTCAGTGCATCTGTGAAATTTGACCAGTTGTTATGGGTTGTCTAATCCTTACTCCTCAGTGTTGCCATTCCATCTTGATGAACTTGTACCTAGAAAATGGTTGGCACTGTTTTATGTAGGTGACATATCTATATTAAGGCACTGGGCTATCATTCACTATAATTCAAGAGTTTTCTATGGAATTAATATTTTATGCTGGAAATGGTGGAGCTACCAGTGGAGTGTTAGCTTCCGATTTCAGAAACTTGGATGAGGATAGTTTGTGAAAAAGAAGGAAGGGAATTTGCTGTGATCTACAAAAAAAAAAATGAATTTCTAGAACATAAATACTACAACATTACAAAATAGACATTCAACATAGATCAACATGAAAACACAGAAATACATTTTTAAGATTTTTTTTTTTTTTTTTAATAATTTTCCATAACGGTCAGGGATGTGCCTTTTCCTGAGGCAAGATGATACATAATCTTTTCTTCGATGGCAAACTATAGACTTATGATGAAAGAAGATTGCTACCTTGCCCCATGACCCCTCGGCTGCCTCTTGCTGCTATATACACTGAAAAATCATAATAGGGATGCCGCGTTTTTTTTTTTTTTTTGTGTCTCCTATTGTTAAAGTCAATTTGTAAAGTTATGGCTTTAGCCACAGACCAAACCAGACATTAGCCAGATACATAGTAGACAATGAATACAAAGAGGTGCCGGAAGCACATATTGAGGGGTTGGCATTGCTTATTTGGTTATGTTACCAGTGTCTAAACGATGACCCATATCTATTCTTCCCCTACTTTTTTTTTTAATTAAGAAAAGCTGCTGCATCACTTTACAATGATATAACTGTATTTTTTTGTGAAGATTTTCCAGTATTTTGGAAGTGTGATGATCATCTCCATGACCAATTATGTCCTAAGTACTCATACTTGTTACCCATATATCTTTAAGCTCCATCATTTATTTCTGAGGCTTTTGTCCACAGGTTAGGTCATGGAAGAGTTTGCTGTCATGTACAATGTTGTTCTAAGATATTAAAGGCCAACTGAGCCTCTACACCTAATGCTCCCATCATCTATAGTTGCCACACTTCTATGGTAACTGTTAAATGGTAAAGAGGTATGCATGCCTAAACAGGTCTTAAGGTGAACCTGTGCATTGACCATGCAGGGCAAAAAAGCGAGATACTTTAACTCCCCTTCCTCTTCCAGCAACGCATACTTACCTTTCTTTTTCTGCCCTGCTCCAGGTAAGTCAGAGTTAACACTGGGCTGAGGAATCACCATACTTATATTAGACACCCCTGGACAATAGCCAAGCACCATATAGTTGACATCAAAACAGATGATCAACCTCAGATGGCACGGAGGGATTCACAGAGTTGCATTTTTTGGTACTAAGTACCATTGGAGGAGCTATCATTACAGCATTAAAATCCCATAATAGGGCCTCAAATGTGTGTTACATCTATGCTGCTTATCACTGACTTCTTATAGATGTCTAAACAGAGTTATTCCTAATATGAGGCTAGGAGAGAATCTTGTTTTAAACAGAGTTGGCTAAATTTGTCTAGCTAATAGAGTGGTACCATGTTAACCGACCCTAAGCTGCTATTGGTTCACACCTAGGGGTCAGGTTGAATAGACATGGAATGGAGCTCAGCGGTGATGGCACTGGGACTACAGTACGTGTACCACAGAGTAGCAATTAAAACACCTATGGATTTCAACAGTATTTGTAAAAAATGATATAGCTTGCAGCTCTCCAGCTGTTGTAGATTCAGAAAGACCTGCTGGAAGACAGCAGCAATAATAACTTGTTAGAGCCTGACATCCACTTAGCGATTTGGGCTGTAGCATTCAGAATTAGCAATATCTATTGGACAAAACACTGTTAATCTGTTTGATTGCTCGTTCCTTTTGCCCATAAAAGGGAACCATATTTGTGATGACCACCTCTGAAGACAGAGGATCTTTAAAGTATTAGACTAAAAAGAGAACAGCAAGGAAAGTGTGCTTATAGTGACTTAGCTACTGTGATTGTAGGACAGACTGAAGTGTGCAACTGGGACTGGATATTTAGAATTTTTGAAAATAAGAGTGAACATTAATGGAAAATGGAACCCTTATAGAAGAGTTTTTAAGGATTTTAATTTTAATAAATTATATTTTACAAAACACGTGATTTATGCTTGCTGGATTTTTTAATACCAAATAAGAAAGAAAATATGATTTATCTTCTGAAGGTTATTTGGGAATGGATAATTGTCTAGTGATGGTCTAATGATGGTCCCCTTCATGTTTGAATTTCCAATAAAAGATGGATCTATGCAGAAACAGAATATCTTTACAAGATACCTCTAATTGAGGCTGCAATTCCTTAATGGATTGCCAGATATCTACAAGTTCTGGTGCCAAGAATATAAACCTATCCAACATCTATAGATTGTCTTAAGGAAGACCCTCTTCACAGAGATGCTGTAAACTTTTCCACTTATGTCTGTCTAAAGGTTAAGTCAGCCCTCTCGACCTTAACAGGGCAACTTTGTCTCTCCTGTCTCTGTTGCAGTCGTCTACAGTACCTTCTGGGTATGGGGGAGCATGTGACCTTCTCCCATGTGGCAGTACTCAGATCTAGCAGCCAATGCAAGGTCCAAGTACTGATATATGACTAGGGAGGTGACCTCCCTTTAGCATTTGACACCAGCCAACACTAGGGATGCTAATACCAGCTGCAATGAAGCCAGGGGAGATGATGGAATGGTGGTAAGTATCATGAGTCTGAGAAGAGGCATTTATAAATATTGGCACTTTGCCCTAATTAGGGATTTTATTTTAAGGTTTATTTAAAACCAGAGGTTCCAAACCTTCCACATGCTATCCAAAGCTAAAAGAAAAATGTTTTGGATGAAAATACACTTTAACAGAAAGAAAAAAAAAAACTTGTACCCCTCTGCTCAACACACAAAGGGTCGGTTCACACTGGGACAACACGACTTCAGCGCGACTTTGCACGGCGACTTCAACGCGGCTTCGACGTGACTTTGACGCGACTTCAGCAAATTACAAGGCGACTTGAAGTCGCCTCCATGACAGGCGACTTCGCCTGTGGCCAATCAGCTCTCTGGGAGGGAGGGGGGGGATGGAGGGGTTTTCCCTGCAAAGTCGCTTGACTTTACAGAGAGATCCGACTTGGAGGCGACTTCCATAGATTTCTATGGTACAGGTCGCCTACCAAGTCGGATCAAAGTAGTACAGGGAGTACGCTCTGAAGTCGGAGCGACTTCAGTAGCGTCTATTAAGACGCTAGCGTTCACTCCCATTCAAACTATTTCTGGGGGCGACTTGGGGCGACTTGAGGGCGTACAAGTCGGATCCCAAGTCGCCCCAGTGTGAACCGAGCCTAATTCAAGGTTTTCAGAGGAAGGAAAAATAAAAACTGAAGAAGGCCAAAAAAAGCCCTCATAAAAGGTTGGTCCAATTTGCTCCAAAACGAATTCCTTCTTGATACTCAAAGGCAATCAGATAACTCCCTGGAACAACAATAATATTAGCTATTTATGATGTGTGCTTTTTTGGGGCGGGGTGCATTGTTGGTGTCCCAGACCCTAAATCTAATGTTAAAATAAAAGCAGACATAACATAATGAGAAATCCTTAGTCAGATATTTAAAAAAAAAAACAAGTGTAAAGAGCAGGAGGTCTGTCTTAAAACAGGAAGTATCTGGATATTTAATATATATATATATTTATATATATATATATTATTTATATATATTTAAGATATTTAGGATAGTGGGAGGAGCCATACAAATGGTTAATTTTTCCCCTAGGCCGAATTTTCATTTAGAACTGTTGGGTTACAGTAGACATACAGCCTTTTATTCTAGCACCATTTATTCCAAACTGCAAGTTTCATCTGTCACTGGCTTGTTGACTATCATCAGAAGGACTTGATACCCCGACTGATCAATGAGGAGCCCCTCTCCTTACAACCTTATTAACTAGGAGCAAACCGAGAATAATCATTCTTTGCAGGTACTGCTGCAAATTACAGTCTAAGGTGAGTTATGAATACATTTTTTCATCCACTCTAAACAGCATTGATAGAAAAAAAACCTTTCTGGCTATTGTATTTAGATAGCTCGGCCAACAATGTTTCACAAGGACTTTTTGTCTATCAATTATCTATCAATTGAAGTTTGCAAAGCCGGGTGGTGCCAACAGGCTAAATTAGATACAATTGTATCTATGTATGGCAGAAAAAGGAAAAGTATACTTTTCTTGATAAAGAGTAGATGAATGAGAGCCACACTTCAATCTCTGCTCTTCCAAAGTATTTATACAAACATCCACATAGCTGCAACCATAATGTATCCACTGCAGAACCATCAGATTTTTAAAACGTTTCACCAACAAGGTTTCTTATTATCAAGCCATTTGTTAGTGAAACACATTAAGAAGATGGTGGTTCTGCAGTGAAGACATTATGATTGCAGCTATACAGCGGATGTATGAGTAAATCACTTTGGAGAGCAGGGATCAGAGCGCATATGTCATTTATCTGCTTTATGTAACAATGAGCAAAAACAAGCTTCTATGAGCACTTTGTTAGTCCATAGACAAGCGGGAAGAGCAACTACAATAATTTTCTTGATATTACCAATGTTTACTGGTGAATTTTATTGTCTTAGGGTTTGCCCTTAAATAGTTTGTTTTTATGTCTAACACTAAAGCATCTTCAGAACTGTAATAGGATTAACTCAATCAATAATGTTAATTGTCTCTTTTTATTACGTTCCAGCTTTTTATTGCTTCCTGTCATGTCCCCACAGGGTAGTTTAACCTGTTTCCTCTGAAAAGGTCAAATGACAAATTCATATTTCCTTTTAAAGTATATAGTCAAGTGAATTAATAGAAGGGCAGACTGTTGGGTCCTGTGACTTTCTCTTTCGATACAGTCAACGCCAACAAGTATTTCTATTGTACGGTGACTTTGCTTACACAGAGTAGGTTATGCATTACGACGGACTACTTTCTACTTAAAGTGAACCTGAAATCAAAAGGTGAAGATCTGCTATGTTATGGAGAACATCTTGAAATGTTAATTGTGCCTAAGCAGTACCCCAAAAGATCTACTAATATTTTTTTTATTCTCACCCCCTGAAATTTTCTACATTTTGTTTTGTTACAATCAAAAACGTAAATGTATTTTATTGGGATTTTATGTGATAGACCAACACAAAGTGGCACATAATTGTGAAGTGGAAGGAAAATCATAAATGGTTTTTAAAATGTTTGAAAATAAATATCTGAAAAGTGTGGCGTGCATTTGTATTCAGCCCCCTGAGTCAAAAGTTTGGAAAACCACCTTTTGCTGCAATTACAGCTGCAAGTCTTTTTGGGGATGTCTCTACCAGCTTTGCACATCTAGAGAGTGAAATCTTTGCCAATTTTTCTTTGCAAAATAGCTCAAGCTCTGTCAGATTGCATGGGGAGTGTCTGTGAACAGCAATTTTCAAGTTTTGCCACAAATTCTTAATTGGATTGAGAGCTTTGAACGGGCCATTCTAACACATAAATATGTTTTGATCTAAACCATTCCATAAGACTGGCTTTGCGGACAACCCTTCTGGCTCCAGATCCTGCTTGCTGTTCCACTACTTTGATCCCTGACTTCTGGTTTGGCTGACTATCCGTTCCGGTTACTGAACTCTGGCTATGTTTTGTATTACGTTTGTTCTTTTTACTTTTATTATTAAACAAGTGTGATGTAACTGCCTTTTTTGCTGCCTGTTCCGTGTGTGCTCAGAGTAAGACTCCATGACCCCTTCCAGTGGGCCTCCTACAACCCATTCCCAATGGAGAGAGGCCCTGGACCCACCTGTCTATGGATTTCATTGTGGACCCAACTCCCAAGGCAACACTGTTATCCTTATGGTGGTTGAGCGGTTCTCAAAGATGTGTCATTGTATTCCACTTAAGAAGTTGCCCACTTTTAAGGAACTGGCTTCCATTTTTGCTCGGGTGATCTTTCGCTTACATGGGCTACCCAAGGTGAGTGTCTCGAACAGGGGTAGTCAGTTTGTGTCCTGCTTATGGCGTGCCTTTTGTGCACAGTTGGGAATTCAGCTTGCTTTCTCCTCTGCGTATCACCCGCAGTCTAATGGGGCCGCAGAACGAGCCAATCAGTCCTTGGAGCAATTCCTATGTTGCTATATTTCTGACCATCATAACAACTGGTCAGACCTATTACCGTGGGCAGAGTTTGCTCACAACAGTGCTTTGAATTCTGCTTCCTGATTGTCACCGTTGATGGCGAATTATGGCTTCCAACCAACCATGTTGCCTGCCTCATTTGTTCCGCAGAGTATTCCTGTGTTAGAGGAACATCTCCGTGGTCTTCGTTCCACTTGGGCACAAGTCCAGGAGGCTTTGCGTCATGCTAATGATAGGTACAGACTCCATGCTGACCGCAGACGCCTGCCTGCGCCTTCCTACCAGGTTGGGGACAGGGTCTGGCTGTCATCTGGCAACCTCCGACTTTGTTCCCTCACTGAAGTTCGCACCTCGGTTTATTGGGCCTTTCCGTATACTTCACAGGATTAACCCAGTGGCTTACGCATTAGACCTTTCTTTTAATATGCGTATTTCGAATGTATTTCATGTCTCATTAAAACCTTTGGTCTGCAACTGCTTTACCACCTCGTTGCCACGTCCTCACCCTGTACAGGTTGAGAATCATGAGGAGTATGAAGTACAGTCCATTGTTGACTCCCGTAGGTTCCGTGGGCGCATACAGTACCTGGTGCATTGGAAAGGGTACAGTCCATAAGAACGCTCTTGGGTCTCATCCTCGGACGTACATGCCCCTGTCCTCCTCCATGATTTCCATAGATGTTTTCCCCTCAAGCCTGGTGGTCCTCCGAGGGGGAGCGGTCATTGAGGAGGGGATACTGTCAGGGCTGGGCTCAGCCCTTCCTTCTTTGAGCTGGCCGCTCAGCTGTCGGCTAATTGCCAGCTCCCATCTCTCTCCACAGTTACTCAGCTGCTCGTCTGTCCTGCCTACTTAAGCCGTCCAGTTCAGAGGAGCTCTGCCTTCGCCTTGGTCACATCACAAGAAACTATCTCCTGCATTCCTGTTAAAACACTGGCTTTGCTGACATCCCTTCTGGCTCCAGATCCTGCTTGCTGTTCCACTACTTTGATCCCTGACTTCTGGTTTGGCTGACTATCCGTTCTGGTTACTGAACTCTGGCTATGTTTTGACTATGTTTGTTGTTTTTACTTTTATTATTAAACAAGTGTGATTTAACTGTACTTCTGTCTCGGTCTGATTTCATGGTTTCTGACAGAACCTCCGCCCCAGTCTCAAGTCTTTTGCAGACTCTAACAGGTTTTCTTCTAAGATTACCCTGTATTTGGCTCCATCCATCTTCCCATCAATTCTGACCAGCTTCCTTGTCTCTGCTGAAGAAAAGCACACCACCATGTTTCACGGTGGGGATGGTGTGTTCAGGGTGATGTGCAGTGTTAGTTTTCTGCCACACAGCGTTTTGCTTTTAGGCCAAAAAGTTCAATTTTGGTCTCATCTGACCAGAGAACCTTCTTCCAAATAGGACATCTTATGGATTTCTTTCAACAATTGCTTTCTTCTTGCCACTCTTCCATAAATGCCAAATTTGTGGAGTGCATGACTGATAGTTGTCCTGTGGACAGATTCTCCCACCTAAGCTGTGGATCTCTGCAGCTCCTCCAGAGTTACCATGGGCCTCTTAGCTGCTTCTCGGATTAATGCTCTCCTTGCCTGTCCTGTCAGTTTAGGTGGACGGCCATATCTTGGTAGGTTTGTAGTTGTGCCATACTCTTTCCATTTTTAGATGATGGATTGAACAGTGCTCCGTGAGATGTTCAAAGCTTGGGATATTTTTTTTATAACCTAACCCTGCTTTAAACTTCTCCACAACTTTATCCCTGACCTGTCTGGTGTGTTCCTTGGCCTTCATGATGCTGTTTGTACTCTAAGGTTCTCTAACAAACCTCTGAGGGCTTCACAGAACAGCTGTATTTATACTGAGTTGCATTACACACAGGTGGACCCTATTTACTAATTAGGTGACTTCTGAAGGCAATTGGTTCCACTAGATTTTAGTTAGGGGTATCAGAGTAAAGGGGGCTAAATACAAATGCTCGCCACACTTTTCAGATATTTGTAAAAAAAACTGAAAACAATGTATCAGTTTCCTTCCACTTCATAATTATGTGCCACTTTGTGTTGGTCTATCACATAAAATCCCAATAAAGTACATTTACGTTTTTGGTTGTAACATGACAAAATGTGGAAAACTTTAAGTGGTATGAATACTTTTTCAAGGTACTGCATGGCTGTGCCTAGGCTCTGCTTATCTGTAGCCTTATAGCTACAGTATATATCTACAATATGAGATCATCCAAGGCAGGCACTGCTGTCTCTGACTGCTAGTCTTACCAGATTTTGAGTGATATTTGGTGTTGTCACTACTGTGCTGCTCACTTTTCTCCTTGCTAGAGTAAAAGTTGTAACTGAGGATCTGCAATGCAAGAATCTTCCTGCTTCTGCTTCCTTCATTGTGTGGATCTGTGTTTCCTTCACCTCTCCTGCTGCTTCTAGATCATCAGCGTACCAATCATCATGAGTCAGCTCTGACATAAGTAGGCAGTCAGCGCAAGCCAAATAAAAAGATAAAATATGCAGGCTGAACACTAGGAGGATAACACCAACCTCAGTGACATACAATAGATAAAATAAGTGCAGCGCAAAGAAATAATCACAGAGTAATAAATAATCGAATCAAACTTTTAGAAATAAAAGTCCTTAAGTAATGGTAAAATAGCAGATGGCTCTCTTCTGGGGAAACTCATATAAGGCTCTAATCCAAGCGGTAAGTGTGGAAAGAGAATGTGCTTACCAGATCCAGTTGACCCCTTGATTATAGGGGGTCCAAAACAGCATGAATGGGTCCGTGGCAGACTGCTGGGCTAGCTGTCATCTGCAGAGATCTCCTCAGGTCTGTAGTATGAGGCTGATGTGCCGCTGTATACTCTCTCTCTCAATGTGGCAATATCCTTGGTAGAGAGGGGAGGTCCGTGTGGAGATGCCGAGCAGAGAGGTAGAGATCCCCAGGGAGAGTGAATGACATAAAGAATAAAAATATCTAAGAGCAATCCGTAGGTAACCAATGGTCCAAGTTTATTAGGTCACTTAAAAAGGGGAGAGGACGCTCGCAGAGCGCCAATGAATACAAGCACTTGCGGCAGTGTTATATGATGGGACAGACTGTTTGTGTCTGAACAGCTGTCGGCAAGAGAAGGCTGCGGGTGGCGGCGGTCGTACGAGGGCGGTACTGTTTGACCGCCGCCACCCGCAGCCTTCTCTTGCCGACAGCTGTTCAGACACGAACAGTCTGTCCCATCATATAACACTGCCGCAAGTGCTTGTATTCATTGGCGCTCTGCGAGCGTCCTCTCCCCTTTTTAAGTGACCTAATAAACTTGGACCATTGGTTACCTACGGATTGCTCTTAGATATTTTTATTCTTTATGTCATTCACTCTCCCTGGGGATCTCTACCTCTCTGCTTGGCATCTCCACACGGACCTCCCCTCTCTACCAAGGATATTGCCACATTGAGAGAGAGAGTATACAGCGGCACATCAGCCTCATACTACAGACCTGAGGAGATCTCTGCAGATGACAGCTAGCCCAGCAGTCTGCCACGGACCCATTCATGCTGTTTTGGACCCCCTATAATCAAGGGGTCAACTGGATCTGGTAAGCACAATCTCTTTCCACACTTACCGCTTGGATTAGAGCCTTATATGAGTTTCCCCAGAAGAGAGCCATCTGCTATTTTACCATTATTTCTAAAAGTTTGATTCGATTATTTATTACTCTGTGATTATTTCTTTGCGCTGCACTTATTTTATCTATTATAAGTAGGCAGGTCACTGACTCTAACAAGATGGTGGTCTCCACACAGAGACATGGTGCAGAAAATGGTCGGTAATGGGAAAAGATCCAGCTGCAGAGAGACCACAAGCATTTGATCATCACTTGCCTTTTTTGAGCACAGTTTCCGCACTACAGGTTGGTTCTCTAGATATAGTATTTATCAGATACAATGAAAATTTAGTAGCACCTGCTGAAATAGGAAGTGTGTGTACACCGCATGATTTATGACACAATCCTTTGATGCATAGTATACTGTAAAGGCTTATCAATATGAAAACTTATATGGTCCCTGGTATTTTTGAGAGAAAGCTACACACCAACTGAATTCACCATTAGCCAAACCATGCATTTTTCTTTTCATTTATAACCAAGGAAACAATGCAACAACAATGAAGAACATAGAAACAGCATGCAAACAGCATCCTAAATTGAAGCAGATCTCAGCTCACAAGTATTATAAAGCAACATTGCTAACCAGAAAAAATATTTAATTAAAAAACAAATTTACAGCTTAATATGGAACTTCTGATTTAAAAAAACAACATCATTTTTTACTACTGAAAGTTTCCAAGAGGTCTGATAAAAAAAGTTTGGGAGTCATGGTTCTCGTTTATGATGCCAATCACCCCCAACCCATGTCCCCAAACTGCAGCCTTTGCTTTCATTTAACCAGTCCTTGGGGCACAGATCTTTCCACTGACATTATTGATAGGGTACTATTGGGGTACTATTCCTTCCAGGACACTACGGTAGCAATGGGGTACTATACCTCCAGTTGACAGCTATGATGGGGCACTCTTCCTTCAACTGACTACAAAGATTGGGTGCTATTCCTCCCAGTGACACCAAGAATAGGTTGTAATTTCTCCCACCACTGACGATAGGCACAAGGTCATTTTTTGTAGTCTCACTGACCACAAGACTGGGGCATTGGTTAACCACTTTAGCCCCAGAAGGATTTACCCCCTTAATGACCAGGCCATTTTTTGCGATACGGCACTGCGTCACTTTAACTGACATTTGCGACGTTGCACCCAAACAAAATTGATGTCCTTTTTATCCCACAAATAGAACTTTCTTTTGGTGGTATTTGATCACCTCTGCGTTTTTTATTTTTTGTGCTATAAACAAAAAAAGAGCGACAATTTTGAAAAAAAACAAATTTTTTTACTTTCTGCTATAATACATATCCCAAAAAAAGTTAAAAAAAATGAATATATTTATCAGTTTAGGCCAATATGCATTCTTCTACATATTTTTGGTAAAAAAAAGCCCAATAAATGAATATTGATTGGTTTGCGCCAAAGTTATTGCATCTACAAAATAGGGGATAGATTTAGGGACTTTTAAATTTTTTATTGTTTTTACTAGTAATGTTGGCGAGCTGCAATTTTTAGCAGGACTGTGACATTGCAGCGGACATATCTGACCTTAAGTGACACTTTTTGGGGACCTGTGACACCAATACAGTGATCAGTGCTAAAAGGCACTGAATACTGTATAAATGAAACTGGCAGGGAAGGGGTTAACACTAGGGGCGATCAAAAGGGTTAACCGTGTTCCCTTGCTGTGCTCTAACTGTGTGGGGGATGCACTCACTGGGACAACACAGAGATCGCTGTTCCTAATCACTAGGAACAGCAGATCTCCATGTTGTCCCCTGTCAGAACGGGGATCCGCCTTGTTTACATAAGCAGATCCTCGTTTTGCCTCTCTGTGGAGCGATTGCGGGTGGCTGGCAGATATCGAGTCCGCCGGACCCATGCGCATGCTCCCCCATCGTGCACACACGCCCACACTATCTCATGCACAAAATGACATACAGGTAAGTTGTTTCACACAGCTGGGCCGCTCTGCCGCAGTATATGTGCGGTGTGTGATCCGGAGGTGGTTAATCCCACTGACCACTTACTGGGAACTTTCTACTCCCACTGGCCACAATTTGGTTCCCTAAAGTCTTAAAGTGGTTGTAAAGTCAGAAGATTTCTTTATCTTAATGCATTCTATGCATTAAGATAAAAAAAAAAACTTCTGTGTGCAGCAGCTGTCCCAGCACCCCCTAATGCTTATCTGAGCCACATCTCTCTCCAGCGATGTCCACAAGTGCCTCAGCCATCCGGGACTCTCCTCCTGATTGGCTAAGACACAGTAGGTGGCACTATTGGCTCCTGCTGCTGTTAATCAAGTCAGGAGAGAGAGGGGGCGAGGCTGTGACTCGGCTCGTGAGACCCCATAACAAGCTGCTTGTTGTGGAGGCACTTGATAGGAGGGAGGGGCCAGGAGAGCCAGAGAGGGACCCGAGAAGAGGAGCATCTGGGCTGCTGTGTGCAAAACCACTGCACAGAGCAGGTAAGTATAACAGGTTTGTTATTTTTATAGAAAAAAAAAGACTTTACAATCACTTTAGGACAGTAAACTGACCCCTTGTTTAGGAAGATTGAATCTACTTAAAGCGGAGCGCCACCGAAATTTTTTTTTTTAAAAGTCAGCAGCTACAAATACTGCAGCTGCTGACTGTTAAAACATGGACACTTACCTGTCCAGGGCGCCCGCGATGTCGGCACCCGAGGCCGAAGCGTCTCTCTGTCCTCGGGTGCTGCCGCCTCCATCTTCGGTAAGGGAATCAGGAAGTGAAGCCGTGCGGCTTCACTTCCCGGTTCCCTACTGCGCATGCGCGAGTCGCGCAGCGCAATACGGGTGGTCCCTGCTGCCTCTGGGACCCGTGTGTTTCCCAGCAGGCAGCGGGGAGGGAGCAGGAAGTGGCGTAAATACCCGCAGATTCTGCGGCTATCTATGCCGGAAGTGGGTACAGATACCTGTAATATACAGGTATCTGCACCCCCCTCCCCCCTGAAAGGTGCCAACTGTGTCACCGGAGGGGCGGAGGAATCTAATGAGTGGAAGTTCCACTTTTGGGTGGAACTCCACTTTAATCTATCGGGTAATGCTATGTAGGATGAGGGTGTAGGAGGGCCACTGGGAAGGCTCCAATGAGTGCTACAGTGACTGACTGTAAAACTAGAAGTATGTACCAATACCTTATTCTGGCAGCTATGCTCAATATTTTTGAATTGCTACTTTTTGGCCCCACTCACACCTGCGATTATAGCTGTCCATGGATTCCAGTGGCAGGAATCTCAGGTGTGTGACCAACTGTGGACTCTCATCCTGTACAAAGCATGGACAGACTGACAGGAGGTGATGTCTGCCATTGTTCACTCGTATCCGCACATCCAATGATTACCTGGACAAATGATCTGCCCTGGTGGCTGGATATATACTTTAAAATGTATGTTGGTGAAAAAACAAAAAAACAAAACGAATGCAGTACATCGTTGCAGCACATGCACATTGAACAAAGTTTTATTTCTTTAAAGACCAGGCAAGTACAGAAACATACCCGTGATGTGATATATTAAAGTTTTGCAACAAATGGAGATTTTATGTGCATTTGGCTTCTTCTTAGTCCTGTGTTGTTCTAATTACTGAAACATACCTTTTGATGTGCCAGAAATGCACTGGGTTGACAGCACACACCAATATTGCGGACTAGTGGTGTCAGCCCTGCACAGTTGTCTTTTGCTACACTACTCAGACCAAATTGACTCATCTCTCCAATCTGGACACTAAATATTCCCAGGTAAGAACTAAGAGAGCTAAATAGGTTTCTTCAGATAACACAGGAAATATGGAAGTGTGCACAGGACATTGGACATCTCTGAATTTCTGACAAGACCAACCGGTATTTTTTGCCACTTAGTGAACATTCTGTATGTAAAAAAAAACAAAACACTTCCAATGGTAAATTTAACAGCCCAAAAAATATCAAATAAGAGAAGTCTGTTGTTGGGTAAATACTGTTATAATAAATATGTACTTTCTGTTTAGGCCATTAGTTATGCAAATGTTCTTTGTATAAAGAAGAAAGTCACTGAGTTTCTGAATACATTGCACAAAAAAATATTTAAAAGGGTAAAGCACATCCTTTATTTATGAGCTGCTGTTTCTAGGCAGAGCTGCTAAGCAGAGTTATGTCTTTGAGGGGCTAAGCTGTTAAATGTTTAATACTGTTTACAGCCGCTTGTAGTATGAGCAGAAATGTACCATGTCAGCAGAGGGAACCACAGCAAAACACTGACTACACAGCAGAGAGACAGCACACGGACATAGAAAGTCCAACATGACACAACTGAACAAGCCATGGCACATACATTGTGAGCTTACAAAGCAGTCCTAATTAAAGTCACATCTTCATGTATGTCTTTTTTTTTATTTTTAATCTTGTCCAGCTTGGACATAATCAGAAATAAATGCAACTGCCAGAGCAGCCTAAATATAAATGAGAAGTTCTGGATGCAATACTCATCTCCAGCGCTGTCACCCCCAGACTTGCTGATCCAGCGTCATTCTCCTACTGTCATGTACCTGGTAGGAGAGTGAATTGGCAAGGTTGACCTGTATCTCTAGCCCAGACCTCACTGAAGATGGAACAGATGGTGCCGAGAGACAAGAGGAACACGAGTTTTCGGCAGGTGTTGATAGCAGAACTTGTAGCAGGAGATTCGTGCTTAAGAAGTCAGGAAGGACATCAGGCCAGGAGCAGATGTGATGTACACTGGACCAACTGAGGTTAAAGGGGCACTCTGCGTGTACTGCAGGTTCTGACTTGTTGAAGCTCTTAGCAGGCTTTAGGCAGGAACACACTGCGTTGACTGGAGTGGGTATGAAGAACAGCCAAAGCAGACACTCAGATAGTATGAAGCCAAGTCAGAAGCAGGAGTGAGGTTACAGAGGTAGCCAAGGTCAGTAACAGGTGGGCAACGAGGTACAGAAGCATAGGCCGAAGTGTGGTCAGGAACGAAGCCGAGGTCAGGAACAGGTTGGCAGAGATACAAGCAGAATCCAGGATCGGGTCAGTAACAAGCCGGGTCATCAACGGAAATCAGATACACGATACACTCAGGTCACAGGGAAAGCTGAATACTAGTCAGCACTGACAGGGAGCAAGAGCATTCCTTAAATAGCCAATCTGAAACTGTGGACATGCTCCCACGTGTGTGCACACGTGTGCGTGCATTCCTGTGTGCATGCGCATTCCTATGAGCAATGTGCCTATGCTCATTTCTATGAACGATGTTATGCACGTGCACATATCTATGCACCGGTCACTGTACTGGAATTCCCTTACACCTACTGGGTTAAATGACACCCAGCTTCCCACTTCCTGTTAGCCCAGGGTGTCACAGCTCCTCCCTCTACCCTGGACTCACATAAAATTTTATTTCATCTATTGGTTTGAAAAAGCTCCCACTAGTGATCCTGTGTAGATCCTGAAAGACAATTAGCATTCACTGTTTGATGTAAAGACACGGACTATAGAAAAACCCAAATTTTTTTGCCCTGGGAGCATATGGTAGCTTAAATTAAAATTAGTATTAAACAGCAGCTATCACAATATGCATGGACAAACACAAAGAGATATATGGAAAATGGTGAAGACATGGATTGCCTGACCTCTTTCGGAAAAAGGTAATTGCATGGCTGTCATGTTACCTAGATGGGTTCTGTACTTTCTTAGTCATTGAGTGCCAGGACAAGTATGTAGATGAAAAAACTGAAGAAAAGTCAGTCTTTATCTGCATACTTACTGAGGATGAGTGACTCAAGGTATGAAAGCCAGAGTATGCCTAGCCAAGCGTCCTAGAAGGATAGATCAACAATGATAGTTCCCCTAATTCCCTTTGGATAGAAAGTAGATCTAAATACAAAAATATATATATATATTTTTTTAGGTTTGGATACAGTAGGAAAGTATTAAAACCACTCTAAGGTTATAATTGCTGTCTGTCTCCCCATTGGAGAGATTCACCCTCTGTATCTGTACTGGTGAGTCATTAAAGTGAGAAAAATCGAAAATGTCGATTTGTCTCTGGGTCAGAATGGGAACATTTGGTCCAGTGCCAAGCTAGAGAGGATTTCCCTCACTTTGAAGAGCTCCCTTCTCACTTTCTGTTGTGTCTAATGACAAAATGTCCCTTTCATACTCAAGTGTTTTAAGTGTTAGTTCAAAGATCAAAGCTCCAAAATGCTCAACAAGCCAAATCCCAGGCTTTCAACGCTTTTACTGCCACCGTTACGTGTCATGTCAACGGCATTGGAAAATTTTACACAAATTCATGGCTGCTGTAGCATGTAAATCTGACATGCCAACTATTGGCTTTCAGGTGGAAGCGATTGGGCGGCTGTGCAAACATTGATTGCTTCCACGGATACCCGCTATGTTCTCCCCACGTACATGACCCTTGCCATGTTTCCTGGGCTCTGCTATCCTACCTGCAGGCCCAAGACCAGCTTGGCAGGTGTTGTCAGCTAGAGGGGAGTGAGACCAGTGAACATCCATACGCTATTGTACTCTAGCTAGTAAGAACCTGCATGCGAAAAGGATTTAGACACTTCAGGTTTACTTTGCTGCTCTGGCCAGGGAAGAAGCTAATGGAGTACAGTCTGCACTCCATTAGCTTCAGTAGAGTGCAGGGGAGACATCAGGGGTCTATGGACCCCTATTGCCTCATTAAAGACAACCTGTCACAGTAAAAAAAGTTATCACATATGGGCTATTGCTCCCCTATATGATAGCAATAAAGTTAAGTGATAGAAATTTTGAGCAAACCTCTATCCCCACCTACACAAACATATGGAAATGCACACATCGGGGGCATCTATGTACATAAAACAATGATCTAATCTTTCATATTGTATTAAAAAATTGGGCAATGTATTGCGTGTGTGTGCAATAGAAGGGGAAAGTGAAGTAAAGAAGGACAAAAAAAGAGAGGAAGTGGGGGGGGGGGGGGTGCATGCTTGTCCTAAGGGAAGATGGATTCCAGGAAGTAAATGCTACATTTGCCCTTACTCAAGCCAGACAAGCTAAGGGGATGGATGGCGGAGGTTGCTTTGAATATTAAAAATCAATTAAAGTGGTTGTAAAGTCTTGTTTCTTTTTCTATAAATATAACAAACATGTTATACTTGTTATACTTACCTGCTCTGTTGCAGTGGATTTGCACAGAGCAGCCCAGATCCTCCTCTTCTCGGGTGCCTCTTCAGTGCTCCTGGCATGGAGCCAATGGCGCCACTGCTGTGTCTCAGCCAATTAGGAGGGAGAGTCTCAGACGGCCGAGACACTCATGGGCATCGTTGGATAGAGATGGGGCTCAGATAAGTATTAGGGGGGCTGAGAGGGGCTTCTGCACACAGAAGGCTTTTTATGGTAATTGATATTGCTCGGGACCCCACGCCTTTTTTTTTTTTTTGTGTAAATTCTTTATTTAACAAGGTGGAACATGCGGAAGTACAAAAAACCCCAGCAGGGTACAATACAGTGATAATTCAAGCTGTAGATCTCTATACCTATTTTGACATATACATGAGAGCACTTTACGTAAAGACATCTAGTGGGATAGAGGCAGGATTTGTGTCTAAGAAAATCGCACCTCGCATGACCCCCTTTAATTTTATTTCAAGGGAGTAGGTGAGGGGTTGGAGCCGGTTCACACCGACCCATTATTGTCGATATCCGATGGACTAACATAGGATAGGACCGGAAACAAAAACAAACAGTGCAGAAGAGATAGAGAGGAGGAAGAGAAAGTGTGGGGAGGAGGAAGGTTAGAAAAGAAAAAGGGGCAATAGGGGGGTAGAGAGGAAGAGAGAAAAAAAAGGGGGGGAGGTAAAGGATTAATACCCATGTCCAGTCACATCCAGTCCAACTGGGGAGGTTTTGCAGTTACTCCCCCTCAAGGGGGTCAGTTTACTAGCTGTCCGTATTCCTCGAAGTAGATAAATTCGTGCCAGAAATACAATTTTCTTGAAGAAGTTCTCATTTAGGCCTGTTTCCGTGGCCACCAAGTCCTCCATTGCATGTATGTCCGCTACTCTTTTCAACCATGTAGCCACCATCGGCGGCTGGGTCTGTTTCAAATACAGTGGGATGCAGCCTTTTGCTGCCGTGAGCAAGAATGGCAATATAGACTTCCTGTAGCTCTTGATTGGGGTCTTGTGGTGATGCAGAAGAAAGAAATCGGGGGAGCCCGGCAACACATGATCCGTGAACTTTTGGACGATGCGGTGCACCTCTGTTCAAAAGGGCCGTATCAACCGGCAGGACCAGAAGACATGGAGAAGTGTTCCAACCTCCTCCCCATATCTCCAACACAGGTCTGTGCCCTGGGGGAACATCTTGTGAATCCTTACTGGCGTGTAATACCAACGGGACATCAGTTGGTCCAAATGGATCCCTGCCAGGGAGTTTTCTATTTGTACCCATTGTTTCAAGGTTTCATGTCTGTTCCAGTCAAATATACGGGTTAGATGACAAGCTGTATGGTAGAGAATGGCATCTGGGAGGGCAATGCCACCTTTCAATTTTGAAAGTCGGAGTATTGTTTGTGCCAATCGTGGAGGCTTACTAGCCAAACGTGAGTTATCACCCTATTTACCGCTTTTAAGAAAGCGATAGGGATTTGTATTGGAAGTGCATGAAAATGATATAGGAGTCTGGGCATAATATTAATTTTCACTATGCTACAGCGTCCGAACCAGGTAAAGAGGCCATGCTGCCATTCCTTTAGATCTTTTTTTATCGTCGTCAGGAGGGGGGGGGGGGGAGTTGAGAGGAAAAATATCCTCTGTCTTGCAGGGTAACAGGATTCCCAAGTATTTAATATGTGAAGTAGCCCATTTAAAAGGGAAGTCTGATCGGAGTAGTGCACTTAAGGAGGATGGCAAGTTAACATTGAGCGCTTCCGATTTCTGGTAATTAATGGGATATTGTGATAGTCCCTCATGCGTCTTTAGTTCCTTGAGCAGGTTTGGAATGGACACTAGGGGTTTTGTCAAAAAAAAGAGGAGATCATCAGCGAAAGCTGCTACTTTTGGGGACAGGGTGACGTCTAGGCCAAGGCCTTAGATATCTGAGTTATTTCTGAGTGCGCAAAAAAGGTTTGAGGGTGAGAATAAAAATTAGTGGTGACAGAGGACACCCCTGTCTCGTCCCATTAGTTATTTTAAATGTTGAAGAGAGATAGCCGTTAACTTTGACCTGGGCCGATGGGCAGGAATAGATAGCATATATCCAGTTCATCATGCCGTTTTTTTTTTTTTATTTTGGCCGAATCCATACTAGACCCGAAGGGTTTTTTTCACAAATTTTTTTGCCGGCAATTTTTTTTTACATTCAGCTTTTAGCGAGGAACCCCACTGACAGCTGATGACTCATCGGTTGCTAAGGTTGTGGCGGCTGGCTTCCTGGCCCCCTGCCTAGCAACCAGCTATATACAGTGGTAAAATAAGAAACGCAAAACACATCAAAAATGCACCACTTGCGTTTCTGGTGCAGCTCCATTGAAGTCTATTAGCCGCAAATCGCGAGGAAAAAAGTCCCCGACCCTTTCCAAAAACGCACCAGCCGGAAAACGCATAGATGTGAACTAGTACCATAGTAAACCATGTTAAAAGAACTGGCATGGGGGCGTGGCCTGGCTATGGAGGAGTGAGGACGCGTGTTACCTCAGCTCCCGATACACCGCCGCATTACCAGCCGCATAGAGGGGAGAAATCGCCTCCGGAACGCCGGAGAACATGTCACAAGGACGGAGGGCTCTCTCACAGCACTCGAGAGCGGAGGGCTCACGACAGGAGCAGCTGGAGACATATTTCAGCCCGAACGCCGGGCCCGGACACAAGGCCTCCAAGATGGCGCCAACGCCGAAGGCTGGCAAAGCAACCAAAGCCACACAGAAGGCCCTGGCTCAGCAGCAGCAGCAACAGCACCAGAATTCCCAGATCTCTTCTCCACGGTTGGTGAGTGATACAGCCCCTCCACTCTCCCCGGGATCCTCTGCCTCCCATGATCAGGGCCCTGACATGGCGGACTTTTTAGGGGAAGGAGACATAAAGTGCCATATTTGGTCCCTCCCCACCAGGGAAGACCTAGAGAGATTCACTGCCAGGGTTGAGAAGGCCTTCAGGGAAGATATAGCCCAGCTCAAGACAGACACTACTCACTTGGGAAACAGGGTGGAAACTGTGGAGCAGAGACTGGATGAGGTGCTGCCGACTATTGCTAAACTACAAGACAGATGCAACTCTCAGGATCAGAAAATAGAAGCCCTATTGTGTCAGTTAGATGACTTTGAAAACCGCAGCAGGAGAGCAAATATACGCATACGCTGTTTACCGGAGGCCACGGCACCAAAGGATATTATTCCCACGCTGGAAGATGTCTTCCGAGAAATACTGGGACTACCTGCCACGGCTCCTGTGGAGATAGACAGAGCTCATAGGTCCCTCAGACCACCCTCCCAAGATGCAGATAACCCAAGAGATATCATCTGCAAGCTCCATAAATATACACTAAAAGACAGAATTATGCAGAAAATGCGTGGGAAGCAATACTTTGACGGAGCGCACCTGTACTTTTACCAGGACATTTCAAGACGCACGCTCATGCAACGCAGAGCCCTGCGGCCCCTGCTTGGGGCCCTTCAGAAGACAGGTCTACCTTACCGCTGGGGCTTCCCTTTCTATCTACAAGCAACCAAGGAGGGGAAGAATGTCACGTTACGCACTAAGGACGACCTTCCATTTTTTCTAGAGACCCTGGGTTTGGAGCCAGTGGACTTTCCAGACTGGAGAGGCCCGAGTGATCATCCTCACTTACAGCTCCCCCAGCCTTGGCTCACGGCCAACCGTAGGAGCCGCAGACGAGACCGCAGACGCCCAGCATCCACCTCCCCCATGGGTCCTGTGTCACCAAGGCATTAAAGGAAGCTGTACTACCTTTGATCTGCATCCCGAGAGAAACGTTCTCCTCATATGTTAGAGAACCTCATCTAATTGTCCACTTTTTGTGAAGGGCCCCTGACCACTAATACAGGCATGCCGCCTTCAGTTGGGACAGAGCCACATATGCGCACGAAGCTGCGCGTGACCATCTATCCTGGGATGAATGCCCCTGATCAGGAACTTGGCTTTGAACTTGTGAGAATACCCCAGAAGAAGATATGGAAGCCATGGTTCTGAACTTGCCATGTCAGGCTTTGGTTCTGGACGCCCTGCTTACCCAGTTCTCTGTTTCGCACTTTTTTACCCCCTTTTTTTGAGGTTCCCCCCCTCCCCCTATTTTTCATTTTTATTTTTTTGGATTTTTCTCCCCACCTCAAGATAGAGCTGCGAACTTTTGTTTTTGATATTATAGAAACTCCCCTCTCTTATACACTGTATAATGTATATTGCCTATTGATCAGGAGAGGGCGGTGGATTGGGGCTGGTCCTTGCTCCCCTCCCTCTCGTGATGGTCCACGTCCCCCACGTAGGCCATACCTTTTTAGGTATATATTTCCTATTTTTGGAAATAGAGACGGGTCTCGGACATCTTTCCCTAGCGGGGAGAGGCCCGATATCTGGCTCACAGGTATACCACGTTGTGGTAATGTTCTTATTAATGTACTTTGCAATTTGTCTTACTTACCTTAACTTTGTCTTCTTCCTTCCTTTCTGTTTACTCTCTTCTACTGTATACTCTTTTGTAGGGACTGCCTTCGGCTCCGCCTCCCGTTCTGTGCCCACTAGATCACTGCGAAAATTACTCATCCCGAGCTCCTCCTATGGCATCACTTAAGGTAATTTCATATAACGTGCGAGGTCTCTGCTCCCCATCCAAACGTAGTAAATTGTGGTGGGAACTTAAGCGATCAGGGGCTCAGGTGGTTCTTTTACAGGAGACGCATTTCACTCCACACTCACTGCCCAAATTGCCCAATCATATATATACCCAATGGTTCCTCAGCAATTCGCCTACTGCGAAATCAAGAGGCACGGCTATTGCCATACATAAGTCTTGCCCCTTTCAAGTAATAGACACTGAGGTAGATTCCTTGGGGAGATATGTCTTTCTTAAGGGGATCATAGCTGGGCAGAAGATCACAGTTGCTACGATCTATGCTACTAATTCAAACCAACTCACCTTCATAGACAATACACTTGATAGACTGGCAGAATTTAGAGAGGGTCCTCCGATCTTGGGAGGCGATTTTAATATCAGCCCGGACCCACAATTAGACACCTCGCACAAGCGCCCTTCTCACTCACACGCTTTTTTAAAACACTTTCGTAAAACCCTACAAACACACCGACTCTTAGATTGTTGGCGAATCCTTCACCCGGTTGACAGGGACTGCAGCTACTATTCAAAAACACATGATGTCTATACCCGTATAGACCTGATCTGTGTAGATCACTTGGCCCTGGAGCTGCTGCAGTCCTCGTCCATCGGAAATATAACAATCTCTGACCATGCCCCAGTAATGGCCTCCCTGGTTTTGCCACAGAGTAGCCGTAGGACTTGGTCATGGCGCTTAAACGAATCTCTGTTGGACGATGCTGTAGTGGTTTCTGAGGTTAAAAAGGTCCTGTCCCACTACTTTAAAGAAAACACTACAGAGGGGCTGAGTAAGGGGATTGTGTGGGAGGGCCACAAAGCAGTGGTGAGAGGCGAGCTGATCTCCCAGGGATCTAGACTGAAGAAAGCTAGGCAAGCAGACTTTGACAGGGTACTTCAAGCGCTTCAGCAGGCGGAACTTAGACACAAGCAGAACAGTGACCCGGAGGCTCTGAGGGCTTTGATGGACTTGAGGGAACTGTTCTCTCGACTACTGGACAGACAGGCAAGCAGGCGAATGCGATATCTATCGCATAAATACTATGAACATGGCAACAAATGTGGTCGTATGCTGGCTAGAGCCCTTAGAAAAAAATGAGCGCTCATGCATGTGCATAAGTTACGCCTCCCCACAAGTGAGTACACAGTTAGACCCTCCCAGATAGCCTCTGGATTCCGGGACTATTACAACACATTATATAACCTAAATTCGACACAGACCCCAGAGACCCAGGCCATACGGAAAACAGCCATCCAGACATATCTGACTGCTTCTGGACTGCCAGCACTGACAGACGAACAATGTTCCACATTAGAAGCACCCATCACTGTCACTGAGATAGAGGCCACGGTGAATTCTCTACCCAACGGGAAGAGCCCAGGCCCAGACGGGTTCTCCAAGGCCTACTACAAGATTTTTTTACCTCTGCTATCTGAATCAATGTGTAGCTACTTTAATTCCATAGCAGACGGCGCAGTTATCCCTAGTGAAGCCTTACTAGCTCACATTTCAGTAATACCTAAAGAAGGGAAAGACTCCACTATGCCCCAAAGCTACAGACCCATATCCCTTCTCAACGTAGATATTAAAATACTAGCCAAGATTCTATCAACCAGACTAAAACAACTAATCCCACTAATAGTCCACCCCCGATCAAACGGGGTTCATTATCGGCAGGGAAGCTAGGGACAACTCAATTAGAGCAATCCACCTAATTCATTGGGCCCGAAGATCCCCCACGCCCCCCCCCCCCCCTTACTTGATCTTGTCCACCAATGCGGAGAAAGCCTTTGATCGGGTGGACTGGACTTTTTTACGGGCTACGCTGGAAGCTTTGGGCCTTCGCTCCCATATGCTTACTTGGATAATGGCCCTATACTCAGACCCACATGCCCAAGTAAAAGTGAATGGTTCTCTCTCCATGAGGTTCCCGATCAGAAATGGCACGAGGCAGGGGTGTCCTCTTTCCCCACTCTTGTTCGCCCTTGTGCTGGAACCATTCCTGCGCACTGTTAGGGCAAATCCAGACATTAAGGGGCTTACGGTAGGCCCTACAGAGCATAAACTTTCGGCTTATGCTGATGATGTGCTATTCCACATCACAGAGCCCCTGGTCTCATTGCCTAATTTGATGCGGGAACTTCAAAAGTTCGGAGAGTTGTCTAATTTCAAAATTAATTACACGAAATCAGAGATATTACCTATTCAAATGACACCCTCCCTGACAGACCGATTAAAAACTGCCTTCCCGTTCACTTGGACTAAATCATCCCTAAAATACTTAGGTATAAGACTGACAGATAGATTTGAAACCTTATTCACCACTAATTTTCCTTCCCTAATAACAAATGTGAGGAAAGACTTGACTCAGTGGGCTAAGACAGCCTTCACTTGGACTGGAAGGCTTAATATTATTAAAATGAATGTCTTACCCCGGGTACTGTTTTAGATGCAGATGATACCTGTGGCCTTACCTAAGAGTTTTTTTACTCAGTTATCCAGTATCATATCCACCTTCGTGTGGAACAATAAGAGACCGAGAATCGCCATTAGATTACTGAGGCGCCACAGGGATACGGGGGCCTGAGCCTTCCAGACGCGCAAAAATATTATCGAGCTATGGTCTTACAAAGGATACTAAATTGGCGCTTCCACACACACTCCAAAATATGGGTCTCATTAGAAAAATATATAGCGGGAAGAAACCTGGCATATGCCCCGTGGTTGGCCCGGGAGCACAGGGGACTGTCAATCTATACGTCTCCTTTGACGACCCAGCTTTTGAAAGCCTGGGACCGGCTCAATACTAATTTGGACTTGGCGCCCCCCGTGTCACCTCTGGCCCCGCTGGGAGGATATCAGTGGTTTCTGCCTGGGGAACAGACAGGATTTTTTGGCTCTTGGGTGGATGACAGTAATGCCTGCTGTGGTAAACTGATGGAAAGTAGTAAATTAGTCTCACTAGAAGCCCTCAGAGCCCGGTCAGGGAGTTTCCCTATGAACTTTTGGCGATATAGGCAACTTCATCACTTTTTCAAACAACACGGAAGCTCTATAAGAGATACTTCCTCCCTTACACCGTTTGAACGCCTATTCATAGACAAAGAGCCGATTCCACATATGATCTCTGAACTGTATCAGTTGCTCAGCTTTGCTACTCCAATAGTGAAACCACCATACATTAGGATGTGGGAACGAGACCTGGGGGTAGTTTTTACTTCTGCCCAACTATCTGCCCTTTATCAACTCACTCGGTCTAGTTCCATTGATTCTAAGACGCAAGAAATGAATTACAAAATAATGATGCGCTGGTACCGAGTACCGGCAGAGTTAGCGAAAATATATCCAGCAACATCGGAACTATGCAGGAGAGGTTGTGGTCACAAAGGCACTCTCCTCCACATTTGGTGGGATTGTCCTGCGATTAAATGTTACTGGGAGGATATCAAATCACAAATTAAAGATATCATGGGCATTGAAATTCCTCTGTCTCCGGAACATTTCCTGCTACACATTCCTCTCATGCCAATACGCCAGTATAAGAAAAGTATACTGCCCCACTTGCTTAATGCGGCAAAGCAGCTTCTCCCTATATACTGGAAGCGGTCGCAAGTCCCATCCAGAGAGGAATGGTATCGCAAGGTGGGGGATATCTGTGAGGCAGAGGACTGGATTGCCACATGTAAAGGAGTTAGAGACCGCTTCACAGCGATGTGGCAACCCTGGACAATATATACCTCAGACATAAGTCACATTCCTTCTAGCCTAGACACAGCCCTTCTTGAGCTAGCTGATCCATCTTTGAAAGGACGACTTATTGACCCACAGAGGGGAGCAGAGAACCAAGACCCGAGATAAACTAGGGTGAAAAGTACTTGGGGGACATGCGTCCCCTTCTACTGTTCTAATTTTTAGTAGGTATAGTGCTGTCGGGAGGGCCTCGACGGGGGGCGGAGCTGGACGCAGGTTCCCAGGTATGTTCCAGACTATTTTTTCTTTTCTTTTTTTCTTTTCTTCTTTCTAAATACTATATTGAGCCTTAACTAGATATGGTTGTCTGTTTAAAGACAAAATAATATGTATGTTGCCAGGTGACGAATAAGTAATGACTAAGCAAAGGAGCCGGACGGTCCTTGGAGATTTACGGCCATGAGACACACCGGTCTGGGGGTGTACTGGCGTTATTATGCTGATATGGCTTTGTCAGGTGATTTTGGGGGGGCTGGGGGGGTGGGAACACGGAGAGAGGTTAGTTGGAGGCTTATGTAGCCCCCCCCCTCTCCGCGTGACCACCCTCGGCCCACCTTATAAACTGTTTACATAACTGAAATTAGCCTAAAACCTGGAAAAGACTCGTCAAGCTTTGATAGTCCTGGGACTAAGACAAGCATACTTTTATATTTTGTTACCTGGCAGATTGCTGGTGTATTTTTTTTCCCCTTTCCTTTTTATCAATGCTAGCTGCACCAGTTAAAAAGTGACTGTCTAGTATTTAATATACATGACTGATAGTATCGATGCTCTTGTTTTTCTCTCCATGTTACTCATTCTTTTTGTTAAATAACAAGAAAAACTGACTGGTTTATCACCTAAAAACCGTTTATCTAGATGGATATAACTCTATATTCACAGTTTTATAATTTTGCAATGTGATATCCTGTCTTTTATAAATAAAGATTTATAAAAAAAAAAGGACTGGCATGGGAAAGACACATATCAAGAGAGGTAATGGTGCTGCACACCCCAAACGGTACAACAGTCGAAATGCGTTAGTTTTATACAACTGACATTCTGACATGTAATGCCATGTATAATTCTCTGTTTGCACTTTATGTATTTGGAATGTTTTTTTATTCTCCCACCAGAGCTCCTATTTTAACTGCCATTATCTTATGTAAACTTTAATAAAGAATTTATTTTTCTATATATATTACTTATTTGAATCACTTACCTTGCTGCTAAAAAAACCCCTGGGGGAGCCTTCTCATTTTGGACTGTAGTGCGTTTCTGCAAAATGCACTAAAATGCATAGGTGTGAACGTAGGGTAATAGTGTTTTTGGTTTGTGGTGCTCAAATGCAGTGAAGATACACTTTAAAGTAGATTAGTGGTCAAGCTATGGCTGTTCAAATAATTAAAAATTCTTACAAAACAGTAAATATACTTTAAAACAAGCCCTCAATGACCTCTGTAGCTGCAGTTTCTGTGGAGAAATTCATTCTTAGCTTGCAGATGAAACTTCTTAGTTTTAAGCCTCGTACACACGGTACGATTGTTGGACGACTGAGCTTCTGATTTTTGTCAAAAGGGCGTGTGCCAGGATCTTGTCTTGGATACTAACGGTACGCAAATTGTCGTTTGACAAACACGGATCTAGTGACATACTACGAGTCTATAAAGAGGAACTTCATTTCTCAAGCGCCACCCTTTGGGCTCCTTCTGCTAATTTCGTGTTAGTAGAAGTTTGGTGAGTGTTGATTAGCGCTTATCAGTTTGTGCTTTTCAGTTTGTTGAATTATCTAATTATTCGTCAAATTATCTCCGGATGATGGACCCCTGCTTTCACCACCTCTTGGCATTGGTGACCCCCTATATTAAGAAGCATGACACATGTATGAGGCTTTCCATCACTCCAGAGCAAAGGCTCATAGCCACCTTGTGGTACATGGCGATGGGGAGAAGTCTCCAGGACCTCAAGTTTACTACTGGGATCTCCCCCCAGGCTCTAGGAGTCATTATTCCAGAGACCTGCTCAGCCATCATTCAAATCCTGCAGATAGACTATATTAGGGAAAGTTTTTACCTTTCAGATCACATTCTATGTATTTATGTTTGTTTTACAAGGGCCACGTACCTGATGTGAAATTGAAGTAGTGGGGAGGCCTCCCTTGCACCTCGGGTCCTTGAAGCCTCTGGAGATGGAGACAGAGACTTGGAGGACACCGAGTGGCATGGGTGCCAGGGGTGCAGAGCACCGTGCAAGCCTTAGTCTAAAATCCGAGCCGAGGTCAAGTCCAGTTTGGCAATGAAGTATAAAAGGGTTAGTCAAAAGAAGAATGGTTGAGATCCAAGCCGGGGTCGGTTCCAATCTGGCAGCTGAGTACAAAAGGGACAAAGAAGTAGAATGGTCAAGATACAAATCCAAGGTCAAATGGCAAGCAGCAAACAAGAGTAGTCGGATAGGTTTCCAGGTCACACACTAGCACAGGAACAAGGGGGATCATCAGGTTGAGGTCACTTCGTGTGCGCCTCCTGGGCATTTTCCCGCTTTTTTCCATCAAGTTTGAGGTCACTCCCTGTGCGCCTTCTGGGCATTTTCCTGCCTTTTTCCATCAAGTCTTCTGCGCAGGTACGGGTTGGCGTACTGAGGCATCTTTGGCTCATGCTCAGTTGGCACGGATTTCATCTTGCGGCAACGCGCCATTGGTGCATGCGTAGTAAGCCCTGGACTAATGTATTTTATTAAATTGTTGATTACATAATTATCAATATTATAATATGCTGTGAATGTCCTCTTTGTCCTCATGCATGCTGTAAGCTTTTCCTGCTCCTTTTTGGCCTACATGCATACTTTCCTTCAATAACCCCCCAGCATGCTATCTTGGGCCCATATACACCCAGCCTGGTAACTTAACAATGTTTTTGTCAGCTTACCCTAAACAACCCCTAAAATGTGTACAAATGTTATTGGTGTCCTCAAATTCAGGCGAGTGCAAGAGGCCACTTTTTTTTGGCCCAAAATCATTTAGAACCCTCCCCCCCCCAAAAAAAATATCAAGTCAACAGATCCAAATACTCCATCTGCTGACTTTGAAAAACCCATACACACAATCCCTCTTTTGTGTTCAAATTTCTTTATAAATTCCCCAAACCATGTAGTGCAAGGGCCTGCCTGATTACCTACAAATTGAAACTTCTTTTAAGTTTTTGTCTCCTATTATATTGATTGGTTAAATCATAATGTCAAACTGTGCAGCAATCCAGCTTTTTAGATTATGACACTTCTTACCTGTCTACTGGGCTGCCAATAGTGTAAGTAAGGAGGGGCTGGCCAAAGTATCACTGATTATTTATGCAAACAGCTCTCATGGAAGTGGAGAGGGTTACCTGTCCAAAACATCTACCCTTTACCCCCCCCCCCCTAAAATTTGTCTAATGGCCCACCAGAGGGTGGTATAAATCAGATAAGTTGACCTTCCACTTTTGTCTTTAAATACTAATTTAAGTGTATCCTTATGTTGGCTAAGCAGGTTTGTGTCAAATCTGATTGCAATGTTATGTGCAGAAGTAGTAATTTCTTTTTTCTTTTTTTAATCCACAGTTTCCTTCCAACCCAGAGCAATGGCAGGATGTTGCAGCCCAGTTCCATCAGCAGTGGGATTTTCCCAACTGTGGTGGTGCTATTGATGGCAAGCATGTCTGGTTTTTACCACAAGCCTACTCTGGCTCCTATTATTTAAACTATAAGGGCTTTTGCAGCATAGTCATGCTAGCTGTAATGTCTGCCAACTATGAGCTCTTGTATTTGGATGTTGGGAAGAATGTCCACAACTCTGACAGAGGAGTGATCATGCAGACAGAGTTCTACAAGCAGCTCCAGAATGCCACCTTAAACTTGCCACCTGCTGATGAGAATGTTTTGTTTTCGTGGCAGATGAGGCCTTTGCCCTGGGGAACATCTGATGAAGCCGTTTCCTATGAGGAACCTCACCCCAGAGCAGAGAATCTTCAATTACAGGCTATCTCGTGCCAGAAGAGTGGTCGAAAACACCTTTGACATCCTACCGAGTCGTTTCAGGCTGTTTTTGACTCCAATCAACCTGGTGCTCTACAAGATAAACCATGTGGTCCTGTGCTGTTGTATCCTACCAAATTTTTAGGAGGAATGTTACCAGCTACCTAGCCTCACTGCCAAGTGACATAGACCCTGCAGCGGCAGGCCCAGCTGAAGAGGCTGCAGCTCGTCCATCTGTGGGCGTGCTGATGGCTATTTAAATGCCCATGCTGGATTGCCCTCACAAATTGGCCGAGATTTAGAAAATACAGAAATACCTTGAATATTTTGTGGGTGGAGGGGCAGTGGCTTGGCAGTAAGTTGTAGCTGATCATTTCTAATATTTTTTTTAGATCATAAACTCATATTTCATTTGAACTACTGTTGTCTGTGTTTCTTATATGTCTAATATGTTCCCGAATTAGCTTTATTTTGGACACTTGCTCCATAAGTGCAAATGTACCTTAATTGCAACATGAGGTGACAATATCTTCTTCAGCTAACTATTATGGTGTGCTGTGAGTCTGCTACATACACAATGTTTTTGTTCTTAATGGATCTAATGCATGAAGTTCAAAAACATTACGCCTTTACAACTCCTTTAATTTTTTTGAGGCCTAAAAATTGCAGGAGTTGTCCACATTTAAGAGCACATTGTCACTGTAACTACAACAACTTACGAAATACACTGGTGTTAAGCAATGATATAATAAGCCACACATTGTTTAGTAAAAAAACATTTTACTCAAAGCACATTCACATGTGTGTTTTAAGGTTTTAAAACAAACCAACATCTTGCTGTATAACATGCATGCCTTTTTGTGGCTAAACGGGCATGTTCTAAACCATTGGATACACATCCAAAACTCAGTAACTTACAAAGTTCAAGTTTGGTAAAGTGAAGGGCAACCAGGACATTAGTATCCAAAGACTGTGTGGATGTTGCCTTCCTCAGATGAGGTGATCTCACCCCTCTAAAAGCCAAAACTTGAAGCCACGTACATGTAGAGGGCTTACAAATCCAGTTTTACATACTGTCACCAGTCAGCATCCCTGATCACCACCACACCCGTTATATGATGATGCTGTACTGCACTGGTGACAGTATACAGAAAAAAAGTTGTGAAAAAGAACAATTTTTTAAAATGTCTTAATTTTCCAAAAAAGTGTGACAAAAAATTACAACTTAAAACAGTTGCTATGCCTCTAACTAAATACCTTGGACTAGCTACTCTCCAAAAAGGGGTCATTTGTACTGCCCTGAAATGAGATGAGGCTGTTAGTACATCAGGATCGATCAATTTTCATATATATATAGATTGTGGACTCTATAACTTTCCTACAGACTAAACAATAAACACGGATTTGGATTATTTTCACCAAAAAAAGTATCAGAATACAGTTTGGCCTAAATTTATGAAGAAATATTATTTATTTGCAAAATTTTATAACAGAAACAAATAAAAACATTTTTTCCAAATTTTTGGTCTTTTTTTTATTTATTTAGCAAAAAATAAAAAACTTAGTGGTGATTAAATACCACCAAAAGAAAGCTCTATCTGTGTGAAAGAAATGATAAAAATGTAGTTTGGGTACAGTGTTGCATGACCGCGCAATTGTCATTCAAAGTGTGACAGCTCTGAAATCTGAAAATTTATCTGGGCAGGAAGGGGGTGAATGTGCCCGGTATTGAAGTGGTTAATAAAGGAAAAAGCAAACTGACATATGTATATCTCCCCTAAAATTTTCCTTTAAGATAGATTATCCCAGTCCTTTTGATTTACAGTTATAAAATGATAACTGTATTTCTATTGAGCTATTTTTTTTGCCATGACACTAAGGAAACGTTTGTTGTAACAATGCTCACCCCTGGGTATTAATTTATAGCTGAAATGGAGAATACTCTATATTGGTAGGTGTTAAGACTTCAGGCTAGAACACAGTGGTAGTGACCTTCACATCCACGGCTCTGCTGGTGTATAAGTAGTATACAGATGATTGGACAAGTGGAGGACATGCTCCTGATGACTTGATAGAAGAACCATGTTTCATTCAAGAGCCACTAAAGAGCACAAGTTTTCACTCCTACCATCTGTGCTATACAGCAGAATTAAAGCTGAACTCCAGGCCAAAATAAAAGACACAAATTAAAGCGGTTTTACACTCAAAAGCAAACATTGATTATATTACAGATTACCAATTCTTAGATGTAATGGCTGCATTTGTTTTCTTTTCAGGCTTTCTTACTTTTTTATTTTACCTAGTGATCCAGCCAGTAAGGCTGTTTTTCAAAAGAACAAGCTCTTTTGTAGATGTAGCAATTACATAGATGAGACAAACCATTTAACACTGACAGGGGTGCTTATAATGATCAGTTCTATTTATTTATACAAAACCTTTATCCCAAAAGGGGAAAAAAACAACAGTTTGCTATAACTAATTATTAACCGCTTCCAGGCTGCCCTACGTACATTTACTGCAGCAGGGCGGCCCTTCAGTGCAAAATCACGTACTTGTATGTGATTTAGATTGTTGTGTAACAGCAGGAGCCAATTAGCGGGTCCAGCGGACCTGATGTCCGCCAGGACCCATTGATCGTTCCCGAGGCAGCCTATGTAAACAAGGCAGATCTGTCAAAGGGGAAGATGGAGATCTTGTGTTTCTGCTAAGCAGGAACACAGATCTCTGTCTTCCCCCAGTCAAAGTACCCCCCACACAGTTAGCAAGCACTCCCAGGGAACACATTTAACCCTTTAATCGCCCCTGATGTTAACCCCTTCCCTGCCAGTGTCCTTAGTACACTGACAGTGCATTTTTTGGTTTATAGCAGAAAGTAAAAAGTATTGTTATTTTTTTCAAAATTGTCTGCCTTTTTTTATTTATAGTGCAAAAAATAAAAACGCAAAGGTGATCAAATACCACAAAAAAAAGCTCTATTTGTGGGGAAAAAACTACATTAATTTTATTTGGGTACGGTGTTGCATGACCAAGCAATTGTTAGTTAAATTAACCCAGTGCCATATCGCAAAACAAAAACACTATTTAATTTATTTTTAATATTCAGAGAAAACCTATCCATCCATGTCTCAATGCTTTATTTTGCTGATAAATCCTCTAGCATTTTTGGTCAGGCCATCTTGAATAAGGGAAGACGATTCATGTAATATTTACAACATATTTACTGCTCTTAGCTCAGGCATGCAGGCAGAAGGGTGTGCTTAGCTGAGAAAATCCCTCCTCTCCTCCTGAAGACTCCTGGGATGTATGACATCATCTGCCTAGGCCTGGAAACCAGGAAATAACTTAAAGTGATACTAAACACACATACCTCTCATACCTCCCAGCTTTTTGAGATGGGAATGAAGGACGCCTATTAGCAAAAGTATGTAGGCATAAGACACCCCCCCTGCCACGCCCCCTTAAAGGAGAATTATAAAAAAAAATGATTAGTTAAACCCACAAGTGTTTTTTTTAACCACTACTATTCCTTTATACTGTCTTTTGAAAATGGGAACACTTTTTGAAAGATAAATAGTGAATTTTTATACAACTGTATAGATCAGACCAAAATGAGGGACAAATGAGGAGGAAAGAGGGACAGAGGGACTTTGTTCCAAATCAAGGACAGTCCCTCAGAATCAGGGACAGTTGGGAGCTATGAACATATACTGTTTCATTTACATTGTCCCTTCTACTTTTGTATATGGATGACATCACTGTAATTATTTTATTTAAAAACTCTAGGTACCTTTTTCCTAAATGATATACAGCTGTCACATGACCCAGCTCTTTTACAGCCTGTCTGCAGGGAAACATAAGCAGGAGGAGCTTATAGTCCTCTGCTGTTGGTCACATGTTCAACATATTAAAAAAACAGCCTTTGGAATACAGAGTAAAAATAAATAAATAATATCAATAAACTTTTCAAAAATAGCATACAAATATATATTTGAAATAAAATCTTTATTATTTTGTGGAAATAACATGGTGTGTCATGCTCAACCAGCCTTTGTCTTAGAATAAGAGGGAGGTGAATCCACCATTAATCTACATGTAATATCCGCATAGTTGCCAACATTGTAAAAAAGTTATAGGGACACTTTTTTGTCTGTATGCGGAGTCTTATTATAATTAGGGGCGGGGCATTCATTTGTAGGTGTGACTTGCGGGGGAAGCGCCACAATGGAAAATGGGCGTGGTTTAAACGAAATATTGGGTGTGGTTTAAATGGGCCGTGGCTCAAAGGGGCTGTGGTTCGAGTCTGAGATGAACGAGGGATGGAGGGAGAAAGAGAGAGGAAGAGAGAGAGAGAAAGAAAGAAGAGATAGGGAGGGAAGGAGAGAGAAGGAAGAAAAGAAAGAGGGATGGAGGGACAGCAGGCCCAGTATTTCAGAAAGTTTAACAATCAGCAGATAAAGATACTCCAAACACCTGGTGTTGGCGCTTCAATCACCACAGCACCATGGTTGGTATGGTGTCAGGATGATTGAAGTGCATTATTTCTATTATTACATTGCAATTTAAAATGAACTAGTTCAACTCACCATAATGCAGAATCAGTGGAAGCCCTGAGTGTGTCACTTGCCACGTTGCCTGCCACCAGATGCCATCAGGTATCCCCATCAGAGTCCCTCCTTACACCAGGCGCCCCCAGTAGGGTTCCTCCTTACATCAGGTACCCCTAGCAAAGTCCCTCCTTACATCAGGTGCCCCCAGCAGAGTCCCTCCTTACATCAGGTGCCCTCAGAAGAGTCCTTCCTTACATCAGGTGGCCCCAGCAGAGTCACTCCTTACATCAGGTGCCCCCAGCAGAGTCCATCCTTACATCAGGTTCCCCCAGCAGAGTTCCTTCTTACATCAGGTGCCCCCAGCAGAGTCCCTTCTACATCAGGTGCCCCCAGCAGAGTCTCTCCTTACACCAGGTGTCCCCAGTAGAGTCCCTTCTTACATCAGGTGCCCCAGCAGAGTCCCTCCTTACACCAGGTGTCCCCAGTAGAGTCCCTCCCTACATCAGGTGCCCCCAGCAGAGACTCTCTTAACACCAGGTGCCCCAGCAGAGTCTCTCCTTACATCAGGTGCCCCCAGCAGAGTCCCTCCTTACACCAGGTGTCCCCAGCAGAGTCCCTCCTTACACCAGGTGTCCCCAGCAGAGTCCCTCCTTACACCAGGTGTCCCCAGCAGAGTCCCTCCTTACATCAGGTGCCCCCAGCAGAGTCAATCCTTACATCATGTTTTTTCACCTTAATGCATCCTATGAAGACGATGATCGGGGCCACACTGTCCAAAATGATCTGCACAGTGGAGGTAAGTATGATATGTTTGTTATTTAAAAAAAAACAAAAAAAACGAGGGTTTACAACCCCTTTAAGAAATGTGATAAAAAAAGTTTAAAACAAGTAAATATGATATACCTTCTTATCTATTTACTAATTCTAGCAGCATGATGATTAGAAATAGTCAATATTTATTGAGAGAGTGAAGTTCCACTTAAAGTATTAGCTGGAGTTTGTCTGTCCAAACGTGCCCCCTGTGCTCCTTCATCCAGAGTGAGGGGCACTCTAAAACAGGAGGTGTGTTACTGGTCAAAACCCTAGGTGAGAACAGAAGGTAAAAGGCCTAAAAAAGGAAAACTAATGGAGTCACAACATGCAGTGATTGGTAAGTTGCAATATATTATATTTTGGGTTTTGGGTTTAAACACACACACACACCATCGCACCTGTGACTTTTTGGTTGATAGAAACTGCATTATGGTCCATGTAGTCATCAAGAGTGAGATACAACAGGTCCAGGTTTTTATTAACATTATGAGGAACAAAATTTGTTCTTTCATCTGGGAGATAAGGTTGCATATAAACCCATTAAAAATGCTAATTTTATTCTGTGATTTGTCCGTTTTCTAAAGGCGTTAAATTATGTTTCTGGTACAAAGCATGGTGACGTTATTTACCAGTGAGATAGAGGAATTTTAAAATATTTTGTACATTTTTAAAAAAAATGGTGTTAAAAAAATGAATGCACAAAGTGGGAGAATATGAAAAAATACAAACAAAATATAAAAAAAAAAAAAACAGCAAGTTACTGAAAACGAATAACTTAGTTAGCTAAGGATTAAAAAAAGAAATATTAGGATTATTAGGAATATTAGGAACTGTAACATTTGTTAAGAGCTTGTTCACACCTGAAATCATGCTGATCACATGGCTGTTGGTGTGTGCTTGTAGAAAACAATGCCAAAATACCATTCTCAGGGCATCACACTTTTTTTGTGTTAGAACTTTATTGAAATGTCACAAGTGACATTTTATTAAAGTACAATTAACCACTTGACCACTGGGCACTTAAACCCCCTTCCTGTCCAGGCCAATTTTCAGCTATCAGTGCTCTCACATTTTGAATGACAATTACTCAGTCATGCAACATTGTACCCATATGAAATTTTTGTCCTTTTTTTCACACAAATAGTGTTTTCTTATGGCGTTATTTGATCACCACTGGGTATTTTATTTTTTTGCGCTAAAATTGAAAAAAGACCGAAAATTTTGTAAAAAAATAAAATGTTCTTTTTTTTGGTTATAACATTTTGCAGATTAGTAATTTCTCTTCATACATTTTGGCCAAAATTTTCATACATTTTGGCCAAAATTTTAAAAATAACCTAAATAAGTGAATATTATTCGGTCTTTGTGAAAGTTATAGAGTTATAGAAACTATGGTGCCAATCTCTGAAAATTGATCACACCTGATCAGGAAAGTACAAATACCCCCCAAATGACCCATTTTTGGAAAGTAGACATTCCAAGGTATTTATTAAGAGGCATGGTGAGTTTTTTGAAGTTGTAATTTTTTCCCAAAATTCTTTGCAAAATGAAGATTTTTTTTATTCACAAAATTGTCACAATAACAAGTTATTTCTCGCACACATATTCATACCACAAGTTAACACCCCAAAACACATTCTGCTACTCCTCCTGAGTATGACGATACCACATGTGTGAGACTTTTACACAGCCTGGCCACATACAGAGGACCAACATGCAGGGAGCAACATTAGGCATTCTAGGAGCATATATTACACATCTAATTTGACTAATTTGACCACCTATTACACTTTTGTGATGGGCACTGTAGTGGCATGGATGTGGCACGGATGAGAACTGATGTGGCATGGATGAGCATGAATGAGGCATAAATGAGCCATGGATGAGCATGGATGAGCCATGGATGGGCACGGATGAGCCATGGGTGGGCACGGATGAGCCATGGATGGGTACGGATGGGAATGGATGAGCATGGCTGGGCATTGATGAGCATAGATGGGCATAGCTGGGCATGGATGAGCATGGCTGGGCATGGATGAGCATGGCTTGGCATGGATGAGCACAGATGAGCATGTCTGGGCACATAAATGAGCAGGGCTGGGCATGGAGGGGCATTGTTGGGCACTATGAGCCTTGGATGAAGCATGGATGAGCCAGGGATAGATGGATGAGCCGGGGAAGGGCACAGATCAGTGCTGTGGGCACTTCAGATCCAGCCCACAGCGCTGCTGCTCCTGGCTCCTTCCTCTCCTCACACACTGTATCGATCGGTGCGAGGAGAGGGGGGGAGCTGAACCAGACATGCTCCGGTCTACTGACATCTGATCGATCCATCATTGGACTGGGCGATCACGTGGTAAGGGGCCGCTGTCATTGGCCCATTACCCTGTTCCGTGACGCGCGTGGTACAGGGGACCCAACGGTCACGGACATTCCTGGGTGCACGCCCTCCCAGAGTTATCTGACCATGCTGTAGCCGTCATATGGCCCGGTTGGCAACTGGTTAAAGGCAAAACTTTTTTTTTAGTTTTGGATAGAGTGGAGATGAATTAGAACACCTGTCAGTTTTTATTGTTGTTTGTGTCCCGGTTTGGAAGGTTCACCCTCTCATTATTATTATACAAGATTTATATAGTGCCAACAGTTTGCGCAGTGCTTTACAACATGAGGGCAGACAGTACAGATACAATACAATTCAATACAGGAGGAATCGGAGGGCCCTGCAGTGCTCATTAGAGCTTACAATCTAGGGAAGAGGATCAAGAAAAGCCCGAGCAAATATTTTTTTTTTTTAAATAGCAAAGGGCTGGCATGACAGGGGAAACAGGGGACAGACAGGAACATGAGAGGGCTCACCCGATTGGGGCAGCCTGAGGGAGGAGGGGGCATAGCTAGTAAAAAGGAGTTGGCCCCTCCCCAGTGTTCAGTGTAGCTTGCAGGAACAAGCTTACAAGCTGGTACCATGGCGGAGGTGGAACGACTTTTGGCCCAGCTGCGGGCGGAGGCAGCGTCAAGGAAAGCAGAGTGGCTGCAGGTGCAGTTTTCCACAGTACTGGTCGATCAGGCCTCCGGTTCGGGTACACGGGGGTGGGAGACCACACGAGCTCAGAGCGCTTATCCCGGACTCCTCCCCCAGAGCTCATTGTCACACCGGGAGCCCCTTCAGAACTACCCGGGAAACGTTCCGCTGTGCCCGCAGGAGGTGGTCCTGGGAGAAATCCCCCCACAGACGAAGCTCGGCGGGTGGGTCCTCCGGGAGCACCAGAGTCTCACCACGGCCCGCCCCATGCAGGAGAAGGACCATGCGGGTGCTGCTCCTGATGATGAGTCAGAGGGTCGGAGCCTCAGTGGGGGAATCGAACAGCAGCGGCCACTGGGACCCCCACTGCAGCGGTTGCGGCTCTACGGGGACCAGTCGGCATCTGCCGAGAGCAGCACTGCAGAGGGATGCAGGAGGGAAGTGTGCGGAGAGCTCCACAGGCCCAGGCAAAGCGGCTAGGAAATCGGTGGGCGGATCCAGTGAGAGGAGGCGGGGCCAGCAGCCGCACAGATCCTCTGCATCCAGGGACGCATCCCCTGGGGGGCTGTCCGTGAGAGGTGAAGAGGTGCTGGTGGAGAGGTCTGAGGGCGAGCTGCCCATGTTGGAAGAGGAGGAGCCTCAGGGACGAGCAGCGGTGATGGAGGCGGGACCTTCGGCTGGTGGGACCCTTCCTAGGCAGCCTGGTAAGTCCATTTTTGCTTCTTCTTGGGGAAGAGGAGGTGGTTTCAAGGGGTGGGCCTAGGTCCCATAGGGAGTGGTCAGACATGCATTCAGGGGTGCCTGCGGGGGGGGGCCCTCCCAGCTAGTTCGGTCCGCGGTCACGCCGCTTCCGGGTCAGATACAAGGTTGAAGGGGTTCCTTGTGGGTTTGAAGGAACTAGTCAAGAGGTTTGAACCGGTGACAAGTGCACAAGCCACCCTGTCGGTGGCCTGGGTCCCGCCTGCAGGGCGGCAACAGCGACGAGGGCTCCTGGGTACGGGGTTGCTCCCCCCTAAAGTCGGCAGCGGGGGTGACAAAGCTGAGACAAACAAGAGGCCATTAGGCTGGCCAACTCGCCAAATGTGAAGTTTATGTGTGTTTTGAGGGACCCCTGGGAGCGCACCTTACACCAGAGGTCCGGGAAAAAATTTGGAAAGGTGAGAATGTGGAGATGTTCTCGCTGCTACCGTTGGAAAATTCAATCTGTATAGGGTCCAGCCAGAGGAGACCAAGAAGGAGGATGAGGAGAAGAGGTGGTACAGACTTATCCCGCAGACTTTCCCTAATTGGCAACGGGCTTTCGCCATTATGGCAAGCGTGATTGGGGAGAAAAACCCCAAACACTGTTCGGCGTTCTTCTATTATCTGGACGCCGTCGGGGAGGCCTACAGACTATACGGGGGCAATGCATGGTTGAGGTTTGACGAACAGTTTCGGCAGCAGAGGGCAATCCACCCGTCCTTTAGGTGGAACTACAAGGACATTAGTTTGTGGATGCAACTTATGACCTCGGCGTGGGCCCCAATCAGTTTGTCCAGGGGAGGGAGGCAGTGGCGCATTTTCCCTGGACAATCGGCCGGAAAGAAGAGGGGGTCTGTTGGCAGTATAATGAGGGTTCCTGCAAGTTTGGGGGGGCTTGCCGATACAAGAACGAGTGCTCCGGTTGCGGAGGTGCCCACCCCTTGTCCCATTGCTTCAAGCAGGGGAAGGGTCGTGCCAGTGAGTCTGTTAACAAAAGGGACGACGCCAGTGAGGGTGGAAAGGATGCGGCCTTCCCTCAATAGATATCCATATAGGGAGGCGGCGCGGTTGTTGGGCTCGGGTTTCTCTGATGCCTTGTGCTCTGGACACGGCACCTCCAGTGTCCCGGAACTTGCTCTCGGCCTTGCAACATTCTGAAGTGGTTTCTGAGAAATTGCGGAAAGAAGTTGCGTTGGGCCGCATGGGTGGCCCTTTCCCTTCGGTACCTTAAGGGGATTTGGTTATCTCACCCTTAGGGGTCGTGCCAAAGAAGGAACCCCATAAATTTAGGCTTATTCAGATAGGCGTGTGCACAGGGTGTGCCAGGTGTGCCTGGGCACACCCAAATAACCCTGTGAGGTGCAGATTAATCGTTTTAAACCCCTGATACTTCACCTAATGCTGCGTACACACGATCAGAATTTCCGTCAGAAAAACCTTGGATGGTTTTTGGGGCGGAATTCAGCTCAAGCTTGCTTTGAATACACACGGTCACACAAAAGTTCTCTGAACTTTCGACTGTCAAGAACGCGGTGACGTACAACGCTAAGACGAGCCGAGAAATTGAAGTTCAATGCTTCCGAGCATGGGTTGAATTGTTTCCGAGCATGCGTAGGAATTTTGCGCGTCGGAGTTGCTACAGACGATCGGAATTTCCGATAGGAACTTTTTCCGTCTGAAAAATAGAGAACCTGCTCTCAATCTTTTGCTGGTGGAAATTCCGCCAGTAAAAGTCCGATAGAGCATACACACGGTCCGACCAAAAGCTCACATCGGTCTTTTGCTGTGGAATTTCCGATCGTGTGTACGGGGCATAAGCACCCTCTAACGAGGCTCCAAAGAAATTTGTAAAAGAAAAAAAGTTTAAAAAAAATAATAATAAATAAAATAATACAAATAGAAATTACTGACACCATCTACTACCCTACTGACACCAATCTCTGCCCTACTGACACCATCAGTATATATACACATGCACACACATATTTTTAGAGCTTTAAGGTGTACACCCTAATGCAAAAGGCTGTGCACACCTATGATTAACACCTTTATATATTATTCTTGTTAATCTAGTTTATTGAATTGGAACAGTGCTGGCTGTTGTGCTGGGTTAACGTAGGCGCTCTGATTAACCTGCATACATACGTTCTGCCTCAGAAGAGAAGCGCTAAGTGCCTTGCTTCTAAATCGAAATCCCATAGTAAACGTTCCTCCTGACCTTCTAAAAGTAATTTTATGTACTAGTGCCAGAGGGAATATACTGAACTTGAAAACAGAGACCACCAAAAATATAGACACTTCTGTGTGACTAGGCATTTGAAAGCACCAAAAAGCCACATTTTACTGTCCATTATATAGTAAATAATACTCAATCAATGGCGTCTGGAAAACAAATATGTCTTAAAGTGGAACTACAATGATTTGGGTAAATTTCTAGTTAAAATGCCAGTTACCTGCCTAAAATACAAAATTGTTGACTTGAGGAGGCCATATTTAAAGAGAAAATGTCACTTTGCCCATATAGGGTTTATTACCCCTTCACGGGGATCCACTGCCCCTCCTTTTATTTGCAGCCTGTGTATGGAGGAGCATGGGACCTTCTCTTCTTCCTCCTAGAACTCAGTGCTCTGGCCTAAGTGGCTAATTATCAGGCCTAGACATTTCTTGTCATGTGAAGGACAGCAGAAGGTCACTAACCTAGTGTAAGCTCTGACACTGCCTGAAACAGAGCGTACACAAGAGTTAAGCCACGTACACACGATCGGACTTTCCGATGGGAAATGTTCGATGACAGGCTGTTGGCGGTAAATCCGTCCGTGTGTATGTTGTCGGATTTTCCGCGGACAAATGTTGGCTAGCAGATTTTAAAATTTTCCATGGACAAATTTGTGTTGTCAGATTTTCCGAGCGTGTGTGCACAAGAGTCCAAAGTACAAACATGCATGCTCGGAAGCAAGGACAAGCCAGAAGCAGTCGGTCTTGTAAACTAGCGTTCGTAATGGAGAATTAACATTCGTGATGTGGCAAATTATGAAATCTCCAAGTGCAGCGCATATTGTCTTCTTCTTTAATGGGATAATAATGAAGCTGCTTTGCTGGTGATACTGATGGAGTTATTGCAAACAAATTTTCAAAGGCTTTTTTTTTCTAGTGATATCAAGAATAATATTATTATGTTTTTTTTTTGTGTTTTTTTTGGGCAAGTTACCACAACACCAATATCCTGTAGTTTTTAATAACAAAGATACAACTATGTTGGTGTCCCTTGTCAATTTTACATTGTATTTTTTAAAATGTAACTGCCTACTCCCAAACTGTCATTTGAAGTAAAACACATCGCCAAGTATTATTCTACACAATTTTTTTATTGTGCATTAAAAAAAGAAAACAAATAAAATTAGACATGCTATCTGCCAATAGAACTTAACCAAAAAGTGCATTCTATGCACCCAAAAATATAGAAAATATACCAAATCAAATCATTATTCAACCAAAAAAATAATGTCAAAGCAATAACTCCAAGGCCAATAATAACACGTTATCTCCTCCAATTCCGCAACATGTCTGGTTGATGAACGGCCGTTCAGAAACTAACTGAAAAGCGCGAAACTGCACTCAATTTTTTTAAGATTCATTTGGAGAGGAAAAGCACCACGTTTAAAATTTACACAATTGATAAAAACGAAAGGTAAAGGGGGATGGGGAGCACCAGATGTGTGTAAATACTATGAAGCTATAGCTCTAGCTAGAGTAATTGATTGGGCAAAAAATAAAGTAGATAAACACTGGGTGAAAATGGAGAGGGAAATCAGCAATGCTAGGTTGAATAGAATAATTTGGATACCACCACATTTAAGGGAATTTAGTTCTGAAATGCACGAGATCACCAAACATGCACTAAAGATATGGGATAAGGTTCACAAGAGGGAGCACTGGGGATATAATTCCCCTTTAATGTCACTCAAGGACTCAGCATACTTTGCACCAGGGAGAGGGGAGTGGTTCGGGAGATGGCTACTAGACGAAAACATACAGTTAAAAGACGTCATCCAACAGAACAAAATATGCACATATCAGGAGCTAAAAGAAAAAAAAAGTTTGCTGGTAATAAATACTTGGCGGTACAACCAATTGAGTCAGTTTATTAGATCCCTCCCACAACCAATTAGATCAAAGGAAAACTTACGCCCACTAGAGAAAATGTGCTTGGAGAAAGACAGGAAGGGGGGGTTCTCTCAGACATATAGATTACTGATAGGTTTAGGGAACATAGAAACCCCCTCTTTTATACAGAGGTGGGAGAAGGAGTTAGGGAGGGAGCTCACTCCCACAGAGGGGTCATTGATCCTAAGCAGAGCAGCAGCTACGTCAGTCAACAGTAAAATCCTGGAGTTAAATTATAGATGCCTAACCAGGATGTACCTGACCCCAGACCGGACCCCCACAACATTGTTGGAGGGGGTGTAAGGAATTAGGATCAATGACCCATATCTGGTGGCAATGCCCGACAATTAAAATATTCTGGACCAAGGTGAGGGATTTTATCAAAGACATAACAGGGATCAGTATACCAGACGACCCCTGGGTTTGCCTATTTCACATGAGTGAAATGCCTAATAAAGCCTATCTGAGAACGCTACTGCGCATCTTTTTGATGCGGCCAAAAGCTTGATACCTAAATATTGGAGAAGAATAGAAAGACCCGCAATGAAGGATTGGCTAGAGAAAATCAATGAAATACACACCCTAGAATATTTAAGGTACAGTGAGGGTATGAAAATGGGCGCCTTTGAGACAAAATGGAAAGGGTGGGTAGAGTTTAAAATGTCCTTGAGAGCGGCCGAAATATGGACAGCCTAGGTAGGAAGATAAAGAGACCCAGAGATCAACAGCTAAAAGACTAGGGCTGCTGAAATTAATCGCAGCACCGATGCATCGCGATTCGGGTGTCCCCGATGCGGCATCGATGCATGCGACCCTAAAAATCGATGTCTGGCCCCGCCCCCTCCCGGTAGAGCGCTCCGTGCATAAAGTTGTTTTTAGTGTGTGTATATTCCGGTCATGTGATTCTCAGCCGCGCCTCCCTCCTCTCAGTCTCTCCTGGTGTCAGCTCCGCCCACTGACTGGAGCTAACAGGTCAGAAGAGAGGCGGGCGGGGCTGACATCAGGAGAGACGTGAGAGGAGGGAGGCGCGGCTGAGAGTCACATGACCGGAATATACACACACTAATAACAACTTTATGCACGGAGCGCTCTACCGGGAGAATTCACTGACCTGAGATGTGACAACCGGCGGAACACCGGCCGTACGAATGGAGATCGGGGGGAGATGGTGAGCAGGCAGATCGCCCTGCTCATTACAGGCTGCCACTGGCAGAGCAGCATGTAAGTACAGAGGGGGAGGGGGGGGGCGCCTTCATCACACCACAACTCTGCATTATTGTCCGCAGTCTGTGACCATCTCCTGTGCCATGTCCCCAGTGTCTGACCATCTCCTGTGCCATGTCCCCAGTGTCTGATCATCTCCTGTGCCATGTCCCCAGTGTCTGACCATCTCCTGTGCCATGTTCGCAGTGTCTGATCATCTCCTGTGCCATGTCCGCAGTGTCTGATCATCTCCTGTGCCATGTCCCAGTGTCTGATCATCTCCTGTGCCATGTCCCAGTGTCTGATCATCTCCTGTGCCATGTCCCCAGTGTCTGACCATCTCCTGTGCCATGTCCGCAGTGTCTGACCATCTCCTGTGCCATGTCCGCAGTGTCTGACCATCTCCTGTGCCATGTCCCCAGTGTCTGATCATCTCCTGTGCCATGTCACAGTGTCTGATCATCTCCTGTGCCATGTCCCCAGTGTCTGACCATCTCCTGTGCCATGTCCGCAGTGTCTGACCATCTCCTGTGCCATGTCTGCAGTGTCTGACTGTCTCCTGTGCCATGTCCCAGTGTCTAAAACATCTCCTGTGCCATGTCCGCAGTGTCTGATCATCTCCTGTGCCATGTCCGCAGTGTCTGACCATCTCCTGTGCCATGTCCGCAGTGTCTGACCATCTCCTGTGCCATGTCCGCAGTGTCTGACCATCTCCTGTGCCATGTCCGCAGTGTCTGACCATCTCCTGTGCCATGTCCGCAGTGTCTGACCATCTCCTGTGCCATGTCCGCAGTGTCTGACCATCTCCTGTGCCATGTCCGCAGTGTCTGACCATCTCCTGTGCCATGTCCGCAGTGTCTGATCATCTCCTGTGCCATGTCCGCAGTGTCTGATCATCTCCTGTGCCATGTCCCAGTGTCTGATCATCTCCTGTGCCATGTCCCAGTGTCTGATCATCTCCTGTGCCATGTCCCAGTGTCTGATCATCTCCTGTGCCATGTCCCCAGTGTCTGATCATCTCCTGTGCCATGTCCCCAGTGTCTGATCATCTCCTGTGCCATGTCCCAGTGTCTGACCATCTCCTGTGCCATGTTCGCAGTGTCTGATCATCTCCTGTGCCATGTCTGCAGTGTCTGATCATCTCCTGTGCCATGTCCGCAGTGTCTGATCATCTCCTGTGCCATGTCCCAGTGTCTGATCATCTCCTGTGCCATGTCCCCAGTGTCTGATCATCTCCTGTGCCATGTCCCCAGTGTCTGATCATCTCCTGTGCCATGTCCCCAGTGTCTGATCATCTCCTGTGCCATGTCCCCAGTGTCTGATCATCTCCTGTGCCATGTCCCCAGTGTCTGATCATCTCCTGTGCCATGTCCCCAGTGTCTGATCATCTCCTGTGCCATGTCCCCAGTGTCTGATCATCTCCTGTGCCATGTCCCCAGTGTCTGATCATCTCCTGTGCCATGTCCCCAGTGTCTGATCATCTCCTGTGCCATGTCCCAGTGTCTGACCATCTCCTGTGCCATGTCCCCAGTGTCTGACCATCTCCTGTGCCATGTCCGCAGTGTCTGACCATCTCCTGTGCCATGTTCGCAGTGTCTGATCATCTCCTGTGCCATGTCCGCAGTGTCTGATCATCTCCTGTGCCATGTCCCCAGTGTCTGATCATCTCCTGTGCCATGTCCCAGTGTCTGACCATCTCCTGTGCCATGTCCCCAGTGTCTGACCATCTCCTGTGCCATGTCCGCAGTGTCTGACCATCTCCTGTGCCATGTCCGCAGTATCTGATCATCTCCTGTGCCATGTCCCCAGTGTCTGATCATCTCCTGTGCCATGTCCCCAGTGTCTGATCATCTCCTGTGCCATGTCCCCAGTGTCTGATCATCTCCTGTGCCATGTCCCCAGTGTCTGATCATCTCCTGTGCCATGTCCCAGTGTCTGACCATCTCCTGTGCCATGTCCGCAGTGTCTGACCATCTCCTGTGCCATGTTCGCAGTGTCTGATCATCTCCTGTGCCATGTCCGCAGTGTCTGACCATCTCCTGCGCCATGTCCCAGTGTCTGACCATCTCCTGTGCCATGTCCCCAGTGTCTGACCATCTCCTGTGCCATGTCCGCAGTGTCTGACCATCTCCTGTGCCATGTCCGCAGTATCTGATCATCTCCTGTGCCATGTCCCCAGTGTCTGATCATCTCCTGTGCCATGTCCCCAGTGTCTGATCATCTCCTGTGCCATGTCCCCAGTGTCTGATCATCTCCTGTGCCATGTCCCCAGTGTCTGATCATCTCCTGTGCCATGTCCCAGTGTCTGACCATCTCCTGTGCCATGTCCGCAGTGTCTGACCATCTCCTGTGCCATGTTCGCAGTGTCTGATCATCTCCTGTGCCATGTCCGCAGTGTCTGATCATCTCCTGTGCCATGTCCCAGTGTCTGACCATCTCCTGTGCCATGTCCCAGTGTCTGACCATCTCCTGTGCCATGTCCCCAGTGTCTGATCATCTCCTGTGCCATGTCCGCACCGCAGTCTGTGACCATCTCCTGTGCCATGTCCGCAGTGTCTGACCATCTCCTGCGCCATGTCCCAGTGTCTGACCATCTCCTGTGCCATGTCTGCAGTCTGTGACCATCTCCTGTGCCATGTCCGCAGTCTGTGACCATCTCCTGTAGCATGTCCGCAGTCTGTGACCATCTCCTGTAGCATGTCCGCAGTCTGTGACCATCTCCTGTAGCATGTCCGCAGTCTGTGACCATCTCCTGTAGCATGTCCGCAGTCTCTGATCATCTCCTGTAGCATGTCCGCAGTCTCTGATCATCTCCTGTAGCATGTCTGCAGTCTCTGATCATCTCCTGTAGCATGTCTGCAGTCTCTGATCATCTTCTGTAGCATGTCTGCAGTCTCTGATCATCTCCTGTAGCATGTCTGCAGTCTCTGATCATCTCCTGTAGCATGTCCGCAGTCTCTGATCATCTCCTGTAGCATGTCCGCAGTCTCTGATCATCTCCTGTAGCATGTCCGCAGTCTCTGATCATCTCCTGTAGCATGTCCGCAGTCTCTGATCATCTCCTGTAGCATGTCCGCAGTCTCTGATCATCTCCTGTAGCATGTCCGCAGTCTCTGATCATCTCCTGTAGCATGTCCGCAGTCTCTGATCATCTCCTGTAGCATGTCCGCAGTCTCTGATCATCTCCTGTAGCATGTCCGCAGTCTCTGATCATCTCCTGTATCATGTCTGCAGTCTCTGATCATCTCCTGTAGCATGTCCGCAGTCTCTGATCATCTCCTGTAGCATGTCCGCAGTCTCTGATCATCTCCTGTAGCATGTCCGCAGTCTCTGATCATCTCCTGTAGCATGTCTGTCTGCAGTCTCTGATCATCTCCTGTAGCATGTCTGTCTGCAGTCTCTGATCATCTCCTGTAGCATGTCTGTCTGCAGTCTCTGATCATCTCCTGTAGCATGTCTGTCTGCAGTCTCTGATCATCTCCTGTAGCATGTCTGTCTGCAGTCTCTGATCATCTCCTGTAGCATGTCCGCAGGCTCTGACCATCTCCTTTAGTATTTTGGAAGAGAGCCTGGAGCTCCTCTGCTGTCTCTTTTTTTTCTTAAAAACAGATAGAATAAAAAAAATGGAGTTCTCCTGACTACTTTAATTTTTTTTGATGAAAACCATGAGCACCTGCGGACTTGCGCTGTAATCGTGATGCATCGTGATGCATCGCGGAATCGAATCGAATCGAATCGTTGACTTGATAATCGTAATCGAATCGAATCGTGAGGCCAGTGAAGATGCGCAGCCCTATAAAAGACCCCGGAGGCTGAAACAGAGATAGATTAGAAGAAGATAGGGAGAGAGGGGGGGCAGGAGGGGAGGCACGGTCTCGGGGGGGTGGAGAGAAACGTATAAAAGGTAAAATGTATAAACACAACGTAAATAAGCCTTGTAAGACAAAAAAAAAACAAAACTGAAAAGCGCGAAATGAAAAGTGCGAATCAATACTCACCAAACTTCTACAAGTTTGGGCCAACGCCCTTCAGACAAAATTCCACGGTTTTGTTGGCAAACAATCCGATCGTGTGTATGAGGCTTTAGACTTACAGAGCATCCACAGACAAACAGAGCAGTGGTTAAGCATCCTGCAGGTAAGTATATATAGAAAAAGGGGGTGCACTATCAAGAGAACCTGTGACTTTGTCCTAAAGTTGTTTTTGTCACTTTGTCATTTATGTAGTACCAAAGGGCTGCTGAACATGACCAAGTTCCCTGCAGTCTTAGTACCCTTTCATCATCACTAAAAGTTCACATCAACATTCTTAAAGCCCCGATGAAGGGTGAGCTGTGTGGTCCCCAAAATGTGTTGGCTCATTTATTGAACATAAATTTGGAATAAATTTCAGATTTTTAAACTCTTATGCCCTGTACACACGGTCGGATTTTCAGACGGAAAATGTGTGATAGAACCTTGTTGTCGGAAATTCCAACCGTGTGTGGGCTCCATCACACATTTTCCATCGGAATTTCCGGCACACAAAGTTTGAGAGCTTGCTATAAAATTTTCCGACAACAAAATCCGTTATCGGAAATTCCTAACGTGTGTACACAAATCCGACGCACAAAGTGCCACGCATGCTCAGAATAAATTAAGAGACGAAAGCTATTGGCTACTGCCCCGTTTATAGTCCCAATGTACGTGTTTTATGTCACAGCGTTTAGAACGATCGGATTTTCAGACAACTTTGTGTGACCGTGTGTATGCAAGACAAGTTTGAGCCAACATCCGTCGGATGTCACTATATGGTCCTTTTCCCTTCCAATAGACGTGCATAGCCCGTGCCACTCTGCGCCTCTCTGTGCATATATCACTGTATATATTTTGTCTACCCATGGTTAGTCCTTGCTTTTGGTAGTATCTAATCACATTGATACCCATATGTATTTTATATCCATCTACATTCATTAATTAATTAATTCATTTATTCTATTAATAAATTTCTACCAATCTTTATCCATCCACTTGTACAAGTGAAGAACCTAGGAGGGAGGGATCCACTGAGGGGGATGGGCCCCATGTACCCTCCCTAATTCATTGACTGTGCCTTTTGGCACACTTTATATATAGGGACTACTGAAGGAGGGTTCACTGCTGAGCTCTGATGAAGAAGGGATGTGCCCTTCGAAACGCGTAAGCCGGTAGTGAGGCCTGTATGTTCATCTAAGACCTTTGGAAGGCTTCGCTCATCACTACAACCGCGTGCTGCTAGTTGCTGCTCGAGGTTTACGGCACCTGGTTTTACAACTGCTTGTGAGTTATTTCTTTTATCATTTTTATTCAATACATTTTACAAAAGATAATGCACATGGCCGGTGCGCCCCTCTCTCTTTTTATTTCTTTGTCTGCTAGGATTCCCCATCCTTGAGGGCAGCAAGGCCTGTGTCGCTTTACCATCCGTCTGGTTGACCACTTGTGTGCAGGAGTCATTTTCTGTTTCTGTATCATAAAACTTTAGACCTTAAACATTGTTTTTACTTCGTGAGATTTCTGTAGTATTTCCTCAGTGTACGGAAGCGGCCCATATACCACATGATTGCCCAGTTGACTCACCACCAGTACAGCTGGTACGAAATTAAATTCAAACAGTAAGTTCTGTTCACCTAAAATTCCAGTGCCTTCAACCACTCCAAGTACTTTGTCCTGAAGGGTGGGTTCTTTTTAAAGCAGCCACATCCTAAATAGAAAAGCCTCTCCCTTGTCAGCCTGCTGCAAAGAAGGACCCTCGCACTTTATGGGGAAGCAGTGGTCTCTCTGCAGAGGTTCAGCATTCCCCTTGCTGAGTCAGAGCTAGAGCCCTCCAATTTGCAGGCAGCATAAACTTTGCCGATGATGCTTCACAAAATCCAGATTTGGTAAAACCAACATGCTCATCTATAGAAAGTTGGTGACCAAACATGTTTTATCGGGGCCAGTTCACACATGAATTGCACAGGGACACACTAATCCAGGTGAAGTGTGATTTCAGCCCATTCATTTGAATAGACTGAAATTGTGCCAGACCACACCAAAAGTAGTGCATGCACAACTTTACAAAACGCACAGCAACCAGATTGGATGGTACTGCTGTACCATGTGAGCTAGTGCAGACAAATGCACTGTGTTTGGGGTGTCATTATGTTACCACTGATACCTGCTGCAGATTGCAAGTGCAGTGTGTTTTGAACACGGTGCCCGAAACGAGCATGGAATGCAGGTTTCCTGGGCCGTGTTCTGATGTGAGCTGGCCCTCAATGTTCTGACGGTTCTGAAAAAATCAACATCCAGCTCCACCAGATTTTCCTTCCCAAACTATTTAATTCTTTTAGGCTTCATTCCCACGAGGCGGATCCGCTGCCTCCGTTGATCTCCGCTGAGCCGGCGGATGACAGGTCCCTCTCTGCTCACTCAGGGGCTTGTCGAGAGCCGCTGGTTGCTATGGAGAGATCGGACAAAAACGGACAGCATGTCTGTTTTCATCAGATCTCACCCGATCCGCCAGGGATGGATGCAAATGTAGGGCCATCCGTGATTTTAGCGGAACGGACCGGGTCGGATGTCAGTGGACATGTCACCGCTGACATCCGCTGCTCCATAGACTAACATGGTGCGCCCGTTCAGGTCTGCCGACAGAACTGACAGGCGGACTTGAACGGTCCGACAGTGTGAAAGGGGCCTAAGAGCAAATCTGTGTGTCTACGTAAATTAATTTTCTGCAGTTAAAATTTTGCCAGTATACTTTTATCAGAGCATTTAATAAGATGAATTATCTGCAATAATTAGGAACCAGAAACCCATTTATTTTTCCAGACTCTGGCAGATTGATCCTCTCCTCAAGCCAAGTGTAAATTCTCCATCATTTTCAAAGAAGATACAGATGGCTCTTTTTTTAAAGGGAAATAAGCATGTCTTATAAATGAAGGCTCCACTAACAGCCCCACTGCTGCACCAGTCTTCATTGTGGCATTGAATTTTTATTTAGTTTTAGATATAGTCTTTTAACTAAAATACCAATAGTTTTATGCCTATTTTAGTCATCTGCAGTTGTTTTAGTTTTAGTTGAATTTTAGTCAACTAAAATCTCCAGTACATTTTAGTCTAATAAAATCATTTTAGTCAAATAAAATTGAATGTGTTTAGTTAAATTGTAATGCATAATTTAAGCATTTCTATAGAATTTCCAAACTCATTATATACTCCTGGAGTAAAAAAATCTAATATCATATTATTATTTATGGTATTAAAGCGGAGGTCCGACTAAAAAAATAAATAAAAAAATAAAAGTCAGCAGCTACAAATACTGCAGCTGCTGACTTTTAACAATCGGACACTCACCTGTCCCAGGGTCCAGCGATGCAGGGGAATGAAGCCCCGCTCGTCTCCCCCTCCTCTCTGCGGCGCCGGCATTGTCACTGTGGGCGCCCGGCTGTGGCTTCATGCGCAAGCCGTGCTGCACGCTGTGACTGGCCGGGCAATCATCTGGGACCTGTGACGTGTCCCAGATGATTGCCAAGATGGAGGGGGGAAAGGTGAACTTACTTCCGGCGCCACGGTGCCCCAGGAGGAAGTGGGAGCTGGAACCCTCTAAAAATAGGGTTTCCGCTCCCCCCCCCAAAAAAATGACATGCCAAATGTGGCATGTCAGGAGGTCACCTTCCCTTAAAGTGGAAGTTCCATTTTTGGGTGGAACTCCGCTTTAAGGTTTGAACAAACTCACAGATATTGATTTAGCCACTCTGGACATTCTGATGAGGCCTGTAATGCACACAGTGCTCTGGACATTGACAGTCAGAGGAAGCCTATAATGCATTCACAGTGCACTGAATGATGGTCTGAGGAGGCCTATAATGAACACAGTGCTTTGGACGGTGGTCTGAGAGGGCCTGTAATGCTGCACAGTGCTCTGGACGCTGGTTGTAATATTACACAGTGCTCTGCACATTGGTCTGAGGAGGCCAGTAATGCTGCACAGTGCCCTGGATGGTGGTATGAGAGGCCTGCAATGCTGCACAGTGCTCTGGATGGTGGTCTGAGGGGAGGCCAATAATGCACAGTGCTCTGGGATGGTGGCCTGAGTCTGAGAGGCCTGTAATGCTGCACAGTGCTGGATGGTGGTCTCAGGTCTGGGGGGATGGCCTGTAATGCACAGTGCTCTGGATGTCGGTGGTCACTGGTCACAGTGGTCAGCGGGCAGAGGAGCCCTGTAATGCTGCACAGTGCTTGATGGTGGTCTCAGGTCTGAGGGATGGCCTGTAATGCATAGTGCCCTGGATGCCGGTGGTCAGGGGAGGCCTGTAATGCACACACAGTGCTCTGCCTCAGGCCTCAGCCTTCTGTAATTGTAATGTACTACACAGTACACACTCACAGTCTGCTCTCTGCTCTGGACATGGGCACCTGGTGGTCATCTTGTGAGTCGGGACTTGGGAGTGGGACAGTCTCTCAGGAGGCCTGGCTGTAATTCACAGTGCTGCTCTGGTCTCTGGCAGTGGTCACGGTGCACACACAGTCGCTTAAGCTCGCTTGCTTTCTGGGAGCGGATTGTGGAAGCAGGCGGAGCTCCATGAAAACCGGAAGTTAGTTCACGAGGGTAAACATCCCTGCCTCACATTTTCATTCCATTTTCGTTCTTCAACGAAAACAGATTCGATCTTCATCATAGTTTTCGTCAGTGGACGAAAATGTAATGTACTTTTTGTTTAGTTTTCGTCACTGTAAAAATGCCGCTGACGAAAACTTTGATGAAAACATTTTCGTTGACGAAATTAACACTGTGCTGCACATACATATGAACCTTATTTGGATTGCATTAGTTCAGAGTTTTTACCTCCCCTCTAAAAAGCAAAAAAAATGTTTGCTTTTGTTGCCATTTTACATGGAACTAACATGCCTCTTGGTTTGTGGTTGCAGTACAGTCCCATTGATTCAATATGCAAGTTTGACAGGTGGCTCCTCCTGTCAATCTCAACAAGATATTCTAAATTGGCCACGGCCGTGAAGCAAAGCATCGCCACCACACATTTATACTATAACCTGCCTTGTTAGGCTTACGGTGAGCAGTAAAAGTGCAGCTGAACTGACCATTTTTACCACCATTGTAAATGAGGTCTTATATATTATTCTTGCTAATCTAGTTTTTTAGTTTTTTTCTAGTTTTTTCTACCGTATTTGATTTGTGTGCTTTACATTGGCTAGCAACATTTATACTTCTGGAATTGTGATTTAAGTGAAAAAAAATGTATAGCCAGTAAAGGCACTAAGAGAGCCGCGGGTCTGTGGCAAATATCTTGGGGAAAGTTCGGTGAATACTTAAACTTTTTCCTGTAGGTAGATCTCTGCTGGAACTAATAGTGTCAGCAGTTTGATAGGGGAAATGCCAATTAATGAATTCCATCAGAAGTCAGCAGCTGTGTCAGTTTATAAACGAGTGAACTCAGCCAGGTAAACGGTGAAATGAAAATGCAACCAACTAGCCTTTTCATGGTACCAGATGCCCTATTCTTTTATTTATTCTTTTATTCACAACTAACTGTTCACACTAATGTCCCATGAGTTGTATATGTAGCGGTACCCCCGTATGGGGCTGCTGAGTGTTGTGGCCCACCTGTTACCCTGCCCAGCCCGGCATTCATTTCCCAGACACTCCAAGACAATGAACAGTCCATGAGCTTTGTTTTTGTGTTTTATTGAGGGAATAGAACTTGGATGGGTAAAGGAATATATGGGATGCCCAGTGAATTTTAGAGCAATCAATTTGTGTATTTTATAGCAATTAATTGGGACAAACTATGTACACTCCCTGTACATATTATTACTTCAGTCTCCTCCAGCACTTTCCTTGCTTGCAGACTATTCCTCTTCCTTCCTCCTTCACAACTCTTAATTCTCAGGATCAGCTATCACAAAATGGTTAGGCCTGACTCTGACTGAGCCAGACCTTAGCAACCGCCTTTTGCAGGCAGGGACCGCGGGCCCCTATGGTGTAGCAAGAAAGTAGAAAATTCTGGTCCTAGCTGTCCTATCTTTTATTACTAAGCCCGGTAACCCATCTTCAGGCCCTGCCAGCCCTTCTGGCTGCAGCTGCCTTTCTCCACTGCCCTTGACAACACAGTCCACTCCGCTGGCTCTGCACCCATCCCCGATTGCATGCTCCTCTCAGGCCTGCCTCCCCAGTCCTCCCGACTGTACTTGTCACTCACCAGCCCACCTGCCTGCGACCAGTTGTTCCTCTCCTTGAAGACTTGCACAGCAATGCTAGCTCCTGCTGTCCACTTTGCTCCTCCTGTGCCTTCTGTCCAGAACCTTCACGCTTTCTTGAAGGGCTCTGTCCACACCCAAGCCCCGGGTCCAAGTTCACCCCCCCCCAGACTGGGGAGCTCCCTCAAAGGCCCCAACAGCCTAGCACTCCATCTTCAAGCTCTGAACAACTCCAGCGACTCTACCCCCAGCTGGGCTGACCCTGGGTATTTAAGGAGGAATGCCCCTGCCAATCCAGGTCGGGGATTGGTCAGGGCTCTTTAGAACACCTCAGGCAGCTCCACCACTCCTCTCCTCCTCTCTTTCTAGCACCTTCCAGCACCTCTAGAAAGAACAGGGAGGCCTTAGTGATGCTGCCTGTGAGTCACCAGCTGCTACTCTGAGCCACTCCCAGCCCACACAAACCAAAACAAACAGGCCTAGCTGCCAGCCAGGCCTGCCTAAATTTACCTGCCCTACAGAACAAAAATCCTATTCTAGCACCTACCTAAGTCGAAGGTGCTACACTTATATAAAAACTATTAGCAGTTTTTCCCTGAGGCTAAATAGTTAAGTCTAGAGAGTAGAGGAAAAGGCAACCTAACACTTATGTTATTAGTCACAGTGCCCATGTACTTGCAATAGAGATGGGTTTTGGGTTCACTACCATGAGTTCACACTGAATCCCCAGTGTTTCATTTTTGGCCCAAAACTTTACAGGTTAGCCAACAGACAAAAGGAATAGCATTTCTGTTTCAAGCACCGCTTAATGCATTGACATGCCTCCTTCAGACCTCGCTCCATCCAGATAGAATGGTCACCTGTTGAATAAGCACCCTCCACAGACAGCTCAACTCTCCAATAAGACATAGCAGCTTAATCCAATGTAGTTGTACTTGTTAAAACGCAGTACATGGGATGTTTACTGGTCAGTTGAAGTGTAAAGGGACAATACTCTTCTAAGCCTTATGTCCATTATGAAGGTTGGTAACTACCCGAGGAAACATGGAGAAGGGAGGGGTCTAACTAAGGAAAAAACTATGTGTAAAGCGCTGTGTAAATTGACTGCGCTATAAAAGTACCTGTATTAAATAAAATAAATGTACACATTACATAATGAGATCCAATGTAGCATTGATTGATACATAAGTGTTCCAAAACAAGAGCTAGTGGTATTTGTGCCCTATGGCAGTGCTCGACTCCTCGTACCTTTTGACAACAGCTTTCTTATTAGTCTTACATGCAGCACGCTCAGTGTACAGAGTAGGTCAATTTAGTTGGCTCCTCTATAGGCAGAGGAGCTAGGGTTAATTTGTTTGTGCTTAGCTGTGCATAGCTCTAAGGGCTGGGCCTCTGTTACCTCCCCCTGGCTTCTAGAACTTGCTGGATAGTTCTGGAACTTAGAAGGTGGAGGAACAAAGGCTAAAGCCTGAATATTTTTGGAGTTTACACCAATCCCTGGGGAAATAAGGTCCAGAAGGTGGGAAAATAGGCCATAAATGTTCAGGAGCCTTGCAGTGAGTGTGCAGAGTTCATGGTCAAGTCACTTGGAGGGGAACCCTGCCAGTTGCGTCTCCAGCTTTCATATTTAGGGGGGGGCACATGGGGGGACAGGGACAAAAGTAGGGGGGCAGCTATAAATGCAAATATATATATATATATATATATATATATATATATATATATATATCCTGGGGCCCTTTACTACAATCCCACAACGGCCCTCTCACATGTTCTGTAGTGAGCTTCCTTCCTACCATAGGCGTGCGCACAGGGTGTACCCTGTGCAGAACAGATTCCCCCTACTGACCTGACTCCCCCCACCCCCAGCGCTGCCAGCTTCCCTCTTCTCCTATCCCCCCAGCTGTTCCTGCAGAATGTTTTAGGGTGAGTGCGTGAAGGGCCAGTAAATATTTAATTTACCGACCCATCCCTTTCAGAATGAACATCGTGAGTGATTGGAAGTGTGTGTTTGAGCTTTGGGGTGCACACCCTAATTCCATAGGCTGCGCACACCAATGCTTCCTACTGTATTGCCCCCCCCCCCCCCCCCCAGGGTGGCAGAAAACAAGAGATATATGTCACCAGCATACCAAGAAAATATAAGGGTCTAAAGCAGTGGGAGAACTATCAGGGTTGCAAAGGTTGTCTTGCCACCAGGCCCTGGTGTTCTGCCACTGTGGGGTTTCCCAGCCTCCTCTTGCTGTCCTGCCCCTGCTATTGACAGCGCTGGTCTGGCATCTCTTGGAATTTACAGGCTGGTTCTCCTGTCCTAAGGACGGGAGAAATCAGTCTGTTTTTTTCAGTAACTGAGAGTCCTGGTGGAGTCCTTCTTGCAACTCGCTCTTCTCCCTGCCAATGAGGATGCAGGGGAAGGAGCAGATCAGGCGGCCGTGGTTGTGTGAGTGCTTGCATTATGCAGTGTCAGCGAGCAGAGGGAGGGGGAGGAGCTGACTGGGGACGCTCTCCCTCTTAGACATTGCCTTTTTGTAAAAAAAATAAATAAATTTTAATTGGGGGGCACATGGTGGGGCACAGCATATTGCTGGGGGGGTCAGGGCCCCTCTGCCCCCCCAGGGACACCATTGAACCCTGCGCTGTGGGGCTCTATCCCTGGGCAGAAGGAAGGACATGAGAGGGAGAACAGGTGGAAGAAAGAAGAAGCAACTGAAAATCTTACCCCTTTGCCAGCCTCAGTTAGGCTTAGCTGAAGCCATCCTGACAGATAAGGTCCAGCCTGTGTAGCAGACTCTGAACTTCAGGTTTCACCAAAAATTGACTGAGTGAGTAACCTCTTTTTTGCCAAACGCCCAAGTCTGGATAGAGGGGACAGCAAGGTGCAATACTTTGCTTGTCCATAAACAAGGGACACCCGAGTGCTAGTACAAAGCCATCAGAAGCCACACCTCTAGTTTGGGCCTGTAGCAGTCAGGTGCATTAGCATTTCTCCAAGGAATCTGCATTCTCCAGAACTTTTTGTCACAGTTTTTGTTGTATCAATATTCCTATAGGTGGACAGCTTTGTTGATGTTAATACCTAGCGGCCAAGGGGATTGACAAGTTCTCAAGATTTCCTACAGTTCCGGGCATCCCATGCTTCACCATTACCCATCCAAGTTTATACCGTAAATCAGGGGTTACCTAACTTTCTAAACAAAGGGACATTTTTTTGCCCTTCAGACTTTAGGGGGGGCAGAATGCGGCCAGCGGGAGTGGAAGTTTTCCTGCCATCTGCAGGAGTAAACATCATCACATTTGGTATTAAGAGAGGGATAGTATCCAATTGTTGGTATCATTGGGAGGAATAGTGCCCCATTGTTTGTGTCAGTGGGAGAAATCGTGCCCCATTGTTGATGTCAGTTAGTAGAATAGTGTCTCATATCAGTGAGAGAAATAGTGCCCCAAGGGCCAGATAAAGGTAAGCAAAGGGCCACATCCAGCCCCCAGGCCGCAGTTTGGAGACCACTGCCCTGAATAAACAAAAACAAAACAAGCATCTCCTGGACCAATCATTGAGCCTGCACGAGAGTAGTACAATACCTGTTGCCTGGCTGTGTGAAGGAATGGCCAAAAATCCAGCAGCTCCTATGGAAGTAGTGCTACATACAAATAGCAAAAATTTAACAAAAAGACCCCCTCCCACCCTATACACTTCAACAGAGTTTGAAGCAAATTCACAAACTTTGAACAAGATTTGTAAAACTTTTTATAGGGGTACAAACAGACAGAAAGATGAGCCAATCAGTCTGTTGCTTCTCCTTTCATTGTCTAGTCACAGGCTGAGGGAGGAGAGAGGCAAGACCTGTAATTCCGCGTACACACTTTCCGGCATAAAAGGTCTGATGGAATCATTCAGTTGGACATTCCGATCGTGTGTGGGCTTCATCTGACTTTTTCTTTCTAAAATTCTGATGGACCTAGAAATAGAACATGTTTCAAACCTTTCTGACGGAATCAGTTCCTATCCAGAAAACCGCTCGTCTGCATGCTGTTGCGACGGACCAAAAATGACGCAAGGGCAGCTATTGGCTATTGAACTTCCTCTTTCTAGTCCCGTCCAGGGCCGTCTTTACCGCGGGGCAAAAGGGGCATCTGCCCAGGGCCCTGTCATTGTTGGGGGCCCTGCGCTGCCCGTCCCTTAAGCCCTGCACACTGCCCGCCGGAGTTCGGCCACCTCCGGTGCTGGTCGCATGCTGGCTGCTCGCTACTGTCACTTGGAAATACACAAGCACGGCTTGTGTTTTTCCAAGTGACAGCGCTTCTCTTCCGGCGGCTGTTCTCATCCCTCGGGTACACACACGATCTATGAGAGCAGAGGAGGAAGGGGGCGGGGACTCTGCACAGAGGAAGCTGCTTCTGGGACTGGCAGGCTCCACGGACATCGGAGGACAACATGCTGTGAGTACACAGAGTTTTCCTCTGTACTGGAATGGGGGGGGGGGGGCTTTGTGGGAGGACAGCATTGTACTTAGGGAGAGTGGAGCTCTGTATTAAAATCTGGGTGGGAGGAGAGCTGTGCACCTCTGCTCTGTACTCTGCACCTACCTCACTCTGCACCCACCTCACTCTGCACCCACCTCACTCTGCACCCACCTCACTCTGCACCCACCTCACTCTGCACCCACCTCACTCTGCACCCACCTCACTCTGCACTCTGCACCCACCTCACTCTGCACTCTGCACCCACCTCACTCTGCACTCTGCACCCACCTCACTCTGCACCCACCTCACTCTGCACTCTGCACCCACCTCACTCTGCACTCACCTCACTCTGCACCCACCTCACTCTGCACCCACCTCACTCTGCACCCACCTCACTCTGCACCCACCTCACTCTGCACTCTGCACCCACCTCACTCTGCACTCTGCACCCACCTCACTCTGCACTCTGCACCCACCTCACTCTGCACCCCCCTCACTCTGCACTCTGCACCCACCTCACTCTGCACCCACCTCACTCTGCACCCACCTCACTCTGCACCCACCTCACTCTGCACCCACCTCACTCTGCACTCTGCACCCACCTCACTCTGCACCCACCTCACTCTGCACCCACCTCACTCTGCACTCTGCACCCACCTCACTCTGCACCCCCCTCACTCTGCACTCTGCACCCACCTCACTCTGCACCCACCTCACTCTGCACCCACCTCACTCTGCACCCACCTCACTCTGCACCCACCTCACTCTGCACCCACCTCACTCTGCACCCACCTCACTCTGCACCCTGCACCCACCTCACTCTGCACCCACCTCACTCTGCACCCTCCTCACTTTGCCCTCTGCACCCACCTCACTCTGCACCCACCTCACTCTGCACCCACCTCACTCTGCACCCACCTCACTCTGCACCCACCTCACTCTGCACTCTGCACCCACCTCACTTTGCACTCTGCACCCACCTCACACTGCACCCACCTCACACTGCACCCACCTCACACTGCACCCACCTCACTCTGCACCCACCTCACCTCTGCACCCACCTCACCCTACACTCTGCACCCACCTCACACTGCACTCTGCACCCACCTCACTCTGCACCCACCTCACTCTGCACTCTGCACCCACCTCACTCTGCACTCTGCACCCACCTCACTCTGCACTCTGCACCCACCTCACTCTGCACTCTGCACCCACCTCACTCTGCACTCTGCACCCACCTCACCCCTGCACCCACCTCACCCCTGCACCCACCTTACCCCTGCACCCACCTTACCCCTGCACTCTGCACCCACCTCACCCCTGCACTCTGCACCCACCTCACCCCTGCACTCTGCATCCACCTCACCCCTGCACTCTGCATCCACCTCACCCCTGCACTCTGCACCCACCTCACTCTGCACTCTGCACCCACCTCACTCTGCACCCACCTCACCCCTGCACTCTGCATCCACCTTACCCCTGCACTCTGCATCCACCTCACCCCTGCACTCTGCATCCACCTCACCCCTGCACTCTGCATCCACCTCACCCCTGCACTCTGCATCCACCTCACCCCTGCACTCTGCATCCACCTCACCCCTGCACTCTGCACCCACCTCACCCCTGCACTCTGCACCCACCTCACCCCTGCACTCTGCACCCACCTCACCCCTGCACTCTGCACCCACCTCACCCCTGCACTCTGCACCCACCTCACCCCTGCACTCTGCACCCACCTCACTCTGCACCCACCTCACTCTGCACCCACCTCACTCCTGCACCCACCTCACTCCTGCACCCACCTCACTCCTGCACCCACCTCACTCCTGCACCCACCTCACTCCTGCACCCACCTCACTCCTGCACCCACCTCACTCCTGCACCCACCTCACCCCTGCACCCACCTCACCCCTGCACCCACCTCACCCCTGCACTCTGCATCCACCTCACCCCTGCACTCTGCATCCACCTCACCCCTGCACTCTGCATCCACCTCACTCTGCACCCACCTCACTCCTGCACCCACCTCACTCCTGCACCCACCTCACTCCTGCACCCACCTCACTCCTGCACCCACCTCACTCTGCACTCTGCACCCACCTCACTCTGCACCCACCTTACCCCTGCATTCTGCACCCACCTTACCCCTGCACTGTGCACCCACCTCACTCTGCACTCATCTCACTCTGCACCCACCTCACCCCTGCATTTTGCACCCACCTTACCCATGCACTCTGCATCCACCTAACCCCTGCACTTTGCACCCACCTCACCCCTGCACTCTGCACCCACCTCAGTCCTGCACTCTGCACCCACCTCAGTCCTGCACTCTGCACCCACCTCAGTCCTGCACTCTGCACCCACCTCAGTCCTGCACTCTGCACCCACCTCAGTCCTGCACTCTGCACCCACCTCAGTCCTGCACTCTGCACCCACCTCAGTCCTGCACCCACCTCAGTCCTGCACTCTGCACCCACCTCAGTCCTGCACTCTGCACCCACCTCAGTCCTGCACTCTGCACCCACCTCAGTCCTGCACTCTGCACCCACCTCAGTCTGCACCCACCTCACCCCTGCACCCACCTCACTCTGCACCCACCTCACCCCTGCACTCTGCACCTACCTCACCCCTGCACCCACCTTACTCCTGCACTCTGCATCCACCTCACCCCTGCACTCTGTAGACACCTCACTCTGCACCCACCTCACCCCTGCACTCTGCACCCACCTCAGTCCTGCACTTTGCACCCACCTCACCCCTGCACTCTGCACCCACCTCAGTCCAGCATTCTGCACCCACCTCAGTCCTGCACTCTGCGCCCACCTCAGTCCTGCACCCTGCGCTCACCTCACTCCTGCACTCTGCACCCACCTCACCCCTGCACTCTGCACCCACCTCACCCCTGCACTCTGCACCCACCTCACCCCTGCACTCTGCACCCACCTCACCCCTGCACTCTGCACCCACCTCACCCCTGCACTCTGCACCCACCTCACCCCTGAACTATGCACCCACCACACCCCTGCACTCTGCACCCATCACACCCCTACACTCTGCACCCACCTCACCCCTGTACTCTGCACCCACCTCACCCCTGCACTCACCTCATTCTGCACCCACCTCAGCCTTGCACTCTGCACCCACCTCAGCCTTGCACTCTGCACCCACCTCAGCCCTGCACTCTGCACCCACCTCAGCCCTGCACTCTGCACCCACCTCAGCCCTGCACTCTGCACCCACCTCAGCCCTGCACTCTGCACCCACCTCAGCCCTGCACTCTGCACCCACCTCAGCCCTGCACTCTGCACCCACCTCAGCCCTGCACTCTGCACCCACCTCAGTCCTGCACCCACCACACCCCTGCACTCTGCACCCACCACACCCCTGCACTCTGCACCCACCTCACCCCTGCAATCTGCACCCACCTCACCCCTGCACTCACCTCACTCTGCACCCACCTCAGTCCTGCACTCTGCACCCACCTCAGCCCTGCACTCTGCACCCACCTCAGTCCTGCACCCACCTCACCCCTGCACTCTGCACCCACCTCACCCCTGCACTCTGCACCCACCTCACCCCTGCACTCTGCACTCACCTCACTCTGCACCCACCTCAGTCCTGCACTCTGCACCCACCTCAGCCCTGCACTCTGCACCCACCTCAGTCCTGCACCCACCTCACCCCTGCACTCTGCACCCACCTCACCCCTGCACTCTGCACAAAGCGCACCCTCACCCCTGCACTCTGCACATAGTGCACCCCTCAATGCTAGTGCAGTTTGGCCACACCCGCAATTTGCACTGAGAGGTTATGATGTGTAGTAACCTCTAGCAACTAATCAGTGAGCAATAATGATTTTCAGTAACCTCTAGAATCCAATTAGTGAGCAGTAATGATGTTCTGTAACCTCTAGCAACTAATCTGTGAGCTGTAATGATGTGTTGTAATCTCTGGCAGCCAATCACAATCGTTGCCTGATCTGCTGCAGTAAACTCATTTTGAGTCTAGCTGGGGGGGCCCCAATAAAATCTTTGCCCAGGGCCCAATCAATATTAAAGACGGCCCTGGTCCCGTCGTACGTCATCGTGTTCTAAACTATCGGACTTTGGTGTGATCGTGTGTAGGCAAGTCCGTTTCAGCGGAACTCTGTCGGAAAGACCGTCGGTCGTGTGTACACGGCATTAGGCCTCATGTACACTGCTGCTGGTAAACGTATGTTCAGAGGCAGTTGGATGCTTTTTTCAGCTGCTCCTGAACTCATCCAATGTTATCTTATGTGTACAAGTACGCAGGTTCGTTTAATGTTGTTTTTAGGCAGCTGAGTTTGGAGGCCTTTTTTGGAAAGCAAAAAATGAGTTCAGACACTGAGTTTAGAGGCATTTCAAGCGCCAAACGCTTCTAAACTTGTCTAAACGTGGCTAAACGCAGTAACTCGCGTTTCGTTTACAGACGTTTTTCATTTTTAGCTATTTTGAAAAAAATTTTTTTTTTCAAACGCTTCTAAATGCAAGCGCGGCTAAAAGCGGCATGTAAATGCGGCAAAACTGACGTTTTAAACGTGGGTTACTATCTGTCAATTTAAATCGTTCAGGAGAGGTTGTAAAAACGTCCCGTGTACATTAAGCCTAATGCCCCGTACACATGGTTGGATTTTCCGACGGAAAATGTGTGATAGGACCTTGTTGTCGGAAATTCTGACCGTGTGTGGGCTCCATCACACATTTTCCATCGGATTTTCCGACACACAAAGTTTGAGAGCAGGCTATAAAATTTTCCGACAACAAAATCCGTTGTCGGAAATTCCGATCGTGTGTGTACACAAATCCGACGGACAAAGTGCCACGCATGCTCAGAATAAATAAAGAGATGAAAGCTATTGGCCACTGCCCCATTTATAGTCCCGACGTACGTGTTTTACGTCACCGCGTTCAGAATGATTGGATTTTCCGACAACTTTGTGCGACCGTGTGTATGCAAGAAAAGTTTGAGCCAACATCCGTCGGAAAAAATCCTAGGATTTTGTTGTCGGAATGTCCGATCAATGTCCGACCGTGTGTACAGGGCATTAGTGTAAAAAATGACGTCTCCTGCCAGACAGGGCTGTGCTGTGTAAATCTTAGGATAGGATGGACATAAAAATATTTTTCTGGAGTTTCCACTTTAAAAATAAGCGAGCAGCCAATGTTGAAATGTTCTGCTAAAATGTGGACATTAGACAGTTTCTTTTTTCTTCAATTCCGCAGCAGATGTTTCGAAGTTCTACGGAACACCTGACATTTCTCTCTGCAGTCTTATTAGAGGAAAAGCGCGCAGTCTGCTTGTGTTTACCCCGTTTCCTTCACCCCCCCGATGACACTTTGCTTTCTGTGTATTATGATATTTTCAGAGCTGCTGGAACAAATCATTGCTTACTTGTAACAAAATTATCCATCATAAGACACATTATGAATTTGTCAGGAGATGACAAAAAAGGAAATAAAGAACGGAGAACATACCATATGGCCCGGATAATAGGAGAGCGAAGAGCACAGATGTCTATAAACATATTGCTCATTGCGTGGAACTGTTTATACAATTTCAGGCTTAAGAACAATCATTTGGAAGTTAAGAAACTTTTTGAGGTTATGATCTGATCATTGTAGGAAATAATACTGGAAAAAAGAGCCTGCTGTGCATTCTGGATAAAAGAACCTCCTTAGCCAGGGCTATTGTTTGTTAGCATTAAGGTACTTTCTGCAACATGATGTGAGAAGCCTAACCACCTTCTACCATCTGTGCATGCTGAGAGCTAAACTAGGTAGATATAAAAGACTCAAATGAATGCAGTTCTGTATTCATTATTACATCATTTAATGCGATATTAAAGACTGTTTTTTTTTTTTAATAACATACACGTCATACTTATCTGCTCTGTGCAGTGGTTTTGCACAGAGCAGCCCAGATCCTCCTATTCTCAGGTCCCACGCGGACACTCCTGGCCTCTCCCGCCTGCCAGGTGCCCCCAGAGCAAGCAGCTTGCTTTGGGGGCACCCAAGCAGGCAAGCTCCCGAGCCACGGCTTTGTGTGTCTAATCTCACACATAGCCGAGTATCGGCCCTGCCCCCTTCATTTCCTGATTGGCTCACTTGCTGTGAGCAGCGGGAGCCAATGGCTCCCGAGGCTGCCAAAACCCAATCAGGAGTGCGAGTCCCCGGAGTGGCAAGGCTCTCCTGGACATCGCTGGATCGAGAGGGGGCTCAGGGAAGTATTGGGGGAGGGGGGCTGCTGCACAAAGAAAGTTTTTTATCTTCATGCATAGAATGCATGAAGGTAAAAAACCCTGTGCCTTTACAACCACTTTAAAACATCTCTATGGTCACAATGTATTCATTTCCACATTGTATTTCAATTATGTCTAGCCTTCTCCTATTCATCTGAACAATCTGAAAGTTTGTAAACTTACTTTGTGAAGATCCCCACACATTACCTTCCTTGAATTCTGTGACACGTAGTTACTATGCCCTGTGAGTAGGTACTGCTGTGTCACACATTTCACAGAGCTTGCCTTCTGAGCTACATAGATGCTGAGAGGAGGAATTTCCTGAGGCGGAGTCAGTACAGGAATCAAAGCTTGCAGGCAGCAAGGTACCATGGGATATGTAGTCTTTAGATATGGAAAGTAAACAGCAGAGGAGAAGCTGCAAAGCATGCTGGGAATCCAGGAAGTTGTGGAAAGAGATGACCAGCAGACAGGCAGAACTCACAACATTAACCACTTCTGACATTTCTCCCCTACATGTAAAAACCATCATTTCTTTTGCTAAAAAATGACATAGAACCCCCAAAAATTATATATTTTTCTTTAGCAAAGACCCTACAGAATACAATGGCGGTTGTTGCAACTTTTTTTCTCGCACGGTTTTTGCGCAGCAATTTTTCAACGCTTTTTTTTTGGGGAAAAAAACAATTTTGTGCTTTAAAAAAAAAAAAAACAGTAAAGTTAGCCCAATGTTTTTGCATATTGTGAAAGATGAAGTTACGCCGAGTAAATAGATACCTAACATGTCACGCTTCAAAATTGCACACGCTTGTGGAATGGCACCAAAGTTCAGTTCTTAAAAATCCCCATAGGCGACGCTTGAAATTTTTTTACTGGTTACATGTTTTGAGTTACAGAGGAGGTCTAGGGACAAAATTATTGCTCTCACTCCAACGTTCGTGTCGATACCTCACATGTATGGTTTGAACACCGTTTTCATATGTGGGAGGGACTTACATATGCGTTCACATCTGTGTGCGAGCACACAGGGACATCGGCGCTTTAAAATTTTATTTTATTTTTTTTATTGTTCACTTTACTTTCTTTTTTTTAGTTTGACACTTTTTTGAAAAAAAAAATTTGATCACTTTTATTCCTATTACAAGGAATGTAAACATCCCTTGTAATAGGAATATGACATGACAGTTCCTCTTTACAGTGAGATATGGGGTCAATAAGACCCCACATCTCACCACTAGGCTTGGAAGCCTGAAAAAAAAAAAAAAAAAAAAAGAAGATCACGGCTTCTCAGCCTGAGGCTGCACCTTTTTTTAAATGCAGAGACCAGACGTGACATCATAACATCGCGCTTGGCCTCCGAAGATCATAAAGACTCTCTATGATCAACATCCGGGGGCGACGGATCCTGTCTCTGACTCACCGATCATAGCGGTGAGTCGGTAGAAGCACCAGAGGGTGGCAGGAGGGGGGGGTAGGCCCCTCTCGCCTCCCGTAAGAATGATCAAGCGGCGGAACAGCCGCTTTCCATCTTTGCCCTCGGCACTGTGTGACCATGTCCAAGCACTGAATGCATTGTACATGAGAAGGCCAGTCTGTGACTGCTGCTTGAAATGCTTTAGAGGGAAGGCTGCAGGTGATTGGTTGCATGGCTTGGGTGACCCTGCCAGAGGTAGAAATAAAGTAAGTAATATACCGTATCCCTGCACCCCTAGACCAAACAAGCATTTAACCCTTGCAGCAGTGCAGATGGGCCCACTGTAATGGTATATTTTGTCTCATTACTGGAGTTTAGCTATAAAGCCCATCAGCAGTCAACGCAGGTGCTCACTAAACACGTGTGTAGATTCACTTCTCAACTTAACCGCTTGCCGACCAGTGCGCGACGATATACGTCGGCACATTGGCGCGGCTGCGCAAATGGGCGTACAGGTACGTCCCGTTTAAGACGCGGCATCGTGGGCGCGTGCAGGACGGGGAGATGCCTATGTAAACAAGGCATTTCCCTGTTCTGCCTAGTGACATGACAGAGATCTACTGCTCCCTGTCATCGGCGCCATTACTAATAAAAAAAAAACTTAATAAAAATGCCATAAATCTTTTGCGCAAACCAATCAATATACGCTTATTGCAATTTTTTTTTTTACCAAAAATATGTAGAAGAATACATATCGGCCTAAACTGAGGAAAAAAATGTGTTTTTAAAAAATATTTTTTAGGGATATTTATTATAGCAAAAAGAACAAAATATTGCTTTTTTTTCAAAACTGTCGCTCTTTTTTGTTTATAGCGCAAAAAATAAAAACCGCAGAGGTGATCAAATACCACCAAAAACAAGCTCTATTTGTGGGAAAAAAGGCTGTCAATTTTGGGTGCAACGTTGCACGGCCGTGCAATTGTCAGTTAACCACTTCAAGACTAGCCTCGTTTTGGATTTTAGGTGTTTACAAGTTTAAAACAGGTTTTTTTGCTAGAAAATTACTTAGAACCCCCAAACATTATATATTGTTTTTTTTCTAACATCCTAGAGAATACAATAGCGGTCATTGCAATACTTTTTTTTGCACCGTATTTGCGCAGCGGTCTTCTAAGTGCACTTTTTTTGGAAAAAATTCACTTTTTTGAAAAAAAAAAAAAGACAACAGTAAAGTTAGCCCAATTTTTTTTGCGCCCGCTCGTGGAATAGCGTCAAACTTTTACCCTTAAAAATCTCCATAGGCGACGTTTAAAAAATTCTACAGATTGCATGTTTTGCGTTACAGAGGAGGTCTAGGGCTAGAATTATTGCTCTCACTCTACCGGTCGCGGCGATACCTCACATGTGTGGTTTGACCACCGTTTTCATATGCGGGCGCTACTCACGTATGCGTTCGCTTCTGCGTGCGAGCTCGTCGGGACAGGGCGCTTTAAAAAATTATTTTTTTTATTATTTATTTTATTTTATTTTATTTATTTTTTCACTGTTTTTAAAAAAAAAAAAATTTGGATCACTTTTATTCCTATTACAAGGAATGTAAACATCCCTTGTAATAGAAAAAAGCATGACAGGTCCTCTTAAATATGAGATCTGGGGTCAAAAAGTCCTCAGATCTCATATTTAGACTAAAATGCAAAAAAAAAAAAAAAAAAAAGTCGTTTAAAAAAATGACACTAAAAAAATTTGTGCCTTTAAGAGAGTGGGCGGAGCCGTCGAATGACGTCGCTCCGGCCGTCACATGGTATGGAGACGGGTGGGGGCCATCTTGGCCTCACTTGTCTCCATACCTCAGCAGGGAAAGGACCCGATCGCCTCCGCCGCTACCGACGGCTCCGGTAAGCGGCGGAGGGTGCGGGAGAGCGGCGGGAGGGGGGGTGGCACCTCTCCCGCCGCCGATAACGGTGATCTTGCGGCGAACCCGCCGCAGAGACCACCATTATCGTGTACAGAATCGCTCACTGTAAAGATGGATATCTCGGCTGTGGCAGCAGCTGCTGCCGTTACCGAGATATCCATCTTCAAAAAAATGACGTATATATACAGTGAGCGGGGCTGAAGTGGCAGTGCCGTATCACAAAAAGTGCTCTGATCAGGAAGGGGGTAAATTCTTCCGGGGCTTAAGTGGTTAAAGTGATACTAAACACACACTGTCTAAAAAACATCTAAGTACCTTTTTTCTGTACCTTTTTTCTAATCGATATATATACAGCTGTCACATGACCAGCTCTTTGCCAGCCTGTCTGCATGGAAACATAAGCAGGAGGAGCTTCTAGTCCTCTGCTGCTGGTCACATGTTCAAAAAAAAAAAAGTCTTTGGAATACAGAAAAAAAGAAATAATTAATATCAATAAACTGTTTTAAATTGTCATACAAATATATATTTGAAATCAAATCTTTATTATTTCTTGGCAATAACATGGTGCGGGTGGCTTTTTGCCAGTCACAGGCTGTGTCACACCCCTCCAGCCTGTGTCTTAGAATAAGAGGGAGGTGAAGCCTCCATTAATCTACACGTAATAGCTCGCCCCCATTGTGTTTAGCTGGATAATGGCCATGGAGGAGGGAGGGAGAGGGCTGTCATTTACCACTGTGTATATGCCCACATGTGTGACTCTATAGTCACATGGGCTGCTCAGCATAGTAACTCACTGAAAACTGAGCATGTGCAGAGTTGACACCACAGCTGCAAAATCCCTAGCTGAATTAGGGACATGGACAGAAGGTGGAGAAGAAGGTGGAGAGAGAAGCAGAATCAACCAGGCTTTTTACAGGATACAGAAAACTAATCTCATAGTGACTGAGTGAGTATGAACAGCGTGTAATACATAATTTATTGATCGTTTTTTATGATGTGGGTTTAGTGACAGTTTAAGAAATCATTGCAAGGTCTCAGGCTCAGTTTGCCTGTTCTGCAATTACTCCATGGACACTGCAGCTCACTCCAGTCTCCATGATCACTAAGCAGGAACAGCTTTGATTGTGAGCAATTGCCATGCTTTCTTTACAAAGCTTGACAGCCTGTGTGAAATCCTCGTGTGCAGGTGGAATTTTGCCTCTATAGTGGTGGAAATGCAAGCAATTAACAGAAAGAGAAAATACTCTGTGTACCAGGCTTTATTAAAAGTTACAAATTAAAAACATCCTAAGGTGATGAGATATAAAACAGTAGTACTGACGCGTTTCGTCAGTTTATTCTGCCAGAAATCCTGTGAGTTGATACCATCCTGTGCTCTCTTTCTGTGCTGCACTGTTATCAGTTAGCGTTGTTCCTAGTTCTGTCTGTGGACCACAAAACACTTCATCACTATGTAATGGAGAAAAGGAGGGGGCCATTTGTAGTCCAAATACACATCCTCTCTGAGGTTGACAAACCTGCCAGTACATGGAATGAACTTTGTCACCGTAGCAGAGTGTGTTACTGGCAGGATCCCCAGGTGAAATAAAGGAAATAATGATAAGCCTTGAAAAGGAAACCAAGGAAGCCACCACATGTAGGGATTGGTAAATCACAATGGGGTGTTTTTACTAAAGGTGGAGAATGTACAATCAGCTTCCAGGTTTTAATGCCAAAGCTTAATTGAACAAGCTGAGGATAAAAGCTGATTGGTTTCTATGCAGAAGTGAGTCTGATTTTGCAGCTCTAGTAAACAAACCCCGATATGCTACATCTTTGTTCTTGGGTTTAGATACATGTTAACATGTTTAATTATATCTAAGCCAGACTAATGATTTGCCAAATATTCTATACAAGGACTGTACAATGAAGACATGGGGGAGATTTTGTAAGGTAAAGGTTTTTTACAGTAAGTGTAGTTAAGCCGTGGAATGGTAAATACTGTAATAGGATTAAATAAAGGGTTATTTTTATATTCTATCGTAAGACATTTTAGCACATTTCCCAGCTGTAGAGAGAAGGACCCGGTGTATGACCTATACGAGTTTTATGCAATGAGAATAAAGCAGGTGACACAGCTGTAAAATTGTCAGAGGCTTTCAATGTACAATGGAACAGGTGGCAACGCTTAGCTGGTGAAAACCTTTAATGGGATTTAATATGTCACTTTCACAACTTAGAAGAACAAATGCTCTGGAACCAATGCACTTATAACATGGCGTGATAAGAACTCGCTGGCTGTTTGGGAGCTATTATCAGACATTTAGAAGAAATCCTGGAGCTTGTCGCTTCTGCAATAGAAGTGTCATAGGAAAAGGATACTTCTGATTTATTATTAGCTTTATGGGAAGCTGCATAACACGCTGATAAATGAAATCAATATGCACTGTCACCAAATAACAAGAAGGTGTTGGGATGCACCCAACAGACACAGCTGCCCAAATTCTCTGCCAGTTGCACTTTCCATATATATAAGAGTTATCACAATGTAGAGACTGTATTTAGAAGGGGCCGTATTAGGTGACCTGCCTCTTTTGTGCACACTAATGTCACATGACTATCCTCATCATCTTGACCCCCAGGTCTTTTCTGGCACATTCCTTAGAACCCCAAACATATATATATATTTTAGCAAAGGCCAAGAGAATAAATTGGTGGGTCTTCCAGTTTTCAATGTGCAGCGGTTTTTCAAATGCAATTTTTTGAGGGAGAAAAAAAATACACTTTTTTTCAAATTTTAATGCAAAAAAACTAGGGCTAGGAAAATTAAAGATTAATTCCTCGATTAATCGTTAATTTTTTTTGATCGATCAAAATTCTTTTGATCAGTACTCACCTCTCCACCGGCTTCCGGGTCTTCGGGGAGTTCCGTTGGAGATCCAGTGATGTCACGGACATCGACGTCACCGGACTCCTCCCCCCTTCCCCAAGTGCCTCCGTCTGCTAATGAAGGGAAGGGGGGAGGAGTCCGGTGACGTCGATGTCTGTGAAATCATAAATTGAGGAAGACAGATCCTGACGATTTGATTTATCTCACTGGTCAAAGATTCAGATAAACATCTATGTAAATCTTGGACTTGGCTATGAAAATCAACATATCTGAGGGCTTTCCTGGTTGTAAGTCAGTTTGACAATGAACTGACATTGATTGGTTATCCAGCAATCAAGAAAAATTTATGATGAGGGCACTTTTTTTCCAAAGAGCTGACACTTTGCTGTCTCAGCAGATGATGGATGTCTCTGGCTCTCCATTGGTCCCCCTGATGCACAACAGTGCTATTTAAATAGACTGTAGGGTGACGCCGTAGCCCCGCTGAGGAAGTTCTGAGGAAGTTTTGATTGAACGCAACGCGTACGGGGGAGGAGCTACGCATGACATCAGCTAAAAGTAGTTGCATCTGTATGTGCGTTATAATTAATCGAAATTAGTCGATTAATCGATTTTTAAAAATCGATTATTCGAACACGAAAATTTTAATCAGTGATAGCCCTAAAAAAACCCACAACATATAACCCAATTTTTATGTAACAAATAACAGATGATAGCTGGAAGGGTAGAATAAATGACTTATAGTATCACATATGTAGAATAACATTTTATAATTCTTTATTATTACATAAAATAGAGAAAAGGTTTAATATTGAACCTTTTCTTTATTTTATGTAATAATAAAGAATTATAAAATTGTATTCTACATGTACATTTCCTTATTCGAGCACCGCTATAATCCCATCCTCTTATTTCTATACATTCTTAATACTAGGGATGAGGTGTGTGATATTTTAAGTCACTTAATCAAAAATTGGGTTATATATTCTGTTTTTTTACATTAAAATTTGAAAAAAGTGTATTTCCCAAAAAAAATTGCATTTGAAAAACCACACTAATCCCATCCTCTTGTTTCTATTCATATAAAAGATGATGTTATGTCGAGTATATGGATATCAAACATGTCATACCTTAAAATTGCGCACGCCTGTGGAACGGCGACAATGTAAATTTTTCTATCCATAGGCGATGCTTTAAAAGCCTTTACAGGTTATTGCTTTAAGTGTACAGAGGAGGTCTGGTGCTAGAATTACTGCCCATAATCTGGCGTTTATGGTGATACCTCACATGTGTGGGACTATCGCTGTTTGCGTGCTCTTGGGAACGATGCGTCTGTTTGCCTTTGCACATTGCACAGGGTGGGGGCACGTACAAAAAAAAAAATTTAACCACTTGCCGTCCAGCCGCTGTCATTATACTGTGGCAGGTGGGCTTGATCCCACAAATCACCGAAGCTGTACGTCGGTCCCTTTAACAGCTATAGCAGGCGTGCGTGCGCCGCTGCATGCGTGTGGCCGGCGGCTGCGGAGTCTGCCGGACACCTGCAATCGCTCCACAGAGAGCCAGAATGGGGATCTGTCAATGTAAACAAACAGATCCCCGTTCTGACAGGGAACTACAGAGTGATCGTCTGTTCCTAGTGATCAGGAACAGCGATCTCTCTCTACTCCTAGTCAGTCCACTCCCTCCACAGCTAGAAACACCTTCCTAGGGAACACTTAACACCTTGATCGCCCCCTAGTGTTAACCCCTTCCCTGCCAGTGTCATTTATACAGTGATCAGTGCACTATTATAGCACTGATCGCTGTATAAATGTCACTGGTCCCACAAAAGTGTCAAAAGTTCCATTAAGAATCACTGATAACCGCCATTACTAGTAAAAAATAAATAATATTAATAAAAATTTCATAAATATATTCCCTATTTTCCAGACGCTATAACTTTTGCGCAAACCAATCAATATACACTTATTGCAATTTTGTTTACCAAAAATATGTAGAAGAATACATGTTGGCCTAAACTTATGAAGAAATTCGTTTTTTTAAATTATATTTTGGATATTTATTATAGCAAAAAGTAAAATATATATATTTTTTTAATTGTCAGTCTTTTTTTGTTTATAGTGCAAAAAATAAAAACCACAGAGGTGATCAAATACCACCAAAGGAAAGCTCTATTTGTGGGGAAAAAAAGGATTTCAATTTAGTTTGGGTACAACATCGCACAACCCCGCAATTGTCAGTTAAAATGATGCAGTGCCGTATCGCAAAAAATGATCTGGTCATTAAGGAGGCAAATCTTCCAGGCCTGAAGAAGTTAAATTAATTATTTATTTATATTTATTTTTACACTGTCCCTTGAATTAATTTTTTCTTTGGTCAATTTTATTGCTGTCACAAAAAGTGTAAACATCCCTTGTGACAGCAATAGGCATGTGGCAGATACTCTTTATGGAGACATCTGGGGTCTATAAGCAGGGCCGGTGCTAGACTATTTTGCACCCTAGGCAAGACCAGCAACTTGCGCCCCCCCCCCCCCCCCAAAAAAAACAAAAAAAACACACTGAATGGCTTTGTGCAGTGTCATTAAATAATAGCACAACACACTCTTTGATCACAGATCCCAGTGTGTATTGTGTGACAATATGACAGTGCAATTTCTAATTATTTCACTGTGAACACCAGGGCCTGATTGCAAGTGCGACCTTTGCGACCCTGGCCGTTTGGCCTGGATTAAGAGCATCATGGGCCTGGTGCTGAGGACTTTGGTCTTTGGTGGGCTCTGGATCATGAAGCCCCTTGCCCTGTATGATACATTAAAATTTTCTCTACAGCCCCGCCTTAACCATCACTTGTGCCTAGGCATTCTTTCCATCACCACCCATTGCACCTGGGACCCCTTTCCTCATCATCTACTGTGCCTGCAGCCTCCCTTGCCTTACCACCCACTGCACCCACAGCCCTCTTCCCTCACCACCTACCGTGCCTGTAGCCCTCCTTTATTGCAGAAATACTACAGGAGATGATCAGAGACTGCAGACATAGTACAGGAGATGATCAGAGACTGCAGACATAGCACAGGAGATGATCAGAGACTGCAGACATAGCACAGGAGATGATCAGAGACTGCAGACATAGCACAGGAGATGATCAGAGACTGCAGACATAGCACAGGAGATGATCAGAGACTGCAGACATAGCACAGGAGATGATCAGAGACTGCAGACATAGTACAGGAGATGATCAGAGACTGCAGACATAGCACAGGAGATGATCAGAGACTGCAGACATGATACAAGAGATGATCAGAGACTGCAGACATAGTACAGGAGATGATCAGAGACTGCAGACATAGTACAGGAGATGATCAGAGACTGCAGACATAGTACAGGAGATGATCAGAGACTGCAGACATAGTACAGGAGATGATCAGAGACTGCAGACATAGTACAGGAGATGATCAGAGACTGCAGACATAGTACAGGAGATGATCAGAGACTGCAGACATAGTACAGGAGATGATCAGAGACTGCAGACATAGTACAGGAGATGATCAGAGACTGCAGACATAATACAGGAGATGATCAGAGACTGCAGACATAGTACAGGAGATGATCAGAGACTGCAGACATAATACAGGAGATGATCAGAGACTGCAGACATAGTACAGGAGATGATCAGAGACTCCAGACATAATACAGGAGATGATCAGAGACTGCAGACATGGTACAGGAGATGATCAGAGACTGCAGACATAGCACAGGAGATGATCAGAGACTGCAGACATGATACAAGAGATGATCAGAGACTGCAGACATAGTACAGGAGATGATCAGAGACTGCAGACATAGCACAGGAGATGATCAGAGACTGCAGACATGATACAAGAGATGATCAGAGACTGCAGAGATGCTACAGGAGATGATCAGAGACTGCAGACATAGTACAGGAGATGATCAGAGACTGCAGACATAGTACAGGAGATGATCAGAGACTGCAGACATAGTACAGGAGATGATCAGAGACTGCAGACATAGTACAGGAGATGATCAGAGACTGCAGACATAGTACAGGAGATGATCAGAGACTGCAGACATAGTACAGGAGATGATCAGAGACTGCAGACATAGTACAGGAGATGATCAGAGACTGCAGACATAATACAGGAGATGATCAGAGACTGCAGACATAATACAGGAGATGATCAGAGACTGCAGACATAGTACAGGAGATGATCAGAGACTCCAGACATAATACAGGAGATGATCAGAGACTGCAGACATGGTACAGGAGATGATCAGAGACTGCACAGATGCTACAGGAGATGATCAGAGACTGCAGACATAGTACAGGAGATGATCAGAGACTGCAGACATACTACAGGAGATGATCAGAGACTGCAGAGATGGTACAGGAGATGATCAGAGACTGCAGACATAGTACAGGAGATGATCAGAGACTGCAGACATAGTACAGGAGATGATCAGAGACTGCAGACATAGCACAGGAGATGATCAGAGACTGCAGACATGGTACAGGAGATGATCAGAGACTGCAGACATAGTACAGGAGATGATCAGAGACTGCAGACATAGTACAGGAGATGATCAGAGACTGCAGACATAGTACAGGAGATGATCAGAGACTGCAGACATAGTACAGGAGATGATCAGAGACTGCAGACATAATACAGGAGATGATCAGAGACTGCAGACATAGTACAGGAGATGATCAGAGACTGCAGACATAATACAGGAGATGATCAGAGACTGCAGACATAGTACAGGAGATGATCAGAGACTCCAGACATAATACAGGAGATGATCAGAGACTGCAGACATGGTACAGGAGATGATCAGAGACTGCAGACATAGCACAGGAGATGATCAGAGACTGCAGACATGATACAAGAGATGATCAGAGACTGCAGACATAGCACAGGAGATGATCAGAGACTGCAGACATAGCACAGGAGATGATCAGAGACTGCAGACATGGTACAGGAGATGATCAGAGACTGCAGACATAGTACAGGAGATGATCAGAGACTGCAGACATGGTACAGGAGATGATCAGAGACTGCAGACATGGTACAGGAGATGATCAGAGACTGCAGACATAGTACAGGAGATGATCAGAGACTGCAGACATAGTACAGGAGATGATCAGAGACTGCAGACATACTACAGGAGATGATCAGAGACTGCAGAGATGGTACAGGAGATGATCAGAGACTGCAGACATAGCACAGGAGATGATCAGAGACTGCAGACATAGTACAGGAGATGATCAGAGACTGCAGACATAGCACAGGAGATGATCAGAGACTGCAGACATAGCACAGGAGATGATCAGAGACTGCAGACATGGTACAGGAGATGATCAGAGACTGCAGACATAGTACAGGAGATGATCAGAGACTGCAGACATAGTACAGGAGATGACCAGAGACTGCAGACATAGTACAGGAGATGATCAGAGACGGTAAAGGAGATGATCAGAGACTGCAGAGATGGTGCAGGAAATGATCAGAGACTGCAGACATGGTGCAGGAAATGATCAGAGACTGCAAACATAGTACAAGTGTTTCCTAGGCTAGCAGTGACCAGTGTGGAAATACATTGATCACTGCACTGTGTAAACAGGAGTTTACAAGACATAACAATGTGCCAAAAAAACAAAAGTCATTTCTCAAGCACAGGAGGACAGTAAATGGTTAACAGGTCTGAGAAGCTTCTCCCAGCCTGACCAGATAATGCCTTCAAAGATAACAAATAAAAGTTCAAACAAAACTTAGATGGCCTATATAGCTATAGAAAAAGCTGAAGTTGCAGGTCTTGCAGAAGTCTAATCATCATTCTCCTGTCCTGTGTTCAGTGTAAATAAAAACACAGATAAGAAGCAGTGTGAGAAGACAGAGGGGAGATCAGTGTGATCACCGCATATTCTACACACAGGACGGGAGAAGGAGAACACACTGATCCATTTCTGCAGCCAGCAATGCATTGTGACATGTTTGATCTCATACCTTCTTCATCATACTCAGGTATGTCGGATCCTCTCCATCCCGCCCTGCTCTGGCCACTAGCATCTTCTAGTCAAATGTGGCGGGCTGGGCAATCTGATTGGCTAAGGAGGTAGTGGGAGGCGGAGCAACTTAGCAGTCACGCCCTCCCACTCAGAAGAGCAGCGCTATTGGCTGCCTGCCCTGTTACACAGACGTCCCTCTCCCTCCAGCATGTGTGAAAGCCGATAGGAGGGAGAGGGGAGAAGCTGCACACCGCACTGCAAGGCTACCACCCGCCCGCCTGCCGCACCGAACTCCTTGCTGTCTGGGTCCCCTATCAGCGGCTCTGCCGGGAGCTTGGGGGGGCGACAAGAAGGGGAAGGCAAGGGTCAGATGCGCCCCTAGGCGGCTGCCTAATTCGCCTAGTGGGTGCACCGGCCCTGTCTATAAGACACTAGATCCCTCCTCTGTCCTTAAAAGCATTTGATCAAACCAAGAACGGTGTGATCAAATGCTTTTCATCTTCAAAAATGGTAAACCGGAAGTGATGTAAGGTCGTCGCTTTCACTTCCCTATATAATAGAGACCAACAGAGTGGTTCTGGTCTTTGTTTGTCTGTATGGTCAATCGGGTGTCGGATGAAGCCGCGGAAGGCGGTGGGAGGGAGGGGGGTGTCCCCTCCCACTGCGTGTAAGAGCAATCCAGCGGCTAGCCACTAGAATTGCTTTTACAAAAGAGCCGATTGTCAGCCCCAAAAAATGGTACTGGGATGATGGCTGCAGCTGTACCGATACGTCGCTGGTCCCCAAGTGGTTAACCACCTCAATACAGTGCATTTTCGCCCCCTTCCTGCCCAAGCCATTTTTCAGCTTTCAGCGCTGTCGCACTTTGAATGACAATTGCGCGGTCATACAACACTGTACCCAAATGAAATTGTTATCAATTTTTCCCCACAAATCGAGCTTTCTTTTAGTGGTATTTGATCACCTCTGCGGTTTTTATTTTTTGCGCTATAAACAAAAGAAGAGTGAGAAGTTTTAAAAAAAACACAATAATTTTTATCTTTTGCGATAATAAATATCCAATTTTTTTTTCTTTAAAACAAATTTTTTCTCAGTTTAGGCCGATATGTATTCTTGTACATATTTTTGGTAAAAAAAAATCGCAATAAGCGTATATAGATTGGTTTGCGCAAAAGTTATAGCATCTACAAAATAGGGGATAGATTTATAACATTTTTATTTTTTTTTTATTTTTTTACTAGTAATGGCGGCGATCTGCGATTTTTATTGTGACTGCGATATTGCGGCGGACACATCGGACACTTTTGACACATATTTGGGACCATTCACATTTATACAGCGAACCGTGCTATAAAAATGCATTGATTACTGTATAAATGTGACAGGCAGGGAAGGGGTTAACACTAGGTGGTGATCGAGGGGTTAACTGTGTTGCTAGGGAGTGATTCTAACTGTAGGGGGAGGGGACTCACTAGGGGAGGAGACCGATCGGTGTTCCTCTGTGCTGGGAACACACCATCGGTCTCCTCTCCTCTGACAGGACCATGGATCTGTGTGTTTACACACACAGATCCACGGTCCTGCTGTGTTACCGGTAATCGCGGGTGCCCGGCGGACATCGCGGCCGCCGGGCACGCGCACCGGGTGCCTAGTGACACGGCGGGCCCCTTGGTGGCCTAGGAATGCGAGGGCGTCATATGACGCCCGCCCGCAACGAGAGCTGCGCCGCCTGGCCGTCAATAGACAGCCGGCGGTCAGCAAGCGGTTAAAGCCCTTATTCTTTACTCCCCCTAGGTACCCCCCTCCCACCAGCATTTTTATCCTTTTTTATACTTTCTGATGTGCTCTGACCAGTCACATGACTAACTGTGAGGGGGGGGGGGGGATTTAATAAAACTGGAGCACACAGTATCTGGTGCAGCTGTACATGGTAACCAATCAGCTTCCAGGTTTTATTGTCAAAGCTTAATTAACCAAGCTGAAGTTCAAAGCTTATTGGTTGATTGGGACTGCTGCATCTGTTTTAGTAAATCCCCCCTACTGAGTGCTCTTTGATCTTCTCCCATTGCTGGGCAGTCCTCAATAATGCAGGGGGTGGTTCTGATGGGAAATCTGCATCAATACACTGTGAACGCAGGGTGCCATGCTTAGAAGGCATGACTCTGTGTAGTCACAGTTTAGTCCATGGCTGTGCCAATGCCACCTACCATCTCTTGTGGGTTGCTGTGATGCTGGTGGCCAGACCACACAGCGTCATTGGTTGCTAGAATGCTGGTGGCTGGGCCACACAGTGTCTTTGGTTTTTAGGACACTGGCAGCCGGCCCGTGCAGCATTTTTGGTTGTTAGGACATAGGCAGCCAGGCTGCACAGTGTCATTGGCTGTTATAGTGAGGCTGGCAGCCAGCCTCAACAGAGTATATGGTTGTTAGGACATGGGCTGCAGGACTGGTTGTTATGGTGTAGGGGCTGCCTGCACCATAACAACAATAAGGATGCTGACCAGCCTGGTCACCTGCACGCTGGTAACCAATGACGGGTGTTGAACATGCACTGAGGAAAGGGTATGGGCACTCCAAACTTATAGCTACCTCCACTGTGCCTTCTTGCTCATGGGTGGAATAGCTCTGGCTTATTCTTCCAGGTGCACTAGATATCATTCAATCTGGAAAATAAGAATAGATACTTTGGAGGACAGCTTCGATTTAAAGGTTAACCTTTTAATACCCGTAGAAAGTGTAGCTCAAAATTGGGATTTAAAGGGTATTTCCATGAAGGCATGAACCCTTTATTTGATTGGGGCCCCAAGATATACAGCAATAATACAAAAAAATGTATTTCCACAACTTCAAAGCAATTTTATTATTCATGAATACCTTCTCTGCAGCTTTCAGGTCACATGCATTGTGGAATAATCATGTATTTTGCTAGCAGCTCATCTTACAGTCTTGCAAGGATCAGTGTCAAATAGTTATGACAACGGAAAAAAACAATGGCGTTAAATCACTAAATCATAACGCATGTGGTGATTTCATTACTGTGTTTTATTGCCATATTTTACCACTGTAAGTGATGTTTTCAGTTCATTTCAGCTCAAATTTAAAAAGTGTGCTAGCAACAGCATGTCTTATCTTCCAGCTGCAGTCCCAAGTCCGCGTGTCCCGCGGACTTGATGTCCGCCGGTGTCCCGCGATCGTGTTATGGAGAGGCAGAACGGGGCATTTCCCTGTTCTGCCTAGTGACATGACAGGGATCTACTGCTCCCTGTCACCGGGAGCAGTGATCGCTGTCATGTCAGTGGTAGCCCATCCCCCCCACAGTTATAATCACTCCCTAGGACACAAGTAACCCCTTGATCACCTCTTAGTGTTTAACCCCTTCCCTGCCAGTGTCATTTACACAGTATTCAGTGCATTTTTATAGCACTGATCGCTGTATAAATGACAATTGTCCCAAAATAGTGTCAAAAGTGTCCAATGTGTCCGCCATAATGCCGCAGGCAAGCTAAAAATCGCTGATCGCCGCCATTACTAATATAATAGTGGGGCTGAAGCGGATAAAGACTAAACCTTTTTCTGACACTTGTTGGTTTCAAGTTAAAATCATTATTTTTTGCTAGAAAATTACCTCCAAACATTATATATATATTTTAGCAGAGACTCTAGAGAATAAAATGGTGGTTGTTGCAATATTTTATGTCACACTGTATTTGCGCAGCAGTCTTTCAAATGCAATTTTTTTTTAGAAAAAATACACTTTAATGAATAAAAAAAAGTAAACAGTAAAGGTAGCCCATATTTTTTGTATAATATGAAAGATGATGTTACGCTACGATAATCGTGAGAGAATCGTGATCGTTATTCTAAGCAAAAAAATCGTGATTCTCATTTTTCACAGAATCGTGTAGCTCTAGTCTCTAGCCAGGGATGCTGTGAGTGGGCCTCTGGCTAGGAGTATGGCACAATATGGGGGAGAATTTCTTTAAACAACAGGTGGGTGGTTGTTGTAGAAGAGGAGAAGAAGCAGGGTGGGGACTGTACCTCTTGGCGTCAACATCTGCCCAATTGCAAGTCCCCCTTACAAGCTTACATTGATGGTCAGCGAAAAGTGCCCCTTACAGGTGGCCAGTGGTGACAGAACCTCCTTACATAAGTGATCATTGAAGTACCCCTTACACTGGCAGTCAGTGAATTGCTCTCTTAGATTAGTGGTCCATGGAGAATGACCACTTTTGTGTTTTAATTGCTGATATCCCTGCAGAGTCCAGTTGGTCACCCTTACACTGGTGGTCAGTGTCATTGAGAATACATTTTAAAAAGAACAATCAGATTTTTGTTTATTACTCCTGAAGAATGATTTGTGCTCCAAAATGCATTGAGTTTTTGTTTTTTTTAAACTGTGTTTTTTATTTTCTTAATTTTTTTGAAAGTACACAAATATTGCTGTATATAAAAGTCAAGAATTATACAGTGCAACATAAGAGAAAAACAGGCTGAGTTTTAGATTTTTCTTTGATTACATATAGTTACATAGTAGGTGAGGTTGAAAAAGACACAAGTCCATCAAGTCAAACCTATGTGTGTGTTTTTATGTCAGTATTACATTGTATATCCCTGTATGTTGTGGTCGTTCAGGTGTGTATCTAATAGTTTTTTGAAACTTTCAATAGCGCTAAAACCACTGCCTGTCGATGTGGAAGAGAATTTCACATCCTTACTGCTCTTACAGTAAAGAACCCTCTACACAGTTTAAAGTTAAACCGCTTCTCATCTAATTTTAGTGAATGGCTGCATGTCTTTTTAAATTCCCTTTCGCGGAAAAGTTTTATCCCTATTGTGGGGTCACCAGTACGGTATTTGTACATTGAAATCATATCCCCTCTCAAGCGTCTCTTCTCCAGAGAGAATAAGTTCAGTGCTCGTAAACCTTTCCTCATAACTAAGGTACTCCAGTCCCTTTATTAGCTTTGTTGCCCTTCTCTGGACTCTCTCCAGTTCCAGCACATCCTTCCTGAGGACTGGTGCCCAGAACTGGACAGTTTACTCCATGTGCAGCCGGACCAGAGTCTTGTAGAATGGGAGAATTATCGTTTTATCTCTGGAGTTAATCCCCATTTTAATGCATGCCAAAATTCTGTTTGCTTTGCTTGCAGCAGCTTGGCATTGCATGCCATTGCTGAGCCTGTCATCTACTAGGACCCCCAGGTCCTTTTCCTTCCTAGATTCCCCCAGAGGTTCTCCCCCTAGTGAGTAGATTGCATTCATATTTTTGCCACCCAAATGCATTATTTTACATTGTTCTACATTAAACCTCATTTGCCATGTAGTTGCCCACCACAATAATTTGTTCAGATCTTCTTGCAAGGTTTCCACATCTTGCAGAGAAATGATTGCCCTGCTTAGCTTAGTATCATCTGCAAATACTGAGATTGAGCTGTTAATTCCATTCTCCAGGTCATTTATAAATAAATGAAATAGGATTGGTTCATGGACAGAACCCTGGGGGGGAACCCGCTTTCCACACCGGACCATTCCCAGTACTCCCCATTTATCACTTCCCTTTGAACTCACCCTTGTAGCAAGTTCTCAATCCATGTACTCACCCTATGGTCCATGCCGACAGACCTTAGTTTGTACAGTAAAAGTTTATGGGGAGCTGTATCAATTGCTTTTGCAAAATCCAGATAAACCACGCCTACTGGCCTTCCTTTATCTAGATGACAGCTCAATTCCTCATAGAAGGTTAATAGGTTGGTTTGGCAAGAACTATTCCTTATGAATCCATGCTGATTACTGTTAATGATACCGTTTTCCTGACTAAAATCTTGTATATAGTCTCTTATCATCCCCTCCAAGAGCTTGCATACTATTGATGTTAGGCTAACTGGTCTGTAATTCACAGGGATGTACTGTATCTTGGCCCTTATTAAAATATTGGAGCTACATTTTCTTTTCTCCAATCTGCTGGTACCATTCCAGTCAGTAGACTGTTTGTAAAAATTAGGAACAATGATCTGGCAATTACTTGACTAAGTTCCTTAAGGACCCTCGGGTGTAAGTCCCGGTGACTTATTAATGTTAGGTTTTTTAAGTCTATTTCTAATTCTATCCTCTGTCAGCCATGAGGGTACTTCCTGTGACGTGTCATAAGGATAAACATTGCAGTTTTGGTTACTGAAGCCCCCCCTTTCCCTTGTGAAGACTGATGAGAAGAATAAATTCAATACCTTTGCCATCTCTCCATCCTTAGTAACCAGATTCCCTTAATCATTCTTTATGGGACCAATATGATTTGACCTCCCTTTCTTACTAAAGATTAAACTTGGAGTTATTTAATCAGTGAAGCCTGGTGATGTTGACTTTCTCTGGTTTGCGCTATGTGGACACACATCATCATTCGGCGCTTGAGCTGTGGAATATCATACATTCTGGTGAGTCCTTTCCTGTAGATACATCTCTACTTCTGGATGTAGCTGCATTTACTGTAGATGTCAAATTATTTTATCTACTAGAGACTGAAGATCATTGTGAATACATCCTAAAAATAATATGATGTGAATAATTAATATGCAAGCCTTTTTGCCGTGGTACTCAACATTGTGTTTCCCCAGCCACCTCTAAAGGTGAGAATTTTACATTGATTCATTTTTTAGATCTGAAATGAATGATATTCTTAGAAGCCATTTCTTTTGTCTCTTTCCAGTGTATATTCCACTGTGAAGGTTACCTGGTAGCTGCTTAAAGAGTGTTAGTTAAATACGGGACATTATTGCATTATTTCCCCCCTATTTGTGGGGATTTTGTATTCTGGACTTGTGGTTGGTGGGAAGAAAGCCCATTACACAGATGGTTAATTGGAGGAAGAGGTCAATTACATTGGTGGTCAGTGTAAAGAATGCCACTTACAGTGCATCCAGAAAGTATTCACTGCGCTTCACTTTTTTTACATTTTGTTATGTTACAGCCTTATTCCAAAATGGATTAAATTCATTATTTTTTGCTCAGAATTCTACAAACAATACCCCATAATTACAACCTGAAAGAAGTTTGCTTGATATTGCAAATTTATTAAAAATAAAAAAAATGAAAAATATCCCATGTATATAAGTATTCACATCCTTTGCTCAATGCTTTGTTGAAGCACCTTTGGCACCAATTACAGCCTCAAGTCTCTTTGAGTATAATGCTACAAGCTACAATCGGGTTCAAGTCTAGGCTCTTGTTGGGCCACTCAAGGACACTCACAGAGTTGCCCCGTAGCCACTCCTTTGTTATCTTGGCTGTGTGCTTAGGGCCGTTGTCCTGTTGGAAGATGAACCTTCGCCCCAGTCTGAGGTCCAGAGTGCTCTGGAGCAAGTTTTCATCAATGATGTCTCTGTACATTGCTGCATTCATATTTTCCTTGATCCTGACTAGTCTCCCAGTTCCTGCCACTGAAAAACATCCCCACAGCATGATGCTGCCACCACCATGCTTTACTGTAGGCATGGCATTGGCCAGATGATGATCGGTGCCTGGTTTCCTCCAGACATGACGCTTGCCAGTCAAACCAAAGAGTTCAATCTTTGTTTCATCAGACCAGAGAATTTTGATTCTCATGGTCTGAGAGTCCTACGGGTGCCTTTTGGCAAACTTCAGGCAGGCTGTCATGTGCCTTTTACTGAGGACTGGCTTCCGTCTGGCCACTCTACCATACAGGCCTGATTGGTGGATTGCTGCAAAGATGGTTGTTCTTCTGGAAGAAATGCTGGAGCTCTGTTAGAGTGACCATCGGGTTCTTGGTCACCTCCCTCTCTAGGAAGAGTCCTGGTGATTGCAAACTTCTTCCACTTACAGATGATGGAGGACACTGTGCTCATTGGGACTTTCAATGCTGCAGACATTTTTCTGTACCCTTCCCCAGATCTGTGTCTTGATACAATTCTGTCTCAGAACTCTACAGACAATTCCTTGGACTTCATGGCTTGGTTTGTGCTCTTACATGCACTGTTAACTGTGGGGTCGTATATAGACAGGTGTGTAACTTTCCAAATGATGTCCACTCAACTGAATTTACCACAGGTGGACTCCAATCAAGTTGTATAAACATCTCAAGGATGATCAGTGGAAACAGAATGCACCTGAGCTCAATTTTAAGTGGCATGGCAAAAGTTGTGAATACTTATGTACATGTGTTTTTTTTTTTAATTTTTAATAAAACTGCAAGGATTTCAAACAAGAAACAACAAACGAGACAACACATGGGTTAATATTGAAGAGCTAGAGGGGAGGGGACAGCGAGTAAAGTCCAAGGGGGAGTGGATATATATAAGGAGGAGGGGGGATTGGGCTGGGGAACAGAAACTTGTGAAGAAGGAAAGGAGGAGGCAGTTTTTTCTCTACTTCTCCAACATGGGACAATCAGGGGAATTCGCAGGCAGCAGCGGCGAACAGAGGATCGGGGGGTGAAGGCACGGAAGAGTTGCTGTCTTTATGGAGGAACAGGTGAGCGGATCGAGGCTGGGAGGCGAGGGCCGCTGCCCAGGCAGAGGTCGCGGCCTCAGGCACTCGGTTACCATGGCCCTCACCCGGGGCAGTGTGCCAGGTGTGGAGCCCTCTGGGGGGGGGTACAATCCGCTCTCCCAGCAGGAAGAAGCAGACAGTCTGTCTGAGCAGGGCCCTGGTGGACTCCTAGCCGCCGGCCCAACTCGGTGGGCGGGGCCACGGGCCGTTATGGCGCCGCTTCCCCGCCCGTTAATCGCGGGACTAGAGAAGTCCTCTGGGGGAGTACAATCTGGTCCGCCAGTTGAAGTGAAGCCTGCAGTTGGCCTGAGCAGGGCCCGGATGGACTACACGCCGCCAACCAGCAAGATCGCACCCCCCCAACCCCTCTGCCTGAATCGCTGCGAGGGGAGGAAGACTCAGCGAGGGAGACTTACGAGCATGGCCGTCGGGCTGCTCATACTATATATAAAAAAAAAACAGAGAAGGCGAAGCCCCGTGGGTGGGCGTGGCCTATATGGGCGGCGCAATATGGCAAGATGGCAGGATGTGAGGGCATGGGTGGAACCGTGGCAGGGGGCGGAGCTTCAGGGCAAGGGGGGCCCTGCAACGGAGGGCCCTGCAAAGGACCTCTTTGCCTGGGGGTCTGAGGATATCACCGGTCCTGGTCTAGGACAACAGGTTGGGAAGTGAGCTGTCGGTGTGCAAGAAGGAGGAGCCGCAGGGATGCGAGCCAGCGATGGAGGCAAGCGAGGCGGCTGTTGCAGTCAGCCAGGTAAGTCAAATAATGTTTAAAATTTAGTTGTAAGCTGTGGGGCGGGATTTGTTGGGGGGGGTTTGAAAGGTGCAATGTCAGAGGGGTGTACGCTGGCCCACAAGTGGCAGGCGGTACGCCCGCCAGTTCGGGGACAGTGGCGCAGCGGGGGGGGTTGTCAGGTAATGGTTAGGATGGAGATGGTAAGGATTACAAATGCAAAAAAAACCAAAAACAGAACATGGGAGAAGTACGGATACTTTAAGGGTCCCCTGGGGAACACAATTAAATGGGCGGTCCAGGATAAGATTTGAAAAGGGATGGAGGTTGCGGACGGCGTTCGCCATTATGCGATTGTCATTGGGGGGAAGAACCCGACCGTGGTTCGGTGTTGTTCTGTTATATGTAGGCCATTGGTAGGTGCACAGGTTGAAAGGGGGATCTGTTCGGCTACGGGATGACGAGCGGTTTAGACTGTGCAGGTTGGTACGGCTGTCTCTTCGTGGGGATCAAAAAGATAGCGGCCTCTGGATGCGGTTTCTGTAATAGTAGAGGCCTCCGATGCAGTTCCTTCGGGGGTTGGGGGGTATGTTTAGTTCCTTACCGGAGTGGGGGGGTTAGTGACATGTCGGTCCCTGATTCAATCATACATGACTTGGACGTTTTTAGGTGTTGGGCCACCTTCCTCCGATGTGTGTGCGATTATACTTTATGCGTTGCAGCACATTGCAGGTAGGTTCATAATGCCATTGGCTGACAAACACAAGGGGGCCCGTTGAGGGTATTATAATATTTTGTTTTGGCATTGTGATTTTTTCAGGGGTTACGGAGGGTCGTCTGCCGGCGACCAAGTGGAGGCAATGTAGAAGGGGGTTTAGGACGGCGCTAGGTACAATTGAGGACTTTGCATTTGTGGCTGGGTAAGTCAATTTCGCCTGCCGGTTTTATTTCCAATGAGTGGGTTTTGGCTGATGTCTGCCACAGTGGGGGTTTCAGGCCCCGGTCAATTTCAACGGTTGAATGCGGTACATAGGGACATAGGGAGGGTTGGAAGGTTTGGTACGAGTTCTTGGCCACATACAATGGACGATCGGATGGATGCTGGCTCGGTGTGTAAGGTCGATGGGAAAAAGGGGTCACGAGCACGGTGGGGTCAACGGGTGTGGGGGGGTTTCCTTTCAGGGGCAATGGAGTGTGGAACTTTGGCCCCAATTTTTTTGGGTGGAAGTGGGGTGTTCATTCGTAAACGTGTACTGTGGGAATTTTTCCAGTGGTTCTAGCTATGGAGCTGGGGTAAGGGTCATGCAGAAACCTGACATGGAGCTGAATTGTGATTATGTGGGTGTGGTTTACGTGGTCAACCACATGTCTGCGTTGGCACAACTGGTCACACGGTGGCTACGCAGTTTGTGTGTTGCGTTGGGTGCAGTTGAACATTTTCTATATGCTATTCATCTTAAGGGCATCGGCAACACGGGGGGCTTACTCCTTTCATCGATTTTCATTGGGACAGGTTCAAAGAGTTAGCCGGCCAAAGAGGGGGAGGAGTTCCATACTCGGGCTGGATATGGGAGATGGCATTGGAGTCACCAAGGTACCCGGGCAGTCAGCCAGTGAGTGCACATGGGTGGCTTACAAGAAGGTATGACCGGAAGTGTGGGTTGTTCGGTGAAACAGTTTGAAGTCAAAAATGGCTGTGTGGGGGGTAAGGTTGTTGGTGGTATTGTGGTTCCAGGAACTTGGAAAACGGGGGACGGTGTCTCCAGTTATGCAGAAACTCGGGGGTTTTGGTTTTTGTTTAACTTGCTGTACAGAGTGGATTGAAAAAATATTTTGGGTTGGGCAGTTTAAAAAAAAAATGGCCAAAGGATTAGAAGGGTAGAGGTGCTGATGTTTGTGTTACCTGACTTCAGGGTAATGAAAAAAAAAAAAACTGGGAAAAAGGTAAGGGTGTTCCTAGGGTTTAGAACTGATGGCATGGGGGGCGGTTCATGCGGCAAGCGGTTGGGAAGTATGGCGAGGTTCCAGTTCGTGTGGGTGTTCTGAAAATGCTGCTGGGAAGCAAGGTTGGATGGTGCAGAATACACTTCACATTCCTTCCGCATCGGGGCGGCTGTGGAAGCTGCCGGATGTGGTTTGGATGAGGCGGCAGTGAGGAGGATTAGTAGGTGGGAAGCGAGGAGCTTACGCACTTACATGTGCCTTCATATGGTGGTGGTAAAAAATTTACTATATAAAAAAAAAAACATCAAGGGGGAGTGGGGATGGTCAGTACAAGCCGTGTTGTTTGTAGAGTGGGTACGTTGGTTTACTTTAAAGTTGGTGCTGCCTTTGTTGATGTTTTTTTCGTCCAGATGGAGGACTTATACGCCTTGTCTGGATTTCTTTGTCATTTGTATGTTTGGTGGGGGGCCAGGAGAGCAGATGCAAGACCCGTTGGCAGACAGTTGGGTATCTATAGGAGGGAGGCATGTGTTCACCGGCTAGGGGTATAAGGGTTGTGATGGAGCAAGGTGATATGGGAAGTGGAACATTAGGCGCGGCGGGATAGACCGCCGGTCGTTTGGGTTCTGCATGCAGGTGTTAATGCTTTAGGGTCCGGATGATCAGGGAGCTGATCTGGGACGTCAAGTCAGATATTTTACAACTTCGGAGGGTTGCCTAACCCTCAGGTGGAGGAGAGGTTTGTGGCTCAGAATGGGGTATGGTGATCAGGCAAGGAGGGTGGAAACTAACGGAGGCTTGTAATTGAGGGTGATGGAATGCACCTCTCGGTAGTGGGGATTGTTTTCTGGGCACTGGGGCTGCAAGATGGGATCCAGCGGGCCCTGTGGGCGTGGGGAGCCCTTAAGGATAAGGTGTCATCTTTGCGGGCTGTGGCAGTGTTTTGTTGGTCTTTGACGGTGGCAGTAAACATATGTGATGGAAAGGGGTGGGGGGCTCATCGGTAGTATGTGCCCCTCTGGTGTATTCCAGCGAAAGGTTAGCTGGAATACTGTAATGCCGCGTACACACGGTCGGACTTTTCGTCTACAAAAGTCCAACGGACGCTGACGGACTAAAGCTGGCTGGTAATCCGATCGTGTGTGGGCTTCTCCAGACTTTCAACTGACTTTTTTAGCCTCAAATCCGACGTACTTTAGATTTGAAACATGCTTCAAATCTTTCCTGACGGACTCGAGTCCGGTCGAAAAATCCGCTCGTCTGTATGCTAGTCCGACGGACAAAAACCCACGCTAGGGCAGCTATTGGCTACTGGCTATGAACTTCCTTATTTTAGTCCGGTGTACGTCATCACGTAAGAATTCGACGGACTTTTGTGTGATCGTGTGTAGGCAAGTCTGTTCGTTAGAAAGTCCGCCGCAAGTCCGTCGAAAGTCCGCCAAAAGTCCGTCGAAAGTCTGTCGGACAGGCTGTCGGACAGGCTGTCGGACTTTTGTAGCTGAAAAGTCCGACCGTGTGTACGCGGCATTATGGTTGCACTTTGGGAAGGGGGTTGTCTCCGAGCTGATTATCCGCTGGAGGCCTATCATGTGGAAAAAGGTCCCGCAGTGTATTGGTGGAATATGTGTTGGAGTTCGGGGGTGCCGTCAAAGACCAACAGACTGGAGTTAAACAAGTTGTTACGGATGTGATATTTTGGTATATATATTTTATATTGGAGTTATTTATGGTGTGAATAATAAATAGGCTGCTATGGCCATTTATACTCCCAAATTAAGGTGTGGTCTCATCATTTTAGAAGGATAAGAAATGGGGGTGTTGGAGTACAAGTGGTATAGCGGTAAGAGGCAGGTTGGGTACCTCTGAACTACACTGGTCATGCACTCACAAGGTAAAATCCTTGCACATTTTCTATATAAGTGAGGACAAAGCAAACCAGGGAAAGCCGCCAGCTCTGGAATCTGGCTGGAGTAAAGCATTAGGTCCACACGACCCTCATTCCAATCTTGGAGCACCTCTCATTCTGGTTAATCTGTCCTTGCCGCTGTACAAATTGAAGGATGTTGTTGCTTAATATCTTGTTTTGGGTGAAACTACCCCCTTCCCCAGTTTTCGTGTATTAGGCTGCATTGACTAAGCGATATGGAAATAATTCTGCTGCATTTCTAGAAATATGCAGAAAACACGCGACAACGCATGTCGCGCTTGTGGTGCCATTATTTCTTAATAGCACCCCAAACAGGGGTCGCAGCAGGGCTGGATTTCCCAATAGGTACTGTAGGCCCTAAAAGGGTGCCCGCCTGTATGAGTTTTATTCTTCTTTTTCTTTTTTTATCCTTTTCGACTCTAGGTCAGCAAAGAAATAAAGCATTTGCAAAACAATTTAAGGTTTGACATGTTGGGTAACTATTTACTCAGTGCAACCTTGTCTTTTATATTTTATCAAAAATGTGGGTAGTTTATTGCATTTGATTACCCTAAAATTCACTTTAGAGTGTTTTGTTACTGACATTTTGCATTTCCTAGACCTTACTGTCCTTTTTTTGTGGGGGTGGGGGGCTACTTCAGAATTCTCTGCCTATAGGCTCCTGAGATGTAAATCCGGCCCTGGGTAGCTGTTGCATATTTTGTCTCATGGAGAAATGCCCAAAAACACACATTGCCAAACGCCCATGGCTCAGTGCCAAAAATTGGTACTTGAGCTTCCTTGGTGCGTTTGTTGCCCAACAGTCAATGTGCTTTTGCGTGACAAACACACCAAAAACTCGCTAATATCCACAACACAATATGAAACATGTTGCTCAGGCATAAATGCAGGCTAAAAGACTTGCTACTAGGGTCAACTGGAGTAAATCCCTGATTTATCCCCTGAGTCCCAACAGACCCAGACCACCCATCCGGAGTCAGTTGGTTTGGGTTGACAGGTTTAAGTATCTGGGGATTCAGCTGGGAGGAACAGTGGCCAAATACATGGATCTTAACCTAAACCCCTTATTGGCGCAGTTCTCCAAGAAGTGCGCTGAATGGAGGTCACTCCCTCTGACGCCAGTGGGGAGAGTGAATTTAATTAAGATGGTTTTCCTCCCAAAGTTCCTTTATCTGTTTAGGAATAGCCCAATACAGATCCCAGCCTCCTACTTTGCTAAAATAAAAGCTATAATTACCTCCTTTCTGTGGTTGGGGAAGGTGCCCAGATTGGCGCTGACCACTCTACAGCTGACATTGGGACAGGGGGGGGTTGGCTCTTCCGGACTTCCAGGTATATTATTGGGCGGCTATATAGGTGACGGCCAGTTGGTGGTTCTCCCAACCCAGAGATAGCCCCGCAGTAACCTTAGAGGCTGCGATTCTGGGCTCTTATGCCGCTTTCAGTAACCTGGTGTTCCATGGACCCAAGGCCTATCCAAACTTGACGACCCTAATGCGCACTACCATCACGGTCTGGCAGAAAGCCAGGGCAAGTTATCGTTCTGAAGGTAAAATATCCCCTCACACACCTCTTTGGGGTAACCCCAATCTTCCTCACCTACGAACGGTGCCGGACCCACAGGTCTGGGCAACTAAAGGCATAGTGACTCTTAAACATTTGGTAGTAGGGGGAAGGCTGATGACATTCCCGGAATTAAAAGGAAAATATAGACTGCCCAATTGGATGTTCTTTCGCTTCCTGCAGGTGAGGCACGCGTTTCAGCATCAGTTTCCCGGGGGCGTCAACCTTGAGTCAGACCCGGTGGAGAGGTTAATCTCCACAAAAATTTTGATAGCCCCCCTCTCAACAATATACTTTCACATAACAGCTTCTAGGCCCACAAAACTGGAAAAAATATTTACAAAGTGGAAAAAGGACTTGCCCTCTCTTGAGGAAGAGGAATGGGAGACATGTGTCTCTTCATACGTTTCTAACTTGATCTCTGCCAGGGACCGGTTCCTGGAACTAAAATTCCTGCAACTAAAATTCCTGCATAGGGCTTATCAGGGGCGTTGCTAGGTAGCAAAAAGACCAGGGGCTTCAGCCCGAAGTCAGAGCCCAGCACCGGGGGGGGGGGGGGGGTGATGGTGCGGCAGATGGTGGGGTTGTATGGAGGGGGGTGTTACCTACCTGACATACACTGACCTACCTGACACACACTGACCTACCTGGCTGACATACACTGACCTACATGACATACCTGAAACGTACTAATCTACCTGACATACACTGACCTACATGACATGCACTGACCTACCTGACACACACTAACCTACCTTGGTGACATACACTGACCTACATGACATACCTGAAATACACTCACCTACATGACATACACTAACCTACATGGCTGACGTACACTGACCTACATGACATACCTGACATGCACTGACCTACCTGACATGCACTGACCTACCTGACATGCACTGACCTACCTAACATGCACTGACCTACCTAACATACACTGACCTACCTATCTGACATACACTGACCTACCTGGCTGACACACAATGACCTACATGACATACACTGACCTACCTGACCCACACTGACCTACATGACATACACTGACCTACATGACATACACTGACCTACCTGAGACACACTGACCTACATGACATACACTGACCTACCTGAGACACACTGACCTACATGACATACCTGACACGCACTGGCCTACCTGACACGCACTGGCCTACCTGACACGCACTGGCCTACCTGACATGCACTGACCTACCTGACACGCACTGACCTACCTGACACGCACTGACCTACCTGACACGCACTGACCTACCTGACACACACTGACCTACCTATCTGACACACACTGACCTAATTGATACACTGACCTACTTACCTGACACGCACTGACCTACCTATCTGACCTACCTGACACACACTGACCTACCTATCTGACCTACCTGACACACACTGGCCTACCTATCTGACCTACCTGACACACACTGACCTACCTATCTGACACACACTGACCTAATTGATACACTGACCTACCTACCTGACACACACTGACCTACCTATCTGACCTACCTGACACACAGTGACCTACCTATCTGACCTACCTGACACACACTGACCTACCTATCTGACCTGCCTGACACACAGTGACCTACCTATCTGACCTACCTGACACACAGTGACCTACCTATCTGACCTACCTGACACACACTGACCTACCTATCTGACATACACTGACCTACCTATCTGACATACACTGACCCACACTGACCTACCTGCCCTTGCCCCCTTAAAGCCTAAGTTTATTTATTTAAAATTAGCCAAGGGGCAGTCAAATCATCAATTGCAGCCACTGTGCCCGTCAAATGCAGCCACTGTGCCCGTCAAATGCAGCCACTGTGCCCCGTCAAATGCAGCCACTGTGCCCCGTCAAATGCAGCCACTGTGCCCCGTCAAATGCAGCCACTGTACCCCATCAATTGCAACCACTGTGCCCCGTGAAATGAAGCCACTGTGCCCGTCAAAAGAGAGAAGAGAGAGAATAGAGACAGAGAAGAAGAGAGAGAGGAGAGAAGGGGAGAAAGAGAGAAAGCGAGAGAGAGAAGGAGAGCGAGAAACACAGAGAGAGAGTGACACCTTTTTTTTTTTTTATCTTCGTTCTGTCCCACTCCCAGTCACAGCCACCATGGCCGTTATTCAGCGTGACTCTGGAGGTTGAGGGAGAAGGAGGCGTCGCCGTGCCGGTGTTCTCTTGAGAGAGGGGGTGCTGACACAGAGGGGGGTGGTGCTGACAGAGAGGGGGAGGGCTGACGGGGGGGTGCTAAAAGAGGGGGGTGCTGACACAGAGAGGGGTGGTGCTGACACCTGACGCCTGTTCCTAATTATGCAGCACTTGTCTGCAATTTAGGCAATCCTTTACAGAGAAGGATAAAATATCTCCAAGCAACAATGAGAAATCATAATCTTCATAACTACCTCCAAAAGAAAAGAAAAGTGGAAGCACACACTGGAAAGCCACTTAATTCTAGGTGTATCAGAAAGGATTCAGCTTTGCCTTCTCCGAAGCCATTCTCCTCTAACACGTTTCACCCGCTCAGTCATAGAGGTGGAAGTTGAAATGTCTGGTTTTATGCATCATCATCAGCCCATTAAACATATATTCAAACTCAGCTGAGACACCTAGAATTGAGTTGCTTTCTGGTGTGCGCTTATACTTTTCTTTTCTTTTGGAGTTCATATCAGCCAAGACGGGCCCCTGGGAGGGTAGCACCTGGTGGGATTGGAATCACCGGGTGATCTTGATGAAGCTTTGATCAGCACTTTGGGTTGATCGGATCTCAGCTCATAACTGCCTGTTATTACTTACATAGGGCTATACCATTATCAAAAGCATTGCTGAAATCTGTTATTAAAGGGCAAGTCCACCCAAAATGTATATTTTACTTACCTGCTACGCCCCCTTAAAGTAGAATTATAAAAAAAAAAAAATATTAGTTAAACCCACAAGTGCTTTTGTTTACCACTATTCCTTTATACTGGCTTTTGACATTTACAAATGTAGCGATTTAGAAATTGGATGAAACTTTTAGCACTGGGAAACACTTTTGGAAAGATAAAAAGTGGATTTTATATACAACTGTATAGATTGGACATGTGCGATTAGGAAGTCAGCACAGCACAGGGATGGTGGGAGCCCCTCATAATTATAAATTCATCATAATGAAAATTCGTAATTGTTAAGAAAAGTTAACAAACCTAAAAGTTAAAACCCCAGGAAGTCAGCACAGCACAGGGATGGTGGGAACCCCTCATAATGGGCACAGCAGGTGTACAGACCTGGGAACTCAGCACAGGGATGGTGGGAACCCTATGGGAATTTCTATGCTTACGAATTTTATACGAAATCCGAAAATTCGTTAACGAATTTTGGAATTTCGGATCCAAATTAACAGAAATGTGACTGGTGTTTTGTTCACCAATCAGAGGAAGTCAGCACAGCACAGGGATGGTGGGAACCCCTCATAATGATAAATTCATCATAACGAACTTTCGTTATTTTACGAAAAGTTTACGAATCTAACAAAAATTCGTATTTCGTACGAATCCGAATTGAATTTCGGACACGAAATACGAATTAATTTTCGTACGAAGCGAAACTAATTTATTGACGGACAGAGGGACAGAGGGACTTTTTTTCCAAATCGGGAACAGTCCCTCTAAATCAGGGACAGTTGGGAGCTATGTGAATGCCTGTTTTTTTTGCTGAATAGCACTTTATAATGGGGCTTATGCACCACAACGATTGACTTGAATAGCCGAGCTTGACAGGTGGTGTCCCCTTCAACTTGATGTGTTGCATAGCTCCCAACTGTCCCTGATTTTGCGGGATTGTCCCTGATTTAGAAGTCCCTCTGTCTGTCTTTCCTCCTCATGTGTCCCTCATTTTGGTCTGCTCTACATATTTGTATATACAATGCACTACTTATCTATCAAAAAGTGTGCTAAACCTTTCATCCGATTTCTAAATTGCTTTATCTGTAAACTCCAAAAGCCAATATAAATATACAGTAGTGGTAAAAAAGCACTTGTGGGTTTAACCAATCATTTTTTTTGTAAAATTCACCTTTAAGGGGGGTGTGGCAGGGGATGTGTGCTATGCCCACATACTTTTGCTGATAGGTGTCCCTCATTCCCATCTCAGAACGTTGAGAGGTATGCATGTTGTGTTAAAGAGGGCCAGTCAAAAAAAAAAAAATAAATAAAAGTCAGCAGCTACAAATACTGCAGCTGCTGACCTTTAGGCTCTGTTTCCACTAGTGCGACTTTTCATGCGACTTGGGACTGAAAAGTCGCATGACAAATTGTTTCCCATGATTTCCAATGAGTACCGTTCATATCTGTGCGACTTCAAGTCGCAGCGACTTCAAAGTAGTCCCTGCACTACTTTGGTCCCACTTTGATGCGACTTGAGGTCCATAGATACAGGCATTGCTTCAAATCGCGGTAAAAAGTCGCGGTAAAATCGCGGTGAAAAATCGCGGCAAAATCGCGCGACTTTGGGGACGCACTAGTGGAAACATAGCCTTAATTGGACACTTAACTGTTCCAGGGTCCAGCGATGCGGGGGATCGAAGCCCCGCTCGTCTCCCCCTCCGTTCAGCGGCGCCGGCATTGCAACTGTGGGCGCCGGGCTGTGGCTTCACAGCCTGGCACCCACTGCGCATGCGCGAGCGGCGCCGCACGCCGTGACTGGCCGCTCAGTCACCTGGGACCTGTAATGGGTCCCAGATGATTGACAGGAGGGAGGGAGCAGAGCTGAGCCCTTCCTGTGCCAAGACGGAAGTGATGTCACCAGCCCAGGCACTGAAAGAGGCAGACTACGAGGGACCCCCTAGCAACAGGCATTTAGAGGTGAGTAAAAAAAAATGTTTTTTTGTATATTTTTTTAGGACTTTTCATGTCGTTTTTTTTTTTGGGTGGAACCCCACTTTAAATTTGCTGCAACACAAAGTTTTGTGGTCTATGGCATGCAAATAGCCACCTCTGCTTGTATGTTAGACTTCAGGTGGGTGGCCTCAGGGTGGTAAAACTGGGCTCAGTCGTCTGTTTTAAACCATTCACTGGTCCCCCAGGTAAAAGAGGCCTTTATCCTGGACTCAGCTCACCAGGCTTTACCTATAACCAAAATATCACTTGTGCATGAACTGATCTTTTAATTCTTTTGCCACTTTATAGAATAAAAATATATTATTCATGACTAAGTGAGCAAGCTGTGTTTAGATATGATATTTAAATAATTTAAATAAGAATAGCAATGTTTGTGCTAGGCTAGGCATTTATACTCCAATAACATGATTTGGCCTGCAGGAATAAAAACAAGTCGTTTTATCTTCCTGTCTAACATAATTTACTATGTTCAGCAGAGTAATTCGTTGATTCTTAAGTTGCATTAATGGGCACAGTACAATTAAATACTTAACAATTACATAACGATTTCCTGATTTCACTGAGTTTCCACTGTGGTGCTTTGCACAGAGCAGTAAATCAATTTTAATGTGATTATGGCTTAGTTGAAAAAAAATTCAACAGTAATTTCCTTAAAAGCAATATCGATAAGGTCAATTAATGGAACAATAAAAATCCATTTTCCTACAATCCGTTAGTGTGGGGATCACTAGTTTTAGCTGTCGTGATTTCAGTGACAGACCAGGTCAGCACAGGACAGTTATGGGAGTTGTTGATTAGGTTAGTATCAGCATGGTTCAAAATATAGGGTTAATGTGCACACGCCTAAATTATTATATTCTTTACCTATCATAGATAAAAAATAGTCTTCATGATCTAGTCTAGTGACTTTGCCTTGGCTGAGATGTGTTCATCAGTCTGCTGCAGACAGGTGGAAGCATTTTCTAAGCACTTTCTAAGGCTGGCCATACACTATTCAATTTTCCTGTTCAACATTCCTTTAGATTTACCAAAACCATATAATATGAGGTGAAATCTAAACCTTTTCAATGTGTATGCAATCAGGCAGGCCCTTGCACTACATACCCTGTTTCCCCGAAAATAAGACCTAGCGTGATTGTCGGTGATGGCTGCAATATAAGCCCTACCCCCCAAATAAGCCCTAGTTAAAGTCCTTGTAGGTCTTCTTTTCAGGGTAGGGCTTATTTTCGGGGAAACAGGGTAGGGCTTATTTGGGGGGTAGGGCTTATATTGCAGCCATCACCAACAATCACGCTAGGTCTTATTTTTGGGGAAACAGGGTAGTTGAAGGTAAATCTAAAAAAAATTGAATAAGAAAATTGTATGGTGTATGGCCAACTTAAGTCTCCTCCCTGCCAGTGGTCAGACTGCAACATTGTAACTTTGAAGTAAGTCACAAGGTGAGAGGCTTAAGCCCCGGTTCACACAGGGGCGGCACGACTTGCAGGTCGCCTCACCGAGGTGACCTGCACACGACTTCCACGGCGACTTGCAAAACGACTTCTGTATAGAAGTCTATGCAAGTCGCCTCAAGTCGCCCCCAAAGTAGTACAGGGACCTTTTTCTAAGTCGGAGCGACTTGCGTCGCTCCTATTAGAACGGTTCCATTGTACAGAACGGGAGGCAACTGACAAGTCGCCCCTGTGTGAACCGGCACTCAGCAGGTGCTGATCTGCACAGAAACCAGAACATCACTGTGTCATCTCTAATGCCCTGTACACACGGGCGGACTTTTCGGCATCAAAGGTCTTTCCGACAGACTTTCGACGGAGTTACGACGGACTTTCGAAGGACTTTCTACATGATCACACCAAAGTCCGACGGATTTGTACGTGATGCCGTACGACCGGACTAAAATAAGGAAGTTGATAGCCAGTAACCAATAGCTGCCCTAGTGTCGTTTTTTGTCCGTTGGACTAGCATACAGACGAGCGGATTTTTCGACCGGACTCGAGTTCTTCGGCCAAATTGAAACATGTTCCAAATCTAAAGTCCGTCAGATTTTCGACCGAAAAAGTCCGCTGCAAGTCCGATGGAGCCCACACACGGTCGGATTATTCACCATATTCGGTCCGTCGGACTAGTCCGGTGGAAAAGTCCGCTCGTGTGTACGCGGCATTAGCTGGCATCACCGGCATCTCAGTCCACAAAGAAGATGCTAACTTTGGATGATATCCAAAAATTTAAAAATTACTGCGCTGTCCTAAAAAATCAAGTGAAAAAATTAATTAGGAAAAACAAGCTGCAATTTCGTGTGAGATACACACATTAATCAACAACTTTCAATACTAAGTTTTACTGCATTATTTAGTTCGTCTAAGTGTAAGTGCAATACTTTTTATCTAATAAAACTAAAAACGTATATATACAAAAATTCATAATGCAGCACTAAATTAAACAAAGTGATCAAATAAATAAAAATAGTCCATAAGAACTATAGAAGAGTAGAGATGACGTGAAGCCTCCACCAAACTTCAGTGTGCACAAAGAAAGCACACCACACCTACGTGCTGCCAATCGGCTTACCAGAATAATGTAAAAAACATGCGATGTAATCAAATGATGCCAAGGCTCAACAGTAACTCAGAATGACAATGGAGTTGACTCTGTCTTCAGGACCTTGTACCTGGCCCACTACGGTCCCCTGTCTTGTATTTTTCACCCATCCAACTACTCCAAGCTTCTTGGCTTCATCTTCTGTATAAGTTTTGAAGGCAGCTTCTCGTTCCTCTCTCCAGTCATATGATAAACCAGATAAGTTTGGTGGAGGCTTCACGTCATCTCTACTCTTCTATAGTTCTTATGGACTATTTTTATTTATTTGATCACTTTGTTTAATTTAGCGCTGCATTTTGAATTTTTGTATGTATACGTTTGATGAATCAACAAACTATGCTGGCAGCTAACCACTCTTTCTAGTTAGCACAGATATTTGTTCACACTTGATCTAATAAAACTACCAAAAGATTTTATACTATGGAAGCTTTTATTTTCTCATGGGGATTATCTGGCAACATGTACCTGTGAATGATAACATCTGGGAAGACGTTGGGACCATTGTTTCATATCTTAAAGGCCCGAGCTGGGTATTAAACCAGAAGTGTGTGTGATCTCCCGTAATAGGAGATCAACAGGGTCGGTAAGCGGCAGTGTGTGTAGAGGTGGAAGTTACATCTTTTCTCATCACGATTCCTGGGTGTACTGTGTGTTAATTACACATCGGATCATCAACTGAATGGACTATTTAAATTGATTGATCAATTTTTTATCCATGATATTCACTTTATAGGAGTTTATTACAAATAATTTATACTGCACAGATTCACTTTATATGGAAATTATAGCGCAACTTAGTATTGAAAGAAACCTTGGATGATGCCTGAAAAAAGCTGATTCTGTCCTTCTGAAAAGTAAAGCAGATGAAGTCTTTCTCAAGGGGGAGTATTGTGATCTCCAGTGTTATACATTACTTACCGTAAAATCAGAAAAAAAGGCACCTCTAAGTGCAGAAAAATCTTTAACTTTAATAGCCAAGAGATTAAAAACACTTGCTAGAAGTAAGAAAAAAAATCAGCTCATCATATGCTGTGAGGAATCCAGGATCTTCTAGTCCCAACATGCTCCAATCTGCAGCAAAGTGTCAGGGGTCCCAGCCGTCCAGCAGAGGGAAGCCGCGGAGAAAGGACCAGGGGGAAACAGCCATGCTGTGTAGAACCAGTGTGGAACGCTGGACTCGTGGATGACGTCAGCGGAAGTGCGCCCAAAAACCAACTATATGGCGTTAAACTGGCAGTAACGCACACAGAACTATATGGCGTTAAACTGGCAGTAATTCTCGCAAAACTATATGGCGTTAAACTGTCAGTAACGCACACAAAAGTAATTGGCGTTAAACTGGCAGTAACACACACAGAAGTAAATGGCGCTAAACTGGCAGTAACACACACAGAAGTAAATGGCGCTAAACTGGCAGTAATGCACAAAACTATATGGCGTTAAACTGGCAGTAATGCACGCAAAACTATATGGCGTTAAACTGGCAGTAATGCACACAGAAGTAAATGGCGTTAAACTGACAGTAATGCACAAAACTATATGGCGTTAAACTGGCAGTAATGCACACAAAAATATATGCTGTTAAACTGGCAGTAACGCACACAGAACTATATGGCGTTGAACTGTCAGTAACGCACACAGAACTATATGGCGTTGAACTGGCAGTAACGCACACAAAATGATATGGCATTAAACTGGCAGTAACGCACACAAAATGATATGGCATTAAACTGGCAGTAACGCACACAAAATGATATGGCATTAAACTGGCAGTAACGCACACAAAAATATATGGTGTTAAACTGGCAGTAACGCACACAGAACTATATGGCGTTAAACTGGCAGTAACGCACACAAAACTATATGGCGTTAAACTGGCAGTAACGCACACAAAATTATATGGCGTTAAACTGGCAGTAGCACACACAAAACTATATGCAGTTAAACTGGCAGTAACGCACACAAAACTATATGGCGTTAAACTGGCAGTAACGCACACAAAAGTTAATGGCGTTAAACTGGCAGTAACACACAAAACTATATGACGCTAAACTGGCAGTAACGCACACAAAACGATATGGCGTTAAACTGGCAGTAAAGCACACAAAACTGAATGGCGTTAAACTGGCAGTAACGCACGCAAAATGATATGGCGTTAAACTGGCAGTAGCACACACAAAACTATATGCAGTTAAACTGGCAGTAACGCACACAAAACTATATGGCGTTAAACTGGCAGTAACATACAGAGAAGTAAATGGCATTAAACTGGCAGTAACACACACAGAAGTAAATGGTGTTAAACTGGCAGTAATGCAATCAAATAGACAGTGTTCAACCGTCACTACACTGACGCTATCTGAACTGTCCCTACTCTAGCTATACAATAATGTCAAGATTACTGACACGGTCTTACTACACTACACTGAAACTATCTGAGCTGTCCCTACTCTAGCTGCACACTATGCACATCTGAATGATGGTCCTCCTCACTACACTCACACTATCCCTAGACTGCCACTAAACTAATATTCTACACTGACAGTTGAAGCAAAATAGCACAGTATAGCACACTAACTAACTAATAGCACTGAACAGAGCCCTGTTCTATCTCTCTCCATGCCGAAAACACACTGAAAATGGCTGCCATTGAAAGAATACTTTTATACTGTGGGGTGGGAATGAAAAATGATGATGGAATAAAGTCACGATGGCAGTGTACAATCATGACTCTTACAGTGCTCTGTGCCCTGATTGGCTGAAGCTTTCACTGCTGCAGCCAATCAGGGCTTGCAATGCACTGTTTAGTACCGCAATGCATTGTGGTCGGTACGGGGGCCGAACAAACGGTCGAACGGTTTAGTACACGCCCCACACTATATAAGGCCACCTGCGTGGCGGCCTTGTGTGGGGGGTTGCAGAGGCAGAGAGAGATAGACAGAGAGACAGTGTCATTTGATTTAAGTTAGAGTAGGCAGGCGAGTCAGTTAGCTGCACTTACAGTGTATTGTGCATAGATATGCATTCCAGGTGTTGTGTATATATATATCTATAGATATATATAGATATATATATACACTGTATTCAGTTTAGCTAGATCCGTTCCTGTTATTCTCTTCCTACTGACAGGCAGGCAGGTGTTTTTACAGTATTTACAGTCAGTGTACTGTGTCCTTTGCACAGTGTGCACCTAAAGCTACCTGAAGAATATTGCTGGTGTTCTTCTGATCCTATTAGTACCACAGGCAGGCAGTTCCAGTATTTACAATTAGTGTACTGTGTCCTCTGCACACAATGTGCACCTAAAGCTACCTGAAGAATATTGCTGGTGTTCGTCTGATCCTATTAGTACCACAGGCAGGCAGCTGCAGTATTTACAGTTAGTGTACTGTGTCCTCTGCATGGTGTGCACCTAAAGCTACAGTACCTGAAGACAATTGCTGGTAATCTGATCCGATTAATACCATAGGCAGGCAGCTGCAGTATTTACAGTTAGTGTACTGTGTCCTCTGCAAAGTGTGCACCTAAAGCTACTGCCATGGTTATGCAATAGAGTTTGTCAGCTTACCTGTCTCCATGTGTTCATCTCTAAAGACCAGCTGTCTCTCACCTGACTGCTTTTATTAACTCTCCTCTAGCATGGCTCCACCCCAGCTCCTATCAGAGAACTTTATATTAACCTCTGCACAGCAGGCCAGCCCTGCTGATCAACCTTTGTGTGTTTGGCTTCCTGTTCCTGCCTGCCATGTGCTCTACGTTTGCTCTACGCCTAATCTGTGCTTCCCAAACAACATTGAACAGCTGATGGTTAACCGAGAATTTTGTCTTTTTTCGCTTACTACATGCTTTTAAATTGTGAGTACCTCTCTGCTTGTTTTAAATAAACTTTTTAAAATGATCTTACACTATGGGCACCCCTTCTATCTTTTTATATGACACACCGCGATCCTGAGACTGCCAGAGATTGCCGCACAGTGGCATAGACTGTGATTGCCTGATACCCCAGCAGGGGTGAAGTGAGTTGGTGAGTTGCTGCACATTTAGAGCACAGGATTTTATTACCAAAAGCACAAACATCACGTGAACTAAGTTGTTTGGAAAAAAGGACTTTTATATATATATATTTGATTGCACATGTGCATTTTATTAGGTTGAATTTGCATATATAGTGTATTATTTATTTTGCATTCCAACCACCTCACCCCCCGCCCCTTCCCCCCTCCCCTTCCCCACCCCACAACCCCCCCCCCTTTTTTTCTTCATGTTTTCTGCATTTTTTTCTGCACTGGCAATAATATTCCATACATAAAAAGACACATGACACATATGATCTAAATAGGAGCACCATGTATGGTTTTTGATTTTTTTCACTGTTTTCATGAATTGTACATAGCACATACATAGGATACAAAAAAGTTCTTTAGAGGAACAGCGCCATACCCTTCTCTCAAATCAATTATTCCTTTACTATCCTTATCCTCCTGTAGCCTTCTGTGGGTGTGAGCTGGGGGACCCTGGGGGTCGCGACCTGGAGCCAGTTGCAGCCCAGTCCATCCTCACCACTAGAGGCTCTGGTGAACACCTGCTGGCTCTTAGACCCTGCGCCCCAGGGAATCCTACGCTCTAACCCCGGTGGGATCCGTGTTGGTGTTCCAGTGGCCCTGCCTTCCTTACACCCGGACTCCCATCCACAGCAGTCAGCCGCAGGGTCCACTACCTTCAGGTGCACTCCTGATCCCTACGGTGTGCATCTGTCACCTAGCCTCAAGGTGACCTGACAGTTTGATCAGCCATGGACCCGGCTGACGTGCCGCTTCCTGCAGCCGATCCATTGCAGGGCATAGTTCGCAGACTCGAGACCCAGGAATCTAATCAGACTCAGGTGATGCTATTCCTTAAGGATCTGGCTTCCCGCTTCAAGCAGCTCCATGTCTCCTTGGGAAACCCGAACCTGCAACCTCAAGTACAATCAGCAGCTGCACCTATCGCACCAGTCGCAGCCACACATTCATATTTACTGCCAGCTCCATCCCGTTTCTCTGGAGACTCCAAGGCCTGCAGGGGCTTCCTCAGCCAATGCACCATTCATTTTGAGCTTCAGCCTCAAAACTTTCTGTCTGATCGGGCTAAGGTAGCCTATATCATTTCCCTCCTCTCTGGTGAAGCTTTAGCTCCGGCTGCTCCCCTGTGGGAGAAGAATGACCCGGTGGTTTCCAGCCTGTCCGACTTCTTGAAGCTTTTTCGTAATATCTTCGAGGAGCCAGCTCGGGTTTCTTCAGCGGCTAGTGCACTTTTACGCCTTCGCCAAGAATCTTGTTCAGTGGGACAATATGCGCTTCAGTTCTGCATCCTCACAGCTGAATTGAGCTGGAACAATGAGGCCCTGGTCGCAACCTTTTTGCATGGCCTCTCTGACCGAGTGAAGGACGAATTAGCAGGAAGAGCCATCCCCGCCGGTCTGGACGATGTAATTTCCTTGTGCAATCAGATTGACATTCGTTTCTAGGAGAGGTCCCTAGAAAAAAGAGGCCAGCACCCCCTAGGTCCTAGTCAGCCAGAACTCTTCCCCCATCGCTCTGTGGAGCATCCTCTGCCTGCCGAGGAACCTATGCAGCTGGGCCGGACCAGACTAACCCCCGAAGAACGTGCTAGACGCAGAACTCTGGGCTTGTGTCTTTATTGTGGGGGCAAGGGTCATTTTCGTGACTCCTGCTCGCTTCGTCCGGGAAACGCTTGGGTCTAATACATTTGGAAGATGGAGTATTGGACCCAGAAACATCACCTTCTCGTCTTCTTCTTTCGGTGTTCCTCCATGTAGGCCCTTCTCCCCAATCGGTCCTAGCATATCTGGACTCCGGGGCTGCCGGCAATTTTATGGACTGGAGAACTGCTTCTTCTATGAAGCTTACCCTTTCTCCTCTCGCTACACCACTGGTAGTATCGGCAATTGATGGCACTGTCCCTATACGTTTCCAGACGCTACCTATTAGGATGTCGGTAGGGATACTCCACCAGGAGTGGATTTCCTTCCTCATTCTACCCAAGGCCTCTACCCCCATTGTATTGAGCCTTCCTTGGCTACAGCTCCACTCTCCACATGTGGACTGGGTCTCTGGGCAGATCCTGGCTTGGGGTCCTTCGTGTTTCTCGTCATGTCTTCTCAAGGTGGTCCCCAAGGAGAGACTTCTCATTGCTACCACATCCGTATCTTCTGATCTTCCCGCGGCATACAGCGATTACCGGGATGTGTTCTGTAAGAAGTCTGCTGAGGTGCTTCCTCCCCACAAATCTTTTGACTGTGCCATTGACCTGGTCCCTGGAGCAACTCTGCCCAGGGGTCGTACCTACCCTCTGTCCATTCCAGAGACCCAGGCCATGTCTGAGTATGTCGCCGAGAATCTGGAGAGAGGTTTCATCCAGAAATCCTTGTTGCCTGCAGGAGCAGGGTTCTTTTTCGTTGCTAAAAATGATGGTACCCTCAGACCCTGCATCGACTATCGAGGATTAAACGCAGTGACCATCAAAAACCGATACCCCTTACCTCTAATATCTGAGCTATTCGACAGGTTGAAGGGGGCTTCCATTTTCACAAAGTTGGATCTCAGAGGTGCATACAATCTCATTAGAATACGGGAAGGTGACGAATGGAAGACTGCGTTTAACACTAGGGACGGGCATTACGAATACCAGGTTATGCATTTTGGTTAGAAACACGAAAAAAGTACTCTTGCGCACTGGTGTGTTAGCTAAAGAAATTCAAGAGGGGCTATGGGCTTCGGCTTTGCTGCTCTCGAAGGATGGGATTATCCTAATAGTGAAAAACAAAGAAAGAAACAAGAGAGCGCACCAGCCTAGCGCATTATCCTTGGCAAATTTTAATAAATTAAAAACAAGGTAAAAAGCTACTCACAAAAGTCTACTCACAAAAGTCGCAGGTTAATTTTGCATATCAAACGCACAAAGGCAATAGATCCAGTGGTAGGCAGCTGTCCAGATCCCAGGAGGGAGGCACACGGACCGCCGCTGGCTTACGCGTTTCGAAGGTTTGACCTTCTTCCTCAGAGCCTGGAGAAGGCTCTGAGGAAGAAGGTCAAACCTTCGAAACGCGTAAGCCAGCGGCGGTCCGTGTGCCTCCCTCCTGGGATCTGGACAGCTGCCTACCACTGGATCTATTGCCTTTGTGCGTTTGATATGCAAAATTAACCTGCGACTTTTGTGAGTAGCTTTTTACCTTGTTTTTAATTTATTAAAATTTGCCAAGGATAATGCGCTAGGCTGGTGCGCTCTCTTGTTTCTTTCTTTGTTTTTATGCATTTTGGTTTTTGTAATGCTCCAGCTGTGTTCCAGAACTTTGTCAATTAAATCTTCAGGGATCTACTGTATCAGTTTGTTGTCATCTATCTGGATGACATTCTCATCTTTTCTGAAAATCTGCTTGCTCACAGAAATCATGTCCGCACCGTTCTTCAGTGCCTTAGAGAGAATAATCTCTATGCCAAGCTGGGGAAATGTTCCTTTGAATGTCCTGAGCTCCTGTTTCTAGGATGTTTTGTTTCTAGTTTGGGTCTTCGCATGGATCCCTGAAAGGTCTCGGCCATTACCAACTGACCCCTTCCTGCTAGCCTCAAGGCCACACAGCGCTTTCTTGGTTTTACAAATTATTATAGGCAGTTCATAAGGAATCACTCTTCCATTGCCGCGCCTATTATCGCTTTAACCAAGAAGGGTGCGAATGCCAAAGACTGGCCTTCCGAGGCTGTCTCTGCGTTTCACGATCTGAAACAGGCCTTTGTTTCTGGACCTCTCTTGAGGAGACCAAATCCTGGGGATCCATTTTTTATTGAAGTAGATGCTTCTTCGATGGAGGTGGGAGCTGTGCTTCTTCAGTTATTTGAGAAGAGACGTCAACCATGTGCGTTCTTCTCCAAAAAATTTTCTCAGGCAGAGAGAAATTATGCCATTGGTGATCGGGAACTTCTCGCAATTAAATTGGCGTTGGAAGAGTGGCGTCATCTCTTGGAGGGTTCCCCTCACTCCATTACGATCTTTACTGATCACAAGAATCTACAATATCTACAGAATGCTAAATGTCTGAACCCCAGACAGGCCAGGTGGAGTCTCTTCTTTCTCGTTTTAAATTCACGATTACATACAAACCTGGTTCCTGCAAAGGTCGGGCTGATGCGCTCTCTAGGTCATTTGACACTTTGGACGAGGAGCCCACCCCTGATCCCGAGCCGATCATTCCGACCTCATGCATTGTTGCCCATTCTACCACCCTGGAATCAAAAATTCCTCCTGGCAAGACCTTTGTTCCCACGGAGCTAAGATCCTTCGTTGGGGACATGATACCAAGGTGGCAGGTCATGCTGGGTTCCTCCGATCCTTCCTGCTCATCAGTCGTCTCTACTGGTGGCCTAACCTCCGCTCGGATGTTAAAGATTACGTTAAGGCTTGTCATGTCTGTGCTCAGTCTAAATCTTCCACACAAGCCCCTGCTGGTTTTCTCATGCCCTTGCCCATTCCTAAGGAGCCCTGGTCTCACATCGCCATGGATTTTATCACCGATCTTCCACAGTCGGAGAATAATACAGCCATTTGGGTGGTAATCGATCGGTTCTCCAAGATGGCTCATTTTGTTCCTCTTCCTGGTCTCCCTTCTGCCTCTGCCTTGGTTCCCATTTTTGTACGAGAGATTTTCCGCCTTCATGGTGTTCCTTCCCATGTCGTTTCGGACAGGGGTGTTCAGTTTACGTCCCATTTTTGGAGAGCCTTTTGCAAATCCCTCAACATTACCTTAGATTTTACCTCTTCTTACCATCCCCAATCCAATGGCCAGACTGAGAGGGTTAATCAGGAGTTGGAGGTCTTTCTCCGTACCTTTGTCTTGGCTCATCACGATGATTGGGCATTAGGGATGAGCTTCGTGTTCGAGTCAAACCCATGTTCAACTCGAACATCGTCTGTTCGACCGTTCGCCGAATTGCGAACGATATGGGCCGTTTGCACCAAATTCGTGTGGCGCGTCACGGCCCATAATTCACTGCGGCATCGCAGTGCATTGCTGGCTGATGATTGGCCAAGCATGCACTATGACCCGCATGCTTGGCCAATCACAGCGTGGTCAGTAGAGAGAGCTGTAATTGGCCAAAGCCAGGGTGGCTTTGGCCAATTATGGCTCAGAGGGTTTAGAACACGCCCCACACTATATAAGGCCGCCTGCACGGCGGCCCTGTGTAGTGTGTTCCCGCGTGCTGAGAGATAGAGAGAGAGAGAGACAGCGTCATTTCATTTGAGTTAGATAGATTAGGCAGGACAGTCAGTCAGTTAGCTGCACTTACAGTGTATTGTGTATATATATATGCATCCCAGGTGTTGTGTATATATATATATATATATATGCACTGTATTCAGTTTAGCTAGATCTGTTCCTGTTATCTTCCTACTGACAGGCAGGCTTGTCTTGTTACAGTATTTACAGCTACCTGAAGAATATTGCTGGTGTTCTTTTGATCCTATTAGTACCACAGTCAGGCAGCTAGACTATTTACAGTTAGTGTAGTGCGTCCTCCTGACAGTGTTCAGCTAAAGCTACAAGTTAGCTTAGTGTGACCTCTGCACAGTGTTCAGCTAAAGCTACAAGTTAGTGTAGTGCAACCTCCTCACAGTGTTCAGCTAAAGCTACAGGTTAGTTTAGTGTGCCCTCTGCACAGTGTTCAGCTAAAGCTACAAGTTAGTGTAGTGCGTCCTCCTCACAGTGTTCAGCTAAAACTACATGTTAGTGTAGTGCGACCTCTGCACAGTGTTCAGCTAAAGCTACAAGTTAGTGTAGTGCGTCCTCTGAACAGTGTTCATCTAAAGCTACAAGTTAGTGTAGTGCATGCTCTGAACAGTGTTCAGCTAAAACTACAAGTTAGTGTAGTGCGACCTCTGCACAGTGTTCAGCTAAAGCTACAAGTTAGTGTAGTGTGTCCTCTGAACAGTGTTCATCTAAAGCTACAAGTTAGTGTAGTGCGTCCTCCTCACAGTGTTCAGCTAAAGCTACAAGTTAGTGTAGTGCGTCCTCCTCAGTGTTCAGCTAAAGCTACAGGTTAGTTTAGTGTGACCTCTGCACAGTGTTCAGCTAAAACTACAAGTTAGTGTAGTGCGTCCTCTGAACAGTGTTCATCTAAAGCTACAAGTTAGTGCAGTGCGTCCTCCTCACAGAGTTCAGCTAAAACTACAAGTTAGTGTAGTGCGTCCTCTGAACAGTGTTCATCTAAAGCTACAAGTTAGTGTAGTGCATCCTCCTCACAGTGTTCAGCTAAAGCTACAAGTTAGTGTAGTGCGTCCTCCTCACAGTGTTCAGCTAAAGCTACAGGTTAGTTTAGTGTGACCTCTGCACAGTGTCCAGCTAAAGCTACAAGTTAGTGTAGTGCGTCCTCCTCACAGTGTTCAGCTAAAGCTACAAGTTAGTGTAGTGCGTCCTCCTCACAGAGTTCAGCTAAAACTACAAGTTAGTGTAGTGCGACCTCTGCACAGTGTTCAGCTAAAGCTACAAGTTATTTTAGTGAGACTTCTGCACAGTGTTCAGCTAAAGCTACAAGTTAGTGTAGTGCGTGCTCTGAACAGTGTTCAGCTAAAACTACAAGTTAGTGTAGTGTGATCTCTGCACAGTGTTCAGCTAAAGCTACAAGTTAGTGTAGTGCGTCCTCTGAACAGTGTTCATCTAAAGCTACAAGTTAGTGTAGTGCGTCCTCCTCACAGTGTTCAGCTAAAGCTACAAGTTAGTGTAGTGCGTCCTCCTCACAGTGTTCAGCTAAAGCTACAGGTTTGTTTAGTGTGACCTCCGCACAGTGTTCAGCTAAAGCTACAAGTTAGTGTAGTGCGTCCTCCTCACAGTGTTCAGCTAAAACTACAAGTTAGTGTAGTGCGACCTCTGCACAGTGTTCAGCTAAAGCTACAAGTTAGTGTAGTGCGTCCGCTGAACAGTGTTCATCTAAAGCTACAAGTTAGTGTAGTGCGTCCTCTGAACAGTGTTCAGCTAAAAGTACAAGTTAGTGTAGTGCGACCTCTGCACAGTGTTCAGCTAAAGCTACAAGTTAGTGTAGTGCGTCCTCTGAACAGTTTTCAGCTAAAGCTACAAGTTAGTGTAGTGCGACCTCTGCACAGTGTTCAGCTAAAGCTACAAGTTAGTGTAGTGCGTGCTCTGAACAGTGTTCAGCTAAAGCTACAAGTTAGTGCAGGGCTTCCTCCTCACAGTGTTCAGATAAAGCTACAAGTTAGTGTAGTGCGTCCTCCTCACAGTGTTCAGCTAAAGCTACAGGTTAGTTTAGTGTGACCTCTGCACAGTGTTCAGCTAAAGCTAAAAGTTAGTGTAGTGCGTCCTCCTCACAGTGTTCAGCTAAAACTACAAGTTAGTGTAGTGCGACCTCTGCACAGTGTTCAGCTAAAGCTGCAAGTTAGTGTAGTGCATCCTTTGAACAGTGTTCATCTAAAGCTACCAGTTAGTGTAGTGCGACCTTTGCACAGTGTTCAGCTAAAGCTACTTATAGAAGGTTGGTGGTGTTTTCCTGATCCTATCACTACCGCAGGCAGCTAAAGTATTTACACGTTAGTATAGTGCGACCTCTGCACAGTGTTCAGCTAAAGCTACCTGTAGAAGGCTGGTGGTGTTTTCCTGATCCTATCACTACCGCAGGCAGCTAAAGTATTTACACGTTAGTGTAGTGCGACCTCTGCACTGTTCAGCTAAAGCTACCTGTAGAAGGTTGGTGGTGTTTTCCTGATCTTATCACTACCGCAGGCAGCTAAATTATTTACACGTTAGTGTAGTGCGACCTCTGCACTGTTCAGCTAAAGCTACCTGTAGAAGGTTGGTGGTGTTTTCCTGAACCTATCACTACCGCAGGCAGCTAAATTATTTACACGTTAGTGTAGTGCGACCTCTTCACAGTGTTCAGCTAAAGCTACCTGTAGAAGGTTGGTGGTGTTCTCATACTGTAGGCAGGCAGTTGATTTTGCTAGCCGCAGTATCAGTATATATATATATATATATATATATATATATATATATATATATATATATATATATATATATATCTATATCCCAGCTTAGTGCAGCTACAGGCCATTAGTATGTCTGGAAGGCCAACAAGAAGAGGCAGACAGTCACAAGCCAATAAAAGAGGGCAAGCAGGCTCTGTGTCTAGAGGCAATGGTGCTGGTCGTGGAGACGGTGCATCCTCATCAGCACGTGGCCGTGGGACATGCTTGGCCTTTTTTTTCGGCAGCTGGCCGTGTTGAGCCGCAACATGCAGAAGACTTGGTCGAGTGGATGACCAAGCCGTCCTCATCCTCCCTCACCCATGCTCAGGGTACTTTGTCTGGCAAAGCAGCTGCCAGCGCGGCCTCTTCCCTCGGCTCAATGGCATCAGTGGCTCCTTCCCTAGCCCCACCATGTCCTCCTGAGGAGTCCCTCGAACTGTTTGACCACAGTGTTGGGTACATGCTCCAGGAGGATGCCCAGCGTTTAGAAGGCTCTGATGATGATACTGAGCTAGATGAGCTGAGCTAGATAGTGTAGTGCGTCCTCCTTACAGTGTTCAGCTAAAGCTACAAGTTAGTGTAGTGCGTCCTCCTCACAGTGTTCAGCTAAAGCTACAGGTTAGTTTAGTGTGACCTCTGCACAATGTCCAACTAAAGCTACAAGTTAGTGTAGTGCGTCCTCCTCACAGTGTTCAGCTAAAGCTACGAGTTAGTGTAGTGCGTCCTCCTCACAGAGTTCAGCTAAAACTACAAGTTAGTGTAGTGCGACCTCTGCACAGTGCTCAGCTAAAGCTACAAGTTATTTTAGTGAGACCTCTGCACAGTGTTCAGCTAAAGCTACAAGTTAGTGTAGTGCGTGCTCTGAACAGTGTTCAGCTAAAACTACAAGTTAGTGTAGTGTGATCTCTGCACAGTGTTCAGCTAAAGCTACAATTTAGTGTAGTGCGTCCTCTGAACAGCGTTCATCTAAAGCTACAAGTTAGTGTAGTGCGTCCTCTGAACAGTGTTCATCTAAAGCTACAAGTTAGTGTAGTACGTCCTCCTCACAGTGTTCAGCTAAAGCTGCAAGTTAGTGTAGTGCGTCCTCCTCACAGTGTTCAGCTAAAGCTACAGGTTAGTTTAGTGTGACCTCTGCACAGTGTTCAGCTAAAGCTACAAGTTAGTGTAGTGTGTCCTCCTCACAGTGTTCAGCTAAAACTACAAGTTAGTGTAGTGCGACCTCTGCACAGTGTTCAGCTAAAGCTACAAGTTAGTGTAGTGCGTCCTCTGAACAGTGTTCATCTAAAGCTACAAGTTAGTGTAGTGCGTCCTCTGAACAGTGTTCAGCTAAAAGTACAAGTTAGTGTAGTGCGACCTCTGCACAGTGTTCAGCTAAAGCTACAAGTTAGTGTAGTGCGTCCTCTGAACAGTGTTCAGCTAAAGCTACAAGTTAATGTAGTGCGACCTCTGCACAGTGTTCAGCTAAAGCTACAAGTTAGTGTAGTGCGTGCTCTGAACAGTGTTCAGCTAAAGCTACAAGTTAGTGCAGTGCTTCCTCCTCACAGTGTTCAGCTAAAGCTACAAGTTAGTGTAGTGCGTCCTCCTCACAGTGTTCAGCTAAAGCTACAGGTTAGTTTAGTGTGACCTCTGCACAGTGTTCAGCTAAAGCTACAAGTTAGTGTAGTGCGTCCTCCTCACAGTGTTCAGCTAAAACTACAAATTAGTGTAGTGCGACCTCTGCACAGTGTTCAGCTAAAGCTGCAAGTTAGTGTAGTGCATCCTCTGAACAGTGTTCATCTAAAACTACAAGTTAGTGTAGTGCGACCTCTGCACAGTGTTCAGCTAAAGCTACAAGTTAGTGTAGTGCGTGCTCTGAACAGTGTTCAGCTAAAGCTACAAGTTAGTGCAGGGCTTCCTCCTCACAGTGTTCAGATAAAGCTACAAGTTAGTGTAGTGCGTCCTCCTCACAGTGTTCAGCTAAAGCTACAGGTTAGTTTAGTGTGACCTCTGCACAGTGTTCAGCTAAAGCTAAAAGTTAGTGTAGTGCGTCCTCCTCACAGTGTTCAGCTAAAACTACAAGTTAGTGTAGTGCGACCTCTGCACAGTGTTCAGCTAAAGCTGCAAGTTAGTGTAGTGCATCCTCTGAACAGTGTTCATCTAAAGCTACCAGTTAGTGTAGTGCGACCTTTGCACAGTGTTCAGCTAAAGCTACTTATAGAAGGTTGGTGGTGTTTTCCTGATCCTATCACTACCGCAGGCAGCTAAAGTATTTACACGTTAGTATAGTGCGACCTCTGCACAGTGTTCAGCTAAAGCTACCTGTAGAAGGTTGGTGGTGTTTTCCTGATCCTATCACTACCGCAGGCAGCTAAAGTATTTACACGTTAGTATAGTGCGACCTCTGCACAGTGTTCAGCTAAAGCTACCTGTAGAAGGCTGGTGGTGTTTTCCTGATCCTATCACTACCGCAGGCAGCTAAAGTATTTACACGTTAGTGTAGTGCGACCTCTGCACTGTTCAGCTAAAGCTACCTGTAGAAGGTTGGTGGTGTTTTCCTGATCTTATCACTACCGCAGGCAGCTAAATTATTTACACGTTAGTGTAGTGCGACCTCTGCACTGTTCAGCTAAAGCTACCTGTAGAAGGTTGGTGGTGTTTTCCTGAACCTATCACTACCGCAGGCAGCTAAATTATTTACACGTTAGTGTAGTGCGACCTCTTCACAGTGTTCAGCTAAAGCTACCTGTAGAAGGTTGGTGGTGTTCTCATACTGTAGGCAGGCAGTTGATTTTGCTAGCCGCAATATCAGTATATATATATATATATATATATATATATATATATATATATCTATATCCCAGCTTAGTGCAGCTACAGGCCATTAGTATGTCTGGAAGGCCAACAAGAAGAGGCAGACAGTCACAAGCCAATAAAAGAGGGCAAGCAGGCTCTGTGTCTAGAGGCAATGGTGCTGGTCGTGGAGACGGTGCATCCTCATCAGCACGTGGCCGTGGGACATGCTTGGCCTTTTTTTTCGGCAGCTGGCCGTGTTGAGCCGCAACATGCAGAAGACTTGGTCGAGTGGATGACCAAGCCGTCCTCATCCTCCCTCACCCATGCTCAGGGTACTTTGTCTGGCAAAGCAGCTGCCAGCGCGGCCTCTTCCCTCAGCTCAATGGCATCAGTGGCTCCTTCCCTAGCCCCACCATGTCCTCCTGAGGAGTCCCTCGAACTGTTTGACCACAGTGTTGGGTACATGCTCCAGGAGGATGCCCAGCATTTAGAAGGCTCTGATGATGATACTGAGCTAGATGAGCTGAGCTAGATAGTGTAGTGCGTCCTCCTTACAGTGTTCAGCTAAAGCTACAAGTTAGTGTAGTGCGTCCTCCTCACAGTGTTCAGCTAAAGCTACAGGTTAGTTTAGTGTGACCTCTGCACAATGTCCAGCTAAAGCTATAAGTTAGTGTAGTGAGTCCTCCTCACAGTGTTCAGCTAAAGCTACGAGTTAGTGTAGTGTGTCCTCCTCACAGAGTTCAGCTAAAACTACAAGTTAGTGTAGTGCGACCTCTGCACAGTGCTCAGCTAAAGCTACAAGTTATTTTAGTGAGACCTCTGCACAGTGTTCAGCTAAAGCTACAAGTTAGTGTAGTGCGTGCTCTGAACAGTGTTCAGCTAAAACTACAAGTTAGTGTAGTGTGATCTCTGCACAGTGTTCAGCTAAAGCTACAATTTAGTGTAGTGCGTCCTCTGAACAGCGTTCATCTAAAGCTACAAGTTAGTGTAGTGCGTCCTCTGAACAGTGTTCATCTAAAGCTACAAGTTAGTGTAGTGCGTCCTCCTCACAGTGTTCAGCTAAAGCTGCAAGTTAGTGTAGTGCGTCCTCCTCACAGTGTTCAGCTAAAGCTACAGGTTAGTTTAGTGTGACCTCTGCACAGTGTTCAGCTAAAGCTACAAGTTAGTGTAGTGTGTCCTCCTCACAGTGTTCAGCTAAAACTACAAGTTAGTGTAGTGCGACCTCTGCACAGTGTTCAGCTAAAGCTACAAGTTAGTGTAGTGCGTCCTCTGAACAGTGTTCATCTAAAGCTACAAGTTAGTGTAGTGCGTCCTCTGAACAGTGTTCAGCTAAAAGTACAAGTTAGTGTAGTGCGACCTCTGCACAGTGTTCAGCTAAAGCTACAAGTTAGTGTAGTGCGTCCTCTGAACAGTGTTCAGCTAAAGCTACAAGTTAATGTAGTGCGACCTCTGCACAGTGTTCAGCTAAAGCTACAAGTTAGTGTAGTGCGTGCTCTGAACAGTGTTCAGCTAAAGCTACAAGTTAGTGCAGTGCTTCCTCCTCACAGTGATCAGCTAAAGCTACAAGTTAGTGTAGTGCGTCCCCCTCACAGTGTTCAGCTAAAGCTACAGGTTAGTTTAGTGTGACCTCTGCACAGTGTTCAGCTAAAGCTACAAGTTAGTGTAGTGCGTCCTCCTCACAGTGTTCAGCTAAAACTACAAATTAGTGTAGTGCGACCTCTGCACAGTGTTCAGCTAAAGCTGCAAGTTAGTGTAGTGCATCCTCTGAACAGTGTTCATCTAAAACTACAAGTTAGTGTAGTGCGACCTTTGCACAGTGTTCAGCTAAAGCTACCTATAGGAGGTTGGTGGTGTTTTCCTGATCCTATCACTACCGCAGGCAGCTAAAGTATTTACACGTTAGTGTAGTGCGACCTCTGCACAGTGTTCAGCTAAAGCTACCTGTAGAAGGTTGGAGGTGTTTTCCTGATCCTATCACTACTGCAGGCAGCTAAATTATTTACACGTTAGTGTAGTGCGACCTCTTCACAGTGTTCAGCTAAAACTACCTGTAGAAGGTTGGTGGTGTTCTCATACTGTAGGCAGGCAGTTGATTTTGCTAGCCGCAGTATCAGTATATATATATATATATATATATCCCAGCTTAGTGCAGCTACAGGCCATTAGTATGTCTGGAAGGCCAACAAGGAGAGGCAGACAGTCACAAGCCAATAAAAGAGGGCAAGCAGGCTCTGTGTCTAGAGGCAATGGTGCTGGTCGTGGAGACGGTGCATCCTCATCAGCACGTGGCCGTGGGACATGCTTGGCCTTTTTTTCGGCAGCTGGCCGTGTTAAGCCGCAACATTCGGAAGACTTGGTCGAGTGGATGACCAAGCCGTCCTCATCCTCCTCATCCTCCCTCACCCATGCTCAGGGTACTTTGTCTGGCAAATCAGCTGCAAACGCGGCCTCTTCCCTCGGCTCAATGGCATCAGTGACTCCTTCCCTAGCCCCACCATGTCCTCCTGAGGAGTCCCTCGAACTGTTTGACCACAGTGTTGGGTACATGCTCCAGGAGGATGCCCAGCGTTTAGAAGGCTCTGATGATGATACTGAGCTAGATAAAGGCAGTACCGTGAGCACAGAGGGGACAGCAATCTGGCAGTCATGCTCCCCCTGCTGCAGCATACTGCCAGGTTTGCTCCAGTGATGAGGAGGGAGGGGATGATGAGGTCACTGACTCAACGTGGGTGCCTGATAGGAGGGAGGCACATCACCAACGAGGCAGGATGCCCTCCAGGGGCCAGCCTAGGGGCAGCACACTGACTGCATCACACCGCAAAGCTCCGCATGTGCAGGGCGCTGCTGTCTCTGCGTGTTATTCAAAAAGTTCTTTGGTGTGGGCCTTTTTTGAGACGAGTGCATCAGATCGCACCGCTGCTATTTGCAACATTAGTCTCAAGCGTATCTTGCATGGCCAAAACATCTCCCGCTTGGGCACCACATGCTTGACCAGACATATGTTGGACTGCCATGCAGTTCGTTGGCAAGCATATCTAAAAGACCCACACCAAAGAACAAAGAGGACCTCTCCTTGCTCCTCATCAGCTGAGATCTCCAACCCCACTATACCTTCAGTCCTCTCTGAGACCTGCACTGAGGGGAATGAAGGTGTAGAATTAGGTGTGTCACAGCCAAGTACTTGTGGGCAATCTGCTTTTGGTACACCGACGTCAGATTGTACTAGGCAAATTTCCCTGCCCCAGCTGCTGCACCGCTGAAAGAAATTCGCTCCCAGCCATCCACTGGCCCAGCGGTTGAATGCTAGCTTGGCAAAATTGCTAGCACTTCAACTGCTACCTTTTCAGTTGGTAGACTCTGCCCCCTTCCGTGAGTTTGTGGAATGTGCGGTTCCTCAGTGGCAGGTAACCAAACGCCACTTTTTCCCACGGAAGGCGATTCCGGCTCTCTACCGGCATGTGGAAGGCAATGTCTTGGCCTCGCTGGACAGGGCTGTCAGCGGTAAGGTGCATATTACCGCTGACTCATGGTCCAGCAGGCATGGACACTCTGCTGGCAGCTGGGAAGGATGCAGGACAAGGTGCAGTAGTTTTGGAGGTTGTTCCGCCACCACGCCTCCAAAATGCTACTACTAATGATTGTGACACACCTCTCTCCTCCACCCCCTCCTCTTCTTCTTCCTCCATGGCCTCTTCCTATGCTTTGTCCTCGGAACCAGCGGTGCTCCGTAGGCATTCAAGGGGCTACGCAAGTACGCAGGCCAAAGGATGCCATGCGGTGCTTGAGCTGGTGTGCTTGGGGGACAGGAGCCACACTGGGGCAGAGGTTCTGTCAGCTCTGCAGGGGCAGGTTCAGAGGTGGTTGACGCCACACCAACTTAAAGTGGATGTAAACCCAATGTCATCCTTTCTAAACTACTGCCATAGGGGTTATCTATAAGGATATACACGCCCAGGGCCGGTGCACCCACTAGGCGAATTAGGCAGCCGCCTAGGGCGCACTGCCGCCTAGGGGCGCATCTGACCCTTGCCTTCCCCTTCTTGTCGCCCCCCCAAGCTCCCGGCAGAGCCGCTGATAGGGGACCCAGACAGCAAGGAGTTCGGTGCGGCAGGCGGGCGGGTGGTAGCCTTGCAGTGCGGTGTGCAGCTTCTCCCCTCTCCCTCCTATCGGCTTTCACACATGCTGGAGGGAGAGGGACGTCTGTGTAACAGGGCAGGCAGCCAATAGCGCTGCTCTTCTGAGTGGGAGGGCGTGACTGCTAAGTTGCTCCGCCTCCCACTACCTCCTTAGCCAATCAGATTGCCCAGCCCGCCACATTTGACTAGAAGATGCTAGTGGCCAGAGCAGGGCGGGATGGAGAGGATCCGACATACCTGAGTATGATGAAGAAGGTATGAGATCAAACATGTCACAATGCATTGCTGGCTGCAGAAATGGATCAGTGTGTTCTCCTTCTCCCGTCCTGTGTGTAGAATATGCAGTGATCACACTGATCTCCCCTCTGTCTTCTCACACTGCTTCTTATCTGTGTTTTTATTTACACTGAACACAGGACAGGAGAATGATGATTAGACTTCTGCAAGACCTGCAACTTCAGCTTTTTCTATAGCTATATAGGCCATCTAAGTTTTGTTTGAACTTTTATTTGTTATCTTTGAAGGCATTATCTGGTCAGGCTGGGAGAAGCTTCTCAGACCTGTTAACCATTTACTGTCCTCCTGTGCTTGAGAAATGACTTTTGTTTTTTTGGCACATTGTTATGTCTTGTAAACTCCTGTTTACACAGTGCAGTGATCAATGTATTTCCACACTGGTCACTGCTAGCCTAGGATACACTTGTACTATGTTTGCAGTCTCTGATCATTTCCTGCACCATCTCTGCAGTCTCTGATCATCTCCTGTAGTATGTCTGCAGTCTCTGATCATCTCCTTTACCGTCTCTGATCATCTCCTGTACTATGTCTGCAGTCTCTGATCATCTCCTTTACCGTCTCTGATCATCTCCTGTACTATGTCTGCAGTCTCTGATCATCTCCTTTACCGTCTCTGATCATCTCCTGTACTATGTCTGCAGTCTCTGATCATCTCCTGTACCATGTCTGCAGTCTCTGATCATCTCCTGTACTATGTCTGCAGTCTCTGATCATCTCCTGTACCATGTCTGCAGTCTCTGATCATCTCCTGTACCATGTCTGCAGTCTCTGATCATCTCCTGTGCTATGTCTGCAGTCTCTGATCATCTCCTGTGCTATGTCTGCAGTCTCTGATCATCTCCTGTACTATGTCTGCAGTCTCTGATCATCTCCTGTGCTATGTCTGCAGTCTCTGATCATCTCCTGTACCATCTCTGCAGTCTCTGATCATCTCCTGTAGTATGTCTGCAGTCTCTGATCATCTCCTTTACCGTCTCTGATCATCTCCTGTACTATGTCTGCAGTCTCTGATCATCTCCTTTACCGTCTCTGATCATCTCCTGTACTATGTCTGCAGTCTCTGATCATCTCCTGTACTATGTCTGCAGTCTCTGATCATCTCCTGTACCATGTCTGCAGTCTCTGATCATCTCCTGTGCTATGTCTGCAGTCTCTGATCATCTCCTATGCTATGTCTGCAGTCTCTGATCATCTCCTGTACTATGTCTGCAGTCTCTGATCATCTCCTGTGCTATGTCTGCAGTCTCTGATCATCTCCTGTACCATCTCTGCAGTCTCTGATCATCTCCTGTAGTATGTCTGCAGTCTCTGATCATCTCCTGTACTATGTCTGCAGTCTCTGATCATCTCCTGTACTATGTCTGCAGTCTCTGATCATCTCCTGTACTATGTCTGCAGTCTCTGATCATCTCCTGTACCATCTCTGCAGTCTCTGATCATCTCCTGTACTATGTCTGCAGTCTCTGATCATCTCCTGTACTATGTCTGCAGTCTCTGATCATCTCCTGTACTATGTCTGCAGTCTCTGATCATCTCCTGTACCATGTCTGCAGTCTCTGATCATCTCCTGTGCTATGTCTGCAGTCTCTGATCATCTCCTGTAGTATGTCTGCAGTCTCTGATCATCTCCTGTACTATGTCTGCAGTCTCTGATCATCTCCTGTACCATCTCTGCAGTCTCTGATCATCTCCTGTAGTATGTCTGCAGTCTCTGATCATCTCCTGTACTATGTCTGCAGTCTCTGATCATCTCCTGTAGCATCTCTGAAGTCTCTGATCATCTCCTGTACCATGTCTGCAGTCTCTGATCATCTCCTGTATTATGTCTGGAGTCTCTGATCATCTCCTGTACTATGTCTGCAGTCTCTGATCATCTCCTGTATTATGTCTGCAGTCTCTGATCATCTCCTGTACTATGTCTGCAGTCTCTGATCATCTCCTGTACTATGTCTGCAGTCTCTGATCATCTCCTGTACTATGTCTGCAGTCTCTGATCATCTCCTGTACTATGTCTGCAGTCTCTGATCATCTCCTGTACTATGTCTGCAGTCTCTGATCATCTCCTGTACTATGTCTGCAGTCTCTGATCATCTCCTGTAGCATCTCTGCAGTCTCTGATCATCTCTTGTATCATGTCTGCAGTCTCTGATCATCTCCTGTGCTATGTCTGCAGTCTCTGATCATCTCCTGTACTGTCTGCAGTCTCTGATCATCTCCTGTGCTATGTCTGCAGTCTCTGATCATCTCCTGTGCTATGTCTGCAGTCTCTGATCATCTCCTGTGCTATGTCTGCAGTCTCTGATCATCTCCTGTGCTATGTCTGCAGTCTCTGATCATCTCCTGTGCTATGTCTGCAGTCTCTGATCATCTCCTGTACTATGTCTGCAGTCTCTGATCATCTCCTGTAGTATTTCTGCAATAAAGGAGGGCTACAGGCACGGTAGGTGGTGAGGGAAGAGGGCTGTGGGTGCAGTGGGTGGTAAGGCAAGGGAGGCTGCAGGCACAGTAGATGATGAGGAAAGGGGTCCCAGGTGCAATGGGTGGTGATGGAAAGAATGCCTAGGCACAAGTGATGGTTAAGGCGGGGCTGTAGAGAAAATTTTAATGTATCATACAGGGCAAGGGGCTTCATGATCCAGAGCCCACCAAAGACCAAAGTCCTCAGCACCAGGCCCATGATGCTCTTAATCCAGGCCAAACGGCCAGGGTCGCAAAGGTCGCACTTGCAATCAGGCCCTGGTGTTCACAGTGAAATAATTAGAAATTGCACTGTCATATTGTCACACAATACACACTGGGATCTGTGATCAAAGAGCGTGTTGTGCTATTATTTAATGACACTGCACAAAGCCATTCAGTGTGTTTTTTTTTTTTTTTTTTTTGGGGGGGGGGGGGGGGGGCGCAAGTTGCTGGTCTTGCCTAGGGTGCAAAATAGTCTAGCACCGGCCCTGTACACGCCTTTCTGCATGTATCTTTACCTGTCAAATGTCTCCCCTCTGTCTGTTATGAGAGCTGAAAAACTGCAGATTCTGTGGGTGGGTCTGTTGTCTGGAGCTCGGTGGGTGGAGTCGTGATGTCAGTAGACTCTCCGCCTACCTCTACACTCCCCTTGTCAATATGCATTTTCTCCTGTGTATTTCTAACAGAACTTTTACTATGATCTCTAACATCCAGTCAAAAGACAGGAAAGTAACCACATGACTTCAGCATGCCAAATCATGCTGAGGTGTGGAACAGCCAATCCTTGCAGAGCTTCTGAAGAAAGGAGTGGGGGAGGGAATTAAAAAATCATGCCTGTGTCTTACAGCCCTTTCACACCTGGGCGGTTTGCAGGCGCTATTGCGCTAATAATAGCGCCTGCAAACCGACCTGAAAGTGCCGCTGCTTTCATTCCAGTGTGAAAGCCCCGGGGGCTTTCACACTGGAGCGATGCGCTGGCAGGACGGTAAAAAAAGTCCTGCCAGCAGCATCTTCGGAGCGGTGAAGGAGCGGTGTGTATACCGCTCCTTTACCGCTCCTGCCCATTGAAATCAATGGGACGGCGCGGCTATACCGCCGGCAAAGTGCCTCTGCAGAGGCGCTTTGCGGTGGTATTTAACCCTTTCTCGGACGCTAGCGGGGGGTAAAACCGCCCCGCTAGCGGCCGCATACCGACGGTAAAACGCCGCTAATAATAGCGGCATTTTACCGCCGCCCCCCGCCCCAGTGTGAAAGGGCTCTTAGGCTGTCACTCACAGCAAGGGGGAGTATTTGACAAAGTTTTTGTCAGTTTGTCAAGATTTTTCTCACTGAACAATAAAAGAGGATTGCTCAGAGATGGATTAACTTTGTGTGGCAAGACTGGGCTCAAATGATAGGAAATCTTATACTCTTGAATGGAGGAGAAGATTTGGATGCCGCACACCGGATGTAGTCAAAAAACTTCACTTTATTGAAAAAATGGGATCATCAAAATAACAAGACTGTCATGCAGAAAGTACAGATAAGTTGACGCGTTTCGCACTCAGGACTGAGTGCTTACTCATAGCTAACAAATATTAAAAAGACAAACTCTTATATAGCTCAATGGGGTATCACATGATTGCCCAATTAGATGGTCATTAAGTCTCAGCTGGAAGCCGATTTGATGAGGTCTCGGCATCTGCTGGCTATTTAGTGTGTTAACTGATTGAAATATGTTTTCAAAACCGTGGCATGTAGATAGAAGACAAAGAATGTGAAAAAAGATGTGTATATGTACATGTGTAGGCAAAAAATGCATATATATGTGTGTAAATATATATGGTGAATCCTATCAATAAACGTGTATATAATAATGAATGTGCTTCTATAACGTGTATATGTAAAAGGTGATAAGTATCAAAAAAAAAGGATTACTATTAGGTGAAAGGAAAAAATGTGTAAAAAATATATTTCTCATAAAAAAAGAAGAAATATGTTGATAAAAATATTCAGACAACGTGCAAAGTAAATGTGAAGAGTGAATGTAATAAAGCTATATGTGAACAAAATATATAAATATGATGAAGCTCTCTATAATATGCCGGTGAAATGGATGGAGCTCTCTATAATAAGCCGGAATAATACAAGTGAAATATAGAGGAATGTGACCTGAACTAATACGTGATATGCCCGCGGTAGATAACAAAGTACATATAGGGCCCTATAATAATAGAAATAAACTGTGGGAGTCAAAGACATGAAATCACGCTGATAAGGGTTGCCCTGATCTGGTCAAATGGCTGTGATATATACAGGGTCCCAGTAGACTGACTTGTAACGTAGTGATTCTAAATGATGAGCCTGGCCGAGAGCAGGGTGTGTGTGGAATTTCAGGAGTGAAGCAGCGGTGTTCAAGGTAATAGAACGCCGCTAATCTGTGTCACACTAAATGTCTAGATGGAATTATAGTTATGGTAATAAAGTTGGTAGAAGTCTCGGCCAGTCACCCAAGTTTGAGGGATCACAAAAAGGGACAAATGAAAAACAAGTAAGGTACTATAGGCTGGGATACGAAGACATAAAATCACGCTGATCCGGGTTGCCCTGATCTGGTCAAATGGCAGTGATATATGCAGGGTCCCAGTAGACTGACTTGTAACGTAGTGATTCTAAATGATGAGCCTAGCCGTGAGCAGTATGATATAAAAAAAAAATTCATATTTATATCCACTTTAAGGCAGGAATAGTGGTTTGCGACAATGGCACCAACCTCCTCCCCACCCTCTGACAGGGACAACTGACCCATGTGCCCTGGTTGGCTCACGTCCTTAACTTGGTGGTGCAGCGGTTCTTGGGCAGGTACCCGGGCTTACAGGATGTCCTGAGGCAGGCCAGGAAAGTCTGTGTGCATTTCCGCCGGTCATATAATGACAGTGCTCGGCTGGCAGACCTCCAAATTGAGTTTAACCTGCCCAAGAACCGGGTAATCTGTGACATGCCCACCAGGTGGAACTCAACGTTGGCCATGCTGTAGCGGGTTCACACACAGCAGAGGGCCATCAATGAGTACCTGTGCGACTATGGCACCAGGACAGGGTCAGGGGAGCTTGTTTTTTTTTCCCCACGCCAGTGGGCCATGTTTAGGGATGCATGCACTGTCCTGTCACCATTTGAGGAGGCCACGAGGATGGTGAGCAGTGACAGTGCATGCATCAGTGACACTGTCCCCCTTGTCCACCTGTTGGAGCACACGCTGCATGGAATAATGGACAGGGCACTTGAGGCAGAACAGAGGCAGGAAGAGGAGGACTTCCTTAGCTCTCAAGGCCCCCTTTATCCAGACAGTGTTCCTGCGTGCCCGCCGATCACACAGAAAGAGGATGAGGAGGAGGAGGAGGAAGATTGTGTCAGTATGGAGGTGGAGCCTGGCACTCAGCATCAGCAGCAGTCTTTAAGGGATCAGTCCCAAGAAACACATGGACTTGTACGTGGCTGGGAGGAGGTGGCTGCAGACCATGTCGTCCTTAGTGACCCAGAGGACTCCGGACTGAATGCCTCAGCAAACCTATGCTGCATGGCCTCCCTGATCCTGCAAAGCCTGCGTAAAGATCCTCGTATTTGTGGTATCAAGGAGAAGGACCAATACTGGCTGGCAACCCTCCTTGATCCACGTTACAAGGGTAAGGTTGCGGACCTTATCTTGCCGTCGCAGAGGGAGCAGAGGATGAAACATCTTCGGAGGCCTTGCAGAAAGGTCTGTGCAACGCGTTCCCAGAGACTGGGAGGTTACAAACTCCTGTTTCTGGACAACGTGTTGCTGAGGCTTCGGTCAGTCAAAGAAGGAGCGGTGGAGAAGGTGGCTGTCTGACCGATGCGTTCAGACAATTTTTTAGTCCGCAGCCCCAAGGTATGATCGGTTCCAGCAACCATCGCCAGCATCTGTTTTACATGGTGCAGGAATACCTAGGGGCAAGATCTGACTTGGACACCTTTCCCACCGAAAATCCTCTGGGTTACTGGGTCTTGAGGATGGATCACTGGCCAGAGCTTGCACAGTATGCAATTGAGCTACTGGCCTGTCCTGCATCCAGCGTTCTTTCGGAACGCACATTCAGTGCTGCTGGAGGCTTTGTAACCAATCACAGGGTGCGTCTGTCCACCGACTCGGTCGATCCACTGACCTTCATAAAAATGAATCAGTCTTGGATCACCACCAGCTACCAAGCACCTGATGCTGATGTAACTGAATCATTTTTTTTTTTAAATGTCAGATCCCTTCAAAGACTGCCTATGCTGATTCTGAGTGACTATTCTGTTATGCTGAGTAATTATCCTCTTCCTCCTCAATGATCATGCTGATAGCTTGTAAGAACATTTTTGGTTCTGGGAGCCGCCGCCAGTGCCTAAGGCCCAATTTTTAAGCCCCTGTTTAACAAGGGCATGTAATTACAATTTTTGATGCAATTCTTTGCAGCAGGGCTAGTTCCTGCGCTCCAACTAGAGTATCTGTGAGGGGTTGCAGTGTTGTGGTACCAGCACCAGTGACTAAGGCCCAATTTTTCAGCCCCTGTTCAACAGGGGCATGTAATTACAATTTTTGATGCAATTCTTTTGCAGCAGGGCTCGTTCCTGCGTTCCAACTAGAGTATCTGTGAGGGGTTGCAGTGTTGTGGCACCAGCACCAGTGGATAAGGCCCAATTTTTCAGCCCCTGTTCAACAGGGACATGTAATTAGTATTCTTGATCTAATATTTCACAGCAGGGCCCGTTTCTGCGCCCACCAAGATTAACTGTGAGGACTTACAGTGTTGTGGCACCAACACCACCACCACAACCAAAGGCCCAATTTTTCAGCCCCTGTTCAACAGGGACATGTATTTACAATTCTTGATTGAATATTTCACAGCAGGGCCCGTTTCTGCGCCCACCAAGATTAACTATGAGGACTTACAGTGTTGTGCCACCAGCACCACCACCACCAAAGGCCCAATTTTTTTGGCCCTGTTCAACAGAGGCATGTAATTACAATTCTTGATCTAATATTTCACAGCAGGGCCCTGTGAGAGCTTACAGTGTTGAGGCCACAACAATACCTAAGGCCCAAATTTCTGCTGAGTATATAGGGCAGGCCCCTACTTTCAAACATCCAACTTACAAACGACTCCTACTTGCAAACGGAAGGAGACAACAGGAAGTGAGATGAAATCTACCCCATAGGAAGGGAAATTCTCTCCTGTAAGAGTTAATATGGGAAAAACTTTTCTCCTTTCCACTGATGCTTTATCACCAATCCTTGTTTCACTAAAAACCCCAAATTTTCAAAAAACATTTGTCATTGGGACAAAAAGTGAGGTGAAATCTTCTGAAGAGGAGCACAGACAGCAAAACAAATGTCACAGGGGTGATAACCCTTCCCTATGTTTTCCAAAAAGCTTAAAAATAGATTTTTTGGCTGGAGCTACACTTTAAAAATGTACCAGTTCAAAATTACAAACAGATTCTACCTAACAACAAACCTACAGTCGCTGTCTTGTTTGCACCGCCTGTATACTGCTGTTCAGAGTATATAGGGCCTGGGGGCCCCACACCTTTCCTTTTTTTAATTTGGGTGCGGGGTTGCCCTTAATATCCATACAAGACCCAAAGGGCCTGGTAATGGACTGGGGGGGGGGGGGGGGTTACCCATGCCGTTTGTCTCACTGATTTTGATCCATAGTGCCGGGACCCGACATTATATTAAAGCTGTAAGCAGTTTTAAATTACTTTTATTGCTTTACCAATGTAATTTTGTGCAGGGACTGTTCTAAGCATGGGAAACACTCGCCACTTTACAGGCATACTATAGACACTCCCCAGGTACTATATTTAAAGGAATATTTCACTTTAAGCATCATTAAAATCACTGCTCCCGAAAAAACGTACGTTTTTAAAACTTTTTTTTTTGCATTGATACATGTCCCCTGGGGCAGGACCCGGGTTCCCAAACCCTTTTTAGGACAATAACTTGCATATTAACCTTTAAAATTAGCACTTTTGATTTTGAACGTTCGAGTCCCATAGACTTTAACGGGGTTCTAAAGTTCGCGCGAACTTTCGGTCCATTCGCAGGTTCTGGTGCGAACCGAACCGGGGGGTGTTCGGCTCATCCCTATCC